>CM056632.1:17723799-18947727 GCA_029816415.1 Melastoma malabathricum subsp. normale
CGAATAATCCAGCTCATCAGCGCACTAGGAGATTAGACTGTGGACAGCTCATCCACCACTTAGTTTTCTTTCAAGCTTTAGCTATAAATAGCTTTCATTTGTAATATGAAGAGGCAAGTCTCGAATATACAAAGTTTTCCCAGAAAATCTTTCGAGCACTCCATCCATGGCTAACTAAACACGTCAGGGGCAATAACCAGGGCAGGCAGTAAGATCTTCTAGATCTCTCATCTAATCTCTCTACTTTCGATAAACCCAAAAACATTCAGAAAACCCAGAAAACCAAAAATCCATTCAACTCATGTCTTTGTTTTCCAGTATTCATCATATGTTTGTGATTGTGTTTATCCTTTCACTTCTATTTCCAGAATTATCTAAATTCTGTTTCATCTTGTGCTTATATGTTTTCACTCCAGTGATTCTCTTGTTTGTTTAAACTCATCTTACAAAGTTGTTAGACTTCCTTCTTAGAATATCCTCTTCCAAGTAAGGATTAACGTTCTGGTGATTAACGTTTTGGAATTCTCTTCCCAGACTCCTATCATTAAACGGACTTTGTTGTATGCTGTTACTTCGGTAAGGTCGTCCTAAAAGACTGTAAGGCTATCTACTTCGCCATAAGTGCCATTTGAAGCCAGGAGGGCGTGTCGGCCAGGCTTGATATTGATAGCAGGGTGAAGGATGAGACCTCCACTAAAACAGCAGCGTTTCCACAAACCTCCTTTTCCTGATAGTCTTGTCCTGAGAAGTTACTTCCTCAACCTCCATCGCTTTTACGATGAACCTATGTGGAAGAAACGAAACACTATAGGAAGAGTCCAAACAACTTTGTCTTCTTTAGATGTCATCATAGATTATAAGGTAAGGAGCTGTATTCTCTATACTCTAGAGGCACAACTTTCAGCTTATGAAAATATGGAGCCAGGAAAAGAACAGGTATCCCCTGATTCTTGTGATCTTTATTACGGATGGATCTCCCTCCGTAACTACGTGCAGTACCGTAAATACCTTGTATGGTACGGCAAGTGGCTTCAGTATTTGTCAAGCGTCTAGTCTTGTATAAAACAAGTATCTTTGTACTCTTTCGTATAATCCTGTATTTTCTTCGTGTACGACCCAGCTTTTGTAATCAATCCATTTTCAGTAATTTCATTCCAAGAGTTTTCTCTAAATATTGTCACCCATTCCGCTGCATATCTCTTTTGTTTAGTCATTATTGATGCTAGGTTGTACGCGGCAGTACCCTTGGTATCAGAGCCAGGGCTCTGTCTACAGAGCCAGTACGCGTAAGAGTACGCTCGCTCTTTGTCAAATGCTTTCCCTTCGTTTTCTTCTTCTTTTCTGAGAGAGAGAGAAATAGAGATCTTTACTCCTGCCTGATGTTATTGCCCTGCCTCACCACCATGGATAACTCAATCTGCCTTGACCTCAGTTCATCCTCCCGGAAATCCAATTCTAGTATAGAATCACTTTATGACCTCAGCTCGTATAATATACGTAATAAAATTGCACTGCATTCCACCATTTCTCTCAAAAACAGAGCATTGTAATAAACAGGAGGATGTAAGAACAGAGCAGAAACAGAGTTTTAGTGAAGTGTGGGGCTAAGAAATGGGGTGGACGATGGGGCTGAACCTGCTGCTGCTGATGGCGATGGTGGCCGCCAACCTCCTCTCCGGCTACCACCTCTCCACCACCGTCCGATCCCCTCTACCCTCCCATTCCTCCGCCGCCCCAATCCCCGACCACCTCCTCCGCCAGCTCCGATCCCTCCATCTCCCACCTCACCCCTTCCTCATCTTCATCTTCCTCTTCGTCGTCGTCATCTTTGTCCTCGTCCCCCACCGCCTCCCCCCTCCGACCTCCTCCTCTACTCCTCGCTCTCCCCGATCACCTCCGCCTGCCACCACCACCCCTCCCTCCTCCACAGCTACATGAACTACACACCTTACTCCCCCTGCCCTCACCTCGACCCCACCCTCGTCGAATCACACCCCTTAGCACAGGGCATCCACTGGACCCCACCCATCTTGGAAAAAATTCTTGGCGCTCAAGATTTCCAACCTTATCAGCGAAATGCCGAAACTGCAGCTCATGATTAACGAAGATCAGCAAGTAACAATGCGCATCAATTGAAAAAAATTTGGCCTACTCAATAGTCGCAACAGTGTCCACACCTTATGATTCAACCTTAACATTATATATAAACCACATCTATTATCAATCAGAATAACTATACTTTCCTAACAACTTTCTTCATTTTTTTTTTTTTTTTTGTGGTAGAAATGAGATTAGATCATAATAGAAGCGTTTAGGTTACACCATCATAGGTTCCAAAAGATGGTATATCCCTATGAAGTTCGTCTATCACAAAATCCAGTGGGAAAAGAAAAGTGATAGCATTATCTTCTTGGTGCCTTGCTTCCTTAGCTAGTTTGTCCGCGAGCCTGTTCTTCTCTCTAGGGATGTGGGCATGGTTTAGTACCGGCCATGTAGTGGACTAGGGTTTCGGCATCTATCTGGACAGCTAGGGACTTCAGTCCAAGGCTCTTTGCTAGGAAGACGCCTTCCTGTAAAAGCCATAGATACAGCGGCTAGGCTGCTTGTGTTTGGGGATTTTGTACAAAAGCCCCTTATCCAGCCTTCCTCTTTGTGTCATGGCTGCTTGTGTTTGTTCCTAGTCTTCTTCTTTTTTCCTTCCTTCCTAGTGCAGCTTGGATTTCTGATGCTCTGGCTAGTATAATCTCCCATAAGTTGTTGTGGTTTGCTTGGTTATAAAATAGTGTTAGATTCTTCCTCGTCCATAGGTGCCATATGATTGTTGGGAAAAGGATTGTCCACTGGTGTTGATATGCTCTGTGAGTGAGCATATCCTTGGATCGACAGAGCCACTCAAGACAGCAACCCTACCCAAATCCTTGGTGTGGAAATTTTGAACAGGAGCATAAGGAGCATACCCAAGAAGAAAGGAAATTCTGGAACCACCTGCTAATGGTGGAAGACCACTGCTGGCTTCCTGCTTCCCTGCCAGCAAACTCGTCAGAATCTCCACAACAGAGGATGAGAAGGCTCTTAGAACCACACCAATGCACTCAAAACGCAAGAAGGCTTACCTTATCAAGTCTTTCAAGCTTCACTATCAAAGAAGAACCAAGAATAACCCACCTGGCCATCACCCCCTTACTGGTCTGCACGTTTGTAGCCCCATGCGTGATAGAAATCACACCACCACTACTAAACTTCTGCATAAAAACCCCCCATCAGACCAGGGAATAGCGGGCCTCCCAGCAATCATGGAGTTGTCCCCCCAAAACTGGGAGACACGGACAGAAGTGCACCTTGATGCACTCACTGAAGGAATAGACGGACTACCAGGTACCCACCCGACCTTTGATCAAATGATGAAGATGATTATATGGAACTGCAGGGGAGCAGCTAGCTCCGGCTTCAAGCGACACTTTTGGGACCTCTACCACCAGCATAAACCATCACTAGCAGTAATCATGGAGACAAGAATTGTCGAAGCAGCTGCCCAAAACATTGCAAGAAGCATGCCATACAAAGGAATCCTATGCTCAAACTCAACTGGTCTGAGAGGTGGAATCTGGATCCTATGGCACCCAAACCTGCTTGCTATGGACTGTCTTGCAATCACTGAGCAAGAAATACACGCCGAGGTCAGAATTGCAAACTCTAACCCTTGGCTTTTTACCGCTATATATGCTAGCCCTAGTCGTAGGGAAAGGGAATTGCTATGGCATAATTGTAGGACAATAGCTGATCATATTACCCACCCGTGGCTAATGGCGGGAGACTTCAACAGCCTCATGAAAACCACAGACAAAGTAGGGGGCAACAGAGTGTCAATTACCCAAACCCAGGACATGGTAGATTGTGCTAACCACTGCTCCCTAATAGATTTACAACACAGGGCCACACACAACATGGTGCAACCTAAGAAACGTAGGGCGGATATCATAGAGCCTAGATAGAGCCATGTCAAACATAGAATGGCTCAACCTCTACCCTGAAACCAAGGTGCACCACCTTCCCAGGATACACTCAGACCACAGGCCCCTCCTAATAGACCTTACAATCCTAATAGACCTCACAACCCAAGCAATGCCACGCCTAGAAAGACCATTTAGGTTCCAGACAGCCTGGCTAACACATGAGGATTTTCCCAACCTACTCAAAGACACGGGGGAAATATGGAAACAACTACTTCCAGGCAGCACATAGATTCAAGGAAAAGGCAAAGATATGGAACAAGAACACCTTTGGAAACATTGAACAGAAAAAGAAGAATATTCGAGCCAGACTTCAGGGCATCCAAACTTACCTTGGAGAAAAAGGATTCAGTTTTCCTACAGAACCTAGAAAAGGAATTGATCCAATAGTATAACAACATCCTAGAGCAAGAAGAACAGCCGTGGTTCATGAAATCCAGAGTAAACTGGATAGTAGAGGGAAAAAGAAACACAAAATACTTCCATGTTGCAGCCTTAACCAGAAGGAGATCGCACCGCATACACAGCCTAAAAATCAACAACATATGCACACAAGAACCCACAGAACTAGCCAACCACATCAGGACCTCCTTCCAAAACAAGTTCGCAGCAAACGGAGACACAACACAGACAAAAACAGACACCAAGTTACCTCTATTGACCCTTACCACAGGAAGCCACCTGGACCACACCACTCTAGAAAAAACATGCGACCAAGAGGAAATAAAGGCGGCATTGTTCTCCCTTCACCCAACCAAGGCCCCTATGGCATTCATCCCATCCTCTTCCAGAGACACTGGAGCATTATGAAGGATACCCTAGCCAAGCTAACAACTCAGATTTTCCACACCAGGAAAATACCAAAGTAACTAGCCTCAACCACCATAGTCCTAGTGCCAAAAATCCAAAACCCAGAAACAATCGACCAGCTAAGGCCAATCTCACTATGCAACACAGCCTACAAGGTCATCACCAAAATCATAGTCAACCGACTCAGACCAGTTATAGACACATTAGTCTCCCTATACCAAACCAGTTTCCTACCTGGAAGAAGGACTAGCGACAACTACATTATAGTACATGAAGTTATTTACACCCTCACCACAAAAAAAGGGAAAAATGGATTCTTTGCAATGAAGGTTAACCTAAACAAGGCCTTCGACCAGATTAAATGGAGCCTCCACAGAATATTAGACATGTTCGACTTCCTTAAAGGGCTTAGAGACCTCATAATGACCAGTGTAGAAAGCACTACCTACAACATATTGTTCAACAGAGGACTCACAGAACCATTCAACCCATCTAGGGGAATAAAACAGGGTGACCCACTATCCCCTTACCTATTTATACTATGCCTAGAGTACCTGGGTCTATGCATAGAAAAGGAGTGCACAAGAGGAAAATGGAATAAAGTACAAGCAAGTCGGGGAGGCCCATCATTTTCCCACTTCTTCTTTGTAGATGATCTCCTTCTATTGGGGGAAGCAACGCTTACAAATGCAAAGGCGGTGAAAAGAGCCCTAAAGGATTTATGTACAGAATTAGGGCAAGAAGTAAATTCAGGGAAAAGCATAATATTCTTCTCACCAAATGTCACACAGAGAAGGACGAAAAGAATTGCAGCTGCAACAAAGTTCAAGATCACAAAAGATCTAGGAAACTACCTAGGATTCCCACTCAGGACAGGAGAAACCAACATGAATTTATACAGCACAGTGGTAGACAGAGTAAGAAACAGACTAGCAGGATGGCAAACCAAACCAAATTGCTATAAAAAACATCCAGAATGGTAGTAATAAAATCAGTTGCACCTGTATACCGCATGCAATGTACATGGTTACCAAGGAGAATCCAAGAAAAACTGGATCAAACAAACTGAAACTTCTTATGGGGAACCACAGAGGACAAGAAAAAAACTCCATCTCGTTAGCTGGCAGCAGGTCAGCAAGAGGAAAGAGACAGGAGGACTAGGACTTTTTGACACAAACCAAAAATAGGGCACTTTTAGCAAAACTCAATTGGAGAGTATTATCCCCCCAAAAACCACTATGGAGCCAAGTGATTTGTGCTAGGTATGGGGAGAACCTAGGGAAAAGGAAACAAGGATCTTGCATACTTAAATCACTAAAAGAAGGCAGAACACTACTTGAGCAGGGAATCGGGAAAATGGTCAAAAGTGGACAGCAAGGAATCGGAAAACTAAGAGCTCAATTCATAGGGCCACTCGACAAGGAGGAAAAAACCAAACTTGTAGCGGACTACTACATTAGAGAGACGGACAAGGACAGGGGCAACGCACTTGGGAAGCAATCTCAGAGACAAACCTCACAAGAAACAACCATGCCAAGGACACACTAACATGGAAACAATCCAGTGATGGTGATTTCAACCTCGCATCAGCCTATACAATGGCTCACTACAGCCAGACAACATTTGAGAACATTAATCTACTGTGGATTTGGAGACTACCAACCTTACCCAAGCACAAAACCTTCATCTGGCTGTGCCGGTGGAATAGGTTACCCACCAAAGACTTACTCTCCTCTAGAAACATACAAAACGACCACTTCTGACCACCCGAAAGACCAAGAACACCCACCACCAGACAGCGTCAAAAACACACAAAAACAGCTAACAAGGTACCTTTCAAATTGCAAAAGCCGATCAATGCGCTTGAGAAGAGATGAAAGAAAGAGTATAGTCTGCCACAAGACGATTAAATTTTTCATAAAATGTCAGTTTTAAAATCCTCTCTCCGTCAATAGTAAGAGTATCAACTCGCCAAAAAAGGAAGAATCTTAACAAACCTGTTGGCCAAATTCAGGCTCGCCAACTGACATAACCAAGGTTGCAAGCCAAAAGACATCAGAGTTGTACTGCAAAAGTCCACCAAGTCCAGCCAGAATATGAATCAAGCATCAATCAAAAGTAATTGTCCACAGAAGATTCATTCTAGAAAATTAAAGACGACAACTGGTAGAGACAACATCCCAATGATCACCAAAGTAATTTATTAATTATCTTCAATTGGCAAGTGAATTATATAGACAAATACTTGAAGCATTATAGGGCCTGGAACAAACATAACTAGTCGGAGGCCGTCATTTGCGGACTTTAATGTACTGACAATGTTGATGCGAGATAAACCTCATAAGAAAAGCTGGTTGCGGAGACAGTTGAACAAGTTTCAGTGTCTACAATATCCTCATTATCAGTAAGCCAGATGATCATTTATTACCATCCAGAAACAACTCCGACCAAAGGTTTTTGAAATTTGTCGGTAAAAGAAATTATTGAAACAAACTACGAAAAAAGAGAATATAAATCAGAAACCTCAACTACAGGCATATTGGCACATCTTAAGTATCAACACTTACTTCGGAAGTCCAATTGTGTCGTCGAAACGACGACCTTTGTAAAAATTTATCAACTGGTGCAACCCACTCCAGTCTGTTTCCTGAAAGAACGACAAATAAAGGTTTAGATTAGAGCATTCACATTAAGCAACTGTAACTTAAAGGCTTGTTTTTTACGTCAAAATTGGTATTTATCCAAAGAAAGTATTCAAGCCATCTACTAAAAGATGAAAAAGGCAGATAAAGGGATCCCTCCAATCCCCAATATGAGGAAAGGGATCAACTTCAATTTCAGGAGGAAAACCCGGGTGGACATCCAAAAGACATGGACTGACCAAGAACGAAAGAGCAAGACAGTTTTCTTGGAAGAACAGACCAACTGGACATCCAGGACAGGGGCTTTGAAGGGAAAACCAATCATGGTTCCAAGAATTTTCACAGGCGGGAACAATCACCAAAATATAAAAACACAAGAAACCCAGTAAAAAGATATGGTGGACATCCAAAAGACAGAGACTGACCAAGAACGGAAGAGTAAGACAGTTTTCTTGGAAGAAAAGACCAACTGGACATCCAGGACAGGGGCTTTGAAGGGAAAACCAATCATGGTTCCAAGAATTTTCACAGGCGGGAACAATCACCAAAATATAAAAACACAAGAAACCCAGTAAAAAGATATGGTGGACATCCAAAAGACAGAGATTTCCTAAGTCTTTCCGTTCAAAAGCTTGTAAGAAAAAATTTCAAACACAACTTAAACACATATGACCTCCCAGATATAACTAAAGCACAGTATTAAGTTGAATATGTTCTACACTGGAGGGGGTGTTCATTGATTGCTTGTTCTACTTGTTCTAAAATAATTATGGGTTCTCAGAATTCTTAGCCTTTGATGCCTGGTTTGTCTGCTGGTTTGTATGAGGTATACGGCTACTAGCTAGCTATCTTTCTTTCCGTAATTGATGCTCGTTAGTTCTACTCCATCACTTTTACGGTATAGCAATGCATGCTGGACTTGGTGGATAGAACTTGAAGCATTGATGGAATAAATAAGTATATAAAAGGAAGTTAAAAGAAACACTGTGCCGTCAGAGTCGCCTTTTAATTATGCGAATGGTTCTTGTGTATATTCATCTATATTTGCTTGTCCCGTGGTTCCTATCGTGCCCTGCTGGAAATTCCCTGTTCTTGGACATCTGATTGTTCGGATTTGGAGCAAATTATAGTAATGGCTAACGAAGGCATCGTGCTGATACCGTTCCCTTTCGTGGGTTTTCTCCTGAGCTCATTTGGACTGAATCCTTCTTGCATTTGGATTGCAGTTTTCCGGGTATCATCATATCAGGGCATGAAGCCACGAGGATCACAAGAGGAAGACATATACTCTACACTGCTAAGAATAAGGAAATCAGGTTACCTTAAGATGTGAGAAACAATTCTTACCCAAAGGGAAATAATGCCGGAAGGTTTTTGTGTTATACCTTTATCAAGCATTAGTTGGTGGTATCAATTTGATTAATTGTACATTTGTAGTCTTCAATGTTCTTGATATATATAATGGATGTCTAGAACAATCATGAAAAAGTGGCTTTAGTAAGACAGCATTTTCATGGTAATAAAGCAAAGACATCTTTAAAAAGTGCTTCATGTGATCCCTGAAATCCATGATTTTGGTCATTCTGGGTGCTTTTCCTTGTTGGGAGCTCACAAATCATAAAAACCCTGTTCCTTGAAACTAATAAAGCTGTCAAAAAGAAGATATTTATGAAGCTGGGAGCCAAAATTTCCATATTCATAGACAAAAGGGAATGAACACAAGAGTGCCTCTCCATCTACTGCCTTTCCCCTATCATGGTTATTACACCAGCCAGCTGAGCACAGGAAACACTGTTAAAGTCTAACTTTGGCCTTTCAGTTATTTTCGAGCCGGGCATCCACGGCTTTGGCCTTTCGTCTCAGTAGTTCTCCAAGATCCAGACCATTGATCTTGGCGGCGAGTATGAAGTCATTCTCTGTCAATCCACCTGATGAAAGAAGAGGATATCTTCAGCATGAGAGAAAATCATCAGCAGGATTCCCTATCACAGATCATGCAGTGTACATTCAATTCCAGTCTTCCGACTTGATCTTCCACGCAATCTCACATAGCATCAACTTGATCCTTATGTACATCAAATTAAGATGCTCGATCACTTAGTTACCATACGATGCGTCCAATATATTTCCTCAGGCAGTAAAAGGCTGCTACTTGAATGTTTACGGGCTTAGGGCGACTATTCTTGTCACAACATGACAGAAGCCATCAGGATTCAGGCATCAGAACAAGTCCATACATTAGAGAAATAACATGCAGAATTTGCTTCGAATGAAGATGAAACGGCACCAACAAGAAGTAGGCTAACTCACCAACCGAATGAGTCCAGATATCGATGGTAACATTATTCCAGCCAACGAGATGAAGGTCCGGATGGTGACCTGAACTATCAATAAGTCATTGGCAGCTTGCTTTAACTTGAGCTAAAAGAATTGCATGTAAGTAGAGTAGAGATCGATTGACAAGTCATTCAGAAAAAAGGCTTGCCTTCTGCTTCTGCAACATCACCAACACGCCTGAAGAACTCCAGTCCTTTGACAAAGCTCTTCACTTTCCATGATCGGCTAAGCTTCAAGACCTCGCATTCCTTTTCCAATTTCCATCCATTCACCTAAACGATAGCCGCAAGAAAGGTAAAAATCCGCAAAGCCAAGGACTGTATTCAAGTTAAAGGGGGATATTGGCACCAAGAAATCCAACCTGGGGAAGCAGGAGGTTCGCTGACTCTTCAGTCATCGGCCGCATTTCCTTTCTGTCACATGGCACACACTTTTTGGCTGACAAGTCTAACAGAGAAGATAAAGAGTAAAGGCCTCATATAAGCCGCTAGACAAGATGATAACTTGTGAATTGATTCATGAAGTTTCTAGTGCACGTATTAAATGGAAAAGGATGGGTTTGACATTTTTATGTCCCGTGACTACCAAATTTGCGGATAAAAAAACCTTCGAACTTGGAACAAGACATGTGATCTCCCTCCTGATTATCTACTCAAATTCCCACGAGGAAAACAGGTGAATGAAGCAACTTGATTGATCACCTCAATGTTCCATTGTCATCAATTTAAAATGAAAAAGTAAAAACCACCCAGGGATCACAGTGCAAGCTGGTTTCGGGTATCGTGATATTAAGTAAAAGCATTGGCAATCAAGAGTAAGAAAGTTGCTCGCAAAGAGACGAAATCCCACATTTGCATGAAGAAGAAAATCCTGGAAGAAGAATAAAGGATGCATGTGAGGATATGGAAGAGAACTAAAGGTCGGGAAAAGTATAGTTAAGAGACAAACGTCTGCAAAAATTTAGCTCTAACTCATCGACTATGCATATCTCATCGTGGAATTAAATTTGATTTATAGGACATTGATAATCATCTTCTTATCTGCTTGGAAGCAGAAAAAGCCCCTGGTAGTGACAGGCTCATCGTTTGTCTAGAATAGCATTACCCTGTAGCAACTCATGCACCGGAGAAGCATTAAGGACATGCGCACGCACCTTCACTTGTCGAAAAAGTTCTAAATCCATAAAGCGACTTTCTATTTGATGGTACTGGGATGGCAACGGGACTCCAGAGAACACGTGCGGCATGTCTAACACTGCTGGAAATAGACGCATTCATTTCCAGCTCAATCAGCTTCAACGAACGTAAGCTAGCAAGACAAGTAATTCACAAATCTACATCGAGTCTTCCCCAGAATCTGCAAATCGATTGGTTTAAAATCCAGTTGAGAACGACACTCCATTCCGTAACCGGATTCAACTCGCAATGATAGAACACAATCAGGTCCTCCGAACAGATGCCGAACCAACCGAATTCCAAACAAGTCTAATAATCGGACTACAATTAATCGATACCAGTCACAACAAGGGCGATCATCAATTCCCATCACTTATTCCTCAGACCCAACAACAAGAACAATACAAAAAGCTCCATCCTTTTTCCTTTCAGCCAATTCCCCAGACCCAACACGACATCTAAACACAAAACCCAGAAACAAACCATGACCCAACAACCAATGAATCAGTCGATTGAACAAGAGAGCAATCAATCGATTGGGAAGCATGAACGAGGCCGACATCGATTCATTAACAAATCAAACGAACCCAGAACTTCCCTCGAGTTTTACCTTCCATGGTGAACAGACGGCACCCGAGAGGTGGGACGAAGTTTAGGGAGAGCAAGGCGGAGGATGTGCCACGACCGAACAACGACAGGATTCATGAGGGAGTTTAAGGATTTTTATTTTTTATGTTTTGGTTGCTGGTGCTGCGCTATCGTGGATTGCAAGGAATTATACTTTTGGTTTGAGAAAAAAAAATTGTGACATATCGCTTTTTGTTTGTAAAATATCTTGAATATCGTTCTTTAGTCGTGTTCGTAATCGTGACTTTTATTTTACAAGAAAGTTGTCGGACAATCACAATTTTTTTAAATTAAAAGTCATTTTATTAAGAGAATTTTCGAAATTCAAATTGTATTTTATAAATTTTTTCTAAACTAACATATGAATTTACAGAGCTAATGTTTTGAAATTTATAATCTAAATTTTTAAAATTATTTATTTATCATCTCAAACACAAACTTTAAGAGTTTGACTTCTTTATATTTAAAAAAATTCAAAGTATGTGAGTTTGAATTTGCCTTACTGAATTTGCCTTACTATAATCGCATTTAAAAATTTTTTAAACGTTGAAGCGAAAGAGGCATTAGTTCGACTTCCTCAACTTATATTAAAAAAATCAAATTTTTACCAAACTTCCCTCCCCTGGCCCCTCCCTCTCGCGTCGTCAATACCCCGTTCCCCATCTCCCCCGCTTCCGTCTCCCTCTACCCCGGTCTTCCTCCCTCGTCCCCCTGCCTTTCTTTTTAATATAGCAAAGGAGGTCGAACTCGTAGAGTTCGAGTTATCTCACGTAACCTGAATTTGAACTCGTATCGTTCTATTTTTTTACTGTAAATTATGAATTTTAAAAATTTTGACAGTAAATTCGAAAATAATTTTCGGACTAACGGTATTAAGGAACAAAATTCTGTATTTAACTATAGTATGTAAAATATTTCGTTTTAAGGATAGAGAACTCGAAGTTATGTTCCCAAATAGCATAATCGAGAAAAAAATTTATAGGGTAGACAATTTCGAGATTCTAAGAATAAGGCCTTGAAATCGGGTCCGATTTTGAGGAAGTCGGACTTATAAAATCATATTCCAAAAAACAATTATAAGGAAGTTCGATTTATAAAGTTCAAACTGTGTTTTTTTGGAAGTCGAACTTTATAAATTTGATTTTTTCTTAGTACAGTCAGACTTTATATTTCCGATATTGGAAATTTCAAAATTATCTAACCTATTTCATAAATATTTTTCTCCAACTACGTTAAAATGGAAAACCGGTTGTCTTAGTGTCCTATTGAATAAAATATCATATAGACTAACGCTAAGATGAAATGTAATTTCGCGTATTAACGAATTGAATATGATTTCATAGACTAACGTTAAGATGGAACACATCTTTTGTGACTCTTATTTTTCAAAACTTCTGTTCGTCTTGTCACTGACCTTTCGACTCTGATTTTATTCAATTTTGGACCAAACCATTGAATGTTCGATAAAAATTCAATAAATTTATTCGAAATGCAACCAAAATAATACAGGGAAAAAAAATTAAAAAGGTAAGAAGTAAATTGCAGTGTCCTTTACATGAAGAATTTTTGGTTTATATGGTGGTAGTAGTAATAGGTACTCTCCTGAAGAGGAGATCTACACCAAGCTTTGTATGGTAATTGGTTCAATTTTAGAATTTTTTTTTTCAAAAATACGTGTTATTAGATTAAGAAAGAACTTTTTATGACCAAATTATTAATTCTACCTTGACCATTTTTTTCGATTTATTATAAACTTTTCAAAGTATAATAATACATTCTAATATTTCATCGTTATATCAATTTTAACCACCGTTAACCGAACTAGCCGACGAAAGTCTACATGGCACCCACTTAATGGTTTCTCCATCAACCACCGTTAAACTGCTGACTAGGGGTACACATCCCCCATCAGATCGGCCGTTGAGGAGGGATGCCGTCGTTCACGACTCCCTTCCATGGATACTCCGTCAAGTTCTCCCCTTTCCACCCCAATCTCCTCGCCGTCGCCACCGCCCAGAACTTCGGCATCCTCGACAACGGTCGACTCCACGTCGTTTCCCTTTTCGGTAGAGTTGGACCTGCCCTAATTACCTCCCCTTTCTCCTTTGACATCGCCGAAGGCATTTACGACCTAGCCTGGTCCAAATCCCACAGCCGCCATCGGTTCCTTCAAGCTCCTCGACACCTCCCTACCCGCTACTGCCAATCCCGTAAGGTCCTGCTTCTTCTTCTTCTTTTTCCCTTTTATTTTGGTGATGGGGCGACGGTTTTGATCTGGGTTAGTGACGATTCCTTGTTTATGCCATTAATTGATAGTTTAGGTTTAGGGCTGGTTGTTTCAGGAAACGAAGGGGACGAAGTGGACTACGCAAGAGATGTGCCAAGTGGGGACGAAGTTTAACGGTGTGCCGGACCAACGCGCCAAGTAGATGCCATATAGACTTTTGTCCGCTGATTCGATCTAACTACCAAACTTTAAGACTGGTGACTATATTTTAAAAAGTTCATAATAAATAGAAAAGAACCGCTATAAAATTAATAATTTGGCCTATTAGGATGACCGTGGACCACTGATTTATGTACGCCCTTAATTTTCAAAAATAAATTCGGTATTACCAGAGGCATTACTTGTCCGATTAAAAACGTAGGAGTTGAATTATTAAGGCAAAATATCAATTTATGGCCTCAACTTTGAGCCAACTTTCTATTTTGTCCTTAACTTAGTTTGTTATATAATTTTGTCACCAACTTTTGTTTTTATTTCTATTTTGACCAATCATGAATTTCTTCTAGCGAAAGCCAAACAAGGCCTTAATATAGTCTAACATGTGTCCTATAATAGTGGAGTTTTGACATCTCATTCATTCGTCTCATAATCCACTTTATCCGTAATAGTCGCCTCATAATAGAACATCATCCGACATTCATTGATTTTTCATATTTTTTGACAACATCAGCAACTATCGTTAACTTCGGCTTCCAATTCACTTGATTTGTTCATCAAAATTTTATAATAAAAAAACAAATGAAAAAGTTTCAATATTATTTCCTATTTTCTAAAATCTTTCTTCGTTTTAGTCGATAAATGAAAATTGTCTATTAAGGCCTTGTTTGGCTTTCGCTAGAAGAAATTCATGATTGGCCAAAATAGAAATAAAAACAAAAGTTGGTGACAAAATTATATAACAAACTAAGTTAAGGACAAAATAGAAAGTTGGCTCAAAGTTGAGGCCATAAATTGATATTTTGCCAATTATTAAATACAAATTTGGTGGCAACAACGAGGCACCCAAACCAGAGGAGGAGGAGGCGCTTCTCTGAATAAACCATGAATAAAAAACTTTCATCATTCTACAAATCATCAACAACTCCCAACACATGAAAGAGTCCCGTTTTTCTCATTTTCTTTTTCCTTTTTTGCCACATACTCAGAACCCAGAACTCAATCACAACCCTAGATTGGAAGACCTCCCCGGGGGTGAAAGAAGGGAATGAGGGCGATCATCAGTAGGTGTTCTGCCATATCTGCGACGACTGCTTAGACTGCTGGCCTTGGGAGCCACCGAAGGTGCTGTCTCTCATGAGTTGTTGCTGCTGTTCTGGTGAGATACCGGCTGACTGGTAATAGTTTGGGTACCCGAGGCTGCCGAAATGCTGGGATGGCTGTTGAGCTTGCCGAAATTCCCCGGCCAGTTGATTTTGACCTGGGAAGTTGTAGTAATTACTGGCGGGTAGATTTGGTGCTGCCCGCGCAGCTGCTCCAGAGACCCACATGCCCGAGTTGTCGTTCTGATAAAGATAAGCACAAGCATCAGCATTGAAAATAAACGGAATTCTGACAAAAGTATCATACATGTATACTGCATCCCTATGGTAATGCCAGGAGAAACACGAATAGATATATACTTCATCTGACTGAAGATGCAAAATTTGAATAGTTCCATAACCACATGTTACGTTTTCAAAGATTCACCTGTTGTAAGGACAACAAATTGTTGGCATCCTTGTACTGCGAGCTCAGAGCATCCTCATATCCTAACATTGTGCTGTCAGCCTGAGGATTTAGCTGGAAATTACCTCCAGGAACATTACTTGAGCTGTTAAACCCATATCCAGAAGCGATTGCACCGGAATGCGGTAAATTGCCTGCAGAAAGGCTACTTTTGTACTGGGGAAGGATCGCGGCCACAGATTGGTGGTATGTGTTGTTACTAGCAAACGCTTGTTGAAATGCTGAGGGCATGTAGGAGTAGCTCTGATGTAAGAATGGGTGGTAGCCGACCATATTAGCCATATTAGCGAATGGGCCGAGAGAAAGTGTGGGCTGTGAATAGGCATGCATTGCAAGGTGCTGAGGTAGACCAAGTCCAGCAGTGGGAATGCTTTGTGGTGGTTGCTGAGCGGCAGAAACAGATCCAGCCCTAAGCCCCTGCAAGAAAAAGAAATAAATAGGTTAGTTTCACACGTGGCAGGTGACATCCGAAAAACACAACTAACAGCCAATGCATAACTATCATTTTCATTCAAAGGGAAGAATTTATTGATTGGATTATCGTCAAAGCTACAATCAATAAAGAAAATTGAGTAGCCGAATCCTATGTAGCAACCACATTGCACAGAGGGAAAACAATGACTCCGATTGGACTAGGTCTTTGGAAAAGAAAACATTCACAAGAGCCTATCCAGTTTGCTCAGATAACTTCAGCAACAGAGAGCAAAAACCATCTCTACAGCTACTTTTCTGTTTCTAATCAAGCTATTGATCTGGTTTGAGTCAGAACCCCGATGATGTACAGTTTTTTATTTCTTTTCGCTTTCTTGCCTTACATTATGCGACACGGATTTTTTCTGACAAGTCAGCATCTGTAAATACAGTTGATGCTGATCGAAGAAATGACTAGCATTATATCCCAGCGACTCACATTAGTGGTATAAAACCAGATTGATTTAGTTTAGTAAATAAAAAGGTGAAATTTCATAGCAATAGCACATAATGCAAGGAGCAATTTTACCTCTGGTGTTGACATAAGTGGATTGTTCAAAGAGGGAGCCGCGTTGCTGTATTTTGTCGCTAGGGGTTGTGTGACCGGGAAAGGCAAATATGATAAATCAGACTCTCTTCCGGTTTGGACAGTTGATGCTAACAAAGCACCGGGCAACGAATTTGTGTATGATTGCTGAAAATTTATGAGCATAGAGTAAGTCATATTTTGTCAAACAATCACCTTCAATATAAGAGGGCACCAGCAATTTGCAAGTGTGGGCCAATGCAACATCAAATCCAAGACCTATATTTCTAACCGTAACATGTAGCTGTCGATCCATCTAGCCACTTGCATAACCATGACACCCTTTCCTTAGTTGAAATCATTTTTTTAATAAAAGCACAATCACCAATTGACCTTTTTATGACAAGTCACCAGATGATCTTTTCCTGATAATTTTGATTAAGCAGAGAATAAATTATGTTACTTCCCGAAAAGGGGGATTTGTGTTCGAAAGCAGCAATTCTATATCACCACCTTAGATGGTAGAAGAACAATTATTTGAGCCTGTGTATAAAGTTCTACAAGAACCAGTTGAATAAACATACACCTATTCGCATTCTCAGGGGTCTTCTCTTTGTTTATTTATGAAAATGCAAACAAACCCCCAAATACGAATTTATAGAAAATAAATTTCTGCTGACGCATGGAATGAGCAAGTAACCAACACTCACCAGCACATTGGAGAAAGGCGGAAGGTTCTGAATCGATGAACCATCCTGAGTGTGAGCAAATGTCGAATCTAAAGCTTGGGAAATCTCGTGGCTGTACTCAGATGCAGCAGATGGGAATTGATACTGTGTTCCAACTGCAGATTCACCTGGATGCTGCTGCAATGCCTCTGGCTGAGAAGCCGATGCAGCTTCATAATTCCCACCATTTGGAACACCGCCATGAGTGTCGTTTCCACTTGAGGTGGGTCTAAGATGTTCGTCGCCATATTGCTCAGAATTCCTGAGAATGAACAACTCATTAACCCAGAAGTGTCAAAAGATCAATTACAGTAATAGTTTCAGAGGCAAAACTACCTTATATCAGGGTGCGAATCAGAAGAAGCATCAGGTAAAGGTTGTGCCTCTGGAAAGCTGCCTTTCAAAGACCCTGATCCTGCTGACTCCGAAATAGCCCCAATGCTGGGTGCAAAACTACCAAAGCTCAAGTGTTGGCAGTCCGATGGGTGAACTTGCAGATGATCAGGTATTACAACAGCTGGGCCATCATCTTCGGGCACAGAACCTTGTTCGTTCTTTTGTAGACTTAGGTGCTGCAAGTTTGTAGACACTGCTCCAACACCAACGTCTTCAGCTAATTCCAATAATTTTGAAGAGACAGGCTCAGAGAAATAAAGGATGTAAATAAGAATCTAAATTCACACAGAAACAATTATGTTTGTTCTTCCAACGATGCAGTCCAAACCTTTTATGACCAAAAGAAAAATACATTTCAATTTTCAAACAAACATTAAAATGCAAGTCTTAAAAGGCAGAAAGAAGTATTTTTAATTATAATCAATTCATACTAAAAACAAGGAAACTAGAATGATTAGCACATACCAGGATTTCCCAGAGTTACATTCCCTGTTTCATTAGTTAGGGACTACAAGATAAAAGCTACAATACTGCATGCCCATACAGTCCTTATCGCACTGACTGGGTCTGCTATTATATATTAACACAGGAGAACAATAGATTCGTGAGAATTTACCGTAGTCATCTTCGTTGTGCTCGTAAGCATGCATATGAGGTTGGAACGCATCCGCATGTTTATAGGAATTGTTTTCGTACAGAGAGGGGTCCCTTCCATCATCTTCCAGAATGTTCCTATTGGATACAGAAGCAAATCCCATATGGTTTGTGCCGACATCAATGTGTCCATCCTCCGATATAGGACCACCTTCCAACCTAGACGTAACATGCTGCCCACTTCCATCTAAGGGCAAATTAGACGGGTCAAAATGCAAGAATTACTCCCTATATGCCTCTAATATAGAGGTTGCCATACCTGGAGAACTCTCGAATGAAGGCCACTCATCTTCGTTTGGAGGTGGTGCCTGGTGCTCATCCAATGGCCAGTCATCCTCATTAGAAGGGACTTGTTGGCTGGTGGCCCGTGGCTCGGACTTATATAGTTTAGAAGATTGATCATGCAGTTGAAAATCATCATGTGAACCGGAAGCCATCGGGTGATGAGCCAAACGATTTGGAGCTCCAGGGCTCTTGACCAGTGGCTTGCCCATCTTCACAATATCTGCCATTGACACTTGATCAGGAGTTCCAACCCAGGCACGCTGAAATCCAGGTGAGGGCTGGATGGATGAAGAAATTAGATCACTTTTGCCAAATGTAGGCGCTTTATTCTCTGAAGAGAAATTGTCGCTGCAAAATATTGAAAACAAATTGAGAAGAAACCTCCAATGCAAAACAGCCATCAGTAAACAGATTATCCTCTGAGCCTACTTCAGGCTAGTCTCTATCACCACAGTTTGCTCATAAGCAGCAAAAAGGTTGCCACTTCTCTTTAGCACGAACAGAATGACACCACAACCACAAGGAAGGAACATGATAGAAACAAACACATATTTTTTAGTCGCTGTCACAAATATGCAGATAAACACCCACACAGTCATTCCAATTTGATACATCACAATGTATGACACATCACAATCATAAAGGTCTCTCTTCTTTCCAAATCAAGACTGCCTGGTCGTATTCCACACAGGTTTGACCATAATTTACCTAGCCGAAGGAGTACAGGAATTAGGTTCCAACAAATAGAAAACACTGTTATTGAGAAAGAAAAAGGCTGCAAAGGACATGATGTTTCAGCTCCTGGATAGATGTAACAAAAAAAGAGCTTCCCACACTCACCCGTCACAACTTTCAATTAAATTCAAGCATATGTTCATAAGAAAAAATAGAGTGTTCAGAATAAGACGGGGACCTGTATGCAGCTTTTCGATTGATGTTTGGTCCTGAAATAGCTGATGCAAAAGAAATTGGGGTAGCATATGATCCATTTTCCTTCTTCAACGTAGGTTTACTGGAGTCTGATATAACTGTCGCATGAAAGTACACATCAACTACTAGTATGAAATAAATTGCCCCGTAACAAGCTATAAGCGACTTTCCAACATCCCCCACCAGTTGAAGATGGAATATTTGTCCGGTTTCGACCAGTATAACGGTCAGCACTGGTCCGGCCACCTCGGCTTGATGCTACTACACTGCGAGGCCTGGATTCCGTTGTTTCCTTAACCTGGAAAGGGCAAAAAATAGAGTTATAGAGCAGCAACACACTTATTAACCAAGATGCCTGCGCAAATCGGAGAAATAACAGGCACTTCAATGTAAAAAGAAAAGAACGCGAATGGCCAAGAGGGGCGGGTTTGACAACAAGAGCGAGCACATAGCAACAATCAACAATTTAAGAATTTCGTGAAGGCTAGTGAAAAGGCCGATATAAATGCCTCAAACAATCAGCATGGCAGAATAATGCTGTTATTTTGAGATAGAGAGTCATTCCCAATGACAGAAAAGAGATTAAAACATGTAATATCTAACAAAAACAACTTCTACCTCTTTCTTCTTTTCTCTCTTGCTCTTCACTTCATGAAAAGGGTCTACAAACACAAGTAGGCTCCTCGTCAGAGAAAGACACTGAGAATTCAAGAACATTTGAATGACAATGAACTGCAAAAGAAACACTACAAGGCTCAAGCGACAGAACAATTACGGTTCTGATTAAACAAATGTAAGGAACTCGTAATTCTGTTCTCCAGGTGGTAACTGTTTCCGGCAGATAATCAAAAAGGCGAACAATAAGTACAATCACTGTTCATTTTTTTTTTATAAGTAACAAATTCTGCGGCTGGGATTCGAACTTGTTACGGTTCATTTCACCATAACAAGTTAATGACCATACAGTGACCAGCTTTTATAGCAAAGGGAACGCCGTTCAAACCTTCAGATTGCACACCACAAACTGCAAGAAAAAGAAAAGTGGAACACTTTTTAGCCAAAAAAAGGCATTCAAATCCCAGAAATGACTTGGAAGCACTGGCCAAAACCGGCACATAAACACTCAAATCAATCCAACCAGCCAAAAAAAGCACTGACAACCCCAAACCCTCAGCGAAATTCCTCGGAAAAATCTCCTACCCCCCCTGCTGAAAAACCCTAAAGATCAAAACTTTCGGTCACTGCCGACGGCCCAAAACCCTAGCAGTTCAAAGAAAAAAAAACAAAAAAATCAACAGCTACCTTGGGAGAGGAGCCGATTGACGGCCTCGTTAGGGTCCATGTTACACTCCTTAAGGGCGGTGTAGATCTCCTGTTCTGGGCAGTTGACAATCTCCTTCAAGCTCTGGACAATCTTCCTCGCCCCCGCCGGAATCACGGCAGGCACCCCGTTACTCCCTCCGCCTCCGCCGCCGCCGCCCCCCTTACTCCCCATCATCACTCGAAACACACACTCACAACCAGAAACAGCAGACCCAGGAAAAAACAAGGACGACCCACGGAACCAAATCAATCCTTTAGATCCCAGGGAACCGAAAGTCTGGATTTTTCCGCCGGTTTCGAGTCTGGGTAGTGGGGAGGATATTTTTTTTTTCTTTTCCTTTTTTTTTTTGGTTTCCCTGTTGTTCGTTCGTGGCCTCTTTGTAAAGGAAACCAGAATTCAACCCTTGTGATTTTTGTGTTCTCTCCCCCTCTCGACCGCGTCGTTTAAACTAAACTAAAGCAAAATACTTTGACATGACATGGGATGAGATTAGATGAAGATTTGTGCCCTGTCCGAACGTGGGACACACACATATATACAAGAGCTTTTGTTTCAAATTAATAGTTACTCGAAAAAAATTTTCGCATTTCAATTGAGTTTTATAATAAAGACTGTTCGACTATTAAAAACTCAAGATCGTAACATTATTTCAGGAATTTCGAACGTGGATGGTTATCCTAATCACATAATATTTTCGCGATCAACGGTAATTAGGAACATAACTCCGCATATATAATACTTTTTTAATTTACTTCTTACTATTGGTATAATCTTTATTTAGCTTAGTAAAACATTAACACAATTTGGGCATTGAGTTCGAGTAATGGGGTCGAAATTGCCACTGAAGACCGACCTGAGCTAGAATTCGGGTCAACTTACAACTATTCCCAGATATTAGAATTGCAAAGAAATTGCCAAAAGTTATGAGTTTTGGTACATGATTTTTGAAAGAATTTGGCCATTATTGTTAATAAAGACGAGTTTGTATTAAAAAAATTAACTTTTTTGGCAATTCAATTGTATTTATTGCTATAATCAAGTAATTTCGAAACTTTTATATGCAGTGAATTAGTAAGGATTACATTATTTGGAGGATTAGATCTTGGCCCAAACATCCAGGACTAGGTTTAGCCCAAGAATGTTTTTTCTGACTAAGCTTGTTGTCACCATCCAATGCTTTGCTTGCTCGAGTTAATCTTTAAGTCCGCGATGAACCGGGGGTGTCACTGGCTTGCTCGATGCCGATGCATCAGGAGCTGTTCTGAAAGACACGGGCACCAACTAAAAGTCCCATGACAGTGTTGCTTATTGCATTCGTAAGAAATGTGGGAGCAAATGAGGATCACGTGTTGCAAGAAAGAACACATCCATTGGAAATGAAACACATGCGTCAAGGTTATGCGTCCGTTGATCGTCTCCCTACCGTCGCAAGTTTTTACGAACGTTTCATGTAACTAGAATGTCTGATGGCAACCGAGAGAAGTGTGAAAGATTAGCAGAAAATTTTATCACCCGCTGGATCAGACAGACTGGAACTGAAACCTTAACCATCAATCCATCAAAACCTCAGACAAAGGAAGATATCAGATCTACCTTTTTGTTAACTTGCTTGAAGAACCCACCAATCTCACATGCCCGCTCTCTCAAGCTTCCTATACATTCTTCTCTCCCCAACTTTTTTCCATCCTTTGTTATCCAAACTCTGTTTCAATCCAAGGAAAGCTTTGATTCCCCACCAACTTTCGATTCACATCCTACAGTTTTAGGGCGGCCAACGACAGAGCAAAGAATACCTTGAGCCTGGAGCCATCTTGCCTCTTATTTAACAGCCCCTGGCTTCTCCTTCAAAGTTTCAGCCGAAGGAAAACAAATCACAAGAAACCAGTTAGTCCCCGGTTAAAAATGATTCACAGAGGCCCTCCATTCTGTGCCCTCTTCATGTTCTTGTGTCTCTGTATGAGTTCAGGTATGAGCTGTTTGTCTGTCAGACCATATAGGCAATGACTGATCCGATATAACTACGCCGTTGTCTAATGCTGTCACATCTATCTTCGATATCAGGAGCAGTAAAGCAGGAGGAGAGAGTATTAGCTAACCTGGAGACAGAGGAAGTGCAGATGTCATCCGTGTTTGATGCCCAGAGGGATACTATTCCAATAGTAAATCCGACGACTCCGACTACAACCACGCCGCCGGTAGCTTTTGCATCACCTTCCCCACCGACCGCACTGATGTCAACCCCAATAAACCAAGTGACTACCCCTACAACAGGAACAGGAGGGGCGTGGTGTATTGCCATCCCTTCAGCTTCTCCAACCACTTTACAGGTCGCTCTGGATTGTGCCTGTGGTTATGGAGGTGCGGACTGCTCCGCTATACAACCTGGGGCTAGTTGCTACGACCCCAACACCGTTCAAGACCATGCTTCTTATGCATTTAATGACTACTATCAGAAAAATCCCATCCCAACGAGCTGTGTTTTCGGAGGCGTGGCTCAGCTTGCATATTCAGATCCAAGTAAGACTCATTCCCTCATTTTCTGATGATACTTTGGCCTAGTCACACACAGAAAAATCCTAATTCTACTAAAATATCCCTGCAATGAGAAATATGATCAACAGTTCACATGCCCGTGATTTGCTCACACCATACTTCTGTTCTTTTCCTTTACTTCTTTCCAGGCCATGGCAATTGTCACTTTGCAACTACTACCAGGTAAATCACTCTTAACCAAACTCCTAAATCCTTGCTGAAATTATGCCATCTAGGGAACTAATGTAAAAAATCATATGACGACACAGTACGACGACAACCCCACCTGCCACCGTCACCCCATCACCTGTGGTCGTGACTCCATCACCAATGATTGTTTCACCCCCTCCTCCAGTTTACTACACCCCGACTACAACTGTACCCGGTTCACCAACAATATATGGCGTTGCGGAACCAACAGGAAGTCCAAGCTCAGCTATCTCTATCAGGAGTAGCACTCTTATTGTCCTGATCATGACTTGTTTGATAGGGTCAATGGTTATTGGCTATGGCTTCTAACTAGACTCGAAGAAGTTCCACACCATGGTGTTCCCCTCAAAGAGAAGGCGTACAATTTGCATCCTTTGCTCATCTCATGGACCACAACGACAAAATAAAAAAGATCTGAAGGAGGCATTTTGACATGGCACATGGAAGTATTATGCAGATAAGAGAGCTTCTTCCTCAGTGACATGAAGATACAAGAAGTTTATCTGATAGTAGGTTTAGGATTAGACAGGCTAGAGATAGTCGATTCCCTCTATATGACAACCTAGATTCCTGATTTAGTACAACAAGAAATCATATACTTTTTATGTCAAAGGCCCTGCTTCACTTTTGATAGTTCCATACCTTACCTCATGTTAAAGAGATGCCGAGACAGAATGAATGCACCACATCAAGAGCAATCTAGAATGCACACCTTCCATATGGATGAGGAAACATGAAAATACCCTTACTCATCATCATGCAGGATAGTCACTCGTTCCTCTGATGATCTACCAGGAATTTCAACAGAGAGCATGACATAACATTCTGGATATATTCCTATCAACATTTGATGACATAAAATCGCAAATAAAAACAAAGCTAACATGGACTTCTTGTTTCAGCCCAGGATTTTGAGAGGTTGAATAAAATAGCCAAAATCACGTGAGATATGTTGCTGTTCAAGTTTGAGACCACAAGAGAAAAGAAATGAATAGAGATCACATGCATCGCCCCGTTTTTGGTTTTATCTAGTAAGTGGATGAAGGATTATTCAGGAGACAAAAACTTACCAGACCATATCATTCTCCAGACCCACCTTTATCTTGCTTCAGTTATGTACAGTTATGTTATGTTTGGTATGGTATACAGAATCAGGTGAAATTGGAATGAGATTTCCTAATTCTGGTGATAGTTTTTTTTTGTTTATAACTTGTAATTGGGAAAAGAATTCTAATAGGAAATCCAATTCTATAGTGGAAATCCAATTCTATAGTGAAAACAAGTAATTCCACCTAATAAGATTGAAAATCATTTCCAATCCCACCTACGCGGTAATTTTTCATTCATCATTTTTATAACTTGTTTCTATTTTATTTTGAGGGTATTTTATCTTTTTAATTATTATTTTTAAAATTATTTGAAACTATCATTAATTAGAATCTATTTCTAAATAATACCAAATGGTATAACAGGAATTTCATTTCTACTCTTAAAATTCCAATTCTACTTTACTTACAATCCTATTCCAACTGTTTCCGTTACCATTTACCAAGCGTCACGTTTGGTTTACATTCTATTCCAACTGTTTTCATTTCTACGTATCAAACACTAAGTTGGTTTACAATATTGCGTATAGAATTTCGAAAAGAGTCTACAAGACAAGCAAAAGAGAGGCAGCCGTTATACAGATGACGGCTACTGTGGCAACCACTGAACCTTGGTCAAATGCTCTCTGCAAGCTGGTGCCAGAAAATTGCTGGTAAGCCAGATATACTGCTATCAATACATATAGGGTAGCGCCTTCCTGGGTTCCTCTGTCAACGTAGCAGATGTGCAACATCAGAATGTAACTAAAGTGCAACTAAAGTGCTGGCCAACCTCACGGAAAATATTTTTCTTACCTTAGTCTTATGACCAGATGAGGGGCCACAATTGCTAAAAGGAGCACCATAAACGGCAACTCTAGTTCACCTAGATGAGATGTTCAAGTTAGGGTTTACTAAAACAGGCCATTCTATGCAAGAGTTAATAAAGGCATGGATAATACCAGAAATATAGAAGAAAAGCCGAATAAAAAGTGCTAAGAAAGCAGCCCAAGCACCATATTCACCCCTGCAAAGTGTGCGCATCTAATCACAACTATCTTGATGTGGTTTAATAGGAGACTAACAGTAACCAGTTCAGAGAAACACCATTCCACCAATATGTTTTTCCTTGTAAATGATGGCGAATAAAACAAATCTTACTTCGTCCACGTGATGATGGTAGATGGTGCCTGCAGGGCAAGCATAGGCACGAGGAAGGACTTCTGAACAGTAATGCCCTTAGCAAGTATCAAAACCCTGCCAAAACAGACAAAACCAAGTCCCCTTACAGCCATATCCCGACAATTTGAACTAGCATAGACAAACTTTCATGTGAGATTAATGGAAACTTCAGTTAAAGCTGGGAAAGTATAAATTAACGACTAAATATTTTCGCACACACTTGAGTAGACAGCGAAATCCCACATCAAACATTATCATAATTGACAAAATAAAATTCACTTTCTTCATGATGTGCGAATTGTGCCACAATTAATCCTCCTGGATTACAGTCCACCCATGAATTACTAAAAGACAATGAAAACCAACTCCAGAAAGCAGACAACACTAAAGATTGAACCATCAAATGCATCACCACTATATTCCTCATAGTAACAAGCCCAAAATCCTGCTGTCATAGTTAAGTTCGACGATTTCCTCAAAGCAATAACGGTTTCAATATATTATATCAGCAAAATCACTACACAAAGCCCCACTGTACTCACGCAGATGAGACGGTGGAGACCCACTCCCATTCCGCAAGGTAAGCGACCCAACTGTGGAGCAAACTGCGATTCCACCCTTCTTCCTCCTTCCCTTCTCACCCCACGTCCACCTCTGCACTCTCTGACCCAACCTATGACAACCCAAAAGGCACACACGAAACCCAGGATTCAAATTCCAACTCCTCGGACATCCCAGAAAACTCGCACAAGACAAGCAAATCTCGCAACTCTGATGAAAATTACCCAACAGGGGAAGTGGGAAGACCACGGGGATTTAGCGAGGTGGGTCGAAAGCGCGCGCCGCAGGATGCCGACGACTACAGAGCCAAGAGGCTCCTTGGGATCCGGAACCGCCGGGTATCGTTCCGGAGGATGTCGGTGAAGCGAAGGGCCGAGTGGGGAGGAAGCAACGACGACGATGATGCTGACGCCATGTCTGCAGGGGGAAGAGAGGACCTTCCGACAGAGAGACGAGAGGGAAGGAGAAATGAGAACGGGAGATTTTACTCGTTTTCCGACAGCAATGGTGTTTCCCCTGTCCATGTATTAAATTTACTCCTGGAGCCTTGACGAAACTCCTATCATCAATTCCAGCGAGCTATGCTCATTGAGGACTCTTCGGGAAAGATTGAGTTCGCACCCCGAGCCTGTTTTTGTTCTTACATGACCGGGTTCGAATTGCAGCTCAAGCCACGAGATCACTGAATGAATAGAAGCAAATGGAACATGTACAGGATATGCGAGTAAATCCTACAACAGATTGCCTAGATTATATCTCGACGTAAGAACAGGGGTTCGTTTCCCGCTATGAGGGGATGATCTCGCCTCGTGTTATCATATTCGCAAGTGTATATTAACAGATGGTTGTGAGAACTGAGACGTCTGTTGGATGGAGAGGGCGAGGGGCAGAAATGGATGGAAGATGAAGCTGCAGAACCTCTTGTTCATCCGGCCGTCTGTGCTCCCGGCATCCGGACCTAAGCAGAAGAAGCCAGGCTAAGTCAGTGTTCATCGATTACGAATTAAGATAAAGGTGCAGTAAGCCTCTGATGAAATTTTAATATAAATGCCGAACCTGGTTTGATCTTGAACTTGAGGGTATATGGGTGTCTTCTCAAGACGAATTTGACGGGATGGTCCGGTGCTGGCCGATGACGGTCGACAGCAGAAATCAACTGCATTGTTACGAGGAAATGACTAAGCAGGTAGGCAGTGTATCATTGATAGCTGACATTGAAGTCCATGAGTGAAATTTTACTACTAAGAGTATTCTCTCAAGTGAATCCCCTTCTCCAATAAAAAACATCAGAAAAGCAGTAAACGATCTCTCCGGTTATTGTGAATGATGAAAGAGCTCATACCTTCTCATCATAATGGAAGAGTGAGAGATCGAAAAAGGGGGAAGGGCTCTGTGACTGGCAACTGAAAGGTAAAGATGCTAACATCTTCTTCACAAACTGAAAAAAAAAATATCAATGAAGTCAACCTTCGATCAATGTTTTGAACCAGCATTGTGAAATTCAGAGTTTGCTAGGACACTTGCTACGGATTCGTAACCAGGAAAACTTCCGTGAAATGTCAAAACCGATTTCTATGGAGAAGAATTGTCAGAGACAGTAACCTGTGATTGACCAGTTGCTTTCCTTTTGATGAACTTTAGTTGCTCCCATGCATGGACATTGTTTGAATGGGACGAGATGAAACTAGCATGCAGGGAACTTCTGGATCCCAGATGGAAATGATCACAGAATTGCTCGAACAAAAGGTAAAGCTCCTCTGCTGAATTCTATGAGCAGTAAGCAGACCTTTCATTAAAAAACACACCTTGACATTGAAAAAATGACTGGGAGATCATCAGACAAGGCATTTACCGGATAAAAGGAAACCATTTCCGTTGTCTCCATGTTATACACAGCGAAGAAGGCTGGATGGTAATCAATGTTTCTTGATAATTGAAGCTTCAATAAACAGTTCAAAGTTAGAAATTAATCATGCAGACAATTCTACCATTAACACTCCAGGTTTTAAGGAAATTGAAATAATTATAGAGAAACCAAACATAATCATACCCCACCATCCACACTTCCAAACTTAATCAGCAGATGGCGCCTGTCCAAGAATTGTACCTATAAAAAAATAGAATTCCAATAACAAGATGTTACAAAACAGGGCACGAGAAATGGTGTTCAAACTTCTGATTTAACGATGACAGGTCAATCTATCCTCCTCAAAAACCATCAGAATAGATGCGGACTTGATCATAAATTCCGAGTCCCATTACCTACCTTCCAGATGATCAGGTCAACATAATCTTGGAAGTGATAATAAAACTTCTTTTTCAGTATCTGGACTCTCTGAAAAGGAGTAGAAAAGACTACAGTGAGCGTTCTGCAAATCAATAAACAATCCCAGCAACCTAAGTAGTAGTAGAACGGAAAATTTCAAGCGACAAGAAATCATATGATGGCAAATAGGTTCTCACCATGGCATTGTCAGCTTCTTCATTCCATGTTCTTCGGAAAACAAAAGAGAGCAACCGCTGTTTGAGGCCACTTAAGAAGGAACTGCCAGATGGATTTTGGTTTGGTGTGGTATCCGTGTTGTTTCCATTCTGATATATATGATAATAAAAGTAATGAAAAAAAGCGTGGCGAAGGAATAGTCATGCATATTCATATACCCATGACAAACAATTTTTTTTTTAAAGTACGGTAACAAATAATTTGTTCACACAAGAGGGGGAAACAAGTACTGTCAAAGATATGACAAAAGACACAGTCTCGAGTTTAACACTGAGTAGCCTACCAGCAGCCTAACACCAAAATAAGGTGCTACAAGAGATGCTTTCATTTTGTCTGCTTGAACAATCAGTTATTGGCAGAATTACAGAAGAAAATATTGAATTAATTATACCCCTAACACGGAAAAGAGGGCGAATCACTGATAAATCATCAAAATATCATAAGTATCAGCATGTTTCCACACAGTTTGCGCATGGAAAAAGAGTAAATCGATCTTTGGTTGCCTGACGGTCAATTAATGAAAAAATGAAGGGTAAGGAACAAGTCCAGAACTTAAGTATGGAGGATTCCTACTGACCTGAGAGTATGAGTTGAGAAAGAGTTCATCATCTTCACGACAATATGTTCCCACAGCACGCACATCGACTAAGTTCCCCGATTCACGAACTTGGAGGACGTGTATTCTTTGAAAGCGAAGCGATACAATGGCCAACAAATCTTCATACAAGAAGACTCCCATATTATAGCTTAAATTTATAAAGTCATTGTGAAACACCTTCTTATCCAACACATCTCCATCTTCCAATCTAATTATAGCAGAAGAAGTTTTTTAAGAAAAGCACGAGAAAAGCCTTCCCTCTAACTATTTTCCAGTAGATAAGAAACTCACAGTTGAGAGCCAAAACAACCCACCGTAACAGGTGGAAAGTTATCTTTTCCACAGCAGGAATTCCTTGGATTGCTTCAGCCATTGCGGGCGTATCTTGAAGCGGGATGGTAGAAGTAGCAAACAGTCCAAATTGGTAACTTTCCATGAAAATAAAGAAGTCCTTGCATACTCTCTCGTTGCTTGAGGCAAGTGAAACGGAGTACTGTTCGGTGAAGAAGCTGTCAAACCTCTTCGCATTTTGGTGGACTTCAGGAGAATAATCTTCGTCCTTATAGGAGAATGATGGCCATCTTGGCCTATAAACTATCAGATCTTGGTTGTTTCGACTAAAAGTTATGAGAAAATGACCATCTTCGGTGATCTTGCGAAATGAATTGTCAGGGCAATTGATATCGTATATAGTGGTGCTAGGGACCAAATTCTCATAAAAGCGTCTGGCACAATGTACCTACACACGACATATTTTTCATCATTTTGAGAATGAATGTTAACTGGACAGCAGATTCAACTTAAAGGGAAACAATAAGATACAATCACCATCACCTGACAATCATCATATTTACAAGAAAGAGATAGCTAGTAAGCATCAGCAGATTCATAACGTTAATTGAGGAATAGTACCAGCCAATGCCGGAGATGTTTATGCAGCAAAGACTATTAACTAAGTCCAACCAGATAAGCAATCTAATAACAAAGTTTTCCTTCTCTAGATTATTGAAATCAAGAACTCATGGCACACATGAATTCTCTAGAGACAAGCCAGTGCATGACCTTTCAGAACGAATCATGCCCCAAACAAAAAACTCCACACGAACACGAAGAAACTAACTTCCTTCCCTGAAGGCATCCTGTATTTACTGCAGACTACACGCAGGCACCGCCAAAACTACGAAACCACCAGACACGAACAAGATAGCAAGAACAAAATATCGAAAACCCGAACGGACCAAAGACATGGAACAACCGCGAAAAAAAACACTAAGCCAAAGGTTACAAGATCAAGCACTTCACATAAGAAAACTCAAACTCAATGAACCAAGCAGAGGAGAAGAATCTTTTTAACATACACTAGTCCCAGGAGCAGGGGAAACAATCTGCCGCTCGAAAACCCTCGCGGCAAGATTGTTCCTTTTGAACATCCCAACCCAATTTATCAATGACCCAGAACACAGGAAACAAAACCCACTACTACCCACAACAACAACAGCAACAACCAACGTTCAATCAAATCCTCATCCAGCTTCCCATCGCTGCGACAATTCATCAAACACCTCGCTGGCAGCAACAGGAAGCAATGGGGCTTTCTCCCCGGAACTGGGAAAGCCTCCTCCCGATATTCGTTTACATCAAACTCCAAGTGGGAAAAGTACGGTTGAGGGAGGGTACGGTTCCAGCTCCCGACATTAGGTCGTCAAAATCGCGATTCTGATACGATGATAAGAAGGTTCATGACGCCTTTAATTACGTTAGTCACGATTCCGATGAATTTTACGATCTCATTTTAATCGTGATCTTGTCAATTTAAGATATTGCATCTCCAATCTCGATTTAACAACCTTGATCCTAGCAAAGAAGTCAGAACTGTCGGCTCAACCTACCTTTTTGGGTCCTCATATTTTCATTGTCCTAACAAATGAGTCCCACTTTTTAATTAACTTTTAAAATCGTCGAATAATGTCATTAAATCGGTCTTAAAAATATTGAGATTTCTCTAAGAGGATTAAACTCGATGTTTCAAATACCGATTCTTCCTACTTTCCCAAACGAATACCGAATCCTTCACGAATCTATTTTTAACACTGAATTTGTGACATTAGTTGATGAATTTTAAAAGTTATTGTCCGTCAAATATTTTTCTAATCAACATTATCTTGGGACAAATATGCTGTTTGTACCCCAAAATTATTTTTTACACTCATTAATCATGTACATTAGTTTTAAATTAGAAAGAAATCATCTCCTCCCTTCTCAACTTAATTTGATGTTTTTAAAATTTTTCATCCTCTTCTAAAAGCAAAATCTAATCAATACGAATTCTCAAGTTTAATTCAATATTTCAATTAATTATATTAATTTTAAAAAATTTAAAATAAGTCAAAATGCATTCTATTAAAGTGGATGGACAAAGATAAAAAGATTAAGAAATTATTCTCAAATATTTAAGGTTATAATAGAATTTTATAACTGTTTTTATTAAATATATGGTGTGCAAATAGCATCACCTATACTTACGCATTTGCGATTATCGAATAAAAATTGAATTTTAGATGATGATATATTGATTTTTCTCTGGAAATTTGAATAATGTTAAAGCTTAGTCTGAAATCAAAATTAATATAACTAAAATTTAATTATTTAATCTATATAAATGGGAATTCATTGCGGGTGTTACTCGATGCTTGAGAGCCTTAGCTCTGGGTGCCAATGATATGCTGGCGGTTCAAACCGTTGAAAAGGTTTACAAACCCAAACCACCTCACAAAAACAAAATGCCTCTCAAATTAGTATATAAGGTCAATTGTCAATCTTTATATAGTTAATTTGTTTTAGAGTGAACCTCGTTGGGCTTATATACTGAGTTTGAGGAGTGGCCGACCCGATATTTTCTATATGGTATCAGATTTCGGAGTATGATTTTGAGGGAAAGTTTACAAACCCAAAGCCCCCAAGTCCTGCATCGAAAAGAAAATGTCTCCCAAACCAGGTCAATGGGTCAATCGCTCTATTCCCGAGATGAGGTCGGCCAGGAAGTAGGCCACGGCATGAAGAGGGACAAGGTGGATAGGCTAGTGAAGGAGTTATATGCCGGTGAAAGGTGAAGGATCCGAAGAGGAGGGCAATGGACGCTGATGAGGCTGTGAGCCTGTCAACCAAGAATTTGAACAAGTTATTCACAATTGATCCCGTGTAGCGTTCGAAAATCTTCTTCGTTCATTATAACTTCATCACCGTCGCATTCAATGTAGGCGTACTCATCTCTGAAGCAATGGTTTCCATCTTACGAGGTGTTACGGTTGTTGCAAGGATAATTCCGTGATCCGATGCGAGCCATTTAGGCAACTCAGAAAATGTTTCAGTGACATGCTTTATTGGCTACCACCATATGAATAGCCCGATTCGAATCTCTCGTGAGTGACACGAACCTGAGGCTCTGTGGGCGAACAGGTTCGAACATGGTGAATGGGGAGACACGCCGGCCGAGCTCAGGGGACAAATAAGAAAGGTCTCCCCGACTCGAACTAGCAGTGTCCCTCTTCTGCTCGCTACTTGGACGCCCAACCAGCCTTGCCAAACGAGGATCTGGACAAAAGGCCCTGTGTGTAGTTGCTGTGGCGACATCTCCCTGTCCCAAACATCGTGTTAGTATTCATTTGGCAGTAAAGCCGATCTTTGAGCATCTTCCGACCTCTGAAGACTCTTCCATTTTTGTAACTAACCATCTGTCTTTCTTACACTGATTAGTTTATTGGAAATCTTTCCTAGTCATACGGGGAGATGTAATAATCCGGTGAGCCAGCATTTTTGGACTCGGCATGCTTTGTCCATCGGAATCTCAATTCACTCGAGCCGGCCAAACCCAAAAACTAACCCATCAATGTAACTATACATGGTTAAAAAGGAAATGTAATTTATGTTTCTAGTTAGCAGAAGTATGATGTAACTCGTCTGGATACAATAGGATTTTGTGATTTAAATACGAATTTGACGCGGTAGCATGATATTCAAGAAATTTAATGAAAAACATTATACATTGTTATGAATGAAAAAAATGATACCTTACCTTTCTTTTCTCCTCCTTACCTTCGATATTTTTATTTTATATAGTTAGGTGATAATATGCTTTCTCCAACAACAAGTATCTCTACAATTGCCAATACTGAGGTGAATAACGAGAAATTTTTTGATGATTGATTCAAATTTTTTCTTTTTGATATATGTTGAAAATTTTTCAAATTCGTCAAATAACGAACTTATCTCAGTTTCGCCAATAATGTCCTTATTTAGGTTTTAGTAACATCGAACCTAAAAAAATGCGATAGAAAGTCGAATTTACTTAAAATATTAGGGAAATGTGTATGTCAAACATTACTTAAAATATGTATTTTATGGATGTGTTTGTGCATTTTAATTTAACTAGAAAAAAACTGGTGAAATTATTCCTGAAAAGTATATATAATTTTTTTAATTTATTACATAATTATTTTTATTTAAAAAATATATTAACATGGTGTAACTCACTCGTGCTTGGTTGCTGCATTGCCTATAAATTCCACCGATTGTCCAAAAGATGTGCAACTCACAAAAGTAAGAGTGAAAGAATGAGGAATCAACATGCTGTTTGTGTCCCTTTCCAAGCTCAAAGCCACATCGGAGGGATGCTGAAGGTAGCCAAGATACTCCACCATAGGGGCTTCTTCATCACCTTCGTCAACACTGAGTTCAACCACCGCCGCCTCCTCCGTTCCGGCGGCCTCACCTCCCTCGAGGACATCCCCGGCTGGCGTTTCGCCTCGATACCCGACGGCCTCCCTCTCGCGGATGCCGACACGACCCAGGACATCCCTGCCATGTGTGATTCCTCCCGGAATTTCATGTCTGGTCCATTCACGGACCTCATCGCCGGGTTGAACAAGGATACGCTGGAGTCTCCTCGGGTATCTCATATTGTTTCGGATGGTTTCTCAAACTTCGTTACCAGTCCTGCTGCCGAGAAATTTGGGATTCCCCTGATTCATCTTTTCACTATATCGGCTTGTTCCCTCCTGGCCTTGAAGCATCATCGGCAGTTCTTGGAAAAATGCATCAAACCAATGAATGGTATGCGTTAGTCGACGTGCATACACCGTTTTTGTTTAGGTTGATTTATGAAAATCTAATGGCTATTCGACGCAGGTGAATCCAATAAGATCGGTTACTATGGGTCGGAAGGGACGATCGATTGGATCCCAGGAATGAAGAATATGAGGCCTTGTGATATGCCTTACTTTTTTGGAGCCACAAACGAGGAAGATGATACCTTCTTGCATTTTGTCATGGATATAATGGATCAAACCGGAAAAGCCGATGCAACAATGCTCCTTACCTTCGAGAAGCTAGAGTCGGATGCATTGCGTGCGCTTTCACGCATGATTCCAAATATCTGTGGGATTGGCCCTCTCCATGTGCTTCTCGAGAGGATCCCCCAAGACGAATCTGTCTCAAAGCACATTCATGGTAACTTATGGAAGGAGCATGTCGAGTGTCTCGAGTGGCTCGACAAGAAGGAACCAGAGTCTGTGCTCTATGTGAACTTTGGAAGCGTCGCATTCCTAACGCATGAACAACTGATCGAGCTCGCGATGGGGGTGGCAAACAGCAAGCATCCATTCCTTTGGGTTCTTCGGTCGGATCTCGTGAATGGTGAGACAGCAATCCTTCCTTCAGAGTTCATCGAGGAGACCAAGGATCGAGGTTTCCTCTCAGGGTGGTGCCCGCAGGAGAAAGTCCTAAACCACCCGTCAGTCGGGGGGTTCTTGACGCACAACGGGTGGAACTCAACATTCGAGAGCCTGAGCCTCGGGGTGCCGATGATCTGCTGGCCGAGCCTGATGGACCAGCAGACCAATGCGAGGTACGTCTGCGCTGAATGGAAGGTCGGTCTAGAAGCAGGCTGGGAAAACGCGAGGAGGGATAAGATCGAGGGGGTGGTAAGGGAGTTGTTGGGCAGCGAAAAGGGGAGGGAACTGAAGAAGAGAGCGATGGAGTGGAAGAGACTCGCTGAAGAGGCCGTGAGCCCGGGCGGTTCGTCTGTCAAGAGCTTGGATGAGGTGTTCGGACGAGTCCGCGCGTAGTCCCGACCGAAATGGTCCATGAATCTTTGGAATAGTCAGTATGATTGCCCTCATATTCTGATTAAAGGTTCACAGGGCTTATTTATAAATAAATCGTCTTCAATATTTACACAAGATAAATAATATTTAAATTATATATATAATAAATTTGGGAATTCGAAAAAATAAAAATAAATAAATATTCACAAATATTTAGTCACTCCAAGATGGACTAAACGCCAACAGAAAAAAGGGGGCAGGTAAAGGAAAAGAACAGAGAAAATAGAAACATGTGACTGAACAATAATAGCATAGACTTGACAAGTCTCTTCTCTTGATATTTGGTGGAATAACACCAAGGGAGGAAGAAGACCTTTCCCACCCCAACCCAACACGACCTCTCTACATCGTACTATTGGGGAGGTGTAAAAGTCAATAATGGAGGGGAGGAATTTCCAAAGTCTTTGTCGTTTTTTTTTAGTTTGTCTGGCCCCACCCACTTGATTTTTGTTAGTAATCCGACGGCTTTGAAGCTAAATGGAACTATTGACATGCCAAGTGAACACCCAAGATAATGCCTAATCTCATGTGATTAAAATTCGATCTGTGCTCATGGCCGATTGCAATCGATTATCCGAGAAATAACTTATTTGTTTTCTTCTGCTATTAGTAAATATTGATCGAATAAGAAGCACTTCTTGATTCTATGTAGATTATTATTTTTTTATATAAAATTGGGCTTTTTTTTGCTAAAGCTTATTTTTACTATGTAAAGGAGGGATTTAGTTGATGTATTTATAATGTATTCTTTTGAAAAATCTTAATTTTTCATATGAAATAAACAATATTCTAAAAGATAAATCATTTTAGAGAGAAAAGAAGTCATAATTATTTAGAAATGTTGTGCAAATCTAATCGCATGTCAGAAACAGAGAATGTCCAGTCTAGTATATAAAGCTCAGCAGACTACTCCCTCTGCAGTGAAGCCCGTTGGGCTCATATGCTTGGCTCGGTATATAGGACGATTTGATATTACTAATGAATAATATTATTAGTAATGTCATTATTACTAACGGTTTAGATAATTTTAAAGGATTCTATTTTTTATTTTTAGTGATGTTTTTATTTATACTAACGGTTTGATTTAAATTGAAAAGAAGTTCTTTGACAGGGATCATCCAAGAGTTCATTTTATATGTGTTATAAAGAAATAAAATTCGACAAATAACCAAAATTTTAGATTCCAAATCGAACGAATTAGTATTTCTTCATTCATTCCCATTCAATCCAAAGTTTTAGTTCGGCATATGGGCGTAGGGTATCTCTCGTCATTTATCGGCCTCATTGTAGTAATAATACTCCTATTATTATTTTACATGAAGCAAACATGTCATTAGGGACAAATTTATTTCGCTATCGTATCATCAACAACATCAACAAACTTGTTTTAGAGTGATTGAGTTCCAAAAAAAGAATCAACAATAGCAGATAATATATTCACGGAGAAATTTCGGATATTAATTTTGAGTAATAATATTTTAAATAAAAATTCTGTTGAAATTGGTTAGAAATTTTTTCGGCTCGTTGATTTCATAAAAGACAACACGAGAATGTTCTCCAGTCATATTTCAAGAGGATTTATTTTTTATTGGTACCCGAATTGTATCTCTAAAGGAAGGTTTAGCCTTTATAAATAAAATAAAATAAAATAGATATTTTTCGATACCTTTTCATGCTAAAATAAATTTATATATATATATATATATATAACTTAAGAGAGAGTGATAAATTGAAAATTTCTCAACTTATGATCGTATTTGACCAATTCCTTTTTCGATCTAACTCCAAATCGGTATAATGCTCGGCTACCTGCCTTTTTTTCTCAGTCGAAAAGATGAAGGTTAATGCCAGTGATACATTGCGCAGTATTTTCTCAGTCGGCTCCAGCACCGACTTCACGCCCGGCGCCACCGCTTCCCTTGGCAGTCTCATCCAATCACCAGAAGCCGCACTGCCCCAACCCACCGGGTTCCTACCATGACGGTGCCTCCAGGGCTGGGTATCCGTAATCGGCGTCGTCTTGGTCATGACCATCGTTGCAAGGATCGCCTTCCCCCTCTCTCAGCTGAAACCCAATCTCCGTGAAGGTTTAGATGAGACGGCGATCAACTCCCCCTTCCTCCATTCATCAAAAAAACTTCACCAATAGCACTCTATCTCCTTTCTGTTTTTGTATCAGTGTATTTCCTCACAACCAACCCGTACTACCGCGCACACACCTATTACAACAGAAAAGTAGAAATCTCATCCTAGAAATCAAGTGACAATTACTCTTATGTCCTCCTTTTCTCTTCTCTTCTTATTGCGGCCCGCTACTCTTTTAACCTGCTTCAGCTCCTTTCTTCATGCTCAGCCCATCTGTTTAATTGTTTCCGGGTCCATTAGCTCACACTCCCCCTCAAGATGGGAATTGTAGATGTCTTTCATTCCCATCTTGCAGATTAAGTAATTTTGTCTTCCAGGATGCAACGCCTTCGTGAACAAGTCTGCCAGTTGCTCATGTGTTCTCAAATGCCATATGCTAATAACTCCTTCCTCTAATTTTTCTCTCACGAAATGTAGATCCATTTCGAGATGCTTCGTGCGCTCGTGAAATACCGGGTTCTTGCTGATGTAAATAGCCGACTTGTTGTCACAATGAAGTGGTACTGGCAGCTCCGAAACCTCCCCAAAGTCCTTCAGCAAAGCTAACAACCATAAAACTTCAGTCGTGGTTGCAGCTATCGCCCTATATTCTGCTTCCGTTGAGCTTCTCGAAACTGTGCTCTGCCTTTTTGATCTCCAGCTTATCAATGACTTGTCCAGAAAGACCGCAAACCCTGTAGTTGATTTTCGCGTTTCAACGCAGCCCCCCCAGTCACTGTCTGAATAAGCTTCTAAACTCACCTCTGCATTGCTCGGGAAGAACAGACCTTTCCCTGGTGAGCTCTTCAAATACCTTAACACGAAACACGCTGCATCCCAGTGTTTCTTAGTTGGTTTACTCATGTATTGCGACAGGGCATGTACACTGAATGCTAAGTCTGGACGAGTAAGTCCCAGATATATAAGTCTGCCCACCAACTTCCTGTACGCATTTTCTTCAACAGGTTCGTCTCCATCATCGTGCCCAAGCTTGAGACTCGGGGTCATTGGTACATTGCTTGGTCTAGCTGCCAGCTTTCCCATGTCTTCCAACAACCGCAGAGTATAGTTTCTCTGTGAGATGCAAAGTCCCTCCGTTGTGCATGCTATCTCCAATCCGAGGAAAAATCTTAGTACTCCCAGGTCTCTAACTTTAAAGAATTTCAGTAGATGCATTCTCAACTCATCTATAACTTCATCACTTGAGCCTGCCACCGCCATATTGTCCACGTAGACAAGAACTGCAATGAATCCTTTGTGTCCCTGTTTGATGAACATAGTATAGTCCGATTTGGACTGTGTAAATCCATCAGCCAACAAGCACGAGGTCAGTTTGCTGTTCCACTGACGAGAAGCTTGTTTGAGGCCATAAAGAGCCTTTCGAAGCTTACAAACCAAAGGTGCTTGCCCTTTCTCCCCCTGAATGTCCAAACCCTGTGGAATCTCCATATATACCTCTTCAACAAGATCTCCATTGAGGAAGGCATTATGAATGTCAAACTGCCTCAACGTCCATCCTCGTATAGCTGCAAGTGACAAAAACATGCGAATAGATGTATGCTTAGCCACCGGACTAAACGTTTCTTGATAATCAAACCCTTCTCTCTGGGTGTAACCCTTAGCTACTAGCCTTGCTTTGTGCCTCTCGACCATTCCATCTGCTCTAAGCTTAGTTTTATAGACCCACTTACACCCAATGGGTCGATGACCAGATGGAAGAGGAACCACCTCCCAAGTCTCATTATCCTGTAGGGCCTTAAGTTCAGTTGCCATTGCCTCCTGCCAATGTGGAATTACACTGGCCTCTCCATAGCTATGTGGTTCAGAAAGAAGTTCCAGAGACAGAACATAGTTTTTAAAGGGTTTGGACAGTCGATTATAGGAGATAGAAGGCTCAATGGGGTATTTAGGAAGAGAGACTGTGTGGACTGACCTGTTTAGCAACAAAGATTAATCAGGACTCGCCTGTTGAGTGAGGAGAGCATGATGATAATCCTGGAGATAACTAGGAGGTCGTCTGTGTCTAGCACTCCTTCTCAAGTTAGAAGGGGAGGTTTATGAATCTGATGCATGATGCTCATGCTGATGCATTTCTGGATGCAATGCAGAGTGACTTTTAGAACTAGTAGGGATGGGATCATGCCATGATATGTTTGCTGGTTGGGAAACAGTACTGGGCAAAACTGGACCCTCTTCACATGAATGTTCAGAATGATGTAACTGAAAAGGAAAAATAGATTCGTAGAAAACGACATCTCTTGAAATGAGAACAGATTTCTTATGAAGATCATAAAGATAATAACCCTTAACACCAAACGGGTAACCAATGAAAATGCATTTGTTTGCCCTTTTGTCTAGTTTTTTGCGATCATGAGATAGTGTGCAGGCAAAACAAAGAGACCCAAACACTCTGAAAGTATGATATGCAGGTTTTTTGTGAAATAACAGTTCATATGGTGACTTATGAAGAAGAATTTTGCTAGGCAGACGATTAATAATGTGAGTTGCAGTCAAGAGAGAGTATCCCCAGAAGTATGCAGGTAAATTTGCTTGAAAAAGAAGAGATCTAGTAACTTCCAGCAAGTGTTGATGTTTGCGTTCAACAACACCATTCTGTTGTGGAGTTGAAACGCAAGAAGTTTGATGCACGATGCCTAGTCTGTTATAAAAATCTGTCATATTGAATTCACTTCCATTGTCACTTCTCATTATTTTTATCTTCTTGTCAAACTGTGTTTCAACTAGGTGATAAAAACCTTCCAACAGATTCCTAACTTCTGATTTGCTTCGCATAAGATAAACCCACGTAACTCTGGTGAAGTTATCTACAATGGTCAAGAAGAAACGAAACCCTCCTAGAGCAATGGTGGAACATGGCCCCCAGATATCACAGTGCACCAACTCAAATGAGGTAACAGTGTGAATTTTGCTAATTGGAAATGATAAACGCTTCTGTTTTGCTTCATGGCATACAGAACAAGCATTATCCTTTAAAACTCTGATGTCTGGTTCCAAAGTTTGCAAAAATGAAAGCTTGCCCTGGGAAATATGTCCTAGTCTTAGATGCCAAAGGTCAAATTTATCTAAACTTGTATGATGTTGCACTGTGTTGATGTTATGCAGGACATTCTGAACATGGTTTTGAGGTGAAAGCTTGCTAACTTGAGAAGTGGTACTTGACTGTTGAGTCCTAGGTATCTCCTGGATTAAATACAGCCCCCCCCCCTTCGTCTAGCAAGTCCAATCGTCATCCAGTTGCACAAGTCCTGGATGAAGCAACAATTATGTGAGAAAATGAGACAGATGTGTGGTTGCAATGTTAGTTTACTGGCTGATATAAGGTTAAAACGGAAAGCTGGGACAAACAGGGTGTCCTCTAGGATGATACCATTACCAAAAAGGACCATTCCTATGTGGGTGGCTAGGACAGTTGTATTATTTGGCAGTTGTATCTGTAAGGGTGGTATTAGCTGCTGATCTGCACCAGTATCAATTATCCAGAAGTGTGGTTTTACACAGGTAATTTTAGAACAGGTGAATGAAGTACCTGTGAAGTTTGGTGAAAAACTGGGTTGTGTGGAAAGCTGATTAACTGAACTCTGGTTTGCCACTGCTGAGGATTGGCCAGTTTCTTCCACATTAAGCAAGGACATCAGCTTCTGGACTTGATTCCCAGACAAGTTTAATTGAGCTAGCTGTAGGGAGGCCTCCTGCACATCACCATTCTTAGCACAGTTGACTACCCTCCTGCTGTCTCCACCTTGAAATCGCATCTGCGATCTACCTCTTCCTCGTCCACCTCTGGTGCTTGGTGGAAAGCCTACCAGAAAGAAACACTCTCTCTTAATGTGGCCCTTCTTGCCACAATGATCACAAACGATGTCTGGATTATACTTTTTTTTCCCAACAAAGTTCACTTGTGTTTTCAGCTCTGCAAGTTTCTGCCCAACACGCTCTGTCTCTATCACAGCTGCCATGGGCTGCAGAAATGATCCTGCTTCTTCATTCCTTGAAGTTCTCTGTAGTTCTTCCCTCTGCACAATGTTATACGCCTCCCCTAAAGTGGGAAACGGCTTTCGTAACAAGATTTGTGTCCTCAAGTTCTCGTACTCCCTACTTAGACCATTTAGAAACTTATACACCATATCTCTTTGCTGTTGTTTTGCATATATTTTCTGCCAGCCACACTCACACTTGCCACAGTCACAGCTTGGAAATGGTCGGTAGACTCTTAATTCTCTTAATAGCATCAGCATATCATTATAAAACCCAGATACGGTCTTCGTTCCCTGCATTAATGCATGATATTGCGACTGCAGCTGGCATATTCTAGAGTCATCAGGTTCCCCAAACCTCTCTTGGAGTTCCTCCCAAATTTCTTTTGCTGTGTTTAAGTAGAATATCGTAGATGCAATTGGTGCGGACACTGACCTTTGCAGCCATGCCTTAACCAGGTTGTCGCAGCGCCTCCAAGCCTGAAACAGTCTACTGTCCGCCGCCGGTTTTCCTATCGTTCCATCAACGAACCCGAGCTTATTCTTGATAGATAGGGCTAACTCCACTGACCTCTTCCAAGACGAAAAATTCCAATCCGTCAACTCCGGCGAGACAATGCTCGTGAGTTGCAAATCTGCTGAGTTTATGAAGTACGGCGATTGAGGACTGTCTAACGTCTCCAACTCCATCAGCCGCCACCTTACCTCCGGCAACCTGGCCGCTCTGATACCATGAAGGTTTAGATGAGACGGCGCTCAACTCCCCCTTCCTCCATTCATCAAAAAAACTTCACCAATAGCACTCTCTCTCCTTTTTGTTTTTGTATCAGTGTATTTCCTCACAACCAACCCGTACTACCGCGCACACACCTATTACAACAGAAAAGTAGAAATCTCATCCTAGAAATCAAGTGACAATTACTCTTATGTCCTTCTTTTCTCTTCTCTTCTTATTGCGGCCCGCTACTCTTTTAACCTGCTTCAACTCCTTTCTTCATGCTCAGCCCATCTGGTTAATTGTTTCCGGGTCCATTAGCTCACACTCCGAAACCCAAAGTGACATTGCTCCAACCTCGCCACCTAGACCAGAGCCTTTCTTTGGCCGACTGTTGTCTCCTGACCTCACCTCCCGAGGATAACCTTCCTCTTTTCCCCGCAGAACCGTTCTCGAGGACTGAGGGAGATCGACCTCCCCCTTAGCCGGTGGCGTGTGGGTTGACTAGATCCGAGTCCCCCTCGTCTCAGCCATCGTGTCCAGGGCTTGGTAGAGCCGCCTCCCATATCACCTAGGCCTGATATGGAACAATGGCAGCGACGGTTACTTCCCGACGACAGCCATCGGCTTCCTCACCGATATAAGTACATTTCTCCTTTTTTCGTCACTTATTTGCATAAGAAATGTGGATTTATTCGCAGCATCGAAAACCAGTACGATTACTCTTAAAGCGGTAAGACGAGCTTTACTATTCTTATTAGTTTTGTTTAATTCAAATATATCTATTACTAACTAAATTTTACTTTCTTCCTCTATCATCACTTCTATTCGTTTTCTCTAAAAAAACACGATGAATGGATGGATTCGACGAAATGACGTTTTACCGGATCACTCCAAAAGGGAAGTCATGCCTTGTTAATCTAATTCGATTGAATTTCGTTCATATTAATCGATACTCAGGGATATTGTATCTCTATAATTCTCTTTATTTTGCATGTGAAACAACCTATAATTTTCTGTCAAACGGCATTTTCCTCCAACATCATGGAGGATTGGCAACAGCGGTCCACGCAACGTCCCGTGAGTATCCTTCTTACTCACTCAGCCAATTCTAATTATTTGACATATCTTGATTACCATTTCCATCACCACTTGTTTATTTTATTTCGCATGAATACAATTCATGCGGAGACGACAGCACGCACCTAGGTACCCAGAGTCGCTCCCGATCTTCTCGAAAATTCCTTCTACGGATCATGGATCATCGACGAGTCCGCCCATTGACCATTGCCTTTCCAAAGAGCATGGAGATGATTGGCGAGGGCCCGGGCAGACACAATTAGGAATCGAAGGAGCAACCTGGTTTCCTTTGCAGCGCCTTGAAGTTTCAGTCGTGGCGTCAATCGAAGAACACCAGGGGAGACATTTCTATTTTGGTTTTCCAATTACAAAAATATTATATATATCATCCCCTTGAAACAACAAGGTTAGCGCCTAGATCCTCGGGTGATGGGAGGCCTTATCGATTTGATGGCACCTCAGCATCTTAACATTATTGTTCGAAGTTTTCGTGTTTTAATCTCGACTTCTTCTAATTGCTGTGGTTCATTTAGGAAATATTTTACATTTGTCGCGGTTAAAAACAATGTCTCCAAAAGTAAACTGAAGGCCAATGTTAGGAACTCATACTTAAGAGAGAGTGATAAATTGAGAATTTCTCAGAACGTATTTGACCAATTTCTTTTTCGAACTAACTACAAATCCGTATAATGCTCGGCTACTTGGCATAGTGAAGCTCTTATTGACGATGTTCTGTCCCCGGTGTTCTTCATGCTCTTCTAGAAGATTATGTGAATCATCAACTATGGCATTGTACAAAATAAGAAATTAATGATAAACTAACTACCGAACGAAGATTCTTCTACAAATTTGGTGAGGATAAAATGTCAAATCTTAAAGGAAAAAAAAAGAAAAAGAACCTGGAAAAAAAAATAAGGAATTAATTGAAAGATATAAATTATGAGTTTGAAACGTAAATAAATTTATTTGAATACGGTACAAATCATGTTTGGGATTTTATCAAAATCAAATTAATTAATGGGATGAGTCGGTGGATCATGGAGTTGTACAATTATTATCTTAAAACAGAGGATACAAAAGTAGAAGCATAAACACATATAATAATACCCCCAATATCATATCTTGCGCAACAACTTAAACAATATTAACTTCTGGGATGAGTCGGAGGTGGGAATGCCAATATTCCCCTTTTCCCTCCCTGCATTTCTCCATCAACTCCTCCGTATATTCCAAAATGTTGAGAGATTCCAAGGAGTCAGGGAGGCCGTCATCTGGTAAACACCTCAGCCTCTCACAATTAATAATATATAAAGATTGAAGGGAGGTGAGGTGGTGTCTGAGTCCCCCACTCACCCTCTCCAACTTCTTCATATTCCAAATAGACAAATAGAGGAGGGACGAAGGGAGGAGGCGGCTCAAGTCTCCATCATAAACAGTAGGAGATAAACACTCCATCCCATCCACATACTCTCCCCAGATGGTCAAACTTCGTAAGTCGTTGAGACCCCTCAACCCCCACTCCTCAATTCGTTGATTCAAATTTTGAAGTCCAATCCAAAGAGATTCCAGGTTGGGAGGCAGACCTCTCATGATGCCTTGGCAGTCATAAACAAATAGCGATTTGAGGGATGTGAGGTAGTGCATGTCATCAGGCAAAGACTTCACCTTTGGACATCTGGCAAGCTCAAACCTGGACAGGTTGCCAGGAAGTGAAGGGAATATCTCCATCTTTAGTGCTGGGCAATTCCGGAGATTAAGATCGGAGAGTGCTGATAGGTGTTGCAAGCTGTCCGTCAAAGTCGTGAGGCATCTGCAATCCCGAATTTCCAATTTCCGCAGAGAGCGAGAGAGGGGACTACCAACACCAACTAATTCTGTAATCGACACTAGTCCCTTCAGATTCAATAGAGTAAGCTCCTCGAGATAATCCAGAAGCCTGATTCTAATCACCTGGGAGTGTGGCAGAATTGGGCAGCCTTTAAGCTTCAATATTCTTAACGAAGAAGGCAATCCCCCACTTGGAAAGGAACGAAACTTCTTGCAACCAGCAATCCTCATCACATTAAGAGATCTAAGTTCAGATAACTCTTCCGGCAGCTTCTCTAACTCTTCACAATGTTTAATTTCAAGAACCTTTAGATTAGGTGGAACTTGTTTCCCTGCGTCCCCTTTCACAAAGGACTTAAATTGATGACACTCCACAATCTTCATCTCTTCCAGCGTGACCCAAGAGGTTGCCAAACTCCCCTCAAAGTGAACCAGCTTCGGTATGCTTCTAATTTCCATCTTGGTCATCGAAGTAAGGCATGCCAAACACGTGAACAATCCCTCATCGCAGTAATTAATATTAATTTCGATGAGAGACGGAAGACTAAGGGCGCACCCTCCTTTCAGTTCGGTGCAGTTCATCACGATGAGCTGGCGGAGGCAGGGGAATGGCTGGCCATTCTCATCCCCTCCGTTGTACAACCACTTCTCCCAGGCACCCATGTTCTTGAAGCTCAACTTCTTCAATGACTGAAAAAATGGCCCTTTAAACCCGTAAAACTCAGGACCTATGGCAGACATCCCTTGAAGAAGGTTCATTTCCAAACTTTCTAGCAACGGAAGTTGTCCAAAAGGTGGCAATGAATCCACATTTCTACAACCTGTCAGGGTTATGCTCAATAGATTTTCCATAGAGCCCTGATTATAAAACCAGGATGGAAATCTTGTGGCCCCATATCCATGGATAACAAGGGATTCAATCTTCTTCGGTGGTTGCAGATGATGGAGGAGATTGAATTGATGGTCACCTTCACGAGAAATTTCATTACCCGATCTCCAGTCCAAGCTTAATTCGAGAATCGCTTCCTTTCCGAATATATTAGCAACTTTTGCGTCTTCAACGTCACGTGCATACTGCAAATTACGAACATGCAACTCCCGCTGAAGGCAACCCAGTGGTCCCAGCTGCTTTAACTCTTGACCGATTTCTTTTCCCACGATGAAGTTTGAGAGTATCTCAAGTTTGGTTAGTTCACCGATAAGCGGAGGCATCTCCTGCAAATTATTTGTGCCTATTATGTCGAGATGGAGAAGATTCACCAGCCTATGAATATTTCTCGGCAGCTTTAGCAGCCCATAACATTCTCGAAGTAATAGCGATTGCAATTCCACCAAGTCACAAATCGATTCCGGCAGTATTTTGATAGTTGTGTGAGAAAAATCGATTGAACGTAGGAGTTTCAATTCTCCAAGTCGGTCGGGCACCCGACTAATGCAAAAGAAGCGCAACGACAACATCCTGAGGCTCTTCATATCCGCGATCAAGTCTTGTATCACATCTTCAGAGACTAAGACAGTTGGCTTTGGGAATTCTGAGATTTGAAATGGCATAAACGTTCTTAGTTTCTTCATAGAGCGAAACACATCAAATCTCTTTGAAAGGCATCTTTCATGACGTTTTGTAACCATTGCAGAATGTCGTACTTTGTCTTCATGGAGGGTGGAGCCTCCACCACTCTCATCAGAGCTGAAATATGAGCAGGCAACGATGGATTTCGCGAGGTCATTAATTAGATCATGCATTGCGTAGCCAGTCTTCTTATTACTTGCTTTTTGAAGGAACGACGCCGCCTCCAACCGATGAAGATTCTCCATCCCCACCTCTTGGTATGTTTTTGCATTCCCTTTTTGCAACAAACCTTGTATGATCCACAGTCGAATTAACTCGTCTTGGTGGAATATGTAATCCTTCGGGAATAACGCACAAGCTGCGAAACATCTCTTCAAGTGAATGGGGAGGTGGATGTAGCATAACTTCAATGCAGAAGGAATCTTTCCTTCCAAGTTCCAAATACCGTGACGTAAAACTCTTCTCCAATTTTCAGGGTCTTTTTCGAAACGAAGCAGCCCTCCAATCACCTTAATAGAAAGAGGCAGCCCCTTACACTTATTTGCCAATTCAACGGCAATTTCTCGAAGATCAGGATGTCCTTCAAAGTTTTCTTCGCCAATAGAGTGATAGCCGAGCAAAGACAAACTGTCCCCCGGTGACAATATGTCTAACTGCTTCGGATTAGGGTCTCCAACCTTTCTTGCGACCTCAGAATTTCTTGTGGTAAGCAGAATCCTGCTTCCTTGACTCCCGGAATACAAGGGCTTTAGCAGAGTCTCGATCTCGACGTACTCTTCGTTCCATACGTCGTCCAACACAATCAGAAATTTCTTTCCGGACAGTGTCCCTTTTAGGGAGTTTTGAAGTTGATTCAGATCCTTCTCCGTACTAGGCGAAGATGGGTTTACCTGGTCCAGGATGCTCTTGGTTACGGCAGCCACGTCAAAGACGTCAGAAACACAAGCCCAAGCTTTGACAGTGAAGTTCAAGGACTCGTGATTATACAACTCTTGTGCAAGGGTAGTTTTACCGAGTCCTCCCATCCCCACGATCGAAACGACGGCAAATGGTCGGACAGTGCCGTGGGTTGCTTCGGATCTGGTCAATCGAACGAGCAGCTCCTCCATTTGCTTCTCCCTGCCCACGAACTTTGGCTCGGGCAGGGAAGAGGTCTTGAAACTGGGCTGGTCGTTGCGAGGCCCTCTCCTCGAGCTCTGGACTAATCTGAGAATGGGTATGCGGGCGATAACTTGCTCCAATCTTCGGTCGATGTCATTGATCTCGTTGGCCATACGATGACGGGAGATCAGGGTGCGCGGGCGGAAACGAGAGCAGCAAGCGATGAGGCAGTGAGGGAGTTTGGATGACTGGGCCTTGGACTCGTCCCGCTTGGCTTCGACAGAGAAGTGGTCGAGCAGGTCCTCCATGTCGTAGACGACGTCCCTGAGGTCAGTGAGCCACAGGACAGTAGCAGGGTCATCGTCGTACATCTGCTTTTCCTCGGCAGAATCCAAAACGGCTTGGATCCCAGGCAGCTTCTTAGCCCAGACCTGGAGCTTGTCGGAGATGCCGTGGATCCGAGAATACTCGGCGATGAGTTGAGAGCCGACCAGGTTGAGGACGGGGGAGAGGAAATCCATTATTCCTTTCTCTTTTGGATGATTGTTCGCTTTCTTCATTATATAAACCAACAGACCAAAAGAGACTTGTGTTGGTTTAATAATTCGTTCGTTATTCCTTCCCTCCCCGAAGAGACTTGTTGCTTTTTCTTTTGCTTTTGTTTATATTCATTTCCCATTTCCCCAAAAACGAAGAAAGCGAGTGAAGGAGTTGAGTTGGTTTTAAAAGAAATGGGTGTTTTGATCCAACGGTTGGATCATCATTTCCGGTATAGTTATTATGACTCCTAAGAGTTTCTCTCTAAATTACAGTAAGTGCTTTTGCTCTCCTACAATCAACAACACTTAATTCATTTTGCTTACATAACTTAGAAATGTTATGTTCACGCTCACCTTCTCGTCGACAGAACGTCCTCAACTAGCTTGTCCAAGTTCCGGACTGCTGACCCAGCTATGCAGAACTTGACATACACTCTTGACCCTAATGTTTCGTATTTTGAAACTTTATGTCTTTGATGACAGATTATTTCGTAGACAAACATTATTTGCGAACAAAAACGAAATCACGGCTCATTCACCCGTTCATTTTTCTCTAAACTGATGTTACCCAAATATATAGGAGCAAACGACAATTAGTGACAACAAGAAAAATTTTACCAAATTGTCCGTCATTCCCCCACGGCAAGAAAGAAAAACAGGCATCAGACAAACTTTGAACAGTTGAGGCCTTTTGATAACATTAATTACATGCTCACGGATACCATGACTCGCGAACGAAATTACCTAAAACATAGACGAGCTAGAAATAATTGGCGAGAATAAAATCGTCTTCTAAGAAATTAATTAGCAGTATTTATTTAGAGAGGGAGACAACAAATTATAATTCTCATGTACATGAAACCGAAAGTCATAAATTCATTACTAAATTTGTTATGTTTATACAAGATATATTTATAGATTTAAATTGCATTGTATTTTGCTCTTTTGTCACATATCTTATGTCATTTATTGTCCTCGTTATAATAATAATACTACTATTATATTATTTTACAAAAAGATTAGTGACAAATTTATTTCACTATCATCATCTACGTCAACAAATTTGTTTTGGAGTGAATTGAGTTCAACGAAACAAAATCAACAAAATAGTCCACGCAGATGTGGGGACAAAAACAAATTTAGTAAATTTTTTATATTCTTATGTAAATTTAAAATGGAGAAATTTAGGAGATGATATTGAGGAATGTAGGTATAAAAGATGAAAGATAATTAAATCCATGTTTTAATTTGTCATTGTACAACTATGACTATAATTTTTAGGCAAAATAGCCTTCAGTTTGTGCAAACTTTCACTTTTGTAATTAACTTAGTTTGTTATACGATTTTATCACCAAGTTTTATTTTTATATTGATTTTAGTCAATCTTGAATTTTCTTAGCCAATGAAAGCCTTCATTATTCCGACATGTGTCCTGTAATAGTTGATTTCCAACTTCTCATTCGTTTACTTAACAATTCACTTTACCCGTACTAGCACCCCAATAGAGCCATTAGATAATATCGTCTAATTTCGGAACTCTATTTATAAGGAAGAGTAGAGTATTGTCTTAACTATAGAAGCTGTCCAAATATGACACCCTCTTCGACGGATTTCAGAACTCTCTATTTCCTTCCCATTCACTCTGGTGCTTTCATTGCTCCACCACATTGAAATCACATATTACTTTCAACATGTAAAAGGAATAGTCTTTGCATATTCATTTACTCTCACAAACAATTGTAAAAAGATAAAATATGCAGTCTGTCTCAAGTTTAACACCAAGTAGAAAGCAATCCAACTCATCTCCATCTTCCAATCTAATTATATAATTTCAATAAATGCACCACTAAGAAAAGAAACTCACGCTTGATAGCCAAAACAATCAACCTAAAACAGGTAGTAAGTTTCACACGGGATGGTAGAAAATGAGACGGTGTCATTGTCAAAACTCTTTGCTTTTGTGGATCTATTGTGAGGATAAATTAGAATTTTAAGTTTAATATATGAAAGTTCATCATAATTTTCTAAAAATATAAAATGATTAAGAAAAATATTGATTAGCAAAGGGAAATTTTTTTTTCTAAAAATATATAATGACTAGGTTAAGAAAAAATGCCCATGAGAAAAGAACTAAAAAATATTTGCCCTCTTAAAAGTAAAAAACATGTGTACCATGTCAAAATATCTATTCAAAGAAAGTTGAAATTTTTCAAGTGTTAGTTGTATGTATGGAGATTAATAACACATCCGAAAGATTACATACACTCTTCATAATTTACTAATGATAAATAATAATTTATTAATATTAATATTTAGTTTAGATAAATTAATGACAAAGACAATATTTCTATAATCTCTCCATATAAGTCTTCATACACTTCTTCTAACATTTAATTTCGTTCCCGCTAATAATGCCTTAGAAATCTTAGGATTAGAGACTACTTCCCGTGTACTTCTCGTGTTGTTGCTTTGATTCTGCTGCGTCGAGTTGCACGATGCCGGACACCGCTCCTTCCGAGCCTATCCTATGCCTGGCCAATTTCCTTCTGTCGTGATACCAATTGTACGAGTTGCGTCCTCTAAGCCCTCTACTCGGAGTGGGCGCCGAAATGGGATGGCTCCCTCTGCTTAGACGTAGATATCTTATAATGTGTAGCCGGGCTAATACATAATAATGAAAAGATAAGACACGTCTCCCAATTTTGTTCACAAAAACTTCATTTTTACTTTTACACTTCATCTTGGCCTATAAAATCCTTTTTGAGTCTGCGTGTAGCTTTTGGACAGATCTCCCACGTCGGAGAAGTTAAAATAAAAAGATTAGTTGTAAGGAACGAGGAACGTTCATGCCGTCTGTTTCCCATTCCAAGCACAGAGCCACAGTGGAGCAATGCTAAAGCTAGCCATGATCCTCCACCACAGGGGCTTCTTTGTCACTTTCGTCAACTCCGAGTTCACTCACCAACGTATGTTCCGTTCCGGCGGCCTCACCTCCCTCGAGGGCCTCCCCAGCTGGTGTTTCGCCTCCATTCCCGATGGACTCCCTCCCTCGGATGCAGATGCCACCCAGGACCTCCCTGCCCTATGTGATTCCTTAGGGACTCTGATGGTCGGTCCCTTCTTGGATCTCATCGAGAAGATGCTCAAGGAGAGTTCGGATTTCCCATGTGTCTCCCACACCGTGGCTGATGGTTTGTTGAACTTTGTTTCTAGCACTGCTTCCGAGAAGTTCGGCATCACGCTTGTACACCTGGTCACTGTAATACCCCAAATTTTCACTAGAATTTCTTTTGTTCAAGCCAAAAATAACAAAATCCATTCAAATTGAAGCCTTAGCCCATATACATAGACATGGGCCTCTAATTTCTTTAATGACATGGTCAAAGCCCATTCAAAATTTATTTTTCTTTTATTAATTAAAAAAGTGACGAAATTGTTAATAAAAAAAACAAATCATTTGCATTAAATCATTAGCTAATTCATTAATTCCAAAAAAAAGAAAAAAATATCTTACCTTCTTTGTCCCTATGATGAACCTAGACACAATCACTCTAACCCTTCAGACAACTTTACCCCTATATCAATCAGTCAGATTTTCTTTCTTTTTGGAGCCAAAGCCTCCCGATCCCTCTTTCTATGAAGGAGGTAAAAAAAATCATCCCAAAGGGATATCTAAAAAAAAATCATCTCCTTCCAAAGACAAAAAAAAAGATCAGACGTTCATTTTCCAAGACGTCTCTCAACCCAGACGTTCATCCTCCCCAGACATTCATCCTCCCTCTGGGAACCGGACACTCCACCCCTTCGGAAAATCGGAGGCCAACTCCTCCTCGATCTACATACAGAAACCGGAGCCAAGGACTCCCCATCTCCGGTGCTGACGAGTCGAAGTCTCCCGACCAGCCTATCAGCCGACGCTCTCCCGGCGTCGTTCATCCTCCTCGGGCCACCCCGAGGCGAGGTAACCCCCTCGGTGAGACTTCCTCTCACTTTGCTAATTCCAGCATGCTTCTACCATGTACGATATGCTGACTCTGTCGTTCCTTTTCTTTTTTGGCCTACCACACACACCATGGGGTGAGGAACGAGCCTTCAGACAAGGTCGTAACAGCCAAAGGATAAAGGACAACCGGCGTGCCATCTCCCGTCGACACTTAACCACAACGTAAACAGGTCGTAATCATTTAAACTCCTCTCGAACTGCATTTTCATACGTTTTTTTTAGACCTCAAAGCTTTCACGGTAGCTTTGGGGTCGATTTTGCATTCATTTGTGGCACGAAAGTGTCGGGACATCTCCCGGCCTTCTATTTCGATTGTTTTCAGCGGCAACGCCTCAAAAGGGTCTTTTTTTCAAAGAGGTTACGGACATTTTCGAACCTCGAACCCAAAAGGTCAAATGATCTACAATGAGTGATGATCTTGGGAATATTTTTATTTTAATTTTTGGTTAATCGATGACCAAGATATGCCCCCCGAAACTAGCGCCACCTTCGCTGGCCGCAACAGAGCAGTCTGTCGCATTGTTACTTCCGGGGACATTGCTGGAGATCTAACTGTTAGATCTTGTTCAAACTTTTTGACCAGAAACTAGACTTCAATATAATTGTTTTCATATGTTAACTGACCGTTGAAGTTTCATATGGTGAACAGACTGTACACCAAGTGAGGTCTGCCGAGCATCGCTACTTCACTCTTTGCACAATACCCGCGGATCAAACCGTTGGAGTGTACTTAAATTTTGTAAATATGTTCTTCACTTAATCATGTTGATTTTAACATTTCATATACATTTTTTCACCATGTGGATGAAAAGATATCAATTTTTTGTTCCCACGGCTCAGGTCAGCCAAACTGGACAAGCTATTTATATTACTTTCAATTTTTGCACGAGCATATCTTTCGATCCAACCGTTGGATCCATGTGGAATTTTACACACGAATTCTTCATTGCCTTACCTTTCTGTGAAGTCCTTTTGCACTCCGATCGGACATTCGAGGTCCATGATATGATAGGAACAACGCTGTCGGTGCAAGCTGTTCCGCTTCTCCGGACAGCCAATTTAGTTCCTTGATCTTGTGAGATTGCACCGTTAGATTTTTATAAAATTTTACATGCAAACTCGCCATTAAGTTTTGGATCTTTGGTTTAAATTTTGATTAAATCAGATAATCCGAGTCAAAGTTATAGATCGCTTTCTGAACTATACGTAATTCGTATTCGTTGTGTTTTGTGATTATACAACTCTTATTATTTGAACATTCTAACAAATTTCCATTTTATATTACATGAAGAATCAACAAACGATTTCGAGGATTCGACAAAGCGACTCTGAGGACACCCGTGGTGTAGGTACGTCACCAAAGTGGCCCAACTGATAAGCCTTAGCCGATGACATGCCATCCCGGCGGGCCACAGGTACAAAGGGGAGGTGCGGGCCTCCTGAAAAAGATAGAAAATCCACTTGTAACGGGCCGTGGGCCCAAGTGCATAGGCCCACGGTCACCATCCTTCCCCGCCCCCTTTGATCTAAATAATTGCCTGTGCTTGTCCGCATGCCTTAGGCCCATAGGTTTATTGTCGCATGTTGTTTGCTATCAACAAACATGAGTTCGGGTCCAAAGCCTGAATCGGGTCCAACGCCCGTAAAACATTGACATGAGTCCGGAGTCATGCCCGGATCGGGTCCAACGCCTGTTAAACAAAATCAAATCTTTTGGTGTAAACGCCACCTCCCTTTTTCGCATGTTAGAATGTAAGAGTTAGTAAATAGGAATCCCCGAGCCAACTGTTTTTTCCGACTTAAACAGCTTTGATAAATAAAGTCGGTGGCGACTCCGTTTAGTTTACCTAGGTTAAACAACAACAACATTTTTACGGAGCCATTTTGGATGGGTAACGGCGACACGAGCCGCTCCCGATTCCTCCTAAAAGTTCCTTCTTCGGATCATGCTCCGCCTTTCGCCCGTCGCCTCTTAGGAAAACAGAGACGGTCGGCGAGGGCCCGAGCAGGCCCAGTTAGGAACCCAGGGAGGGATCACCCAATTCCCTTCCGCAGCGTCCGACGCTCGAGTCGTGACGTCGACCGGTTGGGCCTTGGGGAGCGGGCCCGGATCCTCGGGTCGTCCGGACCGCCTCACGCGTGCTAGGCCGGAAGGCGCGCGTACAGTCACTATAGCAGCTTGCTCCATCCTTGCGTTGATACAGGCTGTTCTTGGAGAAATGCATCAAACCATTAAAAGGTATGTAATCCTTCGTTACAAGACAATGGCCAAGGTTTTCCTCGAAAGAATGTATTTTGATAGTTGTTATTGTTCTGCGCAAATGAACCTGACAAGATATTTGGTATCAATGGGTCAGAAAGCACCATCAATTGGATCCGGGAATGAAGTGTTAGCATTATGTTCTATAGCCAATCAGTTTTATGCTTATTTTTATAATAAATGATGATTTTATCATTTCGTTCCTTGAGTTATCATGATATATGAATCACGAAGGTTGATAACCTGAGTTGTAAAACTCCATTATCTTCATTATGATTTTTCTAAAATCCCTAATCTTGATAATTAGAATGTGACACTAATTATCAAATAAGATTAGTGTGCAGATAAGATTATGATAATGTTTTACAGGTCATGTGATAAGGAGTTATCAATCTAATCACACAAGTATCTGAATGAGTTTAGGTGACTGGAATGACCTGATATGAAATATTAATATTACATTGCGTTATTGATATTTCGTGTGTCTAGAATTTTATGGTTGAGATAGTTCTCTTCAGTATGTAAAATATATTTTGTTGGTGCCATAAAAAATCTCTAAAGTTGGGATTAATAAAGGTGGTTGCTACATTATAGATGGAGTATATGTGGAAAGTGTTCACATCAAGAAACCTTTGTCCCTCGTATAATGAGTGATGATGTCTACGGGCCATCGATGAATAGAGATCACATGTGTACAATAATTAATGGTTAATCATATGAGATCGATATTCGAAAAATCGAGAATATATATAATTCGACGAGGATGACACGTTCTTACCTTGTGATTATACGGACATCATGTGACAAGGAATTGACACAAACAGTTTAAGTTGTTTGAGGATCACAATTTGCCCGGCATATTTTGTCTGCGTCGTTTGGGGATCAATATATGTTGGCTAGGCATAAACTTGATTTTTAGAATTAAATTGTGTAATTCTATAACCCAAGTGACGGGATCCCATAGGGTCACATCGCATATGAACAGGTACGGAAAGAATGTTTTACTGTATCACATATACTTGTTATCATATGTCTGAATTAATGATAAAAGTTATAATTAATTGTAGACGAGCAATTTATGTTATAAGATGACATAAATTAATCCTAGATATTTTGGTCGTAATCTATTATGATAATATAATTTATATATGATATAAATTATATTTAAAATAATAGTATATAAATTATATTTAAAATAATAGTAAAATTAAAATCAACCCTAACGAGACTTTCCTATAAGTAGTAGTCTCTTGTATTAGGGTTAAACAACGATTTTTGTTTTACCTTGATTGGAAGATGTACGCGCGCCTTCCGGCCTAGCACACGCGAGGCGGTCCGAACGACCTGAGGATCCGGGCCCGCTCCCCAAGGCCCAACTGGTCGACGTCGCGACTCGAGCGTCGGATGTTGCGGAAGGGAATTGGGTGATCCCTCCCTGGGTTCCAAACTGGGCATGCTCGGGCCCTCGCCGACCGTCTCTGTTTTCCTAAGAGGCGGCGGGCGAAAGGCGGAGCATGATCCGAAGGAGGAACTTTCGGGAGGAATCGGGAGCGGCTCGTGTCGTCAGTCCCTCATCCATGATGGCTCCGTAAAAAAGGTTGTTGTTGTTTAACCTAGGTAAACTAAACGGAGTCGCCACCGACTTTATTTATGAAAGCTGTTTAAGTCGGAAAAAAACAGTTGGTTCGGAGATTCCTAGTTACTAACTCTTACATTCTAATATGCGAAATGGGAGGTGGCGTTTGCTCCAAAAGATTTGCTTTTGTTTAACGGGCGTTGGACCCGATCCGGGCATAACTCCGCCCTCATGTCAGTGTTTTACGGGCGTTGGACCCGATTCAGGCTTTTTGGGCCCGAACTTATGTTTATTTGTTTTACAAACAACATGCGACAATAAGCCTATGGGCCTAAGGCATGCGGACAAGCACAGGCAATTATTTAGATCAAAGAGGGCCGGAAGGATGTGACCGTGGGCCTATACACTTGGGCCCACAGTCCGTTACAAGTGGATTTTCTATCTTTTTCGGGAGGCCCGCACCTCCCTCATGTACCTGAGGCTCGGCCGGGATGGCATGTCATCGGCTAAGCTCGTCAGTTGGGGCCGCTTTTGTGAAGCTCCCACCGCGGTCAGACTCCGCGTGTCATCATGTCTTGAGCACCATCTACAGGGACTCCTTTTAGGTGTGTTGAAGTTGATCAACGACGTTGATGGTCTACGGGTACCTGCAAGCCCAATGATAAAACAATCAAAGAGCCCAAAATAACTCCATAATGCAATGTTAGGGAAAAATGTCCAAAAAATATGCAAACGGGTTCTAAAAATCATAAAATTATAAAAATATATTTTTAACCTAATAAAAACATGAAATATCAAATTTTGGAATTAAGATATTAAACTCAACATAGTAGAAAATTTTACGAAATTGGGTCTGACCTGACGAGCGATCTGATTGCAGACTACATAAACAAAAATATGTAACTTTTGATCCAGAAATTCAAATAAAGCAAAACTAGTGTTAAAAGATGCTTAACTTAAGGAAGATCATGTTTGTAAAATTTTACAGGAAATAGATTCATAGAAAATAAATAAAATCGATTTTACCAAAACAAAATTGTTGAATTCAGATCACATGTCGAAATTGTTTTAAGCATATTTTAATCAGAAGACGTCAAAATTCAGTAAAATAAAATTATATGTCTTTTTAGCCATATAAAAAATAACATATTAAAATTTCAAAATTTTTGAACATGTGTAAATTTTAAGACAAAATAGTTTATCATACATAGTACTGAAAACATGGCAGAAATATGGTTAATATTCAAAAAATCATAACTTGAAATATAAAAATGATAAATTCGTGCATAATATATCAAAACAAAGGTCATTAAACGAGTTTTCTATGAAAATTAGTTTTATAATGAAAGCATAGTCTGAAGAATAGAAAAAGATCAGATCAAACACATGCGTTTTTCGTAATTCGTTATTCCAGCATACAGAACCCAAGTATAATTAGTCAAAAGTAAAGGAAAACTCAACCAAATTGGCTAAAATTTAATCGCAATCATGTTAACAGGATAAGAGACCAATACAACCAAATTTTGTCTGATTCCGACAATGGACGTAAAACTTATGGCCTGCGGACTGACTCCCTTGCATTCTGGTCGAGGCTAAACTGCTCCGTCGGGGCTCAGTTTCGCGTTCCCCACATCACATGCGATGAGTTCAACAAATATAAAAGATGGTCAGTCATGCTCTAAATAAAAAGACGGGCTGAATGAATATATATATAAAAAATCGAAAACTCACCGAGGGTAGCCTCGTCCCGAGATTGCCCTGGGAGGAAGAAGGATGTCGGGGAGTCCGCTAGAAGGCTGATCGGCTGGTCCGAAGGCTTTGGCTTGTCAGCACTGAAGAGAGGGAGCCATTGGCTCCGGCTTTTGTGTGTGAATCGGGGAGGAGTTGGCCTCTAGCATCGATGTGTAGGAGAGGGGATGGGATTTGTCTCCGCTTTCTAAAGGAGTTCGTCTCCGGTTTCTCAGAGGGGAGGAGCGTTCTTTTTTAGAGGAGAGGATGAGCGTCTGTATCCTGATTATCTGAAATTCTCTGAAGGAGATTGAGAGGCTTTGGCCCTGAGTCGAAAATCTCCGATTTTTTTCTTTTCTTGTCGGGAACGTATGAAAGGTGATAAGAATGTCAAAATGGTTAGAGGAATTGTGTCCAGGTTCTTCCTCTGATGACACAAGGAAGGTAAGATATTTTTTAATAGGGAATTTAATATTTTTTTTTGGGAGTGATGAAGGGGATTAAATATTGATTAATATACGATGAAGAAATCTTGAATGACTTAAATCTGATTAGGAGAAAGTTCGTGATTAGATTTTTTTTTGTTTGAAAATCTTAAAAGATATTTGTGGGAAAATTTGGGGTATTACAGAAGACCATAAAAATTGATATCCTTCGGAACAACTGTTGATTTCGGAGAATTGATCTAGAAGAAGGTGTTTCATCTAGTGTGCTTCCTAGCTAAAGCACTCGGGTGTCTTTTTGGGTTCTTGATGGATACCTTTGGAGGTTTTCGTTTTGAAAACTAGATCGAGTTCATCGTCGATTAGGAGAGAAGAATTATCAATCTAATCCGTAGGTAAGAAAAGGTATAATTTTTATCCCTATACGGAGCATCGGTTCTTATCCACTCTGAATAGGTAAATCCTTAGGTTGTTTATCAAATTTATGAAATTGGATGTCATCAATCTTAAACATACGAGGATCAGATCCTTCATGAAGAATATGAGACCCTGCGACATGCCATACCTTTCCGGGGCAGTTGACGAGGAGGACACGTTTATGAGTTTCATCATGGATGTTTTAGGCCGAACTGATAAAGCTGATGTTACAATCATTCATACTTTCGAGAAGCTAGAGCGGAATGCACTGGATGCAATTTCATGCTTGATACCAAAGACTTACACGATCGGCCCTTTCCATTTGCTCCTTGAGAAGATACACCAAGGAAACTCCATCTCAGAGCTCATCCATGGAAATCTTTGGGAGGAGCATGTTGAATGCCTAGAGTGGTCGACTCCAAGGAGCCCGGGTCCATACTCTATGTGAACTTTGGGAGCGTAGCATTCCTGACACATGGGCAACTGACTGAGTTTGCCATGGGACTCGCAAACAGCCAATGTTCCTTCCTCTGGGTCCTAAGGCTCATGAACGGAGAGACTGCGACCCTCCCTCCATCATTCTTTGACCAGAAAGGAGAGAGGGTTCTTGTCAGGTTGGTGCCCACAGGAGAAGGGGCTGAAGCACAGGCCAGTGGGGGGAATCCTAACTCATGGTGGATGGAACTCGCTGCTAGAAAGCCTAGGTGCAGGGGTGCCAATGATTTGCTGGCCTAACTTTGGAGACCAGCAGACAAACGCAAGGTACTCGTCCAAGGAATGGAAGGTTGGACTGGAAGCTTGCCGGGTAGCGTGATCAGGGGCGAGGTTGAGGATGTCATACGGGAGCTGTTTGCAGGCGAAAAAGGGAAGGTAATGAAGAAAACAGTGATGGAATGGAATGGAAGGGACTCGCCGAAGATGCCTTGAGCCCGTCCGGCTCCTTGGTCAAGAACTTGGAAGAAGTGTTTGGACAAGCTCCCGTGTGAATGAATAAATCTTGTACCAAAATACAACAGTTAAAAAAATAATAATCTTATTTTTAATAATAATTTTCATAATATTTGAATTTGAGTTTATTCAGTTTTTCATCTTCATATTTAAATTCAAATTTATCTTAAAATTAGTGAGACAAATCTTCATACAACACGAGAATGTTTTCCAGTCCTATGTCAAGAGAATTATTATTTTATTCGTACTTGAATTGTATCACTAAACTAAAGGAAGGCTTAGTCTCTATAACAAAATAAAATCAAATTGTTAGTTTCAATATCTTATCATACTAAAATAAATTTGTATTTTGGTCAAAGTGAACCAACTCCAGAATTTTTCTAATGTTCATCTTGGTCATCGAAGTAAGGCCTGCCAGACATGTCACAAATTCCCTATTGCAGCCATCAATATTAATCTCGACGAGGGAAGGAAGGCTAAGGGTGCACCCTCCTCTCAGTTTGGGGCACTCGCTCACGTTGAGCTGGAGCAGGCAGGGGAATGGCTGGCCGTTCTCATCCCCTCCGTTGTACAGCCACTTCTCCCAGGCACCCATGTTCTTGAAGTACAACTTCTTCAATGACTGAAAAAATGGCCATCTAGACCCGTAAAACTCAGGACCTATGGAAGATATCCCTTCAAGATCACTCATTTCCAACCTTTCCAGCAAGGGAAGTTGTCCTAATGGTGGCAGTGAATCCAAGCTTTTACAACCTGTCAGGGTTATGCTCATGACATAATTGTATTGATTATCAAACCATTTTGGAAATCTTTTGGCTCCATAGTGACATATTTCAAGTGATTCAATCTTCTTCGGAGTTGAAGATGGTTGAGGAGCTTGAATTGATGATCATCCTCACGTGAAATTTCAGAACAGGATCCCCAATCCAAGATTAATTTGAGAACCGCTTCCTTTCCGGATAGATTAGCAATCATCGCATCTTCGATGTTATCTTCATTGAGCAAATTTCGAATGTGCAACTCTCGTTGAAGGTGTTCGAGTGGTCCCAGTTGCTTCAAATCCTAACCGACTTCTTTTCCCACGATAAAGTCTGAGAGTATCTCAAGTTTTGTTAGATCGCCGATCCGTGGTGGCATCTCCTGCAAAACTTTTATCCCGGTTATGTCGAGGTGGAGAAGATTGGACAGCTTGTGAATATTTCTCGGCAACTTTTGAAGCTTCTCACACCCTTGGAGCAGTAGAGATTGCAATTCCACCAGGTCACAAATAGATTCCGGCAGCACTTCGATATTTGTATGTGAAAAATCCACAGAACGCAGGAGTTTCAACTCTCCAATTCGGTCTGGCACATGCTTAATTTTAAAGAAGCGTAACGACAACATTCTCAGATTCTTCATATCCACGATCAAGTCTTGTATCACATCCTCGGTGATAAAGGCAAATCGCTCTCGCCCTTCTGAGATTTGAAATGGCATAAATGTTCGCAACTTCTTCATTGAGCGGAATGCTTCAAATCTCTTCGATAGACAATGTTCATAATATTGAGTGACCATTGCTGCATGACGAACTTTGTCAAGGAACAACACTTCACAAGAGGTGGAGCGTTCTTTAAACTCATCAGAGCTGAAGTATGAGCGCGCATCAACGGATTTCGCGAGGTCATTGATAAGATCATGCATTGAATAGATCCTTCTCTGCACTGGATGAAGACGGGGCTACCTGGTCCAGTATGCTCTTGGTGATGGTGGCCAAGTCAAAGACTTCGGAGACACAGACCCAGGCTTTGACTGCGAAGTCTGCAGTTTTCAAGGACTCGTGATTATACAACTCTTGTGCGAGGGTAGTTTTACCGAGTCCTCCCATCCCCACGATTGAAATGACTGTAAAGGGTGGGATGGAGTTGGCCAGTTGCTGCTTCGGATCCGGTCAAAAGAGCAAGCAGCTCCTCCATTTGGCTCTCCCTGCCCACGAACTTTGGCTCAGGCAGAGATGTGGTTTTGAAACGGGGTTGGTCGTTGCGAGGCTCGCTCCTTGAGTTCTGGACTAATTGGAGCGAGGGAATTTGGTCATAGACAGCCTTTAATCTTCAGTCGATGTCATCGATCTCGTTGGCCATATGATGACGGGAGATCAGGGTGCGCCGGCGGAAAGGAGAGCAGCAAGTGATGAGGCAGTGAGGGAGTTTCCACAACCGTGACAGGGCCTGCAACTTGGGTGCCTCCTGTTCCGCCTCGACAAAGAAGTGGTCGAGCAGGTCCTCCATGTCGTAGGCGACGTCCCTGAGGTCAGCGAGCCACAGGACAGTAGCAGGGTCATCGTCGTACATCTGCTTTTCCTCAGAAGAATCCAAAAAGGCTTGGATCCCTAAAAAGCATGATCTGGGACTTATTTCAGTTACCATTAAAAATGATCCTTAAACATGCCGAGTTTGTAGTATTTTCAAGTGGTCGCCATAAAAAGCAGATGGACTCTAGGGATACGTTTAGGATTCAGATGACGGAATCATTGCTCGAGAGATGTTTTTAATCGAACATTTCAAAGGGTAGTAGTAGTGAGGAGCTTGTGTTGATTATGTTTTCATGATGCTACAGTTTTTGGTTTTGCTCCGTCAATGGGACCTGTGCATAGCACTTTTTTATATTCTTTCTTAGAATTTATTCACAAATTAATGGAACTTTCCTACCCCTTAATCACGTTCATCATATGCCTAATTTTGTCAACCGATTCAACCGATTTAAGAATTTATAATTCGAGAAACAAAAAATTACAAATTTTGTTATACACAGTGTATAAGGTTTTCCAACACCCCCGAAAGGACGAATTGAAGAGTTTTCTAATCTGTAAAATTACACTTCCAGCCTTCTTATAATTTATATATATATCTCATTATCTTTTAATAATTTCCCAATATATCCAATTAGGGGTGAGCAGGTTCCGGGTGGGTAGTTCCGGACGTGGAACCTGAGACTTACCCTGTAATGGCTGTTTCCTCAATTTTAGAACCTAGAACCTATCCTGTGTTTTAAAGAACCACCCAGGAACCAACCTACCGATTTTGATACCGGTTCTAGTGCCGATTCCGATTCTGGTGCCTTCTATTAGAGTAATTTCAATTAGCATACCAAAGAAGTAGATGATACAGATATTCATCCCAACTACGTACCAATATGCCAAGTATCTACCAACCAAACCAAAAGTCCTAACAACATGCTAGATATCCACAAACCAAACAATTGTCCTATGCAAAAGAACAACCCAAATCCACTGCATCCAGCCAGGAGTTCCCAGAAGCTAAGTATGACAACAACCAAAAGCTGCTGCCTCTTTGAGACCAATTGGCCTCCTATGAATGGAGGACCCTGCTGCGAGAAAATTCATGGGAGTGTCACCGAGAAGGGATCAATGTAGAAAGACCAAATAACAAAAATGAGCTACAAACAATCCGACAACGCCTCTAAAGCTCAATCCCGATCAATGTCTCCAAAGCTCATCGCCTTCAAACATTCGTAATATCTAAATTAATTTTGGCAAAATCTGCATAAGAACCGTAACCCCCGGAACTGTTTGATGAAGACGTTGTTGTGAAGAGGGGGGAGAGACTGGGAATAGAAAGGTAATGAACCGGGATAATTGTTTGAGGCAGGGTAAAGTTTAACTTAGGATATTAGGTTGGATAAGATTTAGGGTAGATTATCGGGTTGGGTTGGGTTAGGTAAGGTTCCAGGTTCTCCATATTGGTTCCAGGGGGAGAACCTGGAACCGTACTTGGTACCACTGATTTTTTAAAATTTAGACCCTAGAACCTACCCAATCTATTCGAGAACCTGTATTGACACCGACCCTATGGTACCGGTTCCGACAGGTTCCCGGTTTTACCCGAAACCTATGCACACCCCTAATATCCATCCATAAAATACTATCTACAACTCCGATAAATCTAAAAAAGAGAAAGAAATAGGAGTCTCGGAAAGATAAGAATGTTAAAATTCATCGCGTGTTTGGAAGTAAATTCGTTTGTTCGGAATTACACGGACGAGTAGGAGGATTGCGAAGTTGTACAATTATTATCTTAAAACAATCACAAAACTAGAAGCAAAAACACACTTAATAATATTAATACCCCCCTAATATCACAACTTCTGGGATGAGTCGGAGGTGAGAATGCCAATATTCCCCTTTCCCCTCCCTGCATTTCTCCACCAACTCCTCCGTACATCCACAAATGTAGAGATATCCCATGGAGTTGGGGAGGCCGTCCTCTGGTAAACACCTCAGCCTCTCACAGTAATAATAGACAAATATTGAAGGGAGGTGAGGTGGTGTCCGAGTCCCCCACCCACCCTCTCCAACTTCTTCATATTCAGAATATCCAAATGGAGGAGGGATGAAGGGAGGATGCAACTCCAGTCTAAATCAACATTAGTAGTAGGAGGAAAACACTCCATCTCATCCACACACTTCATCCCTCCCTGAATACCCAATCCTTGTAAGGCGGTGAGACCCCTCAACCCCCACTCCTCAAGTGGCTGATTCCGATTTCGAAGTCCAATCGAAAGAAATTCCAGGTTGGGCGGCAGACCTCCCATGATGCATTGGCAGTCAAGAATAGATAGTGATTTGAGGGATGTGAGGTGGTGCATGTCATGAGGCAAAGACTTCACCTTTGGACATCTGACAAGCGAAAACCAGGACAGGTTGCAGGGGAGTGAAGGGAATATCTCCATCTCTAATGCTGGGCAATCCCAGAGGGAAAGATCGGAGAGTGTGGACAGGTGTTGCAAGCTGTCCGTCAAGGTCGTAAGGCTTCCGCAATCCTTAATTTCCAATTCCCGCAGAGACCGAGAGAGGGGACTACCAACACCAACTAATTCCGTAATCGACACCAGTCCCTCCAGATTCTCTAGAGTAAGCTCCTCGAGATATTCCAGAAGCCTGATGCCAATCAGCTGGGACTGCGGCAGAATTGGGCAGCTGTGAAGCTTCAATCTTCTTAACGAAGAAGGCAATCCCCCACTAGGAAAGGAACATAGCTTCTTGCAATCAACAACACTCATCTTACCAAGAGATGTAAGCCCACATAAATCATCTGGTAGCTTCTCTAACTCTCCACAATCTTCAATTTTAAGAACCTTCAGCTTAGGTGGAACTTGCTTCACTCCATCCCCTTCCACGAAGGACTTAAATCGAGGACACCTCACAATCTTCAGCTCTTCAAGCGCGACCCAAGAGGTCGATAAACTCCCCTCAAATTGAACCAGCTCCGGAATTTTCCTAATGTTCATCTTGGTCATCGAAGTAAGGCCTGCTAGACATGTCACAAATTCCCTAACGCAACCATCAATATTAATCTCGACAAGGGACGGACGGCTAAGGGTGCACCCTCCTCTCAGTTTGGGACACTCCCTAACGTCAAGCTGGAGCAGGCAGTGGAATAGCTGGTCGTTCTCATCCCCTTTGTTGGACAACCACTTCTCCCAGGCACCCATGTTCACGAAGCTCAACCTCCTCAATGACTGAAAAAATGGCCCTCTAGACCCGTAAAACTCGGGCCCTATGGAAGATATCCCTTCAAAACCGCTAACGTCCAACCTTTCCAGCAAGGAAAGTTGTCCAAAGGGTGGCAATGAATCCACATTTCCACACCCTGTCAAGGTTATGCTCATGACATTTTCCATACAGCCCTGATTATCAAACCAGGATGGAAATCTTTTGGCCCCATATCCATCGATAACAAGGGATTCAATCTTCTTCGGAGGTTGCAGATGGTGTAGGAGTTTGAATTGATGGTCACCTTCACGAGAAATTTCAGAACTCGATCCCCAGTCCAAGCTTAATCTGAGAATCGCTTCCTTCCGGAATACATTAGCAATTTTCGCGTCTTCGACGTCATGTACATACTGCAAATTACGATCCACAGTCGAATTAACTCGTCTTGGTCGAATATGTAATCCTTCGGGAATAACGCACAAGCTGCGAAACATCTCTTCAAGTGAATGAGGAGGTGGATGTAGCTTAACCTCAATGCAGAAGGAATGTTTCCTTCCAAGTTCCAAATACTGTGACGTAAAACTCTTCTCCAATTTTCAGGGTCTTTTTCGAAACGAAGCAGCCCTCCAATCACCTTCATAGAAAGAGGCAGCCCCTTACACTTATTTGTCAATTCAACGGCAATATCTCGAAGATCATGATATCCTTCAAAGTTCTCTTCGCCAGTGGAGTGATAGGCGAGCAGAGACAAACAGTCCTCCAACGACAAGATGTCTAACTGCTTGGGATTACTGTCTCCGAACTTCCTTGCAACCTCGACATTTCTTGTGGTAAGCAGAATCCTGCTTCCTTCACTCCCGGAATACAAGGGCCTTAGCAGAGTCTCGATCTCGACGTACTCTTCGTTCCATACGTCGTCCAACACAATCAGAAATTTCTTTCCGGACAGTGTCCCTCTTAGGGAGATTTGAAGTTGATTCAGATCCTTCTCCATACTGGGGGAAGAAGGGGTTACCTGATCCAGGATGCTCTTGGTGATGGCAAAAACGTCAAAGACGTCAGAAACACAAGCCCAAGCTTTGACAGTGAAGTTCAAGGACTCGTGATTATACAGCTCTTGTGCAAGGGCAGTTTTACCGAGTCCTCCCATCCCCACGATCGAAACGATGGCGAATGGTCGGACAGTGCGGTGGGTTGCATAGGATCTGGTCAATCGAGCGAGCAGCTCCTCCATTTGCTTTTCCCTGCCCACGAACTTTGGCTCGGGCAGGGAAGAGGTCTTGAAATGGGGCTGGTCGTTGCCAGGCTCTCTCCGCGAGCTCTGGACTAATCCGAGAATGGGTATGCGGGCGACAACTTGCTCCAATCTTTGGTCGATGTCTTCGATCTCGTTGACCATACGATGACGGGAGATCAGGGTGCGCGGGCGGAAAGGAGAGCAGCAAGCGATGAGGCAGTGAGGGATTTTGGATGACTGTGCCTTGTACTCATCCTGCTTTGCTTCAACAGAGAAGTGGTCGAGCAGGTCCTCCATGTCGTAGGCGACGTCCCTGAGGTCAGCGAGCCACAGGACAGTTGCAGAGTCATCGTCGTACATCTGCTTTTCCTCGGCAGAATCCAGAACGGCTTGGATCCCGGGCAGCTTCTCCCCCCATGAATTGAGCTTGTCGGAGATGCCGTGGATCCGGGCATACTCGGCGATGAGTTGAGAGCCGACCAGTTTGAGGACGGGGGAGATGAAATCCATATTCTCTGCCTCTATCTCTCTCTCTGGGAATGGTTTGTCTTCCTCAAACACTTACCACAGAGGCAAGGCAATTATTAAACCAACTGATCAAAGGCAACATCATTAAACCACGAGTCTTACTTTATTAAACCAACCTGTCAAGTCTTTGTCGTTTTGTGCATTACAAATATATTTTTCATCTGATTGGATCTCAAATAATAATTGCAGTTTATACGACTGTCACTAACATCTCAAGGATTACAGAGAAGGTTGAAGATAAACAGAGAAACTGAAGCTGACATCTAATCAGATAAAGACATAACACGAAAAGAGATGTACAAAGACAGAAGCTTCGACCACCAGAACAGAACAACGCGAGAGTTGCTCAAGGTCGGGAAAATACTAGCAGCGGAAATACTAAGCAGAGTTCCAATATAGGAAAGACTTACGGTACCAAATAAGAAATCTACGATACTGTATAAGGGCTCTAAGCTTATGGATGCAACGCATCCGTGGTTCATCATAAGGGTAGAGGTACCAGTTTCGGTCTGGGTCTTCTGAACTGTCATAGTTCAGGTATGCCTGGATTCTTTTGAGGATGCAGGTCTCAGTCTTCTGGTGGATGAGCCTAGTCAACCAGCGGATGTAGAAGTGGATTCTCTTCAGGTGCCTAGGATTGTTCCAGGAAGGCAGATCCCTTTCATAAGCCACAAGCCTGGTGATAAAATGGTTATGCAGCTTCCAGCTTTCGGGAAAAGGTGGCCTGCACAGGCAGTGTCTCCTGGGAGGTCTCATGTTGTCCTCTGCTATCAACTCAAGCCCTTGACCGGTGCCTAACAGCCCTCCTGGCTTCAGCGGCGGTGGTCCTTGCGGGCGAAATGAATAGCCTTACGAGTTACAGGGTGATAGCTCCGAAAAAACAACTAGCAAGTGAAGGAAACCTTGAACGGAAAGCTTAGGAGCATAAATAGGGTATACCAGAATTATTTCTTAAGAAAGAAGATTACCTTAGTGGAAATACAAAGGATTACCTAAAAAGCTGGATAAGACTAGACATAACAAAGATGACTGAGGACAACCAAATAAAACAAAGATGCAGGAATATCACCTAAACACAGAAGGAATGAAGATGACTGGTATTAACAAAATATAAACATCAAGATGGGTGAAAAACCATAGATGAAAATCATAAAACAGAATTTAGAGAATTCTGGAAATAAGAGTGAAACTAAAAACAGTATGTAACACAGACGGTGAAGTTGAGAGAGAAGACTCATAAATTTTTCTGGGTTTTCTGGGTTTTTTCAGATGTTTTTGGGTTTATCGAAGTTGAGGGGGTTTCGTGAGAGATCGTTGATCTAGGGAACCACTACTTCTGGATAACACCTCAAGAGAACTTAGCCAGCCATGGATATGGGAAAACTACTTGTGTATTAGCTCTGAATGTAAATTGCTCTGGTTTCTCCTCTGGTGGGAGTGTCCATTTATATTACAAAGATTGCACTATTTCTAAAGTGAAAGCAAAGCTGTAAAGCTAAATTAGTGGAGCGAAATTTGCGGAGGAATCTTGCAGCCTTTTTGAAAAGTTGTTTGGCTGCTGGTGCCGACCTTATCGTTAAGGCATCTTCTCTATTCCTCGTGGGCGGCTACTCTCTTGGTCGCTTTCCTCGATTGTCGGGAGAGTGCGCTGGATCTCTCTTGTGAGTGGATGAGGGTCCCGCTGGTGAAGGTTCTAGATTTGGGCTGGACGAGCTTGGGCCAGATGGGCCTGGGCCGAGGTCCACTTTGTCTAGAAAGTCTTGTGCAATATCTTCCCAATATACTCCGTCGTCTTGATGCTCGTGTTGGTGGAGTGCACATTGGAGTATGTGGACATGGTTCGGGTCTGTGTACTGGATCTGGTGTTGGAGTACCACGTCTGGGTCTAAGTATGGAACTCCATTTTCTTTACAAAGCCTGATCTTCAAGAATTCATTATCGGTGATGGCCATTTCTCTATCTGAATGGAGTGAGGCTACATGGACAAGAGAAAATGGAAGGCTGGAGAATTCATCTGTGGTGTTGATGGATGCCATCGCTTGTAGTCTTGAATCAAAATACCAGTACCTACGAAAAAGATAAACTGAATATGGGGTTAGTCCGCCGTACTTGAAATACTTGTCCTGGTGAGCTTGAATCCATGTCTTCCATTGTGTTAGTGGAGCAAACCACGTGAGTACTTCAGCTAGGTGAGAGTGAGGCCTCCTGTGTGGGGTGAATGTGTGGAGGTTTCCTAGTTGCTCTAGGTAAGTGAGTAGTTCTTCAGTGGGGAACTCAAGAGCCATGATATACTTGTGCAGTAGATACCAAAAGAACCATTTCAACTCTTCCGGAAAGATACTCATTGGTTCGATGGGTATGGTCTTGAGGAAGGGATAGCAGGGATGTAGTCCTTGTTCTGGGAACATCATTTGTCCATACTTGCAGAAGATCTTTTCTAAATATCTTTTTGCCAGGGGGCCAGCATTGGCTAGGATTTCTTCCACATGTGCCTGGTTATCATAGTGAATGATTTCTGGGGGAAGAACTCTTCTCATATCCAACTGCTGAGGTACATATGTGCGTATCATGGCCTGCAAGCTTGGAATTTCCTGAAGCGAAGGATTAGTAATATCAAAAGGCCTGGAGAGAAAATCAGCAACCACATTGCTTTTGCCTTTGATATGTTTGGCTGTGAAGGTGTACTGGGAAAACCATTCTGAAAGTCTGAGTAGTTGTGCATTTGGGATCTTCTTCTGTGTGAACTTGATCATGGATGGGAAGGAAGACATGTCACTTTCAACAATAAAATGATGGCCAATTAGATGGAATTCAAACTTCTTGATTCCATATTTGACTGCCAGAATTTCCTTCATTGTTGAGTGATAATGCTGCTCAGATGAGTTAAATCTGCCGGATTTATATGCACAAACCTGGCGTTTTCCCTCCTTTTCCTCGAGGAGGATGGCAGCCCAAAATTGGTCACTTGCATCTGTTTGGAGAATTCGGACTCCATCTGAAGGGATCTGCAAGGGAGGAAGTATCTGTAAGTGGGTCTTGAGATACTTAACTGCTTCTGTTTGGGCTAGACTCCATGGTGACGAATCTTTCTTGAGTTGGGCTTCCAATGGGCTGGTGTACCTGCTAATGTTTGGAACAAAATCTCTCAGATAGTTGACAATTCCCAAAAACTGTTGGATCTGTTTCTTTGTTAAACTTGAGTCTGGGAATTTTAATAGTTCTTGGGCTATATGAGGTCCAGGGTGGTATTGTCCATTGGCAAGTCTCATTCCCAAGAAGTCCACTGAATGTTCGAAGAGTCTCATCTTTTTTTCTGAGAGCATTATGCCATGTTCCTGTATAAGGCCTGCAAATTTTTCTAGCAGTTTTTCATGTGAAGGCCTGTCTGAGCTGAATAGCAGGATGTCATCTATATAGACAAGTGCAGAGTCCAGGATGGGTTCAAAAATCTTAATCATGACATTCTGGAAAAGTGACGGGGCAGTCTTTAGTCCAAAGGGTAATACTGTCCACTGGTAATGTCCGTCTGGGATACAAAATCCCGTTTTCCATTTATCATCAGGGTGTATGCCAAGTTGCCAAAAGCCACTTTTAAGATCAAACTTTGAAAATATTTTTGCTTTGGCTAATGAAGAGAATAATACCGTTCGTCTTGGTACTGGAAACTTATCATCTTGTAGGAACTGATTTAGAGGTTGGTAGTTTATGACTAACCTCCTTTTCCCTCTGATTTGTTCAGATCGCTTGTTCACATAGAATGCTTCACATGCCCATTGAGAGTTTGTTGGCTCAATTAATCCCTGCTGCAATAGAGAGGCACATTCCTTTTTAGCAGCTTTAGTATCATCAGGATTCATACCTGAATGGCTGGCTTTTGTGGGATTAATGTCTTCATTCTGTTTGAATGGAAGCCTAACAAAGAACTTGGAGTTCTTCCATAATGGATGTGGGCATTTCTGTAGGAATTCATCATGGCTTTCTGCAAAAGATGAGCTGAACAACTGTTTTATTCTTTCTGCAGGCTCAATGGAAAACATCCGGGTGAGTGATGTGTATGGCTTGAAATTTCCACGGTATTTGAGACCTGTAGCTAAGATCATCAGCTCTGGTAGATTCTGCAGAATATTCCATCCCAAAACTATATCTCTTCCAGGGAGATCAGTGACGAATAATGAGGATTTGATAATGCAGTTATGGAAAAGCTTTATCCTCAAATCCTTAGTCCTATGGGTGGTATGGAATAAATCACTTGATGCGGCCACAAATACCTTTTTGTAAGGTACCAAAAACTCTTGTGGCACGAGGATTGGATTGATCATGCTTTCAGCTGCACCTGTGTCTATGAAAGCAATGGCAGTGACTGGTCTGTGGTATTTGGAAAAATATACCTGGACCTTAATGTGGGGTGCCATATGAGAAGCAGCAATAAGTGGGATCTGTTGCTGTGAGGAATCTTCTAAGTGTTCTCCTTCAGAGTCTCCTGTAATGATGACAGTACCAATATTGGATTCTTCAGAAGGTACCTGTCGTGCAGGAAGGATGGGAAAATCCTGTCTTTCTGGATGAACTCTGATAGTATAGATTCCTTCTTCAGTGTCTGTCCCTGTAGAATATCCTTCAAGACAAAAAACTGTCTTTTTAGTTGGGAAGTCCTCTAAGGAGAAGATAGATTCAAGGTCATCATTCCTTAGAGATGTCTGAGTGCATTCTTCAATTTGCGCCATTAGTCCTTTTCCCCTTTTGGGGCAGTTCTTTGCAAAATGGTCAGGCTTGTTGCAAATGAAGCATCTGGTTGACTTCCTTTGTAGTCCTCCTTTCTTTCTGAACCTAAGGAATCTCTTCCATTTCCTTGGAAATCTGCGTGATTTCCTGGGGGACCTCTTTTCCTTGGAGGAGTCCTTTCTCTTGTGCTTTGTCCTGTGTGGTTTGGTTCCTGGAGCACAAGAACACAAGTCTTTGGTGGTACACTTAATCTTGTACCTGTTTTTCTTGGCTCTGCAGACTTGGTCTAGACGTTTGTCTTGGTTCAGAAATCCTTGTATGATTTCTTTCCTCTGGCACAGCTCATTTACCCCAGAAACTATCTCTTGCTGTATCTGTCCAACTGTTAGTTGAGCAATTCTAATATTCTTACTGGCAAGACTTTTTTCTACCATAGCAGAGATAGGTGGTTCTATCGAAGATAGAAATACTGGCTTATATGAATTGTCACCACCTAGATGGAGAAATAAATGTAACATTCTCTGAAAATGTTTGTCCAAGTCTTGTACCTTGTAAGAGCAGCACTTACGCTGGAAGAATTCTGTTCTCTTTTCTTCCAGGAGGTCATTGGGGTTTCCAATAAGATGTAGGTGGAGATTATTCATGAAATCTGGTAAAGTCATATTTACCATCTGAATTTGATCTGGTTCTGAGAATAAGTTCCACCATGTCTGCAAGGTGCCTGTAAAACTGGAGGTCAATTTTGTAAGGATGTTAGAAGTGCTATACACTGTTACCCTTTTGTGAATACACCACGCAAGGAAATCTTGTATGCGTTGGGGCCATTTGGTTCGTGGGATATCATCAAAGGTAAACTTTGTATTGCCCCCTCCTTCTGTTCTCCTTGGAGGGGCTCCTTCCATTGACTCATCTGACTGTACTTCTTCCTGTCTGTAGGTACTAGTTTCTGTCTCTTCTCTGTCTGCCATGAACACATGAGGTAATGCTAATGATGAAGTTTCAGAAGTAACATCAGATACCTGTTGGGAGTCTTCTGTAGTAGAAGTACTTTCATCGGCTGACGAGATGGTTTCCTCTGATGAGCTTTCAGAGGTGCTGGGTTCTTCATACCTATTTGTCATGAGAATCTGAGAAGGCATGAACGGTGGAGACTGGGAAAAATAACTTCCAATGGGATCATGGTTATCATAATAACCGTCAGAGGTATTGTCAGAGAGACCAGGTGAAGTCTGAAGAGTGGTAGATGTTACCCATCTTCTGGTTGGGCAATCTGAGGGGTCCTGATGTCCTCGGATCATTAATTGCTGCGTCTGAGGGTTAGGACTAGATTGTGTCTCTGGACTGGGTGTTTGCTGTCTCTCGGTAGGCCTGGAGCCTTCTGCTTTTCTCTTTCCTTCTCTAATCTCATTCCTTCTTCTGGATGATTTTTGCTGTGCTCTAATGACTTCTCTGATTTCTGCAGGATCCTTTTTTCCAACTTGTCCATACAGAGGTGGTGCGTTAGCTGGTAATTGCACATAAGGAGAAGTCCTAGAACCAAAATCTAGAATGTCAAAGGGTTTAGAGATAGGATTTATGCTTAGCCCATAGCTTTGGGGAACAGTCTGTGGTCGCCCGAAATTTAACAAGCTTGAAGGATCTGGTTGTTTTGTTAGATCCACCTGCTTGTCCTCCAGAATCTTGATTTGTCTTTTGAGTTTGGCGATTTCATCATCTGGGTCAGACCTGAAATAAGAAGGGTATTTGCCCTTCTCAAAGTCATCTAACCTTTTTTGGAGGGATTGCAGCATCGCCTGATTCTTATCCTGGTGGGCGTCCATCTTTGCACTGAGCCTGGCCTCTGTTCCTGTCAAAAGTTCCTGAACAGTGTCTATTTTCCTACAGATAGTATTGAGTCCCGCATTTTGGGCCAGGGCATTCTGGCTTTGCCAATTAAGGACATTTTCTGCAATACTATTTCTCAGGGGGTTTCCCTGTGCATCAACACCTGTAGGAATAGGAATTTTGGAACAGTACTTAATACCGTCAATAGTTTGCTCATTCTGTGGTGGGAAGTTTAATTCTCCAGGTCTTCCCATCATCATGATCTCTGTTGGAGTGTTAGTCTGTATAGACCTTTCAACTTCCTGAGCACAACTGGTTGGTGGTATAACCTCTTGTACTGGGATTACCTGCGAAGACAGATTCTTCTTCTGCCATTTGAGAATATTCCTATAGCAGGGTAATACCTTAGAGGGCTGTTTCTTGGGCCTCTTTCGTTGGGCCTGATCGATCAAGAATTGCCATGCCCCATAGTCTGTTGTAATTTGGGGGGCAGCATCAGCCTCATCGTCCTTAGACGGTTTGTCATCCTGGTCATCATCATCATCACTGTCAGAATCAGAGTCAGGAAGATTTCTGTGTCCTGACCTTTTCTTTCGTTTGATGTCCTCATCATCACTTGGGAGATGATCATTCTTACAACCACAAATCTCTGAGGTGCAAACATCCCAGTAGCAATGATCTGTTTCTGGATTTCTGAAGTGATATGTTTCCTGTCCCTGTTCATCAAAGGAATGAATAATTTTGTTTAGGGAGTCAGGCTTTCGTCGCCTGGGAACCGGCTGCATCATGAACATGGTTGGGAATATTGAAGGAGTTGGGGCATCCTTCTCATGTGACCGGTCAAACTTGATGACAACTGTGCCATCTCTTTCTCTGATGTACTTGGCTTCAGAGGATTGGATGGGCTTGACCTTTTGTTGGGTCTTTTGATAGTTGGTGATCCACCTTTCTGGTAGAAGCTTGAGTAAAGCTTCTCTGCTGATTTGCCTAGGGACATATAGGCATGTAGGAGATTGTGAGTTATGATAATCAGCCTGGATGAGTAGAGCATCACCATTATTGTTTGCCACATTGAGGTCTAGTGCATGATTTTGCACTCTGTATGCCATCTGGTAGTGCAGGGTGGCCTCAATGGAATCTGTATTCTGCTCAGGTCCTGCAATCTGAATCTGTACTTGCAAAGCATCCAAAATATTTGAATCCTGTAAGGACATACAGAAATTGGGGTAAAGTGTAACAAATACTGTCCCTGCATTGAGTGTTGTCTCAATGGTGCCGATGCAAGCATGTTGATACTCCTTGTATCTGACGTCCAAGAGGGCCATTCTTGCTGTGACTGGTAGACCTTTCCTGCCATGGTAGGTTAGAGCAAGCCTAATGGCACCAAAGTGGAGATGAGTATATCCCCTGTCTATCCATTGTATAGGAAATTCAGCAGGCAATTGTAAAGAAACAAATTGTTCCTTGTGAGTGGCCCAAATAGGGTGCTGGCTGAATTTGCTGGCTTGGACATACTCGAGTACTCTTGAAGAGGACTGTCTGATCAGTGTCCTGATGTTCTTTATGGGATTCAGGGATGGTTTACAGAAAGCAGCATATGGGTTGAGGAGAGGAAGTTTTGTTTCCTCCCATTCTTCCTTATGGGTTATTTCATATAACCCTCCAAGCTTTTCAGAGGTAGATTTTCTTATACTAAGGCCTGAGTCTAATGTGATGGGAGCATTCATCACGGTAGAGCTAGTATGAGTAGGGTTATCCATGGTGGTGAGGGCAAGGTGCTTCTCCAGGTAGGGTTCCTAGTCTAGATCTCTCTCCCCTCGAAAAAGAATAAGAAACTGGGCTCTGATACCATTTATACGACTGTCACTAACATCTCAAGGATTACAGAGAAGGTTGAAGATAAACAGAGAAACTGAAGCTGACATCTAATCAGATAAAGACATAACACGAAAAGAGATGTTAGTGACAGTCGTATTAATGGCTTTTGGTTGGAATCAATCAAATCCCTTCTTACAATGTGACGTGTTCACGTGGCCGACCACTTTCTTAATATTATTTTTTAATTAAACAAACAAAATTAGAATCGAGTCTTTTGCTTAAACACAACGAACAAAAAATAGGTGGGTTTCTAGTGTAGCGGTACTTCTTGCAGCAGCTTGGGACATCGGCCGAGTATGAAACAGTGGTTTATCGCTCACCTCGCCTAAAGGAAGCCTCGGCACAGACCAGGTTCGAGGCTTGTGTGCGCGGCCGCATACGTTTCTAACCTCTGTAATTACTGTACTATGTTTTAACCATACAGGAAATGTACTCGTAAGATTGTCCAAAGTCCGAGGGTGGTGACCTTGATATATTCCCAAAGGTCAAAATTTTACCTCGAGTCAGTCTATGATTTTCAAATGCAAAAAGAGAATTGATGATTTTAAGCAACTTTTATCGGACTAAATTCCTCTTTGCAGTGGAACTTGGGGTTGCATTTGTTAATATATATATAGTGAAAACAGCCTCAACACCTAACTTCCTAATGACCACTAAGATGATCATAAACACAAACACGACGGATAGCCCTCTGGGGAGATGGAAATCTTTGTTCCTCTCAATCATATGGACTTTGACAGTAATAATCTTCGGTTCCGGGGAGAGTGTAGCAAGTGATGAGTTCACTTTATATTATTCGTTAGCTTTATTTCCACGTCTATGTTTATGATTGAAAAACATTCACAAGAAGAAGAAAATGGCGGTGGGTGGATATTGTTGTAATACCCCAAATTTTAATCCACTATTTCGGGGGAGATATTTTTTTCCCCTGATTCCTCTCTTTCACACTCATCCCCTTCCCAAAAAAAAATATATCTCCCAATCCCCTATCAGAGACACAATCTCCAATCAGAAGGATCAGACAATCAGAGATCCTCATACAGACGTCCCTCCTTCAAGACATTCATCCTTTCCTCTGGGGAACCAGACGCTTCACCTCCTTTGGGAATCGGATACCAACTCCTCCTCCATACACATCAATGTCGGAGGCCAACTCCTTCCAAGGGACATAGAAACCGGAGCCAAGGACTCCCCATCTCCAGTGCTGACGAGCCAAAGCCTCCCGACGAGCCACCCTTCTCTCCGACGACACCGCCTTCTGCCACAACAACAACCCAAGTATGGTGCTCCAAGGCAGCCTTCTAACGGACTCCTCGACGTCCTTCTTCTTCCTCGGGCCACCCCGAGGCGAGGCTAACTCCACGGTGAGTTCTTTCCCTTTCTCCCAAAGCCACTAGTTATCTCTCAAATCGTAAACATGGCTAACGTTGTTCCCTTTCTTCTTTGGCCTACCACACACACCATGGGGTGAGGAACGAGCCTTCAGACAAGATCGTGACAGCCGATGTTACAAACAAGGGACAGCCGGCGCGCCACCTTCCTCCGATATAAGATCACGACGAAGAAAAAGATCGTAATCACATAAACTCCTCCCGAAATACATTTTTGTATGTCTTTTATACCTCAAAGCAATAGCTTTAGGGGTCGATTTTGCGTTCATTTGTGGCACGGAAGTGTCGGGACATCTCTCGACCTTCTGTTTTAATTGTTTTCTGCGGCAACGCCTCCAAAGGCTGATTTTTTCGAAAAGGTTACGGAAATTTTCAAACCTCGACCCCAAAAGGTCGAATGATCTACAATAAGTGATGATCCTGGAGATATTTTTGTTTTAATTTTTGGTTAATTGAGGGTCAAGTTATTTTTCCCGAAACAGCCGCCACTTTCGTTGACCGCAGCAGAACAATCTGTTGCATTGTCACTTCCGAGGAAGTTTCGATAGATTTAACCGTTGGATCTTGTTCAAATTTTTCGTAACTAAACTAGACTTCAATACAGTTCTATAAATATATATATCAACCGTTGAAGTTTCTAACATAATATGAAACAATCTCGCGAACAGACTGTATACTCAGTAAGGTGTCCTGAGTATCACTATCATGCTCTTTATACAATAACGGTAGATCCCACCACTGGATCTCTGCCAAAGTTCATAGATATGTTTTTCAATTCATCACGGTAATTTTAACTTATAATACTCATTTTTTCGTTCTATGGATGTGAGTTTTGCCATTTTCCTTTTCGGAACTTTACCAACCGAAGTCAGATCGAGTCTATAGAATAGTCTAATATTTTGCACCTATATATCTTACGATCCAACCATTGGATCCAACTGAAATTTTGCGTACACATTCTTGATCGCCTTACCTTTCTGTGACGTCTTTTTCACTGTGATGGGGCATTCGAGGACCAAGATATGATGGGAACAACAATGTCTGTGCAAACTATTCTACTTTTCTGGATAGCCATCTTTGTTCCTTGATTTGAGAGATTGCACCGTGAGATTATTATAATTTTTTATATGCAAACTTCTCATTAAGTTATAAATTTCTTTTTTAACTGTGCGCATGAACATTATCAGCGCTTAGTTATGTAAAACACATGTAAATTCTTCGCTCTACTATTGCATACCTTACACTTTATTTTTTTTTGTCTATGCATGTACAATGTACGCACAAATTTCGAAGGCCCGGCCTGAACCTCTCGAAGGACTCTCGAAGACGCGTGTATTAGACCGTGTTTCTCTTTCCGTATATAAAACCGCGATGTCAAGACCATCAAGCGGCTTCCACCACATGAGGTACAAAGGAGAGGTTCGGGCCTCCCCTGATAATATAGAAAATCTACTTGTAACGGGCCGTGGGGCCAAGTGCATAGGGTCACGGTCTCCGTCCTTTCCCGCCCCCTTTGATCTCAATAATTGTTTGTGTTTGTCCGCATGCTTTATGCTAATAGGTTTATTGTCGCATGATGTTTGCTATCAACAAATACGAGTTCGGGCCCAAAAACCCGAATCGGGTCCAACACCAGTAAAACATTGACATGAGTCCGGAGTCATGCCCGGATCAGGTTCAACACCCATTTTGGATGGTAACGACGACACGAGCCGCTCCCTGAGTCCTCCCAAAAGCTCACAAATGAGGCCTTAACGCAGCCATTCGCCCGTCGCCTTCAAAGAAATTGAAGACGGTTGACGAAATGTCCCGCAGGTCCATTCGGGAACCAAGAGAGGATTCAACTCATTTTCCTTTCGCAGCGTCTGACGTTCGAGTCGTGACGTCGACCGGTTGGGCTTTGAGGGAGCGGGCTCGGATCTTCGGGTCGTCCGAACCACAACACGCGTGCTAGGCCTGAAGGCGCGGGTACATCCCGGATGGCGACTCTGCTGGGGACTCCACATGTGGATTCTTTTCAAAGGCTCTTACATTTTCAATCCACATGCGGAGAGGAGTTCTTGGTTGCGCATGTACTTGCTTGGCTCGGTGCTCTTTGTTTGCTCTCATGGTTGTGTTTGTTTACCGCTTTCCTAAGCATGTCTAGCTGAGTCTCTGTACCCGGGACTAGGATTATAGGGGGTCACCGAAAGGCACAGCCTCGCTGCTTTCTGCGGCTAGTAGGCTACGGACCGGGACCCGCCTCCCTTTATCCGAGGGAGGTCATAGAAACCTCTTCCGAGTCTAGAATCGATTACCCACTACAGGTACCAGACCGCACATGCATCTGTCTGTTACTGAGTGATTGCTACATGTACAAGGACATGTGTCAGGTATGCTTTGTCTACTATAATTGTAAAACTAACACTGCTCAATTTGCAGTTGGGTGGAGTTTATTACAGTGGGCTTAAAAAACCTTCATTTCTCCTATCCCTACCTATTTACTGCTTACCGCAAACATACATTCACATGACCACATGAGTGTCTGTTTGATTGCAGTAGTTACATTATCATGTCATCCACAATAACTACTCCCTTGCATCACTACTGCTCTGTTTGGGAAGGGAAGAAAAGAAAAGATTTGGGGATTTGGGGACATGTGGACGGCTGAGATTGCTTGACAAAATGATTCACGAGATCTCAGCCGTCCACGTGTCCCAAAATCCCCAAATCTTTTCTTTTCTTTTCTTTTCTTCCTTTCCCTAATAGAGCATACGTCTCATTTACAATTGTGATTACGTAATGCATATTCTTATGCATGTATGAGTGTGATTCAACATCATAAACTTATCATGCATCGATTACATTTTTGCATGATACTAATGCAAACATTCTCTCTATTTTCCTTCCGAGGTTTAGTTCTCCAACATGGCTCCCTGAACGGAACTAGGGACAAAGCATGGCATTATAATCTACAAGCACAAGAGTGTCAAGGATTTATCGATGACTACCAAGGCCCAAAGTTGAACATCTAACAACATGAAGACCAAAGTTTCCATTACGGCTACCAAGGTCGAAGATAAATTTTCTTTATTTTCATTAAAGAAAATAATAGTGCCCTAAGATTCAAACCTATAAAAAAGTATTTTATAGTTTTGGCTTAAGAAGATTAAAAAAAAAGTTGGTGTCACGAATCGATAAGTGAATCTTTCTCTCCGAAATTTGCAATCGATATTTTTTATTAAATTCTGAAAAGAAGTTCTTCCATTGTAAAACTTTCCCCCGACTACATCGCAATGGAACTTGGGTTTATATTTGCAAATATACGAAAGTTGGGAATCATGGCCGTAGACATGCATCTTGTCGTTGACCTTACTTTTGTGCTCCCAATCCACCAATTTCTAATCACACATGATAAGGGTCCATAACCAGTATTGGGAAAATAAAAATCCAAACTGGAAGGCCAAATAGAGGCGATGCACAGAAGAGAGGACAATAATCAATCATCGATCAAGCTAAATATAGCAAAACAAAGCAAGCAATAGAAATCCAAGAAAACCCACAACCCAAAAATAATCAAAACCCGAATTTTAAACTTAAAACAGCGCAAACAGTATAAACAGAGAACCACTCCACCCGATTTTCAAGCAGTGGGTATCGGAAGAAAGAAAGTCAATCGACGTGGGAGAAATAAATCATAAGTGAAGGTGGATGGGCGATTGGTAGAAAGACTCTTGGGGGAGAGTATATATATATATATATATATATATGTAAATAAGACCCTTGGGAATGTTCGAACATGTATTGCGAATGTACGTTCACGATAGAATGAAGTATATGTACTTACGAGCGCTTGAGTGAATGAGATGTGAACGTAGAAGCTCTCAGACGCTCTATAATGCATGTTTATAGAACCAATGCATGGACCGACACGTAACGAATAAGCACACGTATCGAAATTCTAAGCACGGAGAGAATACTAGATCGCACCCACATTGAAAGGACTCCCGAAGTGGGAGGGCATAAGATAATTTTCTCCCTCCCATAACATTACACGTACACTTGAAAAAATAGATGAGAATGAGAAGACCTTGGTTACCTTCCAACGATCCCCTCGTACCTTTCTTTGATTAACTTGTGAGAAGAAAAAAATTGAATTTTTACAAAGATATTATCCACCATTTGATTAAGGAGTGAAATAAAGTGGGAAGACTAAGCTCAAGAAAGTGATGAGGAGGGGACGGGTGGACTGGGGAGAAATAAAGTTCCCCACTTGTGTCACACGTGGAGCACAAGGAGAAGAAAAATGAAAGAAATGAAGTTCATTTCCATCTTGATGTGGGGAAAAGAAAAAAAGGGGGGAGAGAAAAAAAAAAGAAATTGATCCGGAGACACTACCTTCTCACGCCCGGGAGCATATGGAGAAAGGGAAGTTCGACCAAGGCGAATTCTCAAGCGAAGTTGCCTCAAGGCGAAGTCTTGGGAAGGAGGAGGGAGTTGATGGAATCGGGCAGGGACACAAGCACAAGGTACAATCCTTTCTTCCCTCTCTTATGTTCCTTATTGGCCATAAAATTCCGTCGCCTTAGATGTATAATGCATGTGGAAGTTTGTTGATGCATGTGTAGTGTTGTGGGTGTGTTGGTTTGAGGGGAAGGGAATTTCGCCCCTTGGAACTTAAGGGAGGGTTCTCGACTCTTATGAATGATGAATGGCCGGTTTCCCTTGAAGAATGAAGGTGGTCATTCGATCTCCGATTATCAGTAAGGTATTCTTCCGGGTTGATAAGAGGAACCCCGGTCATTGCGTAAATTAGGCTATTGGGCCGTTCAAACCTTCGGAGATGATTGATAAGTGAGTGTTCCAGGTACTTGTTGTGTTCGTAGGCATGAAATGCTCATGATGGAAGTCCTAATAAGGACGGTTGGTGAGAAGGAGATGGTCGAATGAAGGTTTCCCTCCATGGTAATATGTTAACAAGTAATGCTGTAGAATGAGTAGTCAGGTGGTGACGGTCACAGTGGGGAGGACATGTGACGGTGTGTTCGAGAGTGGTCGAGTGAATGTACCCATGGCACGAGTATCGGGTGGTTTAGTGTCTTGGAATGTATATGAAGGTGCCTTCATGGCCGGTTGCATTGGTCTGGAATTAGAGCTGGAATGGCGGGACGAATGAGGTTGCAAATAATACGTTCGGACGGGATTTAGTCAGGCAATCACGGGGATAAATTCGTGAAAAGATTCGCAAGACAGAAAAGTCTCGAGAACACGTTTGAAAGTTGGAACGAGAGCTCCAAAGGTGTGTCCAAAAAGTGGGGAGACTATTCTTCGCATGAGTTAGCTCGATGAGGAAGGGTAACGGTCTAGAATGACTTACTCAATGAAGTTAGGAAAGGTTCGGTGGCAGAAAGGGTTACGAAAGGGATAACGTAGTCGTACTTAGTCTTATTTGACTAACGTGTAAAGTATTTTGCAAGTTAATATTGGGCTTCCGTGCATTCACATTTTAGTCGTATAATTAGGAGATACAATTTTATATATTAATAGATTATAAAGAATTATGTAAATGTTTCTTTTTAATATTAAAGGAAATTCAAATGTGTTTACTTAATCTGCGAAGCGGTAGGACCTTGCAAGAGTCCTGGCAGAACATTGGGAGTGGGGGATGAGGAAGAAGAAGAAGAGAGGAAGAAGCGTTTGGGAGGGAGATGGAAGAAGCGTGTTGGGAGAGACGGGGATTGAACTTGAATCGACATTTTATTTTTTTATATTATTATTTCCATGTATCGCCCTCCTGCCAATCAGACGATAAAGAGAAATGACGAAGAGGAAAAATCAGGCGATAAGGATTTCTGGAGATATTTTTCTTATTATATTCCACGTTGATGATTAGCGAAGGAAATCTGTCTTAAAAAAAACCGAAGATCATCACCACTCACCATGGAAAAGTCGACTGCTGGGATCAGCACAGTCCCGAATCCCAATGTTGGGGAAGCGGCTAATGGTACGTGCACGTAACCGTTACGTAGTTTACTAATTAATACTAAGGAAAAGTAGTAAAATTTACTAAAAGTTGACCGTTACTAACGAAGTCAACGCGAAAGTAGTAAAAAAAGTAGTAAATTTTACTACTTTTCGGTCAAGCTTTAGTAAAGTCAACGCAAAGGTAGTAAAAAAGTATGTAAATTTTACTACTTCTTCACTGTTCACTCCAGTTCAATTTTACTACTTCTGCGCTGACTTTACTAAAACATTTCCATTAGTAACGTCAATGCAGATGTAGCAAAAAAAGTAGTAAAATTTACTCCTTATTTTACACCTTCTGCGTTGACTTTACGAAATTTTTTCGTATTTTAGTAAAGTCAAACCAATTGTAGTAAAAAAAGGAGTAAAATTTACTACTTTTTTTATTACATATGCGTTGATGTTACTAACGGAAATGTTTTAGTAAAGTCAGCGCAATGTTAGTAAAAAAGGTAGTAAATTTTACTACTTTGGACTGTACGAATGACGCCGATAAGTAGTATCTGTTTACTAATTCTGGCAGTTCTGTTAGTAAAAAGCTCTTCCTCTTAGTAATTTTTACTAATTTTGAGCCCTTTTTACAAAAAAAAATAGTAATCAGTTACTAAAAAATGAAGTCGTTTACGAACAAATTTACTACTTTGAACAGTGTTCCCGAACCTAACACCGATCCTATTTATGTTGTGAAATTACCTCTCTACCCTGGTTACTACACTTGTTACTAATTTACTAAACATATTACTAATTTTGTTATCATTCTGTTGAATTGCGTAAATATTACTAATGTAATTACTAATTATGAGGTGTATTAGTCGTAAAATTTACTAACGTTCAGAAACTCTCATCCGCATTTAATATAATATTGGTAAAGCAATTGTCGTTGGATTTGGGTTTCCTGGCTACACGTCGCTCCCGATTTCCTGCTGCAGGTCGGGTGCTACCCAGATCTTCAGTTCGCCGTCGTCTTCAACCCTGAGACATTCCGCAGGTCATCCTCCAAGATCTTCGGCCGGAGGGCATCATCCGAGGTCTTGAGCATCATCCCTCCTCTTCGCCAGCAGTTGGAATTTGCTGGTCATCTTCTTCCGCCCCGGCTGGTTCGACAGGGGAGTGTTGTTGGGCTGTAGCTGGTTCATCTGGTTGGAATTGTGTTGGTTTTCGGCTTTGGGTCATCGTTGGTGGGAAGAAATGAAAAGTGTTTTGAAAGCGGAGAAGTCGAGATTCGGTGAAGAACATGATGTTGATCTTGCATTTATTATTCATCATTCCTAATGTATTGATAACCTTTTATCATTACTGTGAATATAGGTGACCATGATGTTCAACACTTTTTCAATATAATCAGTGATATGAACGAAGAACAGATGTTGAATATGTGTTTTAGTACTGCCGAAGAAGTTGAAGAGTTCATTAAAATGTATGCAATGGTTCATGGGTTTTCTGTTCGGAAAAGAGATTGGCAGAAATTAAGAAACGGTGAATGCGTGATGAGAAAGTGGGTTTGTTCAAGGGAAGGCGGGTTTTCCGATGTTCCTATGTTGACAGCGAGAAGTCGGGTTCGTGCATCTGTGAAGAATGGTTGCAAGTGTTTCTTTAAAGCGAGAGTAGAGGTTAATGGGCAATGGAATTTCGTCGCAATTAAGTTGGAACACAATCATAACATGGTTAGCGAATGTCTGTCATATTTTATGCGAGAAAGGCGGCAAGTTTGCGACGAAGATATGACATTTGTCCGTCGAATGCCTGACATTGGTTTTAGACAGTGTGATATTATGCGACTAGTAGTACACGCATCTGGTGGACACTCACGTGCCGGTTTCCTATTGAAAAACCTAAATAACCGGAAGTTGAAGGAAGACTCTGCTGGGGTGGCTGGTCGTTGTGATTCAGTCCTTGCATATCTCCTATGTAGGAAGAACAGTGACAGTGGTATGGCGTTCAAATCACATGTGGAAAATAATGAAGTGACACGCATATATTGGGCGGACAATACCTCAATCACTGATTACCAATCATTCGGCGATGTCGTAGCACTAGACTCAACGTTCAAGACAAACAATTATGGAATGCAAATGGTGATCATCGTCGGGGTCAATCATCACCATCAAACTACCGTGTTTGGGTCTGCCTTGATGAGTTATGAAACCATTGCGGACTACACTTGGCTCCTACATACTCATACACAGATAATGGGAGGAAAACATCCGGTCAGCGTGGTCACTGACGCGGACAAAGCGATGATTGCTTCAGTGAGAGAAGTATGGCCATTGTCAAGGCATAGGTTATGTCTCTGGCATTTTAGTCGGAATATCAATTGTCGTGTACAGGACCCTGGAATGCGAGCCCGTCTTTCGTCATTCATGTACAATAGTAGACCAAGTGAGGAAGTTGAAGAGGAGTGGTCATTTTTACTTAGCCATACAGGATCCATAAGCGTTAGATGGCTACAACAAATTTATGCATGCCGACATATGTGGTGGCAAACGTATCTTCATGGTCATTTCTGGGCAGAACTTAGAAGCACTCAACGATGCGAACGAATGCATCGTTACATGAAGGGATATGTCGACAGCAAACATAAACCGCATGACTTCGTCAACAATTTCGAGCGCGCAGTTGCTGATCTTCATCACAAGCAATACGAAGAGGACTTCAAATCAATGCATAAGGCATTCAGGCCAAGTACGATGTTGCGTCGACTTGAGGAGGATACAAGTCAGTTGTACACCCTCAGTTCTTTCCGTAGAGTTCAGTATGAAATGAAAAAGGAAGCTCGTTTCTATGTGGAAGATTTAGTCGACGGTAATATAGCGAGGGTATACAGTATTTCGTGTTATGACGGCGAGCGTCGATGCGTGCAAGTGTCATCTTCAAAACAAAATGTCCAACTCAGCTGCAGCTGCTTACATTATGAGACATTTGGTTTTCCGTGTGCACACCTCTTCCACGTGATGAAAATTGAAGGATTCTTCGCCATACCAAAGCATCTAGTCAATAAGAGGTCGACAAAGTTAGCAAAAAGTGCAAATCCTGAAGTTGCATCTGGCTGTGAATACGGAGTGGACATCAATAGTTTACGACAAGGTATTCTCCTGACCGCATGCCGGCGTATGTGTTTTCTTGGTGGTTCATCAGAAAAAGCATTTAGGATGCTGTAAAAAAAGATTCTGTCACTAACGTTGGAGTTGGAGAGTAGTACTGTGGAAAATGAAGGCGTAAGAAGTATTGATGATCGCGTCACATTTAATTTCAGTAACCAGCTTAAAGAGTATGTCTTTCATGGTATGAATGAAGAAACGTGCACGGGTTGGGTCCCTCTGAACGGGGTTATGATCGGGGCAACAATAACGAGAAACGGCCGAATGTATGTAGTGAAACTTCTTCCGGATCAGGCGAGGATATGCGTTGCGAAGATAACTCCGTTTATGGTCAGTGGAATATGTACCCTTAATTGAAAATTTCGACAGCATAACTGCAGAATTTGGACAAAGCCACAACCTGTTCATTCACTTACAAAAGGTACATATGTCAAAATGACTTTTCCATAATCAAATCTACATGTTTCAGTATTTCTACTTCATTTGACCAGGTTGGTAGCTATTACAACAAAGAGCTACAGAAAGTGTCGCACAGGTTGACTACAACGTAACCTACATGGTGATGTTAGTTGATGCTACTGCCATGTTCAGGATGCATGTGATCAGTCCTTTGTCTATCGACCTGCATCCCATGTTGAAGCGTCACTGCTATTTGGCTTCTTACTCTTCTTGTTGGCATCATCTTTAAGTTTCTGCTGTACTCTTTTCTTAACCTCATTCCCAGGCCATTTGATCATGCTAACAAGGAGCCTCAACCTGTCAGCAATGCCTACGGTCTAAACCGCACATACAATATGGCATGTAATGAAAGCTGTTAGTGCAACCATAAGAGAGAACACCATATCCAGAATTCACCCATGCCTCAACTCCAACAAAGGTGGGACGATGTACCCTTAATAATGCGAACTGTGGGTAAGACAGTAATGCTAGGAATGATTTGATGCACTTACCACTTCCTTAGCACGTAATGGGGGTTCAGCCAATGTCATGAATTTCATAACATATATTCCACATTCGGTCCTGCAGACGCAGCAATACAGAATTTCTGTGACGACTGCAACCACTTCATTATGTTTAAAATGTAATCGGAAAGCGGGCGTTTGACGTCCTCATTCCCGGCGGCCATCTGGTCGGGGACGTTCGGGGAATATTTAATTTTTCAGCTGCAAATGTCTGGTAATTGATACCCCTTTGCCTTGGATTTCACACGATTCTCTTCCATAACGACGTTTAGGAGCTTTATTACACGATGATGAAGCTGTGCTCAACCCCCGACGTTGGATAGTTTTTTGTACATTGTGTCCATTATGAGGACTTCTTCTGTCCTGAATGACATAATCTGTAATGCCCAATGTGATTCCGCGACACATAGCGGTATGAAAATCTGCATGCGGGTAACATCCCATTCAGTTTCAGAAACGAAGAACATGGCATTGTACGTACATTACGAAATGTACGACTACTGGGAGATAGGGACGAAGATAACTACATGGAGGGGGTGCTTACCCATTGCACTTCATGGTTCTTCCCAATGTGAGACTTGAAGTGCGCATATAAGGCTGCGGCATTATCTTTGGTTATGACGGGCATTTTGGCAGCACTATACTGCGTCGATGCAAGATTCTGAGATCGGCTGTTGGTTAGATCAGGCTACCGTAAGGAGGATGAGGGAATTCATGTTTATGAGCACTTACCCCTAACCAACTTGGAAGGTACCAAATCCTTTTCTTTTCGGGATCCATGCTACTCTGAAGTATCACGGTGTGGAAGTCTATAATCTGCAACAACGAATAGTGGCGCATACACTCTTATGGGTTATTCCTAATTTAAGGATATTAATTAAAGAGGTGAGCTTACATCGCTGTCTATCCATCTTCGTGGCAAAAGCGATAGCATCGCATGCCTATTAACATGTGCGGACTCGTTCATACAAAGACATTCACTGCAACAAATAATATCCAAGCCAACACGTTCACCAAACTTAAACAAAATCCCAATACCCCAATATCCGAAGATAGTGACACTAACCTATTGTCTCGGTCCTCATTCCAAGCATACTCAATGACAGACCATTGAGCCGGTGAAAATGTTTTCAGCTCACTAACGGGCACATCCACTGAGAAGTATTTTTGCAGTGCCTAATCATCACAAATTACAACAATCCATAAACCTATTAATCGTCAGGATGGTCATAGTCGAGTCACGAGGAGTGGGTATGCTGCAGTCCATTTATACCTCAGGGATGGACGACCGTCCACGCTTTCTTGTCCTTGTTACCGGCTTAGGCGGGATAAATGGACTGCGGTTAAATGAGGACGGCTTCCTATCTGCCGTACGACGCGTGGTCTTTCTATTGAAGACAGCCGTTGTCAATGACCCACTTTCCTGTGATACATAGTGCAGGTTACATAAATGTCAGAGTAATCAACTTCGTTAACAAAAAAAATTTGATCATACGTCACCTTCAAATGCACTTCAACCGCTTCTCCAACCACTTCCGGATCATCATCCATGGGATGCTCTGCATTGTCATTCACTTGAGTGGTAGGAACAGTATCAGCTGCTGCACAAAATTCTTCTCCTATCAAATCCTTCTCCTCTGCTGTTCCTGTGGGTGTTCCCGTGCCTTCCTCATTCAGTGCGGCTTCTTCCACTACCTTCTCCTTCCCTTTGTTCCATTGCAGCAAAATGTTTACACCCTCCTCGGATTTAGTTAGGCTGAAGTCAGATTCAGACGCAATGTTACACCTCACAGCATCCGGAGGATCCAGCATTGCAGATAGTTTATCCAGAGCTCGCGCAAGTTGTGCTTCACGCGGGTCGGAGTACTCATCGGAGTCTTCTGGCAAATTATGTCGCATCTGAGGAGGATGATACGGGACCAAGCTCTTCTCCGACATCATACTGGAGGTTACCTCGACAATAGGAATACTGGTGTCCCTGACTGGCACACCAGAGTCTGTAGGTGGAGAAATCGGCTTCGACAGATGTTCAGCCGGGTTCACATCAGCCATTTTACGTGTGACTCCTTCATCAACACCCTCGAATGCATGATCTTCCTTTTCGCGTCCTACCACCTTCTCCTCAGACTTACCACGATCTTCTTGCATAACGGGATGACCTTCTCGATGTCTTTCTCGTCTAAGTTCTCTTAGAATAAATCCCAATTTGCGGACGATGTGCTCATTAGTAGCGTGGAGTCTCATAACAGAAAGTTCCACGTTCTGCTTAGAATATAATGCCGATAATCAGTAATTGAAAATCAGGTAGATAAACCAAATGATAAACACATACAGAGCACACCACGAAATGAAGGTTACCTTTAGACGACGCAGCACCACATCCATCTGCCCACATTGGGTCGCAGGGTCCACTTCTTCGTCGGCGTTACTTTCAACCTCGCAGGATTCTTGTAAAGGGACAACATCAGAATATGACCGGACGACATGTCAAAATTACAGAAGTACACATGCTGTAGGCGGGATAATCGTACAAGTTCAGCAAGATCAGCATTTGCAACTCGGAAAATGGCCTTCAGCCGGTCATCGTCCCAATCCTAGCATAAAGGAGTACTCCTACTCACAGTTCTTGACGTGCTCTCCTCCAATGACTTCTTGCAAGCGTAAAACATCTGGTCAATTAAAAACAGTATCATCAACACAAGCACTTCTTGACATTAATAATTACAACCTAAATACAATGAATAGGCAAACACACAGCTAAACCACTTCATTCTCACCAGTAGGAGATGCACACAGCCTCCTATATACTTTGCATGATGTCCTTTGAAGGCCCTCACTTGGCTACATAGAGTATCGACCACATGAGTGGCCCAGTCAAACTTGCAGATGGAGCCGACGTCGCATGTCGCGAGCAGGTACTCCTTGTCGATGTCGAACGCCGTCGTGGGGCACAAATAACATCCTAGTATGAATAATACAACCTCCACTTTCCATACGTCGTCGGCCTGCTCTCTTCTCATCATGCTGCTTTCCACGGACTTAAGAGAAATCTTACCCCTCTTCAGATGCGTTTTCAGCTCCTCATGGACGGTATCCATGTGTCCGCTAAACGGGACACCCACTTTCGTAACTGGAACGCCAAACACCGCCTCCACATCCGAAGAGAGCATTCGATGTTCCACACCGTCGATGACCATAACCCTCTTAACAGGGTCGAACAACTTCAGAAGACACTTCAAGGCATTGTGATGGACTTGCCGACTTGCCAGATGCAGTAGCCCTTCAAATCCTAGATCAGAAAGCGCAGCCCTCTTGGCATCGTTAAAAGTATTCAGCACATCTAACAACTTTTGCGGACTACACCTTGTATAAAGATAATCCTGTAACAATATATCCGCGAACATCTCAGTAATAGAATCGGGAATACTGCCAACACTCACAACAAATGGTCATCATCATTACCTTCGGTTTTCGGACACCCTTCGCCTTCCCCTTTTGAGCCGAAGGTGGTGTGTTGCATTCAATTCCACCTTCTCCAGGGTCATAACCCGCTGCCTCATGTGAATATTCTCCAACCAAATCAGCAAAATCTCCGTTCATATCTGCACTTCCAAAATCTCAGTCTGGTTCACATTGCATATCAAATTAAAACGAAATGAACATCGGACCCCACTCCAACTACACGCCCAGAAAACAAACCAAATTCAAAGCATAATACGAAGGAAATGAAAAGCCAAAGCAGATCAATACCGAACCAACGCAAACCGAACCAAATCAAATCAGATTGTGCTTTCACCAGACTCTACCATAACAAGCAAACCATTTCCACTCCCAGGTACACACTTACCGGCACAGACCCAGACCAACTTCGACCCAAGCATGGGCCAACTAAGTACGAGCACCCACAAACAACAACTCACGTCGATGATACGGGAGACGGCCAACACCCACACCCAAACAAATGACGACGCCCACCACTAACCCAAACCCTAATGACACGCGAATACAGGGCACGCCAAGCGGAAGCGGGGTAACTTCCAGCCCGCGGCGAACTCCATCGGCAACGCCACGGAAGGCGAACTCCATCGGCAACGCCACGGACGGCGGCCGGAAGGGAACGCGCAGCAGGAAGGGACGATCGCCGAGAACCTACCAATGCAAAGAACGGAAACTCGACTCCAACTAAAACACAAGCATGACCCAAATCAGCACGACCCAAGCACGACCCAAATCAGCACGACCCAAATCAGCAACAACGATAACCACCGCCCACACCCAAACAAACGACGCCCACCATCGACCCGAACCCTAATCGAACGCAACAACACGTACTGCAAAGCGGAAGCGGGGGAACTTGCAGGAAAGCCGATGGCGAAGTTGATTCGGAGCACCACTAACGGCGGCTGGAAAGGGAAGCGCACCACGGAGGCGACGGCGGCCGGAAAGGGAAGCTCGGTTACGAAGGCTACGAAACAAATGACTACTTCGGTCAGCCAAAATTAGTAACAAGTATAGTAACCAGGGTAGAGAGGTAATTTCACGACATAAATAGGATCGGTGTTAGGTTCAGAAATACTGTTCAAAGTAGTAAATTTGTTCGTAAACGACTTCATTTTTTAGTAATTGATTACTATTTTTTTTAGTAAAAGGGCTCAAAATTAGTAAAAATTACTAAGAGGAAGAGCTTTTTACTAACAAAACTACCAGAATTAGTAAACAGATACCACTTATCGGTGTCATTCGTACAGTCCAAAGTAGTAAAATTTACTACCTTTTTTACTAACATTGCGCTGACTTTACTAAAACATTTCCCTTAGTAATGTCAACGCAGATGTAGTAAAAAAAGTAGTAAATTTTACTCCTTTTTTTACTACATCTGGTTTGACTTTACTAAAATACGAAAAAATTTTGTAAAGTCAACGCAGAAGTTGTAAAATAATGAGTAAATTTTACTACTTTTTTTACTACATTTGCGTTGACGTTACTAATGGAAATGTTTTAGTAAAGTCAGCGCAGAAGTAGTAAAATTGAACTGGAGTGAACAGTGAAGAAGTAGTAAAATTTACATATTTTTTTACTACCTTTGCGTTGACTTTACTAAAGCTTGACCAAAAAGTAGTAAAATTTACTACTTTTTTTACTACTTTCGCGTTGACTTCGTTAGTAACGGTCAACTTTTAGTAAATTTTACTACTTTTCCTTAGTATTAATTAGTAAACTACGTAACGGTTACGTGCACGTACCGTTAGCCGCTTCCCAATGTTGTCTTCCACGTGTAGTGACCCTGGCGAGTAATCGTGTTGCCTGACAAAACCTTCCCTCCCCCTTCCTCTTCGCCTTCTCCGTTTTAAACCCCCCCTCATTATTTTATTTAGAAGGAAAGGGAGCGCTGCGAGTTGGTTTGGACTGAAGACGAGGGCAGAATCGAAACCGGATTGTGTAAAATAAAATTTAGAAGTTTAGAATTTGAGTAAAATTTAGGTTATGATCTAAGTTCTCCGAGTTAGTCCCGAGGGGAGGACTTGAAATCGGTATCGCTGTTTTTTAAAAAATTTAAAACCTAAAACTCATCTGATCCATTCGAGAATATATACCGATACCAATAATATGATACCGGTTCCTAATTTTATTTAGAACCTATTCTCACCCCTACCAACAACCTTCCTATGAATTAAATAACAAACAAAATTAGGTTCGGTGGAATCAAGTTTTACTTAAAAATAGGAGTTTTCTAGGAGGTACTTGGAGTGATTTCTTCTTCTTCGTCCTCTTAAATGAAAACTGTCATCCAAATATAATTAATAAATGGTGATAAAAGATTCAAAATATGAATTTAAGGGTACAAAAAAAAATCTTGAAAATTCACTAAATAAGGTAAAGAAACAGTTGGGGCCACGCTGTTAGAATAATATCATAAGATTCAAAATTTAATATCATAACAATTCCAAGGGTAGTAGTAAGAGGAGCTTGAGTTGATTATGTTTTCATGGAGCTACAGTTTTTTTGGTTTTGGTATGTCAATGGGACCTGTGCATAGATAGCAAATCACGTCTCGACTACATTCGATAATGATTCAATCATCCCGATGTGTCTGTGAGAGTTTATCCTCAGTTCGACCTGGATAGCATACATCAACTGTCACCCAGGAAGTCATAATATGTTAATGATTACATAATGTTAGCCTCCGACTCTGCTCATGAAACTTTTCTTTCCTTTTCTTTTTAACATTGCAAATTAAACTCGACAGGATCATATTATGACGTTAAATGTTATTAGCCTTAAGTGGAATAAACAACTGCAAAAACTGATCAATTATTGTGATCAATCATCCAAGTCTTTATTTATTACCTAACTATTATTTCTTAAAATTAATCACTTAACTATCATCCAGATATAATTAATAAAGGTGATAAAAGTTTTAAAATATTAATTTAAGGAAAGTTTAAACCACATAATAAAATAAAATAAGTCGGGGCCAATCTTGCCAAATAATTAAGAAATTCATTAAGGAAACTAATAATGCCATAAGATTCAAAGCTATGAAAGAAACATTTTATAGTTTTAGCTTAAAAAGATCGACAAAAAGTTGGTGTCGCGAATACATAACTGAATCCTTCTCTCGCCTTCGTACAAACTAAAAATTCGCTAAAGCATTCCGAAGTTTGTTATTGATATTTTTCGTTAAATTTTGAAAAGAAGTTCTTCCTTGTAAAACTTTCCTCCGACTACGTCGCAATATATTTGCAAATATCCTAAAGTCGGCCTCCAACACATAACTTGTACAAAATTTCATCTCGGACTTCTTTCAATTACCATTCAAAACGATCCTAAACACAGTCATTCGCTCATGCCGAGTTTTGTAGTATTGAATTAATATGATCCGAAGCTTTATTTTCACGTCCAGGAGTATTTTCTATAGCGACGTGCGGAAACAAGGGCATCCATTTAGTTGATGTTTGCACAAAAAACGCGGGTCGTCGGAGGGCTCATCGGGGTGGGGGAACTTAAACATGGTGAACAATGCGGTCGCCATAAAAAGCAGATGGACTCTAGGGATACGTTTAGGATTCAGATGACGGAATCATTGCTCGAGAGATGTTTTTAGCGGCTTTCCGCATTGGCTATCTCTCTTGATGTGAAGGACTTTGTAGATTACGTGTTTGGATGGGAGGATTGTGATTCTGGGCTATTGATTCGTTATCGCTGGCAATGTTTAATGGAACAATTCCAAGGGTAGTAGTGAGAGGAGCTTGAGTTGATTATGTTTTCATCGAGCTACAGTTTTTTTGGTTTTGGTATGTCAATGGGACCTGTGCATAGATAGCAACTTTTTACTGGGACAATTAAGTTCGCCTCCTTTTCCCATTCTTAGTTCCAGTGAGTTATTATAAATTTGCTTTGCTGATTCTCCCTGGATGATGCATTTTTTATCTCATTGGTTTCAATTTCATAGCCTCCGATTCTTTGAGTTAGCTAATGGGACTGACTATTTCTTTTGTATGGCAGGTACAACCTCGGGGTGAATCCAACCAAGAAAACTTTGGCATTGTGCCATAAGTTATCTGTTTCGTCCTTTTGCAGGTGTGTTTTTTAACATAACATAGTGCTATTATATCTGCCTCACGCCTATAACGTTTTGAATTCGGCCTGAATTTGACATTGGTATGGGGGAAGTACCTATTTTCTGTGGCCACGGCTTTCTAAGCATCCCTGCTTCGTCCTTTATAGGCGGAGACTGTCGACGGTGCTGGTGCAGTTGAAATTCGGGGAGCATTTGAAGGAAGCGGAGACGTACATCGAGCAGGGTCACATTCGGGTAGGTCGGAAATTCGTCGCGCTCAGAATATGGAGGATTTCGTCACCTGGGTGGATTCCTCGAAGATCAAGAGGATGAGTATGACTTTTTAGTCAATTTTACTAAAAATCAAAGTTACGTGAACGTATTGTTAGCCGCTAAATTATTATGACTCCTATGAGTTTTTCTCTAAATTACAGTAGTTAGCTTTTTAGTGCTTTTGCTCTCCTACACTCAGCCACTTCACATGACATGACTTTCTTAAGGGTGTCATATTTTCACTTTTCTCAACCCATATTTTGTATATGATTATGTAGTCTTTTTTATAATAATTTATTTGAATAATAAATTCGACATTCTCAAACCATTTTTGATTGCGTCACAGAACAAATTCGACCCTGACCAAAAGGGGTGACCACTTTCACCAACACTTTATTCATTTTGCTTATAAATAGAGTAGCGTGTAATCATTTCAAAGAATAAAAAAGAAATCATTTCCTCAAAATATATACAAAACTCCGTCAAATATCTAATTCTTATAGGTGTAGCCGCTCTACAAGAATAGAAATATCGAGTTTATTTTGAAAAATTAAGTAAATTTAGTGTTAGAAACATCGAATTCTCTAAAGGGGGCTGAGTTCCTATTATTTTTAAAGTGAACTCGATATTTCTAACAATGATTTGTTAGCATTAGTCAAGAAAATATTATTTTTGAAAGAACTATTTCGCATAATATTTTATCAGGTGACATTATTAAGGAAAAATCCTCCATTTAAACACGATACGGACTTTAACTCGGCATGCTTGAAACATTTTGAAGACATACGTACTATTAGGGGCAAGCATGTTTCAAGTGGGTATATTCCCGAATGTAGAACCTCGAACTTTACACAATAACTTCGAGTTTTTCATTTTTAGGGGAATCAATGAATCGCCCAATCCACTGTACATAACCTTTTGGTTTGTACTCTATCATTCAGTCTTCGAGAGTTAGGGGAATCAATGAATCGCCCAATTCACTCTATCATCCCCGAGAGTGATTCCAGTAATAAAGAGGTGTGAGTGAGTAGTAATAGTTTGATCTGTCCAACAACCTAATAATTTTCTCTTTTCGAATAATGATATACATCGTGGTTTCCAATTCACATGTTTATTAGATATATTTCTATAATTTATTAATGACAAAGACAATATGCGAATAGTAATCTCTCCTTACTAGTCAGCCTTATACACGTCTTCTATCCCCCTAATAAAAGCCTTAAAACTTTGAAATATGTAATGATTCCAGCTTTATTATATAGAGTGATATGGTTTTCCAGTCCCCACAATTGGTAATAGACAAAGTTTGAAGGGAGGTGAGGTGGTGTCTGAGTCCCCACCCACCCTCTCCAACTTCTTCATATTCCGAATATCCAAATTGACGAGGGAAGAAGGGAGGAGGCGACTCCAGTCTCCATCAACATTAGTAGGAGGAAAACACATGAAAAGTTTCAATATTATTTTTCATTTTTTGTTATTTTTTTCCTTTTTAGTCAATAAATAAAAATTGTCTATTAAGGTCTTGTTTGGCTTTCATTACAAAAAATTCAAGATTGGTCAGGAAAAAAGTTAATGATATAGTTAGCGATATTTTTGTATATAAAAAAAAGATGTTGACAGAAAAGAAAGTTCGTCAAGTGGACTTCAAGTGCTTTCCCCTGGGTTAGAAATCAATTGATACCACACTAATATAATAGTAATTAGCATAAATATTCAAATTTATCATCGACTAGGGTAGTTTCAAAACGACACCACTCGACCTTTTGAAAAGAATAATTCAATTAACAAGAGTGGCGTACGTAAGAAAACTCAACATCCAACACAATATCAAGAAAATATGATGTTGGATAATGCACTAATGAGCGTCAACAATAACTTCCACTAATAAAAACAATTGGAAGATTAAGTTGAAGTCCTCCCACTTAAATAATAAATCATAAATTTAAGATCTCCCACAAGTTTATTAAAACATGATTACTCAAGGCTTTCAATCTTTGGTTGTGTTACTATCAAGCTCTAAGCAGATGTTACAAACTCCACAACACGTATCACATAAGCTACTCAACGGATCTCAACAAGCGAGTCGTTTTGGCGACCAAATACCTGTACCATCTTGTGAAATCTTCCAATCCCATGATGCTTATCAAACCTTCCCTCCCAACTCGACAATCGAGTTAAATACTAGAAAAATAAATTATGTAAATCCATAATTAATGTAATATATTATCACACAAGCAGATTTCACGGATCTCAACGAGCGAGTCGCTTTGGCAAACAAGCGCCCGTATCATCATGTGAAATCTTCCAATTCCAGAATGCTCGTAAAATCTTATTTAGCTCACAAGCGAACAAAGTGACATACTCAGCACATTCACGTTGATACGTAAGTGTACATTAAGATTTAGCCTCAAGTCAATTCAAGACTATTATTTTAAACAAGAAAAAATAAAGATTGTTCATACATGAACCGGTGAGCAACCGATAATACAACGATTATCAAATAGAGACCAAGACAAATAATCTCTTCAGAGATACTCGAAATGCGCAGAAGAGGGATGGCTGTGCAGGAGGCAATTGCTCCACCTGGTCACATGTCCGAAATAAGGGATTACATAGCCCGACTAGTTGAGCAAGCGATTCTTGGAGCAAACGATATGAAGGAGGTTGAATTATATTGAGCTCCTTACCATGGCAATATCGACCGGCATTATCCTTTTCCAAGGGGATATCGTGTGCTTAAATTTTTTCCATTTTTAGGGCAAAGAAGGCATCTCGCCCGTGGAACATATCCCCCATTTCTCTCACCAAGCTGGTGAAGCCGCCACTAATGGGTTATAGAAACTTTTCCTATTTCCCAACTCTCACGACCTTTACGTGGTATGTGAATCCTTTCCCGAATTCGGTGCGAATTGTTTCCCGAATTGAGGAATTCGGCCTTTACATGGTATGTGAATCCGTAAGTGCTTCCTCTTAAGGGTGTCTGTCCGCTGCCGTTTCCTCTCTTTCTTCATTCATATGGCGACCATACAACGAACCTGCGAGCACTAGTTGCTCGAGATTTTCGACGTGTTTGATTACTTGTCTAGCAGTCACTTCCAGAGCGAACAGTCTTTGTTTCTTTCTTACTTCCACTGCATTTATAACGTGTGAAGTATGCTTCGTAATTGACCTTGCTTTCGGCCGCCAAAATGTAGCTATGCTAAGCAGCAAAGCCAGAAAATTTTCTTGAGGGGGGCCGAATTGAGCTATCCAATGGTTTGGAGGATCAAATTTAATTATCTCTAAAAGCTACGCGGCCATGTTTATCGGTTAGGGCTAAAACCCCGTGTTCGGGACTCCCACGAGTTCGAATATGTAACCGCCGATATTGACAATTGTTTAGATATGTCAGTGATTTTGTTCAGACACGTGCGCTCTTTTTTCTACAAGTGTTTTACTATTTAGACATGTATACTTGCTTTCACACTATGTCTGAACTCACGGGATTTATGGACATGGGATTTTCGTATGGATCCATGTTTACCTCAAGTCCACATGGCTCCGCCACCATTGGTTATGCTCTTTTTCATGTCAACCGATTTAAGAATTTATAATTCGAGAAATGAAATTTCATATTTTATCATAAATAGTGAGAAGGTTTTCCTACCCCTCAAAAGGACGAATTGATCTTTTAATAATTTGCCAATATATAAAAAGAAATTATAATCTACAACTCCGATAAATCTAAAAAGAAAAAAGGAGTCTGGGAAAGATAATACGGAACTGGTAGGGATACGAAAGTTAAATTCATCTTATGTTCGGAAATAAATTTGTTTGTTCGAAATTAATCGGACGAGTGGGAGGAACGTGAAGTTGTACAATTATTATCTTAAAACAGAGGATACAAAAGTAGAAGCATAAACACATATAATAATACCCTCCTGATATCAAATCTTAACTTCTGGGATGAGTCGGAGGTGGGAATGCCAATATTCCCCTTTCCCCTTCCTGCATTTCTCCTCCAACTCAGCCGTACATCTATGAATACTGAGAGATTCCAGGGAGTCAGGGAGGCCGTCGTCTGGTAAACACCTCAGCCTCTCACAATGATCAAAAGTCAAAGATTGAAGGGAGGTGAGGTGGTGTCTGAGTCCCCTACCCACCCTCTCCAACTCCTGCATTCCCCCAATAGACAAAAGAAGGAGGGATGAAGGGAGGAGGCGACTCCAGTCTCCATCAACATTAGTAGGAGGAAAACACTCCATCTCATCCACACATTCCATCTCTCCAGAAATCCACAGTTCTTGTAAGGCGGCGAGACCCCTCAACCCCCACTCCTCAAGTGGCTGATTCAGATTTTTACATCCAACTATGATAAGCTTCTCCAGATTGGGAGGCAGACCTCCTCTCGATGATAAGCTTGTGATGCCTTCACAGTCATCAATAAATAGTGTTTTCAGGGATGTGAGGTGGTGCATGTCATGAGGCAAAGACTTCACCTTTGGACATCTGGCAAGCTTAAACCAAGACAGGTTGCAGGGGAGTGAAGGGAATATCTCCATCTCTAATGCTGGTAAATCCAAGAGGGAAAGATTGGAGAGTGCGGACAGGTGTTGCAAGCTGTCCGTCAAGGTCGTGAGGTTTTTGCAATTCCTAATTTCCAAATCCCACAGAGACAGAGAGAGGGGACTACCAACACCGACTAATTCCGTAATCGACATCAGTCCCTCCATATCCAATAGAGTAAGCTCCTCGAGATAATTCAGAAGCCTGATGCTAATCAGTTGGGACTGCGGCAGAAGTTGGCAGCCACGAAGGATCAATATTCTTAAGGAAGAAGGCAATCCCCCACTAGGAAAGGAACACAGCTTCATACAATCACCAACAATCATCTCACTAAGTGATGTAAGTTCAGATAAGTCTTCCGGTAGCTTCTCTAACTCTCCACAATATTCAATTTCAAGAACCTTTGGATTAGGTGGAACTTGTTTCCCTCCATCCCCTTCCACAAAGGACTTAAATTGAGGACACTTCACAATCTTCATCTCTTTCAGCGCGACCCAAGAGGTCGACAAACACCCCTCAAAGTGAACCAGCTCCGGTATTTCCCTAATTTCCATATTGGTCATCGAAGTAAGGCTTGCCAGACATGTGAAAAATCCCCCATTGCAGCCACTAATATAAATCTTGACGAGGGACGGAAGGCTAAGAGCGCACCCTCCTTTTAGTTTGGGACACTCCCTCACGTCAAGCTGGAGCAGGCAGGGGAATGGCTGGTCATTCTCATCCCCTTTGTTGGACAACCACTTCTCCCAGGCACCCATGTTCACGAAGCTCAACTTCTGCAATGACTGAAAAAATGGCCCTCTAGACCCGTAAAACTCGGGACCTATGGAAGATATCCCTTCAAGACCTCTGATGTCCAACCTTTCCAGCAAGGGAAGTTGTCCAAAGGGTGGCAATGATTCCACATTTCTACAACCTGTCAAGGTTATGCTCAAGACGTTTTCCATACAGCCCTGGTCATTAAACCAGGGTGAAAATCTTTTGGCCCCATATCCATCGACAACAAGGGATTCAATCTTCTTCGGAGGTTGCAGATGGTGTAGGAGTTGGAATTGATGGTCACCTTCATGAGAAATTTCAGACCCCGAACCCCAGTCCAAGCTTAATTCGAGAATCCCTTCCTTCACGAATAGATTAGTAAACCTCGCGTCTTCGACGTCATGTACATACTGCAGATTACGAACATGCAACTGCCGCTGGAGGCATCCGAGTGGTCCCAGCTGCTTCAACTCTTGACCGACTTCTTTCCCCACGATGAAGTCTGAGAGTATCTCAAGATTGGTTAGTTCTCCAATAAAGGGAGGCATCTCCTGTAAACTGTCTGTGCCTTTTATGTCGAGATGGAGAAGATTCACCAGCCTATGAATGTTTCTCGGCAGCTTCTTAAGCTGCGTACACCCTCGAAGTAACAAAGATTGCAATTCCACCAAGTCACAAATCGATTCCGGCAGTATTTGGATATTTGTGTGAGAAAAATCGATCGAACGTAGGAGTTCCAATTCTCCAATTCGGTCGGGTACTTGTGCAATCTGAAAGTAACGCAACGATAACATTCTGAGGCTTCTCATATCCACGATCAAGTCTTTTATCACATCCTCGGAGGCGAAAACGGTTAGCTTTAGCTCTTCTGAGATTTGGAATGGCATAAACGTTCTTAACTTCTTCATAGAGCGAAACACGTCAAATCTCTTCGAAAGGCAACTTTCATAATATTTTGTAACTATTGCCACATGACGTACTTTCTCTTCATGAAAGGTGGAGCCTCCTTTATTCTCATCAGAGCTGAAATATGAGCTGGGATCGATCGATTTCGCGAGGTCATTAATGAGATCATGCATTGAGTAGCTAGTCTTCTTATCACTTGCTTTCTGAAAGAATGACTTGGCCTCCAACTGACGAAGATTTTTCATCCCAACTTCTTGGTAAGTTTTTGCATTCCCTTTTCGCAACAAACCTTGTATGATCCACAGTCGAATTAACTCATCCTGGTCGAATATGTAATCCTTCGGGAATAACGCACAAGCTCCGAAACATCTCTTCAAGTGAATGGGGAGGTGGATATAGCTTAACCTCAATGCAGAAGGAATCTCTCCTTCCAAGTTCCAAATACCGTGACCTAATACTCCTCTCCAAATTTCAGCACCTTCTTCGAAACGAAGCAGCCCTCCAATTACCTTAATAGAAAGAGGCAGTCCCTTACACTTTTCAGCTAATTGAACGGCAATATCTCGAAGATGAGGATGTCCTTCAAAGCTTTCTTCACCAATGGAGTGATAGGCGAGCAAAGACAAACAGTCCTCTGACGACAGGAATTCTAACTGCTTTGGATCACGGTCTCCGACCTTGCTTGCGACCTTGGCATTTCTTGTGGTAAGCAGAATCCTGCTTCCTTCACTCCCGGAATACAAGGGCTTTAGCAGAGTCTCGATCTCGACGTACCCTTCGCTCCATACGTCGTCCAACACAATCAGAAATTTCTTTCCGGACAGTGTCCCTTTTAGGGAGTTTTGAAGTTTATTCAGATCCTTCTCCGTACTAGGTGAAGAGGGGCTTACCTGGTCCAGGATGCTCTTGGTTACGGCAGCCACGTCAAAGACGTCAGAAACACAAGCCCAAGCTTTGACAGTGAAGTTCAAGGACTGGTGATTATACAACTCTTGTGCAAGGGTAGTTTTACCGAGTCCTCCCATCCCCACGATCGAAACGACGGCAAATGGTCGGACAGCGCCGTGGGTTGCTTCGGATCTGGTCAATCGAGCGAGCAGCTCCTCCATTTGCTTTTCCCTGCCCACGAACTTTGGCTCGGGCAGGGAAGAGGTCTTGAAACGGGGCTGGTCGTTGCGAGGCTCTCTCCTTGAGCTCTGGACTAATCCGAGAATGGGTATGCGGGCGACAACTTGCTCCAATCTTCGGTCGATGTCATCGATCTCATTGGCCGTATGATGGCCAGAGATCAGGGCACGTGGGCGGAAAGGAGAGCAGCAAGCGATGAGGCAGTGGGGGAGTTTGGACGACCTTGACAGGGCCTGCAACTGGGGTGCCTCCCGCTTCGCCTCAACCGAGAAGTGGTCGAGCAGGTCCTCCATGTCGTAGGCGACGTCCCTGAGGTCAGCGAGCCACAGGACAGTAGCAGAGTCATCGTCGTACATCTGCTTTTCCTCGGCAGAATCCAAAAAGGCTTGGATCCAGGGCAGCTTCTCCCCCCACGACTGGAGCTTGTCAGAGATGCCGTGGATCCGGGCATACTCGGCGATGAGTTGCGAGCTGACCAGGTTGAGGACGGGGGAGATGAAATCCATATTCTCTCTCTCTCTCTATCTCTCTAACTCCAAATTTCTTCTTACAATGTGACCCAAAGACTTTCCCCCACTCCCGCTTCCTTCACAGTTTACAAATAATTGCATCACAATAAATAATAATTTCCACCTAGACCAATTCAGCCAAGTCGTTGTCGTTTTGTTATCATTATGTGGATTGAATATCGAAGGACAAATACTTAAATATATTCCAATCTTCGAAGTCTTTTGTTATCATTTTGAATCCATTTTGGTTAGATAGAATGTTTGGTATGTGAGTCACATGTTCACATGGCCGCCCACTTGCTTAATAAAATCTATTAAACAAACAAAATTAGACATCCCAGCAGGTCTGGAAACAGTCACCGATCCCGCGTGGTAGCTCGCAGGAAGGCAGAGAATGTATTCCGGAAGACTAAAAACGTTTGATTTGTTAATTGAATATTACGACAAATAGAGATAGGTGGTAAGAATTGTTTTCCCATTAAGACACCATTTTAAGACCACAAATGTCCAAACTTTCCAGCCGGGGAAGTTGTCAGGGTTATGCTCATGACGGTGAGGAACGAGCCTTCGGACGAGGTCATGACGGCCGAAGTTACAGACAACGGACAGCCGGCGCGCCACCTTTCTTCGGTATTGGATCACAGTGAAAAAAAGGCCAAGCCCAAGCCCAAGCTTCTTGAAGGTGAGCGTATCAGACGTGTGAATCTTTCCGTACATAGAACCCCGATGCCAAGATCATCAAGCGTCTCCCACCACATGAGGTACAAAAGGGGAGGTGCGGGCCTCCCCGAAAAGATAGATAATCCACTTGTAACGGGCCGTGGGTACAAGTGCATAGGTCCACGGTCACCATCTTTTCCCGCCCCCTTTGATCTCAATAATTGTTTGTGCTTGCTAGCATGCCTTAGGCTCTTAGGTTTATTGTCGCAGGTTGTTTGCTATCAATAAACATAAGTTCGGGTCCAAAGCCGGGATCGGTCTAACGCCCGTAAAACATTGACATGAGTCCGGAGTCATACCCCGATCGGGTCCAATGCACATTAAACAAAAGAAAATCTTTTGGAGAAAACACCACCTCCCTTTTTCTGCATGTAAGAATGTAAGAGTTAGTACATAGTAATCCCCAAACTAACTGTTTTTTTCTGACTTAAACAGCTTTTATAAATAAAGTTGGTGGCGACTCCGTTTAGTTTGCCTAGGTTAAACAACAACAACCTTTTCATGGAGCCATTTTGGATTAGGAACGGCCGACACGGGTTGCTTCTGATTTCTCTCAAAAGTTCATTTTTCAGATCATGCTAAAATTGTTCGTACCGAATTCTACTTTTTTTAGTGATCTTTTTATTTCACTAACAATTTGATTTAAATTGAAAAGAAGTTCTTTAACTGGGATCGTCCATGGTTTATTTAATATGTGCTATAAAGAAACAAAAATTCAACAGAAAACCAAAGTTTAAGATTCGAAATCAAACGAATTAGTATTATTCTTCTTACCTCTTGAAAATATTGTTCCTTTTAGAAGAATAATATCTATTAACACTACAACTAACAAACAAAAGAAATCTTGTGGCGATGGAGTAGTTTTATGTGATGCCCGGAGATTTTTTTCGTGTTTGCTCTTTGGACTCGGTCGCTTTTGATTCCTGTCCACAAATTTCTACAGTGATTTCAGAGTAAATTGAAGCGATGCTTTTAGCTGGAATTTGGTTGAGATATTTCTTTTTTGCTTGGCATAGTGGTTGTGGTGGAGCGGACTGCCTTTTCGTCCGGAAACTGTATACCAAACAGGGCCTAACGTTCCTTTGGCGAAATCGGTACCGAATTTCTTTAGCGGCCAAACTCGGTATTTCTAACATTGATTTACGAGCATCGATGAATTTTAAAAATTATTACTTTATTTTGAAACATAGCTTCGTGGTGGATACCTAGCTCTTTATTTCAGTTCTTCTTTTTAATAGGTTATTTACAAGATTAAACTCTCTTAAAATAAATTGTTTTTTCAAAAATCGCAATCTCAAGTGAACATGTTCTAAGTTTTTTCTCCATTTGAAATATAATCTTATAATATACTTTGGAACTACTTGAGCTCATGAAAAAAATAAGAGAAGGTATTGGTTAGTTGACAAAATTTTAGAATCCACGAAGAAGTAGAGTAATGTTCTTGAAAAGAAATTCGTGAAAATATGATAAATAATTTCGAAATTTCGGAAATATCGACTTTCATAAAATCTAAATTCTCCGGGGTTTGCCCTGCTCTGCTTGTGCCTAAACAAATGGATTCATCCAAAGTGAGGAAATTCTTCTTTTATCGGCGGCTCCCTTGTTACAATTTCTTACCATTTTCTTCCGAGTAAACAAAAGAAACATAGAAAGGTAAAAATCATCTCGATCATCGCCCAGACATTTTCCTATATAAGTGTGTTTGGTACCGCTTCAATTGATTTCATTTTTTTTTTAATTCTTCTTGTAATAAGTCAATCTTTTAAGGATCGAAATATTATCATTTGATTAAATTTAATTTTACGTAAATTACAATTGATTTGGTTTAGAAAAAGCAAAATTCTTGTTTTCTTTATTTATTTTAATCAATTAAATATATATACGATGAGATGCCGGGAAAAAATATATTAATTTATTGAATGAGAAGATGAAACGAATTGTACATAGTTTGCAGCATCTTCATTGCTAAGAGACGAGTTTTGTACGAATTTACTGTTAGTTTTTAAAAAAATTTGTAAATGACGATTCAAATTTTGTAAATTACCACAATACTATCGTGTGGACGCGTTTTGAAAATGTCCATCCCAAATAAAAAAGGACGTATTTTTTAAACCCGTCCCTCTAATACTTAAAAAAAAGTGTGTTTCGAGGGGCGAATTTTGAAAACTCACCATTTTAATAAGTAAATAAAGGGCAAGTTAAAATCCGCCCTTCTAACTGAGTTGGTTAAAATAATTTTATAAATCGCTGAAAACGGGTGCTGTATTTTCATAATTTACGAAATTCGAATTTCGTAAAATTTTTTTTAAAAATAAAGGTAAATTCGTACAAACGTATATATCGATAACTAACAAGACAATTTATGAATTGAAGATGTAATTTGGGTGGCCAAAATTACACGAGGCCAAAGATATTTCTTTCCTAAACAAAAGCCACAATTGATACTCATTTCCTAAACAAACAGTCGATTGGAATAAGGGTGAAAGGTGTCGTCCCTGTGGCCCCCCAATCCCCGTTGGGTTTTTAGATGAATCTAAGCTAAAAATTTAAGGCCCATGGTTAATTAATACAAGTTGGGAACATTACAGGCAGAGATTAGATGCATAAAAGCAGGAGCGATTCCTTCCACACTTGGCCTAGAATGGGGTCGCTCGCCTGATAAACAACAAGCAAAGTGAAGTAATGTTAGATACACGACGTAGGTTGCTCATGTATAAGGTCGTCTAAAGTTAGTCATGTCCCATTTTCAAATTCTAAAAGTTGAAGTACACCGCACATTGTAGCATTTTAATTCCAAATATGCAGGTGGATGTACGTTGTAGTGAGGTAGTTTGTTAAGATGACAAGTGCGAGGAGATCTCATAATCTATGAGGCGAATCGCCCGGTATTACATTGAAAAACACTCGATCTACGACGCAGCTTGGAAATTATTGAGAACTAGTTATATCATAACGCGAGTTCCACTAATAAAAAAGCCGTGAATATAATTTTTTATAGAAGTTTTTGGCTGTGTGCATGTTGGGATTTTTCACCCACCGAAGATATTGACTTATGCTTTTGGGGGGAGAGTTCCCGATGGCAATAAGAAATTTGTCTTCATTCGGGCCTAAATTATATTAACTTAACATTAAAATATAAGTAAATATCATATCATCTTATAATTCTAATATAAATAGGAATTACCGGAACAATAATTGCTCGAATATTAAAGTTGAGCACTCGGCATCCGCATTAAAGAAAAATTAATAAAGTCTTTCTGAGAGTGGAATCACTATCCCCTAACTATTCCCACCAAAAGAATTTCCTTTTTAATCTTATATTTACTTATATTCAGGGTTTGTCTTCTTTAAATCATTTGAAATAAAATAATGGGAAAATGACTAATTTTTTAATAGGGAATTTTATAAAAATGAAATACATAAGATATATTTACTTTTTTTTACTGACCATTTTAGGAATAAATTAAGGCAAGTTATGGAATTAGTGCCTATAAAAATGTAATAATAACTGTCCATCGATTAGGAGAGAGGAAGAACTAAAAGAGAAAATGGCGAAGACTCATGTCTTGTGTATCCCGGGCCTATCTCAGAGCCACATTGGAGCAATGCTGAAGGTAGCCAAGATCCTCCACCACAAGGGCTTCTTCGTAACTTTCGTCAACTCCGAGTTCCACCACCGTCGCATGCTCCGTTCTGGGGGGCTTAACTCCCTCGATTCCCTCCCCGACTGGAGGTTCGTGTCTGTCCCGGATTGACTCCCTCCTCGGATACCGATGCCACCCAGGACATGCACGCCCTTTGCGACTCCGTCAGGAATTTGATGGTTGGTCCCTTCTCGGAGCTCGTTGATGACCTTAATCGCCGTGAAGGGGTTCCTCCTATCACGTGTATTCTGTCGGATGGGTTCATGAACTTTGTCGCCTTTCCGGCTGCTGAAAAGGTTGGGGTCCCTCTCGTGCACTTGTTCACTATAAGCGCTTGCGCGCTTTTGGCTCTCAAGCATCACCGCTCGTTCTTTGAGAGGTGTCGCGCTACGTCGACTGGTGAGGTGTTTTCGAGAAGTTATCGCTGATTTGATCCATGGAGAAAATAGCGGCGTCTTTTGCTGTAATGTGTTGCCCCCGATTTGTTCGCAGATGATGTTAGCCACTCGGAAAGGATAATCGACTGGATTCCCGGAATGAAAAGCATGAGGGAGCGTGATATGCCGAACTTTCTCGGGTCAATCGACTGCGATGATCCGTTTTTGAAATTCACTTTGGACGTGCTCGACAGAACAGATAAGGCTGACGCAACCATTATCAACACTTTTGAGGAACTTGAACAGGTGGTACTAACTGAAGTTGCTTCCTTGATACGGAATATTTACGCAATCGGGCCAGTCCATCTTATTCTCGACCGGATTCCACGGGATGAATTCATCTCGAAGCACATCCACGGGAACTTATGGGCGGAGCACGCCGAATGCCTCGACTGGCTCGACACCAAGGAACCCGGATCCGTACTCTATGTGAACTTCGGGACCATAGCATTCCTGACACATGACCAACTGACCGAGCTGGCAGCAGGGCTCGCCAACAGCGACCATTCGTTTCTGTGGGTCCTGAGGCCGGATCTCGTGCATGGAGAGACCGTCATCCTGCCTCCTGGATTCGTCGACGAGACTAAGGAGAGGGGATTTCTCTCGGGGTGGTGCCCTCAGGAGAAAGTCTTGAATCACAGCTCGATCGGGGGATTCCTCACACATTGCGGATGGAACTCCATACTGGAGAGCTTGGCTGCTGGTGTGCCGATGATATGCTGGCCCAAGTTTGCGGACCAACAGCCGAATGCAAGGTACGTGTGCGAGGAATGGAATGCGGGGCTCGAATTCGGCTTTGACGTGAACAGGGACACGGTCGAGAGGTGGTTAAAGAGTTGGGGAGCGACAAGGGTAAAGAACTGAAGAGGAGCGCAGTCGAGTGGAAGAGACTCGCTGCGGAGGGCTCGAGCCCGGCCGGCTCGTCCCAAAACAACATGGACAAGCTGATTAAGGATGTGATGCTGAGACGCTGACAGTGCTGCTCGAATCAAATGAGCCCATTACAATAAGTCAGGCCCAACTATGTTTTACGCGGATGTTTGTTGGTAATAATTGAGTCATAGTAAGAATATTACTTATGCTGGAATACAACTTATTATCATAGTAATAATATTTAACGATAAATTTCAGAACCAGAAACCGCACCAAAACCAACATGATAAATTATTGGGTGATTTATTGATTTCCCCTAAAAATGAAAAGCCCAATATTATCGTGTAACGTTCAAGGTTCCATGTCCGAGAATATACTCACTTGAAACATGCTTGCCCCTAATAGTGGTATGTCTTCAAAATGTTTCAAGCATGCCGTGTTTAAGTTCGGATCATGTTTAAATGGAGGATTTTTCCTTAATAACGTCACCCGGTGAAATATTATGCAAAATAATTCAGTCAAAAATAATATTTTCTTGACTAATGTCAACGAATCGATATTTGAAATATCGAGTTCAAATAATAGAAACTTAACGAGTTCAGACCCTTTATAAGAAATTCAATATTTTTAACATCGAGTTTACTTAATTTTTTAAAATAAACTCTATATTTTCGACTCTATTTCTTGATATTACTCAATGAAATATTATTTTTACCTAATTATTTTGTAAACAGATGCATGACTTTACCTAATTATGTTTCTTTTACTGTAACCACGTGTTTTCAAAGCAGTGGCCCCCACCGCCCCACTCCCACGCCTCCCCGACCGCTCATACGAATTCGTACTATCCCCAGCTGCCAAATAATGAATTTCGTCTTATCTCTTTCTTTTTCCTTTTCCGGAAAGAAACTTCTGTTACTATTTCTCACCCCATTTTCATTTCTCATGTTTCCAACGTTACTTCAACAAATAAATATTATATTAAAATATTTCTTTCTCATCTCTCTTATGATTTAAAACTTAATTATCTGCTCTAGTTTAGAATTTTTTAAAAAATAATTTTAATATAATTATGTCTTTTTTAAAATAATTTATCGAATTTTTTTAATTAATATTGTTTTTTTAGGATTAAGGCGTGGGAGGATATAGATGTGATTGCCATCTTCTTTCCCATCATCCATCCACCAAAGTACCACAACTCCACTGAATCGAAGCTTTGACAGGGGGAAGGAAGATGAAGCCTCATGTTTTGTGCGTCCCAAGCCCTCCACCAAGCCATGTCGGGGCGATGCTTAATCTCGCGAAGATCCTCCACCACAAGGGCTTCTTCATCACCTTCGTCAACACCGACTTCAACCACGCCAGGATGCTACGGACCGGGGCCCTCGCGTCCCTAGATGGGGTCCCCGATTGGCGGTTTGTATCGATGCCCGACGGGCTTCCTCCCTCGGACGGGGACTCCGAGGCTACCGCTGACCTGGCCGCGATTTGTGACTCTGTCATGGTTTTCATGGTCGCCCCCTTCTCGGACCTTGTGGATGACCTGAAGTCCCGGGACGGCTCGCGAGGCGTTCCCCCCATCGCGTGTATTTTGGCGGATGGGTTCATGAACTTCGCCGCCGGCCCAACCGCCGAAAGGGTCGGCCTCCCTCTCGTGCACTTGTACACCATCAATGCTTGCTCGCTCATGGCTTTCAAATACTGCCGGTCATTCCTGGAAAGGGGTCTTGCATCGTCGATCGGTAATCGGTTCTTGCTAAGTTATGGGTGGTTTGTTCCGTGACTGGTAAATAGTTGGGTGCTTTGTGCTACTGCTGTTCCCCTGATTTGCTCGCAGATGGTAGCAGCTCGGAGAGGTTAATCGACTGGATCCCGGGAATGAAAACCATGAGAGAGCGCGACATGCCGAGCTTTGTGTGGACCGCCGGCTCCGAGGATACTTTACTGAGATTCGTCTTGGCATCCATGGAAAGACTGGAGAAGGCCGATGCGACCATCATTCACACATTCGAAGACCTTGAGTCAGTCGTCCTACACGAGCTTTCCTCCATGATTCGGAATCTTTATGCGATTGGCCCCTTCCAACTTCTTCTCGAGGGGATACCTCAGGACGAGTTCATCTCAAAGCAAGTCCATGTGAACTTATGGGAGGAGCACGCCGAATGCCTCGAGTGGCTCGACAACAAGGACCCTGGATCCGTTCTCTATGTGAACTTCGGGAGTGTAGCGTTCCTAACGCTCGAGAACCTGACCGAGCTCGCAGCTGGGCTTTCCAACAGCAAGTGTTCATTCCTTTGGGTACTCCGGCCGGACATCGTGAAAGGTGAGGAGGCCCCAGTCCTGCCTCCTGGGTTCATCGACGAGACAAGGGGGAGGGGATTCCTCTCGGGATGGTGCCCACAGGAGAAAGTCCTGAATCACATCTCCATCGGGGGATTCCTCACGCACTGCGGATGGAACTCCATACTCGAGAGCTTGGCGGCTGGCGTGCCGATGATCTGCTGGCCCAAGCTTGGGGACCAAATGCCTAACGCGAGGTACGTGTGCGAGGAATGGAAGGCTGGGCTCGAATTCGGGGACGACGTGAACAGGGACACGGCTGAGAGGCTGGTTAGGGAGTTGCTGGGTGGCGAAAAGGGGAAGGAACTGAAAAGGAACGCGATGGAGTGGAGGAGACTCGCTGCGGAAGCCGCGAGACCGGCCGGGTCCTCGGCTAGCAATTTGGAGAAGCTGGTCAAGGATGTCATGCTGGCCCGAGCTTAGTGCCATAATAATTTAAAAAAATAAATAATAAAATTAATCGTACTTTTTTTATTACTTAAGCTTATTCATTTCGCGAAAGGGTCCGTCTTATTATTATGTTGTTTCGTGGGTCGAAATAATATTTAATAAAATTAATGTAAATTTTTAATTGAAAAATTAAATTAACTCGACAAAATAAAGAAAAAGCGAGTATTTGCTCCTACATCATCCGCTGGGAGGACAACAATATGCCGCGTGGCTCAATCCATAATTTTATTATACCGACCAAGCGAAATATTTGTATTATATAAGTAAGTTTTTCCATACGACGTCGTTTCGATAATCAGTGGAGGGCAAATTGTGGGGCCTTTTCATCTGTTTATAAGATAGAATTTTGGGTCGAGAAATATAAACACAAAGAATGAGTAAAGAACCCAGTTTTCGAGCAACGTTACTGAGCAATGGGACCAAGCAGACCAGACAAGCCTCAAATGAGCGAGCGATTCATACAGTGTTAAATGAGCGATGGACGGCAGTTGAGCGACGATTGATCAGTTAACACGTGGCTGACGTGTTATTTCTTGTTATTTTTAGGAATTAGTTAAAAGACACAATTCACCGACATCATAGTTTTGCATCTTTGTTATTTGCTTTTAGTGAGATCAATTGCTTCTGTGTAAGTTTTTGAACTTCCCTTTTTTCTTCTGTTATTTTCATTTTTTTTCAAGACGAACACATTTTCAACTCAAAATCCAAACCTTTCTTCATCTCCCTGGTCAGAAGACTCATTTCAATCATATCCGTGGCATAATTCATTTCAAGGCGCTTAGAATATCCCATTCCTTTTCATTTTATTAATTTGAAACCTGTATAATGATTTTAATAGTTCTAAACATTTTTTTTAAATCTCTATATGTCAAAGAAACAATATATGGGTCTTAAGCAGTCAACAACTGCTAAGGTTTACATGATTGGAAGTCGAGGCCGCCGCATGCCAGATTGACGCAGGTCGGTTCGGTGTTCAAACCCCAGAGATACGGGTTATAAACTTTCGAGTAAGCCAACAGGTCGATAGGATGTAACCCGTTAGAAGTTTCGGGGGATCGTGAATAGAGGTGAAAACGAACCGAGTCGCTCACGAACTAGCTCGGTCAAAATTCGATTCGAGCTCGACTTTGACCGAGCTCGAGCCGAACTCGAGCCGGCTCGTTAACGAAGCGAGCCGACCTCGAGCGAAACACTCACAGTTCGATGGTTCGCAAGCCGCTCGCAAACTTAATATTATATAATAAATATAAAATTAATTAAGTAATAAAATTAAGGCAAAATATTCCTAACTATTGACGAACTTTCTTTTCCGTCAACATTTTCTTTTTATATACAAAAATGTCACTAACTATGACAGTAATCTTTTTTCTGGTCAATCTTAGACGACGTTGGGCATTTTGCTGACGTGGACATAACGGAGGTCCAGTGGCAACACCGTAATGTCCACCGCGCCAGGATTGAGATCGGTGGCGGGGTCGAAAGGCTTAGAGATGTCCGGTTCGTCGAGGATGATTGAGGGTTTTAATTCGTTTGTTCGATTGAACCGATTTGCCTCCGATTTCGTCAAAGGTTCTAAGGCGAATTAGGCTTTCAAATTCTCTGTTTTTTATTTCTGATTTAGGGATAGGAGGACTGAGGACCCCTCTCCACATAGGACGTTTCTGCTCTTTTCCACGCGGACCTACGTTATGTCCACATCGACAAAAAGCCTAACATCGTCTAAGATTAGCCCGAAAAAGGTTGATATCATAGTTAATGACATTTTTGTATATGAAAAAAAGATGTACACAGAAAAGAAAGTTCGTCAATAGTTATGGACATAAGCATATATTTTGCCTAAAATTAATAAAATCGAACCTACATTCCAGCATTTCAAGCCGAGCTCGAGCCTGGGGGCATTCGGTCTCTACTCGGCTCGTTTTCATCCCTAGTTGTGAATCAAATTTTGTTCTTACACCGTGTTTGTGGTTATAAGTCTCATTTACCAAAATTCTCATATTAAAATTTTACCGTATAAGTCTTTATACAAAAATTATCATGTTAAGATGAAGAGAAAAGCAAGAACTTGAATTGTTTACTAATGAAATTAATTGTCTACGTATTCTCTCATAATGAACATGAATCGGAATGAATCAAAAGCTCACGTAGTTCACATACAAGAAGAATATGCATATCTAGTTATCGAGTTGGGATAAATTATTGATTACTTCCCTGAAGTTTCCTCGCTGAAATAAGTCTCGTGTCGTAACAAATTCCAAATTATTAGCCCTCGTCGAGATAACTTATCTAATTGGTTTTTAATATTTATTATTTTACCATTTATGTCTACTAGACATATATTTGAAAGTAAAATAATAGTTATCCATTTCTTACGTCTTTTTAATGTGCAATTTATTTAGCAGTTCTATCATTTTCTAAATACAACCCTAACTACGTAGGACACCAAAGTAAGATTATTAAAAATGACGGACCGACCCTCCAGGTCATGAGTTGAAAATCATGTAACACGTATCCGTGGCTCGGTAACCTGTGTCTCCGATGCGGAGCCAGAAAAATTAGGTAAAAGGGGCCAAATTAAGCTAAATAAAATTTAAGGAGGTCAAATTGTATTATTTTAATTTTTTAGATTAAATTAAAAAAAAATAAAATAAAAACTAACCTAATTTATTATTTTTTAAAAGCGTTGGGCTTAGGGGTGTTAATGAGCCGAGCCGGCCCGCGAACTATTCGGCCCGGCTCGTCTTTTGGCCCAAACCCGGCTTAACAAAAGTCAAACTTTAGTCGGGCTCAAGCTCAGGCTCGGGCCTTACTTTTTACTATGAAGTCGGGCTCGGGCCGACTTTCTGGCCCGACAAGCTATCCGGCCCGGCTTGATAAATTTTATAAATAATTAAATAATTAAAATAACATTTAAATTTTAATATTTGCCTATATAGGTGTAAAGGGGAGGGGAAGAGGCAAAGAGCTCGAGCCGAACTCAGACTCGGGCCCCAACTGAAATTTTTTTATCGGGCTCAGGCTCGGGCACGGACTCGGGTCGATACAATTTTACTCGAGCCTAAGCTTGGCTAAGAGGTGTCCAAGCCCAGCCCGGCTAATTAACACCCCTAGGTGCTATTATCCCTTTCAGTCCACCTGGCACCGCGGCTGCGTATGTCGATTATGACTAGCCAGGTCGACTCGGGTTGTCCGCGGACTGGGTTTGGATTTGACCGCCTCTAATTGGAAATTTAACCAAAACTTTTATGGTTTTTATAATATTATATTAAAAAAGAAGTTACGAAATGTCGTTTCTCGTAATACTTGTATATTATAATGGATGAATTCTTAACATACATAAACACTTCTCCCAACTTAAAGGATTTTTGAGGTAATTTGGACATATCTCCAGATATTGAATGCTTTTAGGCAATGTTTTTAAATTTTTTATGGAATTAAATTACTAAGGAAAAATTTGATTCGTCCAAAATATTTTTTGAAAAAAAAAAAAAAAAATAGAGACTGATCAGAAGGATAAATCATTGCAAGTCCTTGTTGTGATCGAAATTTATTGAATTTTTAGCAAAAGAGGTGCATTATTTGTTTTTCCATGGAATATATATTTCCCCATCTTTGGGAATTGTAGACACCCCAAATCGAATTTTCGATTTTTTTTTTAATCTTTAACCTTTGGTTTTAAAAGAAATAATTTTGAATTTTTCGTAATTTTTAATTAAATTCATGTTACATGATTAAATGATCAATTTCAATTGAGAATTAGTTACATGAAACCAATTTCTTTATTTTTTTTAAATTACATTTTAATGTTTTTTTTGTTGTGTGTCATTTAGATCAAGCTCATTCATTTTAATTTGAAGTCCAAACACGTGTACACGGACTTAGGTTCTTAATAATAAGGGAAAATGACTAAAATCTAATAAGACCCCATTAAAATAATTAATCATAAAAAATAACGAATTTTCTTTAAATCCCTCCAAAATTTGTTGAAATTTAACATTTCGATAATATTTTCATTCTAATTTATAACAATTCATTTTAACAAATTAATAACAACCTATTATAACAATCTAACAACTTATCCTAACCAAACTAACAACCTAACAACTTTTTTTTACCTACCCAAACACACTCTAATTATGTCACGTATAAAAGGAGAATTTTTTGCGGGGGGGGAGCGGGGGGACAAAAAAAAAAAAAGAAACAGAAAAACGAAAAACAGAAAAACGCTTCCCCATCTCCCTTCTCTCCCAGGCTTCCAGTCTCCTCCGATCGTCCCTCTCCCTTGGCGTGGTGGCTTCCCGATCATCTCCTCGGCTTTCTCTGATTCAAGGTAAGAAACGGCGTCGTGGAAATCCCCTGGAGCCAACTCCAGCATCGTCGCCAAGATCGGCCACAGCTCCACGGGAATCCCCTGGTGCAAACTCCAGCATCGTCGCCAAGGTCGGCCGCAACTCCGCGAGAATCCCTTGGTGCAAACTCCAGCATAGTCGCCAAGGTCGGCCGCAACCACGCGGGAATCCCCTGGTGCAAACTCCAGCATCGTCGCCAAGGTCGGCCGCAAGAGGATGCAACTCGTCTGGAAGTGTGTCCCTCATCCGTTGGTTTCTCGGCGAGTTCCACATCTTTCTGCAATTCCTTTATGAATCTAAACTCCTGCATCTATTATTATTATTTTTATCTGCTTTACTGGAGTTACTTCACTACTTTATGCAATTCCATGTGTTTCTTGTTGCAATTGCTACAAATTTGGATTTTACTGGTCCATGTTTCACGCTATGAATCCTATCAGTTTTCGATCCTATACAGTTTGGTTGCTGATTTGTATATGATTGTTTTCTTATTGCTTTATTTTCGTTGCTGGTTCGTCTGATGATTTTTTTTTTCTTTGATTTAGCATTAATTTCTGGTCTAGCTGAAATCGTGAGTAATTGTTACACTTTTGTCATTATCGGTTTCTGTTGTTGCTTTGTCCAAGGTCAATTAGTTTTCAAAGTTCTCTTCATCAGGTTTCAGCCCAAGCACTAGTTTTGTTCTGTTCTGTTACTCACAATACGTGACCGATCTTTATCATATTTTTTATTCATGGTTAATTAAGAATTCTCCCTAATGTCTTGTGCTCTGCCTTGCAATGTTATTGTCCTATTTTAACTTGCTTTAATAACCACGTTAATTCCCTTTTGAGCCAAAGATTTAATAAAATAGATGATAATCAAATTACATCCGTAGAATAAGAAAACGTGGTTCATGTTGTTTGGGTGAAAGTAGATCTCTATATATGTGTTATGCCTATTAGTTTTGCTTAGGTTCACATATATTACCACTGCATTGTTCGTTCACCCTTTTTCGTTTTTTTTTCGGCATGAAAACTTGACGATGGAGTTATATTTGATAAAGCACAAATCGGGATTGGAAATGCGTATATACAAATACGCTGATGGCTCAAGCATGAATAAAGGTTTTGAATTCTCATCCGGGAAACAAGAATCCTACAACGGTGAGCAATCTCACCCTTTCTTTTGTACTGATTTCACTTTACTTACATGAAAGTAATGTCCTTCTCTTCTTTAACTTGTCCTCTTTCTATTCTGGACATTTTTGGATACGACCGAGCAATCTTGGATCGAAATGGAGCACGTTCACTCTCGGCTGCAAAACAGGACAGCTCAACGGAGGTACGTACTTTTGCTTGTATCTTGAGTTTGGAATGTCGGATTGAGCTGAAATCTGTGGCATTAGAACCGTATCTTCTGTAGCTTCGTTTTGAGTATAAGAACACGTAATTTCATGCTCGGAGCTGAAAGTTACGCTTCATTCTTCGTGGTTATCCAAATCTGCCGCATGTGTGCTTGCTTGCTTTATATTTGATTGAACGTTCTTTCGTGTTGGTTTTTACTTGCCAATGATTCATTTGATTGATTCTTATTACATTAAAATTTAGGGAGTGTCACCTATTTCGTATCTCGATCATTTATACATTCATTTTTTGTACGTGTTCTCATATAAGCTTACGTTTCACATTTATAAAATGATTTCTTTGAAATAATTTTCCTATGACATGGTTGTTTCAACATAAGGTTGTTACTTAGCTTATGAAAACATGATTTCGTTTGCTACTCCACGCATATCTCTCTTCTTCTTTTCACATGTGAAAATCGACCCGCATCGATCCGATTAATGCTCGGGATGTATTCCAGTCAAATGGGCTCAAAACGCCCCACGTAAGTCTCATTCCGACTTATTTAGAAATTCTAATTTATTTACGTATTTCATATTAGAATTTTCTAACCAACTTTCCTTTTTCCATTTTTCTATTCTCCCACTTTCTTCTTTTTCCCATTTTTTCCATAAACACTACTCGTGCGAGTTCGAAATTCCAACAAGTATGGAAAGGAAGCCTTGAAGATGCGTGTAACAGACCGCGTGGATTTTTCTCCACGTGTGTAAAAACCGCGATGATTGAAGACGTTAAAGCGCCCCCAACCGTCAAACTTAAGGTACATGAGGGAAGGTGCGGGCCTTCCCGACTTTCTATTTTTCCACTTGTAACGGGCCGTGGGTCCAAGTGTATAGGCCCACGGTCATCGTCTTTTTTCCGCATACTTTGATCTAAATAATTGTATGTGATTGCGCATGTGATCATCACATATGAGTTCGGGTCCAACGCCCGAATCGAGCCTAAGCTCGTAACTCAATGACATGAGTCTGGGCCCAAAAGCCTAGATCGGGTCCAACACCCGTTAATCAGAAACCTTTTTTTTTTAAGTATTGTCACCCCTTTTTCGCATGTTTGAATGAAAGAGTGAGTAATTAGGAATCCCCGAACCCTCTTTGGTATTTCCGACTTTATACCATTTTTAATAAAGTCGGTGGCGACTCCGTTTTTTTTTAGCTTACCTAGGTTAAGCGACAAACAAAAATTTTTACGGAGCCACGAAGGATTACGGTCCTCCTTATTCTCATTCGGGAACGAGCGGGAGGGACGCATAGGAATGACATTATTTTTATGATAAATTTATAATGTTTGAATTTTATAAAAATCATAATCGAGAAATTAACAATTTTTGTGGTCTGAAATTAGATGTATGATCCTTCTTAGAATTTTTTTTTTGTTGTCTGCCCGTTATTTAGAGTTTTGCTTCGATTAATTCAGACTCACGGGTAGGACACTTGACTATGGTGGGTGGGTCTTGGGTGGTTTCATACGGTAAATTTCAAACTTAAGATCTTCTTAAGCGAATACAAGCTCCTTACTATTTGGACAAACCGATTCTCCATGAAATTTGAGATGAGGCTTCTATTGAATATTGTTTTCTTTAAAACATTGTGGAAACTAGTTTAAAAATAAACATAAAACTTTCCATAAATTAATTGAGAATTCTTTTGTCACATAAAATTAATTTCAAGTCATGTCAATAACTCATAAAAGAAAAATCTCCATGAAATTATTGGTATAATTAACTATAAACCCTTTCGAAAAGAGAGAAATGCCCGAAGATCAAGATGAGATCTTATGTCTGTGTATAACTTAAGCGGAACGCATTATGACCCACAAAGGTGAACTGCGAGGACGTCTAGGGACACGGTCAGCTGTTTCGATGAAGAAATAACCCGATAACTTTAAGCTCTCCCTCAGATGGGCGAATTCCGGTACGACATTCCACACCGGTTCGGATGAACCACTGTGGCCTTGATAGAAAGCATACACTCATGTAATAGCCAGGTTCGACAAGCCTGCAGACAGGTCATGCAGTTGCTCGCCGAGAGCAGCCAGTTGCACCAACTCACCCCAGAGCAAAGGGCATCTCTGTACCTGGTAGATCTGAAAAGCTGATTGTTATACCGAGGGGTATCGTGGATGAGTATATTCACCAGGCTATCGATGCAACTAAAGGAGTCGCTTCCGACAACAGTCACTTGATCGGAGCACCGTACGGAGACATCTGCGCTTGCCGGTCGTCCCTGAATGATTGTAACTATACAAATGTAAGAGACCAAACATGCTACAACGTCGGCGATCACTTGGATCAATGATCTCATTCCCTTGGACATCTGAAACGATGCTCTCTCGTCTTGTCGGCGATCACTTTTGGCTTGTATTTATACGTTGGATAGAAGAAAGTTACGTGTTGCATTGCGTTGAAATTCGGAATGCGACATATAAACATTGATCAAAACAAAGAAGGAGATGAGGACAAAGCTCGACCTTATTCATCGTCCGGAAATTCCGATGTTTTCCATTGGCGCCACTGATGATTGGATTTACTTCAATAGTAACTCATAGTTCATTGTCCGTCAATAAGGCCCGGCCCAGCATTTAGCGATGAGTAGCTCGAAGCCGACACGAGCCAAGCGGAGTACAAGTCAATGAGGAGGAGCACGATGGGGTGGAAGAGAGTCATCGTGGAAGCCGAAAGCCCCGCGATTGTCGGCAAACAACTTAAACAGGCTTGTTAAGGATGTTATTGTACCAAGATAATTCATGGCCATCGATTGTGGTCGACAATCGACGAGTGAAACAAAATTCAATTAAGGATTTTTGACGCCTTATCAACATATCCCCCAGCGGAACAAAGCTTCTGTAAAACAAAACCTAGCGAACAAGCTTCTGTAAGACAGAACGAACGAAACGTACAGCGGAATGATTCATGTGACACAAGAATATTTATACTGTTTCGGCACGCTTTGCCTATGTCCGCTCTCATTCAGAATTTAGATTGTTATCACTAAAACAAAACGTAGTAGCGATACAGAAGGTGATGTGCGATCAATCTTCTACAGCAAAGACCAGAAGGTTCGGCACTAAAAGTGACTCATTGCACACGTTAACATGATTAACAAATAGTAACCAGTTGTTAGACGTTTTCCTCAGGTGGTGTCCTTGCCTGCACAGTTACCTACTACAACTTCCTTCAAGACTTTCACTCCGACCGCGTCTCCACCTGCACTGCACCCAGGTGCGACTTCCCTTCGGAACTTTTCACTCCAGCGATGTTCCCACCTGCACAGCACCCAGGTGTGACTTCCCTTGCGCGGTCCCTCGAGACAACGGCTAAGCAGACACAAAACACCTGCTCAATGTTCTTCTGCACGCACATAATGTTACAGTACAGAAGCTGGTCAGTCCCTTATCTTCTGTGCTCATGGGGTATCTGCTCTTCTCTCCAGCCCACTGCACATTGGCCACGCCAGCTACCTATCGCACGCCTCCACCAACGTCTCCTACAGCCTCCAACCAAGAGTCCCTCGTGGCCCGCAAGTCACTCTCCTAGAAGACTTCACCAATGATGCAGCCTTCTGCAGCTTACTCCCTTGTGTATGACTAACAAGACTCAAACGAAAAGATTACAAGCTTTTACCACACTTTCTGGATCTTACACAATGTTACACATCCTTAGAATGTGGCCGAATGACTCCGTAGTTACACACCAAAACGAAAAACTAAACATAGAAGGTAGAATTGACTAATAAAGCTTCTATTCTTAAATGAAAATGAATAAATCATTGATATTAATTCATTTAATAAGCAAAATGATGTCTTCCATTAGTAAGTATCCGTTTTTGGGATGAGAGCTGACTAAGAATAATTTAATCAAATCCCCATGAATAACCGTCACCGAAGGTTGCTGATTACGAATGACTTTTTATGAATGAAAATAATTAAAATTAATTTCCACAAGTTATTTTATCAAATTCATGAGTAGCTTCTAGAGTAGCTTCTGTCGTATAGAAGGTTGACTTCTATTTCGTAGAAGGTCAAGCTTCCTATGGCTCATCATCAAAACCATTTCAAAACAAGTACAATGCAACTTAAGTGACCCACTATACGCGCGCCCTCCGGCCTAGCACGCGCGATGGCGGTTCGGGCAACCCGAGGATCTGGGCCCGCTCCCCCGAGGCCCAGTCCGGTCGACGTTACAGCTCGAACGTCGGACGCAGCGGAAAGGGACCCAGGGTTTGGGCCTTCCCTTGATTCGCGAACGGGTCTGCGGGACGTTTCGCCAATCATCTCCAGTTCTCTGAAGGTGGCGAGCGAAAAGCTGTGCTAAGACCTCGCTGTCGAATTTTGGGGAAGGCTCAAGGAGCAGCTCGGTCTGCCGTCACCTCATCCTAAATGGCTCCAAAAAAGTGGTGTGGTGTTTAGTTTAGCTTTGGAAAACTTGTTCGGAGTTGCCACCGACTTAGTTAAAAACGGTGATTTAAGTCGGAAAAATCAGAGTTTGGGTTCGGGGATTCCTATTTACTAACCTTTTTATTCTAAAACATGCAAAAAGGGTGGAGATTTGAAGAGAACAGCTTCTGTGAAGCATGTTCTTTGGGAAAACAAACCAAAACTTCTTTTAAGAGCAAAGGTTATATTTCCACCTCAATACCACTTGAACTTCTACACATGGACCTGTTTGGTCCCACCAGAACATAGAGTCTGGGCCTCAAACGCTATGCTATGGTGGTTGTGGATGATTACTCAAGATATTCTTGGGTAAGGTTCTTGGCCCATGCATTCAGTGCGTTCAAAAGCCTTGTCACAAAGCTGCAGAATGAGAGAGGAGCCTCTCTTAAAAGCTTAAGAACTTACCATGGCACAGAATTTGTAAACCATGAGTTCAAGTCCTCCTGTGACAAGAATGGCATAGAACACACATTCTCTGCTCTTTATACTCCACAATAGAATGCAGTAGCTGAGAGAATGAATCGAACTCTTCTTGATATGGCCAGAACGATGATGTGTGAAAGCAAGGCTCCACAGAATTTGTGGGCTGAGGCGATTAACACAGCATGTTACGTGTCTAACTGTGCACATGCACGAAAGACACTTGACAAAAGCCCTTATGAGTTGTACAAGGGCAAAGTCCCTAACATCTCATATTTCCATCCCAAGGGAATGTTTTCATATTATGGAAACTTATAATCCCAATGCCAAATTCGTATAAGGAAGAGTGTTGGTTCTACTGTCGCAGAAAACAGCTTCTGAGCAGAAGTCATTATCTCTTATTGAGCTATCACTTTGTTTTATTATTATCTGGCGTGAATAAGGGTAATGCTTTATGCTTTTGGAAGTTTTCCCAAAGGACTAAATCACAGAGAATATGGCAAGTGAATCAACTAGCCATTGGGATTGATTAGGAAACTTTATTCTACGGACAAGCTTATATGCAAGCGTGAAGCAGCGATCCCAAGTGGTCGTTCCATTAAAAGCTTACCAGAATCTTTGTGCCTTCACCGTTGCAAAAGCTGAGAGCGTCCGTCGTGCATTCACCGAGCCGATCACCGCTGACAGAGAGCGTCTTCTGTAACTGCAGAGAGTTTGTTTTGTAGTTGCTAATCTTTTCTTGTGCAGGTCGTTAGTCACACAGGTTGTGTGCAAGGGCAGGTGGTAGCCGTCAAGCCACGTTGGGGCAGGTGGTAGCCGTTAAGCCGGCATGAGGTAGCCGTTAAGCCTCGTTGGGCAGGTGGTAGCCATCAAGCCACGTTGGGCTTAGTGAGGAGCCGAAGTCAGACACGTTACATGCGGGTTGTGTTAGACACGTGATAACGTGCAATTTGTTAGTCACATTTCTGGCAGAAGTGTGGATCTGTAAAATCCTACATTCCAATCATAGTGAATACGCCCTACTTGGGTGAGAGCTGGGAGAGTGGACGTAGGCATTGTTTGCCGAACCACTATAAATCTTTATGTCTTACACATTAGATAATTTATCTCAGAACTGGGAATCTGTTCATCAGATCCAGTCTCTGTGAACTAACAGAACCACGCTTCTGTGAACAAAAAAGTGTCATAACTCTTACGGCACTAATTCATCCCCCCTTCTTAGTGCATTCCTATACCAACAGGTAATGAAACCATGGATGTTTACGACACATAAAGTATCAAAATTGGCCAATGGTCAAAAACTCGTTATTTCTAACAAGTTCCCCTCTCATAGAATCATGGACTAACAACGAGTTTTAATATCCAGTTAGGAATCGAGTGTTACAAACAAAGAGTTCATGAAGCTGTGCGGAACGTTTATTCTAGGGGAGCGTAACTCACACTTAAAAACAAGGAGATCTTCGGGAATTCTCGATCTTAATTTTTCGAATTTTGAAACTTTATGTATTTGATGACAAATTATTTCGTAGACGGACATTATTTACGAACAAAAACGAAATCACTGCTTATTCACCCGTTCATTTTTCTCTAAACCGATGTTACCCAAATATACAGGAGCAAACGACAAGTAGTGACAACAAGAAAAATGTTACCAAATTGTCCCTGTCATTGGCCCCCGGCAAGAAAGAAAAACAGGCATCAGACAAACTTTGAACATTACATTACGAGTTGAGGCCTTTTGATAACATTAATTACGAACGAAATTACCTAAAAAGCCCTGTCCATCCCAAAAAAAAAAAAGGCAAAACATAGACGAGCTAGAAATTTGGCGAGAACAAAATCGTCTTCTAAGAAATTAGCATTATTTATTTAGAGGGAGAGAGACAACAAATTATAATTCTCATGTACATGAAACCGAAAGTCATAAATTCATTCCTAAATTTGTGATGTTTATAAAAAATATATTTACAGATTTAAATTGCATTGTATTTTGCTCTTTTGTCAGATATCTTATGTCATTTGTTGTCCTCGTTATAATAATACTACTACTGTTATATTATTTTACAAAAAGATTAGTGACAAATTTATTTCACTATCATCATCTACGTCAACAAATTTGTTTAGGAGTGAATTGAGTTCAACGAAAAAAATCAACAAAATAGTCCACGCAGATGTGGGGACAAAAATAAATTTAGTAAATTTTTTATATTCTTATGTAAATTTAAAATGGAGAAATTGAGGAGATGATATTGAGGAATGTTGGTATAAGAGATGAAATATAATTAAATCCATGTTTTAATTTGTCATTATCCAACTATGACTATAATTTTTAGGCAAAATAGCCTTCATTGTGGAAACCTTCACTTTTGTAATTAACTTAGTTTGTTATACGATTTTATCACCAAGTTTTATTTTTATATTGATTTAGTCAATCTTGAATTTCCTTAGCCAATAAAAGCCTTAATTAATCCGACATGTGTCCTGTAATAGTTGAGTTCGAACCCCTCATTCTTTTACTTGACAATTCACCTTACCGTAATAGCACCCTCATAGAGCCATTAGAAAATATAGTCCAATTTCGGGTTCCAACTCATTTGATCAGGCCATCGAAATTATTTCTCATTTTTTTACTTTTTATTAAATAAATGAAAATTATTTATTAAAGTCTGTTTGGCTTTCGCACGATAAAATATTAGATTGGCCAAAAACAATACAAAAAAATTAATAACAAAATTATATAAGTTAACGACAAAGCAAAAGTTGGTCCAAATTTGAGGCCATAAATCGATATTTTACCTACTTTTTATTGAATGTTCGGCAAATAATATTCAATGTCAAAGTGGTGCGTTTAATGTTTCAAATATTCAAACCAGATTTGAAGCGACGCCATATTCTCGCTTTCATCTACAAAATTCCAAATACAGTGCTGAACTTGCTTGAGACAATGGATCCCAATGATCCATTCGTGAACTTCACCTTGGACATATTTGACAGAGCAGACAAGGCCGATACAAGTTTACAACCGTCATTCACACTTTCGAAAAACTTGAGCCGATTGTGCCACTCCAGCTTTCATCCTTGATGCATGCATAATATTTACGAGATCGGCCCTTTCCAAGTTCTTCTGGACCAGATACCTCAGGATGACGCTATCTCAAAGCACATCCATGGGAACTTATGGGAGGAACATGCGGAATGCCTCAAGTGGCTCGATACCAAGGAACCCGGATCTGTACTCCATGTCACATTTCTTTTTCGAACTAACTGCAAATCCATATAATGCTCGGCTACTTGGCATATCTTAATGACGATGTTCTGTCCCCGGTGTTCTTCATGCTCTTCCAGAAGATTCGTTGAATCATCACTATGGCATTGTACAAAATTCGTTCCAAACATTTTGTGTGCATAGGACAGGTGTATTTATTTATATATATTTTTTTTGTGACTGTTACATTATTTTTATTCTAATCTTCGGATTCTAGAATTTGGTGTTGTCTGTGGATGGTTAGAAAGTGGACATCACGGGATTCCAATAATATGTTTACTATTGGGACTAATCAGTAAAAATTACTAAACTAACGTAAAAGATTAGTAATTACGTTAGTAATGTATTTCATAAATTTGTTATGGGGGCAAAATGGTAATTTTACATAGACCGTAGGTTTGTAATTAGATTCGGTTTCCCTATTCGGATTAGTAAATTACTAAAATAATTAGTAATATTTTACCAAACTTTGTTAAAAATCCACGAAGAAATTATTAAAGAGTTATGAAAATCCTACTCTTTCCAAATACTTTTACTAACTTGAACAGTGTTTTACTAAATATCACGAAAAAATTAGTAAAAAAGGATGAAAAAAACAAAACTTTTACTAACAAAATTAGTAATCGTTTACTAAAAGTGAACATTAACCTTTTCGTAACAAGTTAGTAAAAATAGGATGATTTCTCCGATATTTTTAGTAAATCGTTACTAAAATAATGTGGAATTTTTTTCGAAAAAACTGGGTAAAATTAGAATTAATAAAATTTACTAAATATGAACAGTAAAAAATAGTAAAGTTTACAAAATGTTTTACTAATTATGACGTCTTTCTACTAAAAAAGGTGATTTTTTAGTCAATTTTTACTGAAAATCGAAGCAAATTTAGTAAACTACGTAACGGTTACGTGTGCAAGTATTGTTAGCCACTAAATTATTACGACTCCTAAGAGTTTCTCTCTAAATTACAGTAAATAGCTTTTTAGTGCTTTTGCTCTCCTACACTTAGCCTCTTCACATGACATGACTTTCACTTTTCTCAGCCCATATTTTGTATATGATTTTTATAATAATTTATTTGAAGAATAAATTAGACATTCTCAAACCATTTTTGATTGCGTCACAGAACAAATTCGACCATGACCAAAAGGGGTGACCACTTCCACCAACACCTTATTCATTTTGCTTACATAACTTAGAAAGGTTTTGTTCACGTTCACCTTCTCGTCGACAAAACGTCCTCAACTAGCTTGTCCAAGTTCCTGACCGCGGACCCGGCCGGCCCCGTCGTAGCCTCCTCGGCGAGTCTCCTCCACTCCGCCGCGTTCCTCTTAACTTCCTTCCCCTTCTCGCCTCCCAACAACTCCCTCACCAACCTCGCGACTTCGTCCCTCTTCACGTCGCCGCCTCCCACTTCTAGCCCTGCCTTCCATTCAGCACACACGTATCTCGCATTCGTCTGCTGGTCCCCGAAGTTTGGGCAGCATATCATCGGTACCCCCGCGCTTAGGCTTTCCAGCACCGAGTTCCATCCGCAGTGCGTCAGGAATCCCCCCACTGACCTGTGCTTCAGGACCGTCTCTTGTGGACACCAACCCGACAGGAACCCTCTCCCATATGTCTCGTCGATGAACCCCGATGGAAGGATCGCAGTCTCGCCGTTCACGAGGTCCGGCCTTAGGACCCACAGGAATGGATGCCGGCTGTTGGCGATCCCTATGGCAAACTCGGTCAGTTCGTCGTGCGTTAGGAACGCTATGCTCCCAAAGTTCACATAGAGGACGGATCCAGGATCCTTCGTGTCAAGCCACTCTAGGCATTCTACGTGCTCCTCCCAGAGGTTTCCGCGGACATGCCTCAAGACTGACTCGTCCTCGGGTATCTTCTCGAGAAGAAGATGGAATGGGCCAATCGGGTAAATGTTTGGGATCAGGGATGAAAGGGCCTCAAGGACGGCTGGCTCCAGCTCCTCAAAAGTATGAATAATTGTCGCGTCGGCTTTTCCGCTCCTCTCCATCCCATCCACAACAAACTTAACGAAGGTATCGCTGGAGTCCGTGGCTCCAAAAAAGTTTGGCATGTCACACTGCCTCATACTCTTCATTCCCGGGATCCAATCTATCACGCCATTCGACCAGTCGATCTTTTCCTTATCTGATTTCCCTGGTTACATCATTCGACAGAAAAACCAATAAGACCATAAACTGTAGTCAGTACCGGGGACTAATTGTCGTGGAAGATCACCTCTTGACGGCGCAAGTCGTTTTTCCATGAACGACCCGTAATGCTTACAGGCCAGGGTTGCGCAACCTGGTATTGTGAACAGATGTACCAATGGAAGCCCAAATTTCTCGGCCGCCGAGGCCGCGGCCAAATTCATGAATCCATCCGCCACGATATGAGATATCCGGGGTACCTCACAGCCGTTTTTCGAGCCATCTTCCTCGGTGAGCTTCCCGAGGAGGTCACACAAGGGGTTGACTATGTAATCCCGAATGGAGTCGCACAGGGCGGATATATCCTGGGTGGCATCAGCTTCCGATGGAGGGAGGCCATCGGGTATCGCGAAGAACCTCCACCCAGGGAGGTCCTCGAGGGAGGCGAGGCCTCCGGAATGGAGTAGGCGACGGTGGTTGTACTCGGTGTTGATGAAGGTGACGAAGCAGCCCTTGTGGTGTAGTAACCTGGCCAGCTTCAGCATCCCTCCGATGTGGCTTTGAACAGGGACCGGCACACAGACAACATGGGACTTCATCTCTGCCGATTTCTTTGTCCGTGCTTCTTCTCTTTTCCTAGAAAAACAATGTGTTTGCATGTCCAAGGGAATTAGAATTTATATAGAAGATGAGCACACGGGAAATCACGCATGAAATTCTTAGTACTTTCTTGTGAACCACCTTATGTCTAAATACCATGTGTAGATTAATCTTAACACATTATCCCAAGTCGAATCAGGTTGGCATATTTGGCTTTGGGTCCGGCACTTTTGGCCTCGCGCATACAAGCGTTTGAACTCATAACTGCTCTGATATCATATAGAAATCTTATTGTTTAACTAAAAACTTAAATTGTTAGGTGAAGTTTTAGTTCACAGCTTTTTGTAACATTGAATTCGGAGCTGATCCACTTCAAATGTTGCTGTCGTGTTCGGTAAATTATGTTGCGATATTTAATTCTCAAATTGATGTTAGGAAAAGGTCCAAGTAGCAAACGATAATCGTGGACAACGAGAAAAATACAACATATCCTCCCAGTCATTCTCCCAGACGTGTCGTGGCATGTTTGGTTTCGAATTCTCGCTTTCATCTACAAAAATTCCAAATACAATGCCGTCTAAGAAAATGAAGTAAAAGAAAAGTCTTAACGAAGGAAAAAAACTGGTTGGATTCGGAAAAGACATCCGGTTCAAAATTGGTATTTGAAACAATCGGTATTTGAAACACCGACTTCCTATTAGGAGTTTGAAATCGGTGTTTCAAACGCCGATTTCGAGTGAAAATTGATATTGATCGAAATCAATGTTTCAAGCGCCAAGGAAGATATAAATTAGAGTAACATAAACGCTTCAAGCTCTCACTTTATTTGAATCCTCTTCCCACTAATTAGTTTGGCTAAGATACTCTAGAATATTCTATAACATTTTTAGAAAATTCTTTCGTATTTTAAGCCTCTAATATATTACAAATCTTCTAAAGTAGTGCTGAAACTTAACAACCTGGGCTGCCATGACTTTAAAAATTAAAAAAATTATTAGTTCGACATTCAAAAATTTTAAAAAAAATTAAAAATAAAAAGGGAAGTCCAAATCATAGAGTTCCACTTCCTTAGAAATACCTTTTGGGACTAACTTCTTGGACAAAGTTGAACTTATTGAGTTCGACTTCGTGACTATATTTCAGAGATTTGTCACTTCATGGGAGGTATTGCTTGTGAGACCCAACGATAGGGCCACTGGACGAATTATTTAGTGGGTTTGTGTTCGCGTATAGAATGGATCACGTCGGAAATATTTGGCAAAGGACTCACAGGAATTGGATTGTGGTCGCCAATAAGAAGATGCATAATTTTATTCAAATAACATGCAAGTCTTACAATCTAAAAGAATTAAGGAAAAAGGGCTTACAGCCATAAAAACGAAAAGGTGACAACGATGTGGAATCCTGTAACGGCGAAGAACTTGTGACGAAGGCCTTGGAAGCTCGCTCCGTCGGTGGCGTTTGCTGGCGGGAGGCTGTGACGAAGGCCCTACGAGCTCACTCCGTCGGTGGTGTCGCTGGCGGGAGGCTGTGACGAAGGCCCTACGAGCTCACTCCGTCGGTGGTATCGCTGGCGGGAGGCTGTGACGAAGGCCCTACGAGCTCACTCCGTCGGTGGTGTCGCTGGCGGGAGGCTGTGACGAAGGCCCTACGAGCTCACTCCGTCGGTGGTATCGCTGGCGCGAGGCTGTGACGAAGGCCCTACGAGCTCACTCCGTCGGTGGTATCGCTGGCGGGAGGCTGTGACGAAGGCCCTACGAGCTCACTCCGTCGGTGGAAGGATAGTTGACCTATGAGCCGGGTCAAGGCATCTAATTCCTAAGATTGACGAACAAACTTCAGAGCTTTGGCTGTGTATGGTCGTCTTTTGTCTTGAAAAATTCCTCTGCTATTTATAGAGGACTTGTACGTGTTTAACACGTAACAGATAGATCGTGTTGCGGATCGTGTTATAGATCGTGATCCATAATATCGTGGGAGTGTCTCAACAACCTCCTTGATATATGGGATCACGTTCCTGGATATTAGGATCAGTTACGATCCTTAACAAACGTGATTGAAAATGAATAAATTTATTCCAACCTTGTCGACTTGACTGATCTGTACGGACTACGACCGACTTGGTCGACTTATCTAGAATTCCGTCGACTTGACCCTACTAGTAGACTTAGCTACTGTTGAGTCATCTTGGTTGACTTTGATTACCATATTCCTTCGTCGTGAGTCGACCTAGTCGACTCCGTTCATAAGTCGACCTAGTCGACTTCGTCATAAGTCGACCTAGTCGACTTCGTCATGGGTCGACCTAATCGACTTCGTCGTGAGTCCGCCTAGACGACTGTATCTTGGGCCGACTCAGAGTGTGACTTGAGTGATTACTGGGTTTCTGTTCTAAGCCCAGGCCCAAAATTATTTGCCATGCAACATAAGCCCCCCTTTTATGCTGGGTTGGCTATGCTGACTCAGCAGAAATCTTGCTGCTCCCACTGTGGTCGCCAAAACGTGTTCGCGTATAGAATGGATCACGTCGGAAATATTTGGCAAAGGACTCATAGGAATTGGATTGTGGTCGCCAGTAAGAAGATGCACAATTTTATTCAAATAACATGCAAGTCTTACAATCCTAAAGAATTAAGGAAAAAGGGCTTACAGCCATAAAAACGAAAAGGTGACAACGATGTGGAATCCTGTAACGGCGAAGAACTTGTGACGAAGGCCTTGGAAGCTCGCTCCGTCGGTGGCGTTTGCTGGCGGGAGGCTGTGACGAAGGCCCTACGAGCTCACTCCGTCGGTGGTGTCGCTGGCAGGAGGCTGTGACGAAGGCCCTACGAGCTCACTCCGTCGGTGGTGTCGCTGGCGGGAGGCTGTGACGAAGGCCCTACGAGCTCACTCCGTCGGTAGTCTCGCTGGCGGGAGGCTGTGACGAAGGCCCTACGAGCTCACTCCGTCGGTGGTATCGCTGGCGGGAGGCTGTGACGAAGGCCCTACGAGCTCACTCCGTCGGTGGAAGGATAGTTGACCTATGAGCCGGGTCAAGGCATCTAATTCCTAAGATTGACGAACAAACTTCAGAGCTTTGGCTGTGTATGGTCGTCTTTTGTCTTGAAAAATTCCTCTGCTATTTATAGAGGACTTGTACGTGTTTAACACGTAACAGATAGATCGTGTTGCGGATCGTGTTATAGATCGTGATCCATAATATCGTGGGAGTGTCTCAACAACCTCCTTGATATATGGGATCACGTTCCTGGATATTAGGATCAGTTACGATCCGTAACAAACATGATTGAAAATGAATAAATTTATTCCAACCTTGTCGACTTGACTGATCTGTACGGACTACGACCGACTTGGTCGACTTATCTAGAATTCCGTCGACTTGACCCTACTAGTAGACTTAGCTACTGTTGAGTCATCTTGGTTGACTTTGATTACCATATTCCTTCGTCGTGAGTCGACCTAGTCGACTCCGTTCATAAGTCGACCTAGTCGACTCCGTTCATAGTCGAGAGTCGACCTAGTCGACTTCGTCATAAGTCGACCTAGTCGACTTCGTCATGGGTCGACCTAATCGACTTCGTCGTGAGTCGGCCTAGACGACTGTATCTTGGGCCGACTCAGAGTGTGACTTGAGTGATTACTGGGTTTCTGTTCTAAGCCCAGGCCCAAAATTATTTGCCATGTCAACAGTTTGACTACCTAGTGTCGTATGATGTCCGCTCACAAGTACTTGAGAGCCTAATCATGCCTATTGGCCAGGCAGCGGCGCAGGATGAGAAAGACAACCTCAACGTGGATCTCACCCCCATTGAGAATAAGCGAACACCCATCAAGCGAAGCTACAGAACATCAGAGTCAAGCAGAATGGGTGCCCGAAAGACTCCTTGCCTAGAACAGGGTCACACGATAAAAAGCAAACGAAGTGATGTGATGTTAGATACATATATCGGTCTTCTGAAGTTAGTCATATCCCATTTTCAATTCTAAAAGTTCGAATAGACCGCACATGGATGTATGTTAGAACAACGTAACATAAGTTGACGTACTTTATCGATGAAAATTTTCAATCGAATTTTTATAGCAGAAGAAGACGTACGCAAAACGAACTTTTAAATGCTCGCTAAAGTTTTTTTTAGCTAAGCTAAAAAAACGTGATTGCCGCTGTGAATATAATTTTTAATTCTTTTGAAGAAAAATCATGAAATTATAAATATAAAGAACTTTTTGGCCGTGTGCATGATGTTGGGATTTTTCGCCACCGAAGATGTTGGGAAGAAGACGAATAAAGGACGACGCTTAGACAAGGAATTTTGTCTTCATTCGGGCCTAAATTTTATTAACTTAACATTCAAATGTAAGTAAATATCATATCATTTTATAATATTAAAATTGTGCATCTAATATAACTATGAAAATCTTATAATATAAAGACAATTAATTATATAAGAGAAATTAATAAAATTTTTCTGACCTATGTACAAGAATTTGTCAAATTTGGAATCACAATCCCCTAATTATTCCCACCAAAAAAATTTCCTTTTTACACTTATATTTATTTATATTCAAGATTTGTCTTCTTTAAATCATTTAAATAAAATAAAGGGAAAATTAGCATTTTTTTACTGAATAAATTAAGGCAAGTTATGGAATTAGTGCCCATAAAAAAATGCAATAGTAACTGTCCATCGATTAGCAGAGCGGAAGAACTAAAAGAGAAAATGGCGAAGCCTCATGTCTTGTGTGTCCCGGGCCTATCTCAGAGCCACATTGGAGCAATGCTTAAGGTAGTCAAGATCCTCCATCACAAGGGCTTCTTCGTCACCTTCGTCAACTCCGAGTTCAACCACCGTCGCATGCTCCGTTCCAGGGGACTCAACTCCCTCGATTCCCTCCCCAACTGGAGGTTCGTATCTGTCCCCGATGGACTCCCTCCCTTGGATACCGATGCCACCCAGGACATGCACGCCCTTTGCGACTACGTCAGGAATTTGATGGTCGGTCCCTTCTCGGACCTCGTTGATGACCTTAATCGCCGTGAAGGGGTTCCTCCTATCACGTGTATTCTGTCGGATGGGTTCATGAACTTTGTCGCCTTTCCGGCTGCTGAAAAGGTTGGGGTCCCTCTCGTGCACTTGTTCACTATAAGCGCTTGCGCGCTTTTGGCTCTCAAGCATCACCGCTCGTTCCTTGAGAGGTGTCACGCTACATCGACTGGTGAGGTGTTTTCGAGAAGTTATCGCTGATTTGATCCATGGAGAAAATAGCGGCGTCTTTTGCTGTAATGTGTTGCCCCCGATTTGTTCGCAGATGATGTTAGCCATTCGGAAAGGATAATCGACTGGATTCCCGGAATGAAAAGCATGAGCGAGCGTGACATGCCGAACTTTCTCGGGTCAATCGACTGCGATGATCTGTTTGTGAAATTCACCTTGGACGTGCTTGACAGAACAGATCAGGCCGACGCTACCATCATCAACACTTTTGAGGACCTTGAGCGTTTGGTACTAACTGAAGTTTCTTCCTTGATACGGAATATTTACGCGATCGGGCCAGTCCATCTTATTCTCGACCGGATACCGTGGGATGAATTCATCTCGAAGCACATCCACGGGAACTTATGGGAGGAGCACGCCGAATGCCTCGACTGGCTCGACACCAAAGAACCCGGATCAGTACTCTATGTGAACTTCAGGAGCATAGCATTCCTGACACATGAGCAACTGACCGAGCTGGCAGCAGGGCTCGCCAACAGGGAGCATTCGTATCTGTGGGTTCTGAGGCCGGATCTCATGCATGGAGAGACCGCCATCCTGCCTCCTGTATTCGTCGACGAGACTAACGAGAGGGGATTCCTCTCGGGGTGGTGCCCTCAGGAGAAATTCTTGAATCACAGCTCGATCGGGGGATTCCTCACGCACTGCGGATGGAACTCCATACCGGAGAGCTTGGCTGCCAGTGTGCCGATGATCTGCTGGCCCAAGTTTGCGGACCAACAGCCTAATGCGAGGTACGTGTGCGAGGAATGGAATGCGGGGCTCGAATTCGGCATCGACATGAACAGGGACACGGTCGAGAGGGTGGTTAAAGAATTGTTGGGTAGCGAAAAGGGTAAAGAACTGAAGAGAAGTGCAATGTAGGGGTGAAAACGAGCCGAGCCGCTCGTGAGCTAGCTCGGTCAAAGCTCGGTTCGAGCTCGACTTTGTTCGAGGTCGAGCCGTTAACGAGCCGGCTCGAGCCGAAACACTGACAGCTCGAAGACTTGCGAGCCGCTCGCGACCTAATATTATATAATAAATTTTAATAATTTATTAATAAAAAATTAATAAAATTATCTAATAATATTTTCGAGCCAACCTAGCCGAGTTCGAGCCAACTTCAATATATGTATATTTTGAAATCGAGCTCGAGCTTTCGAGCCAAGCTTAGGTTCGATCTACATTCGAGCCTTTCGAGCCGAGCTCGAGCTCTCCATAATTGGACCGAGCCGAGTTCGAGCTCCAATTATTTGAGCTCGATCGAGCTCGAGCTTTTCATAATCGAGCCGAGCTCGAGCCTGGGGGTACTCGGTCTCGACTCGACTATTTTCACCCCGAGCGCAATGGAGTGGAAGAGACTCGCCGTGGACGGCGTGAGCCCAGCGGGCTCATCCGAAAACGACTTGGACAAGCTGATTAAGGATGTGATGCCGAGACGCTAGTTTAAATGTTGACAGTGATGCTCGAATCAATTGAGACCATTACAATAAGTCAGGCCCAACCATGTTTTACGCGGATGGTTTGGTAATAATTGAGTCATAGTAAGAATATTACCTAATCCATAAATAGCTGGAATGCAACTTATTTTTGCTTTCATAGCATGTTTTTACCAGTTAAATCCATGTCTTCAATATTATCTTCCATCCTGGGTTGGGGTTACCATCGGGCTCGGCTAAAAAGACATGTATTCGAATAGATCGAAATTCTAAGTTCTAAATTTTTCAAGACATATACCAACTAGCGGTAAGTATAGTTTCAAGTTTTCACTAGAGAAGTACGAAAATACATTTACTTATAAAAAAATATGAAAAATTGTTTTTATTTCAGAAATTCGCAAAATACGATGACAACGCTATGAAACTCTTTCAATAAACGCACCACTAGAAAAGAAACTCACGCTTGATAGCCAAAACAATCCACCTAAAACAGGTAGTAAGTTTCACACGGGATGGTAGAAAATGAGACGGAGTTGTTCGGTTAAGGAGCTGTTGTGAAGATAAATTAGAATTTTAAGTTTAATATATGAAAGTTCATCATAATCTTTCTTATCTTTTATAATCGAATAATTTAGTTTTTTTCAAACCATTTATATTAATGAAAGTTTAATATTATTTGTATTGCAATATTTTTATGAAGAAAGAAAATTTAATACGAATTTTAAATTATTTTCTTATTCAGTTGATATTTAGAGTAACTTGAATGATTATAAAACCATTTTCAATATAATATAATTTAAATTTTTTTTCTAAAAGTATATATTGACTAGGTTAAGAAAACATGCTCATGAGAAAATAACTAAAAAAATATTTGCCCTCTTAAATGTAAAAAACTTGTGTACCATGTCAAAATATCTATTCAACGAAAGTTGAAATTTTTCAAGTGTTAGTTGTATGTATGGAGATTAATAACACATCCGAAAGATTACATACACTCTTCATAATTTACTAATGATAAATAATAATTTATTAATATTAATATTTAGTTCTCATGATAGATTTTATTAGATTTATTAATGAGAAAGACAATATTTCTATAATCTCTCCATTTAAGTAAGTAAGTCTTCATACACCTCTTTCTAACATTTAATTTCGTTCCCGCTAATAATGCCTTAGAAATCTTAGGATTAGAGACTACTCCCCTTGTACTTCTCGTGTTGTTGCTTTGATTCTGCTGCGCCGAGTAGCGCGATGCCGGACACCGCTCCTTCCAATCCAATCCTATGCCTGGCCAATTTCCTTCCATCCCGATTGCACGAGTCCTGACCTCTAAGCCCTCTCCTCGGACCGGGCACCGAAATGCGACTTCCCTCTGCTTAGACGTAGATATCTTACAATGTGTAGTCGGGCTAATACATAATAATGAAAAGATAAGACACGTCTCCCACTTTAGTAAACTTCATTTTTACTTTTACACTTTGCCTATAAAATCCTTTTTGAGTTTACGTGAAGCTTTTGGACAGCTCTCCCACATCGGAGAAGTTAAAGTAAAAAGATTAGTTGTAGGGAATGAGGAACGTTCATGTCGTCTGTTTCCCATTCCAAGCCCAGAGCCACATTGGAGCAATGCTAAAGCTAGCCATGAGCCTCCACCACAGGGGCTTCTTTGTCACTTTCGTCAACTCCGAGTTCACTCACCTACGTATGTTCCGTTCCGGAGGCCTCACCTCCCTCGAGGGCCTCCCCAGCTGGCGTTTCGTCTCCATTCCCGATGGACTCCCTCCCTCGGATGCAGATGCCACCCAGGACCTCCCTGCCCTATGTGATTCCTCACGGACTTTGATGGTTGGCCCCTTCTAGGATCTCATCGAGAAGATGCTCAAGGAGAGTTCGGATTTCCCACGTCTCCCACATCGTGGCGGATGGTTTGTTGAACTTTGTTACTAGCCCTGCTTCCGAGAAGTTCGGCATCCCGCTTGTACACCTGTTCACTATAGCAGCTTGCTCCATGCTTGCGTTGAAGTATTACAGGTCGTTCTTGGAGAAATGCATCAAACCATTGAAAGGAATGTAATCCTTCGTTACAAGAGAATGGCCGAGGTTTTCCTCGAAAGAATGTATTTTGATAGTTGTATTGTTCTGCGAAGATGAACCTGACAAGATATTTGGTATCGGTGGGTCAGAAAGCACCATCAATTGGATCCCGGGAATGAAGAACATGAGACCCTGCGACATGCCATACCTTTTCAGGGCAGTTGACGAGGAGGACACGTTCATGAGTTTCATCAAGGATGTTTTAGACCGAACTGATAAAGCCGATGTCACAATCATTCATACTTTCGAGAAGCTAGAGCGGAATGCACTGGACTCAATTTCATCCTTGATACCAAAGACTTAAACGATTGGCCCTTTCCATTTGCTCCTTGAGAAGATACACCAAGAAAACTCCATCTCAGAGCACACCCATGGAAATCTTTGGGAGGAGCATGTTGAATGTCTACAGTGGTCGACTCCAAGGAGCCCGGGTCCGTACTCTATGTGAACTTTGGGAGCGTAGCATTCCTGACACATGGGCAACTGACTGAGTTTGCCATGGGACTCGCAAACAGCCAATGTTCCTTCCTCTGGGTCCTAAGGCCCATGAACGGAGAGACGGCGACCCTCCCTCCATCGTTTGTCAACAGAAAGGAGAGAGGTTTCTTGTCAGGTTGGTGCCCACAGGAGAAGGGGCTGAAGCACAGGCCAGTGGGGGGAATCCTAGCTCACGGTGGATGGAAGTCGCTGCTAGAAAGCCTAGGTGCAGGGGTGCCAATGATTTGCTGGCCTAACTTTGGAGACCAGCAGCCAAACGCAAGGTACTCATCCACGGAATGGAAGGTTGGACTGGAAGCTTGCCGGGAAGCGTGATCAGGGGCGAGATTAAGGATGTCATACGGGAGCTGTTTGCAGGCGAAAAAGGGAAGGTAATGAAGAAGACAGCGATGGAATGGAAGGGAAGGGACTCGCCGAAGATGCCTTGAGCCCGTCCGGCTCCTTGGTCAAGAACTTGGAAGAAGTGTTTGGACAAGCTCTTGTGTGAATGAATAAATCTTGTACCAAAATACAACAGTTAAAAAAAAATGCTCAACCATCATGTTTTGGCATGTTGATATTTATTTATTTTTAATAATAATTTTCATAATATTTGAATTTGAGTTTATTCAGTTTTTCATCTTCATATTTAAATTTAAATTTATCTTAAAATTAGTGAGACAAATCTTCATACAACACGAAAATGTTTTCCAGTCCTATGTCAAGAGAATTATTATTTTACTCGTACTTGAATTGTAACACTAAACTAAAGGAAGGCTTACTCTCTATAACAAAATAAAATCAAATTGTTAGTGTCAATATCTTATCATACTAAAATAAATTTGTATTTTGGTATTCTAAACTTTTTATTATTGTAAGTAACGAGACAATGTATGGATAGCCCATCATTTTTAGTTGGAGTTACTCAATTCAAACCAAATGGCGGATTTTATTGCTAAAACTAGTGGCAATTTATTTGAATTGACATCATATAGTCTTAGTCGTGTAAGAACTAAATGTAGTCATTCTACTAAAATATGTCTTCTCTCTCTCTCTCTCTCTCTCTCTATATATATATATATATGACATGAAATCATCGCAAAATATACAATGGATTTTCATTAATAGTTAAATCTTGAATAAGAATGGACGAGACTGCAAAAAAATGATTCTTGCAAAAAAGTTGCATTATACGATTCGAAATGAAAATGAAATTTCTGTTCGATATCGCCATGCCTGTGACTATCGCTCGGCTATATTTTTCCGTAAAACTAGTGTGGCCACGATCGTTAAAGGGACAATATTGTCATCGATCGAGAGGAGTTACAAGGTTGCGTAGAACAACCTTTCACGTGTATCGGGGTTCAATTTTCGGTTGAAACAAGGAAAATCTTATAAAACTTACGTAGTAAAAAAGATAATGTAAAGATTTTCCAGGCACTAGACTTAAAGAAAGGAAATTAAAAATTGATGTTTTTGACATATATTTTAAATTATTTGAATCTACCCAATAATAACAATTGGGATGAGTCGGAGGTGGGAATGCCAATATTCCCCTTTCCCCTTCCTGCATTTTCCCATCAACTCCTCCGTACATCCCATAATGTAGAGAGATTCCAGGGAGTCAGGGAGGCCGTCGTCTGGTAAACACTTCAGCCTCTCACAGTTATTAATATTCAAAGATTGAAGGGAGGTGAGGTGGTGTCTGAGTCCCCCACCCACCCTCTCCAACTTCTTCATTCCCCCAATAGACAATTGATGGAGGGATGAAGGGAGGAGTCAACTCCAGTCTCTATCATCATCAACACCAGGAGGAAAACACTCCATCCCATCCATACACTCCATCTCTCCCCAGATGCTTAATTGTTGTAAGGTGGTGAGACCCCTCAACCCCCACTCCTTAAGTGGCTGATTCAGATTTTTACATCCATTTATGTTAAGCACCTCCAGATTGGGAGGCATACCTCCTCTAAATGATAAGCTCGTGATGCCTTGACAGTCATCAATATATAGTGTTTTGAGGGATGTAAGGTGCTGCATGTCATGAGGCAAAGACTTCACCTTTGGACAGTTGTCAAGCTCAAACCAAGACAGGTTGCAGGGGACATGTGTTGCAAGCTGTCCGTCAATGTGGTGAGGCTTTTGCAATACCTAATTCTCAATTTCTGCAGAGACCGAGAGAGGGGATTACCAACACCAACTAATTCCGTAATCAACACGCGTCTCTCCAGATTCAATAGAGTAAGCTCCTCAAGATAATCCAGAAGCCTGACACTAATCAGTTGTGACTGCGGCAGACTTGGGCAATCCTGAAGCTCCAATATTCTTAACGAAGAAGGCAATCCCCCATTAGGAAAGGAACGCAGCTTCTTACAATCAGCAATACTCATCTTCCTAAGAGATGTAAGCCCACATAAATCATCCGGTAGCTTCTCTAACTCTCCACAATCTTCAATTTCAAGAACCTTCAGCTTAGGTGGAACTTGTTTCCCACCATCCCCTCCCACGATGGACTTAAATTGAGGACACTCCATAATCCTCATCTCTTCAAGTGCGACCCAAGAGGTTGATAAACTTCCCTCAAATTGAACCAGCTCAGGAATTTTCCTAATGTTCATCTTGGTCATCGAAGTAAGGCCTCCTAGACATGTCACAAAATCCCTATCGCAACCATCAATATTAATCTCGACAAGGGACGGAAGGCTAAGGGTGCACCCTCCTTTTAGTTTGGGGCAGTTCGTCACGAAGAGCTGGCGAAGGCAGGGGAATGGCTGGTCGTTCTCATCCCCTCTGTTGGACAACCACTCCTCCCAGGCACCCATGTTCTGGAAGCTCAACTTCTTCAATGACTGAAAAAATGGCCCTTTAGACCCGTAAAACTCGGAACTAATGGAAGATATCCCTTTTAGACCTCTAATTTCCAACCTTTCCAGCAAGGGAAGTTGTCCAAAGGGTGGCAATGATTCCACATTTCTACAGCCTGTCAGGGTTATGCTCATGACATTTTTCATACAGCCCTGATTATTAAACCAGGCTGGAAATCTTTTGGCCCCATATCCATCGATAACAAGGGATTCAATCTTCTCTGGAGGTTGCAGGTGGTATAGGAGTTTGAATTGATGATCACCTTCACGAGAAATTTCATCACCCGATCCCCAGTCCAAGCTTAATTCGAGAATCGCTTCCTTCACGAATACATTAGCTATTTTCGCGTCTTCGACGTCATGTACATACTACAAATTACGAACATGCAACTCCCGCTGAAGGCATCCAAGTGGTCCCAGTTGCTTCAACTCTTGACCGACCTCTTTCCCCACGACGAAGTCTGAGAGTATCTCAAGATTGGATAGTTCACCGATAAGCGGAGGCATCTCCTGCAAATTATTTGTGCTTTTTATGTCGAGATGGAGAAGATTCACCAGCCTATGAATGTTTCTCGGCAGCTTCTGAAGCGACCGACACCCTCGAAGTAACAGAGATTGCAATTCCACCAAGTCACAGATCGATTCCGACAGTATTTTGATAAATGTGTGAGAAAAATCGATCGAACGCAGGAGTTTCAATTCTCCAATTCGGTCGGGTACCTGTGTAATGCAAAAATAACGCAACGATAACATCCTGAGGCTTTTCATATCCACTATCAAGTCTTTTATCACATCCTCGGAGACTGAGACAGTTGGCCCTGGGAATTGTGATGCATTTTCCTTTTATCAAGGTGTCGTCGCCTCTGATCTCATCGACGTTGATGATGTCCCGGATGACATCACTCTCTTTTCGCTGCTAGGCGGCATTCGTCGCCCAGCTAAGCCGGAGTCAGATGAGTCCCCTAGTGAAGGGGTGCGTGAGGCTTTGCCTCCTCCTTCAAACCCCGGGGCTTGGGCCTCCTCAAGTAGTGTCGTCGTCGCCCAGGAGTTACCAGGCGAAGCGATGGAAGTCTTCAAGGGTCAGGCGACTGAAACCTCCTCGGGACGAATAACGGAGTTACCCTCAGGCGATGTGAGGGAACCACATGAGGGTGAGGCGACAGGAGCCCCCCTGGTCGAGACGACGGAAGTCCCCCCAAGGCTCACATGCGTAGGCAACCTTGGTGAGTGACTTAAGAAAGCCTTCGTTTGTCTTTTCTTTGACTTCGCATCTAAGTCAGGTGTCTTTACGACAATCTTTGCACTCCTTGCTCGCCTCTACTATTGTCCTCCTCGAGCATAGAGTTGCTACTAATGGGGACTTTGCTAAACTATTGTCCATGGTGGGCGACCTCGAACAAGCGGATGCTGGTTCGCCAGAATCGACGACTCTGATTACTCTCCTCCGGCGATCTTTCTGGTGCTCGTGGGATGAGCGACGCGAGGCTCTCTTGCTTAAAGTAGAGCAAAAGAAGAGGGAGACTGTTTTGTGCAACCCCCTCCATCCTCTGCTCAGATAGCCGAGCTTTCTGGAAAGGAGGCCGCTCTTCTGAAGCGAAGGGAGGAGCAACAAGTTGCTATCCAGTGTCTTCAGGGGGAGCTGGACGCTACGTCTGCGGATCTTGCTGCTGCTCGGGCGAACGAGGCCACTAGGCGTGCCACCCTTGAGAAAACCAGGGCGGCGTATGATTAGGACTGGGGCAATGCCCTTGATTTTGAGGCAAAGGAAATCATGGTGGCCGGAGTGAAGGACCGGTTAAAACTCATTCCCTACCTCACATTTGATTTTTTTCCTACGTTTGTATTTGTCCCCAAAGCGTGGGGAAACGCTTTGAAATGATGTTTTTGCGTTCCACATAGTTGGCCTATACTTCTTTAAGTACTTGCCATTGATTTTAAGGTCGTGCGACAACCCGTCTATGAATTCCCAAGATGGGACCCAACTACCTAGAAAGGGCCTTCCCAATTTGGCGTCCATTTCCCGTGAAAGTAGTCACGGACTCCTTCGGGTAATCGTAACTTCCATACTAGATCGCCTACACTGAATGATCGAGGAACCACTTTCTTGTTGTAGTAGCGGGCGATGTTCCTTTTATGGGCTTCTAGATGGTTCAACACGTTCTTCCTGGTGGCCGTAGACGAGGCTGAACGGGGCGACGTCAATGCGTTTTTTTTGGCAACTCGGAGTGCAAATAATGCCTCCTGGAGCAGAGTATGCCATGTACCTGGGTTATTTCCGATCGTCCTTTGTATCACTCATTTGATGAGTTTGTTAGAGGCTTCTGCTTATATTGACTGAGCATAGTACGGAGTTGAATTGAATACTTTAAACCTAAAATCTTCGGTGAATTCCTCTATAAGCTCTCTGTTAAAAACTCTTGCGTTGTCCACAACAATGCTTTGAGGTACTCCATATCGATAGATGATAAAGTCCTTAATGAACTGAATCACGTCCTTTTGATTAATCGTTTTATACATTGCTGCTTCGACCCATTTGGTGAAATAGTCAGTGGCAATGAGTATATAAGCATCTCCTCTGGTCGAGTGAGGATGAATTTCTCCTATGATGTCTAATGCCCATGTCCTGAAAGGCCACGGTTTTATTACGACATTCATGTCTGTCGAGGGAGTTCGTTTCACTGGCTCACATTGCTAGCAAGCCTGGCAGGCTCGAGCCATCTCGAAACAGTTCTTGACCATTGATGGCCAGTAGAAACCGTGTCGTTTGATCGACCAACTCATTTTAATTCTGGCTTGATGTGCTCCGTACAGTCCCTCATAGATTATACGTGCAAGGAATATCATCAAAGATTTCCTTCCCTTCTTGGTCATTATGACCGTTGAGCATCCTGTTGCTGATCCACGATTACAGCTTCCTGTATTCTGATTTTAGGAAACAAATTATTCGTTTTTGGGAAATCGATTATTTGTTTCGTTCCTTTTTATACCAGACGACCCTCACATAATCTATGAACGTTTTTGAACGATTTCTAAGTGGGCTGAGTGGCTGAGTGGTCTGAGTGGTCTAAGTGGTCGACGGAGAGCGGAAGGTGCTAAGTGTCTCCTGGTTCTTATTGCTCGCAACTGCGTGCGAGGGTGTCAAGGGGCTGAGTTCAGATTCCTTGATCGTCGTGAGAGGGACTAGGTGTCCTCGGTGCGTTCAACGAGCAGCCGACGAATCGTCTGAGGGAAGCTAAGTGAATACCTGTGATGATTGCAGTAACCGGTTGCTGACCCATCGGCAAGAAGTCGTTCTTGTCGTGTCTTTTCGCAGGGAAGTCTCGAGCCTACGGAGTTTGAGCAGTTAGACACGCACTTGCGGGTGCGCGCCAGAAGTCTCGTGCCTGCAGGGTAGAGCAGGAGTTGGGAACGCCGCCGGAGTGGAAAGAGTTCCTCCCGAGCACAGGGGTGCTGTGCAGAAGTCTTGAACGCCTGATACAGAGGGTTAGTAAAGCAGGTTGCGTGGAAGCCAACGGATCGGAAAATTCCACCCTAGGCACTGGGTGTGCAGTGCAGTGAGTCACGGCTGTGGTAACCGTGCACGTCCGAACTGAGTGTAGGACGGATACCTTCTAAGTGGTCTTTGTGGTTCTTCTCTTCGTGATCTTTGTGGTGATCTATTTGATCAACTTTGTGGTTGTCTCTCTTGCGCTTATAGACAGGATCATCCTGAGAAGGAACGAAATCTTTGTGGAAATCCTCTTCTGAGCAAACAAGTGCCGAAGCATTCCTTCGCTGTGAAGCAGAAACGAGCTGCTCTCTGAGAAGTCATTCTTCACTGTAAGGAATTATTTGTGAGGATTTATATACTAACACAACATTGTCTCTCTGCTTTGATAGTCAGGTTTATATTAAGCGACAACGAGCTGTGTGCAAATCCTTTGAGCAATCAACTGCTGAGCGTGAGCATCTTTCTGCTGGACACGAGCAGACATCCACTGTGTGAGGAGCTGACCGTTGCCAGGAGTGATCATCTGTTGTACGGGATTCTAAATCTCACTTTGTGAGAAAAACTTACGCCTAGTGCAAGGGCTCTTTGCACCCATTATTTTCAAATAGTGGAATCACCTCTACGGTGGAAAGTGGACGTAGGTCGATTAAGGCCGAACCACTATAAACTATTGTGTCCCTTACGATTGCGCAACACTCGTACGAGAATCCAACGATTAAGTCGTAACGGTTATAGCAAAGCAGTTCTCATTCTGAGAAACGTTCTGCTGTGATACAGTACGCTTCCGCTGACACTGAGAAAGGGCGAAAAAGTTATAAACACTAATTCACCCCCCTCTTAGTGTTCTTGAACGATCCAACAGACTTAAATTGAGGACACTTCACAATCTTCATCTCTTCCAGCGTGACCCCAAGAGGTCGACAAACTCCCCTCAAAGTGAACCAGCTCCGGTATTTCCCTAATTTTCATATCGGTCATCGAAGTTAGGCCTGCCAGACATGTGAAAAATCCCCCATCACAGCCACTAATATAAATCTCGACGAGGGACGGGAGGCTAAGAGCGCACCCTCCTTTTAGTTTGGGGCACCGCATCATGATGAGCTGGCGGAGGCAGGAGAATTGGTGGCCGTTCTCATCCCCTCCATTGTACAACCACTTTTCCCAGGCACCCATGTTCACGAAGCTCAACTTCTTCAATGACTGAAAATATGGCCCTTTAGACCCGTAAAACTCAGGACCTATGCAAGATATCCCTTCAAGACCACTCATTTCCTATCTTTCCAGCAAGGGGAGTTGTCCAAAGGGTGGCAATGAATCCACATTTCTACAACCTGCGAGGGTTATGCTAAAGACGTTTTCCATACAGCCCTGATTATTAAACCAGGATGGAAATCTTTTCGCCTCATTTCCAACGACAACAAGGGATTCAATCTTCTTCGGCACTGGATATTCTGAGATTTGGAATGGCATAAACGTTCTTTGTTTCTTCATAGAGCGAAACACATCAAATCTCTTCGAAAGGCATCTTTTCCAACCTTTTGTAACCATTGCAGCATGACGTACTTTGTCTTCATGGAGGGTGGAGCCTCCTTTATTCCCATCAGAGCTGAAATACGAGCAGGGATCGATCGATTTCGCGAGGTCATTAATAAGATCATGCATTGAGTAGCTAGTCTTCTTATCACTTGCTTTCTGAAGGAACGATGCGGCCTCCAATCGACGAAGATTTTCCATCCCAACTTCTTGGTAAGTGTAGTTACCCCAAATTGAATTTTTGGAATTTTGAAGATCGAACGAAGCAAATCCCGATTCAATGTTCCATAAATTGTTTTACGAATAAAAAACAAAATTCAAAATGAAACAACTAAATCGAAATTTCAGTAGGTCTAAGTTTTAGAATTTTTCTCTTTGTAAAAAATCATCATGAACATGATCGGGTGATTAATTTCGAATTAGTTACATGCAACCAATTGTATTCTATTGCACTACGTTACAAATATGTTTATTTTTCGACTTCACTAAAAGCAAAGTTTTAGTAATTCAAAATTTTATTTCACATTGTTAGTAAAAAATCACCCATAGACATGGTTAGTTTGCTAATTTTAAAGAGATTAGTTACATGAGGTTAATTTTTTATTACATTTTACTTTTGTCGATGAAAATCCTTTTTATTCATTTTTCAAACCTTTAGCGTTTTGATTTGTTTTGTTTTCATGAAAAATTTGACGATTTGACAATTTTTCGTTTTATAAGATAAAATTTATTTAGGACTAATACGTGATTAATCTAAAATAATAATAATAATAAAACCTCACGATTCATCCATGACTCTTAGATTTTATTAAAAGATTATGTGAAATTAAAAACATTTTAACCACGATCTCACTTTCCTTTTTAGATCAAAATTGAGCGGACTAAAATGAGAAGATGAAACAAATCAAGAGACTCAATTAAAGATTTTACAAAAATAAAAAAAATATCACGTTTCGGAGCCTTGCTCCCACGCTCTCCTCACCTAGTTATAAAAGGAGACTTTCTGTTGAGCAGTTAAAACGGAATCCCCCCCAGAAACAGAAAGAAACAAAAAAAAGCTCTCCCCCTCCCCGATCGTTTTTTTTTTGTTGCCCTCACTCCTCTTCCGTGCCGTCGTCGCCTTCAGCCAAGAGCCCATCGTCGCTGCCATTCCAGCTTCAACGGAGTTCCTTTTCTTCATCTCGTTCAGCAAAGGTAAGCAAAGTCCCAGCAGAAACCCCCTGGAACCGGCCTTCCGCGTCGCCGTCAAGGTTGGCCAAGGAGAGTAGAAACTAGTTGAGGTTCGTCGTCCCCCAACCGGCAGGACAGCCTCCGCATCCAGGAGCTCCGGCTTTCCTCAGCCAACCGGAGAAAACACGCCGGCGTCTATCTCCCGTGTCAGCCGCGACAGCGATTAGTTCCTCTCTCGTCAAATCCTCCAACCGCCACCAAAGCTGGTCACGAGAAGATACACTCCGGCTGAAGCTCATCTCTGTCCCGAAGCTACTCGTAACAGATTGTCACTCCGAAGTCATCAAACAACGGCCGAAATCTGTCTTGGTGAAGTAAAGGTAAATAGTAGAAGGATGGTGAATGAACATCTGTGAAGTTCCTCATGTGATTCATTAATCTGATTTTGGTGGTCTCAAAATTTTCCGGTGCTCTGTTATTGATCTGTTACATTTCATCAAGTCTGCTTATGTTGAAAATTTCACTATGAGTCGCATTTTGTTTTATCATCAGGTTGATACGTTGTTGAAATAATTGGTGACTTCACCTCCTTTGTCCTTGTTCGCTTTAGTTTTAGTATTAATATTGATGCATTTCTGTCCGTGTCCATGGTTTGCACTTCAATTCCTTGTGCTTCTAATATTAACTGGTTGATCTGTAAAAAATCTGTTTCTAATATTAACTCGTTGTTCATGACCGATTTACTGCGATAGTGTTGCTGGTGTACGTCTTCATGTTGTCATATTTCGCTGATTCGATTGGTGCTCTTATAATCTGATTGTCGCATCTTCAATTGTCGCTCTAATCTGTTAAAAATCTATTGTTGTTTGTCTGTTTTGCAATTAATCCGATCTGCTTCTTTATCGCTCTCGAAGGTCATATTTCCATTATTGACCTCAGTTGGACATGTGTCTGTGATTGGTTGTGTCGGATTATGTCTTCACTAGTCACTACTATTGGATGTACTTTCGGTAAACTCTCATGACGGAATGTGTATTTGTTTCTCATGGCCGAATGCTTATTTGCCAGTTTGCTTTTGGTAAACATCAAGATTTAACTTTTGGTTCCTGCTGGATGACATTAATTTTTTTTTTTTTTTTGCAAAATTTAATTGATGTGCGTTTCTCCTTGCCGCAAAACTCTGCTGGAACATGTTCTTTATTAATGCTTCATTGATGAATTTTTTTATGCGATTTGACTCTCCATTTTTTTTTTGGCTGCTGTGAACATCTCCGTTTCTTAAAAAAAAAAAAGGTTCAAATTCATAGCTGGTTGTATTACAGAAACTAGAAAGACAGTTACATAACATTGTTACGGCTTTAAGTTCACTACTTGTTTGCATTTCTTTCTCCTGAAACCATTACGTGTGCTGCTGGCTCGGCTTAATTTTCTTTTATGTTGATCAGATCCTATTAGTTGTCTCTAATTCTTATGGCTTTATAATGGCTTTTTGATCATTCTTTGGATTGCGACGCCCCAATCCTTGATGATCAATTCGTGACAGATTCAATGTCTTGCCGTTAGTCTAAACCATTCTTCATTTTTTTTTTGTGCTGCAATTATTACTGTTGGTTTGTATTTTCTCCTTATCCAATCATTGTTTGTTGACCTGTTCATTCTTTTACAATCTCGTAGCTGCTTAGAGCCTCATGTTGAGAATACGTTTGATTTTGTTCGAAGTATTACACAGACGAATGCCTATTAGAGCAAACAGTAGCTACATGATGCTATTACAATTTTAAGTTCATGGTTGATCTGCGCTTCTTCTCATCTAGTTGTTATATTCTTTTCGTTGCTGGCTATTTTTTTTTCTTTTTTCGACTTCGCTGCTGGTTGTGTAAGCTCCTTATCTGCAATGTCATCGCTTGAGTAGTCTCGCTGGTTCTGGGTTTAGCTACTAAATCTGGCCAAGATTGATTGTTTTACTCGCCGATTCATTTAGATATAGATTCATTGCTGTTTTATACATGCTTCGTTAATCTGCCATTCCCTCCACGATCGCTTCAGTTTTGTTGTTGATTTGTGTGTTTAAACCGATAAAGAACAAAGCCCCAAGTTTTACAGTCCAAGATCTTCTACAATCAATTATGCAGACACATTAACTATGGGCAATCTCACCCTTTCTTTTCGTACGGATTTCGTTTTACTTGTATGAAAATCACGTCTTTCTCCTCTTTGTCTTGTCCCTTTTCTATTCTAGACATGTTGGGACACGACCGAGCAACCTTGGATGGACATGGAGCATGTTCACTCCCGGATGCAAAACAGGACAGCTCAACGGAGGTATATACTTTCGTTTGTATCTTGAGTTTGGAATGTTGGATTGAGCTAAAATTTGTGGTATTAGATTTGTATCTTCCGTAGCTTCGTTTTAAGTATAAAACACATGATTTCATAATTGGAGCTGAAAGTTACACCCCATTCTTCGCGGCTGTTCAAGTCTGCCGTTGTATGTTCTTGTGTGTTTACTTGCCTTGTGTTTGATTGAACGTTCTTTTGTGTTGGTTTTTACTCCCCAATGGTTCATTTGACTGACTTTTATTACATTGAAGTTTAGGGAGTGTCATCTACTTCACATTTCGATCGTTTATATTTCATTTTTGTACGTGTTCTCATATGAGCTTACATTTCACATTCGTAAATTGATTTTTGGAATAATTTGCCTATGACATGGTTATTTCAAAATAGGGTCGTTACTTAGCTTATGAAAACATGATTTCATCTGCTAATCCGTGTATACTTCTCTTATCGTTTTTCACATGTGAAAACCGACCCGCATCGATTCGGTTAATGCCCGGGATGCATTCACGGTCAAATGGTGCAAATCACCCACGTAAGTCTCATTCCGACTTACCGATTAATTCTAGTTGATTTATTCATTTCATTTAGAATTTACTAATCACATTTATATTTCATTTCTTTGTTTTCATTTACATGTACATTATATGTCCATGTTCGAGGACTCGACAAGACGATCCTTAGAGACCCATCACATTTGGGAGGATTCTCGAAGACGCGTGTAACAGACCGTGTGGATTTCTTCGCGTGTGTAAAATCCGCGATGATTGAAGACTTTAAAGCGGCCCCAACCGTCAAGTTTAAGGTACATGAGGGAAGGTGCGGGCCTTTCCGATTTTCTATTTTTTTTCACCTGTAACGGGCCGTGGGTCCAAATGCATAGGCCCATGGTCACCACCCTTCCCCGCCTACTTTGATCTAAATAATTGTATGTGATTGCGCATGTGATCATCACATATGAGTTCGGGTCCAACGCCCGAATCGAGCCTAAGCTCGTAACCCAATGATACGAGTCTGAGCCCAAAAGGCCCAGATCGGGTCAACACCCGTTAACCAGGAACTTTTCTTTTGAAAATATCGGCACCCTTTCTTCGCATGTTTGTGTGAGAGAGTGAGTAGTTAGGAATCCCCGAACCCTCTTTGATTTTTCCGGCTTTATACCATTTTTTTTAAATAAAGTCGGTGGCGACTCCGTATTAGCTTACATAGGTTAAGCGACAAACAAATTTTTCTACGGAGCCACGAGGGATTAAGGTCATCTTTCTTGTTTCTCATTAAGGAACGAGCGGGAGGGACGCACGGTAAGTTTTTGCATTCCCTTTTTGCAACAAACCTTGTATGATCCACAGTCGAATTAACTCGTCTTGGTCGAATATGTAATCCTTCGGGAATAACGCACAAGCTGCGAAACATCTCTTCAAGTGAATGGGGAGGTGGATGTAGCTTAACCTCAGTGCAGAAGGAATCTTTCCTTCCAAGTTCCAAATACCGTCACGTAAAACTCTTCTCCAATTTTCAGGGTCTTTTTCGAAACGAAGCAGCCCTCCAATCACCTTAATAGAAAGAGGCAGCCCCTTACACTTATTTGCCAATTCAACGGCAATATCACGAAGATCGGGATGTCCTTGAAAGTTTTCTTCGCCAATAGAGTGATAGGCGAGCAAAGACAAACAGTCCTTCGACGACAAGATGTCTAACTGCTTCGGATTAGGGTCTCCGACCTTTCTTGTGACCTGGGCATTTCTTGTGGTAAGCAGAATCCTGCTTCCTTCACTCCCGGAATACAAGGGCTTTAGCAGTGTCTCGATCTCGACGTACTCTTCGTTCCATACGTCGTCCAACACAATCAGAAATTTCTTTCCGGACAGTGTCCCTTTTAGGGAGTTTTGAAGTTGATTCAGATCCTTCTTCTCCGTACTGGGCGAAGATGGGGTTACCTGGTCCAGGATGCTCTTGGTGATGGTAGCCGCATCAAAGACATCAGAAACGCAAGCCCAAGCTTTGACATTGAATTTCAAGGACACGTGATTATACAGCTCTTGTGCAAGGGTAGTTTTACCGAGTCCTCCCATCCCCACGAGCGAAACGACGGCAAATGGTCGGACTGAGCCGTGGGGTTCTTCGGATCTGGTCAATAGAGCAAGCAACTCCTCCATTGGCTTTTCCCTGCCCACGAACTTTGGCTCAGGCAGGGAAGAGGTCAAACGGGGCTGGTCGTTGCGAGGCTCTCTCCTCGAGCTCTGGACTAATCCGAGAATGGGTATGCGGGTGATAACTTGCTCCAATCTTCGGTCGATGTCATCGATCTCATTGGCCATCTGATGACGGGAGATCAGGGTGCATGGGCGGAAACGAGAGAAGCAAGCGATGAGGCAGTGAGGGAGTGTGGACGACTGTGCCTTGGGCTCGTCCTGCTTGGCTTCGACAGAGAAGTGGTCGAGCAGGTCCTCCATGTCGTAGGCGACGTCCCTGAGGTCAGCGAGCCACTGGGCAGTAGCAGGGTCATCGTCGTACATCTGCTTTTCCTCGGCAGAATCCAGAACGGCTTGGATCCCGTCCTGGGCAGCTTCTCACCCCATGACTTGAGCTTGTCGGAGATGCCGTGGATGCGGGCATACTCGGCGATGAGTTGAGAGCCGATCAGTTTGATGACGGGGGAGATGAAATCCATATTATCTCTCTCTCTTTGGAATAGTTTGTCTTCCTCAGACACCTTCACTCAGTGAGTGGTTCATGTGGGTCTTCCGCGACAGCACATGTTCTTGGAATTGACCTGAGCACATGTTCTTAGTCTCTGTACAGTTTGCAAATAATTAGCTTGAGCTTTTCTTAGTCTTTAGAGGTGTCCTTTATATTATAATATTTTCTTAATAATAAGTTATTATATGATAATATTACTCAGACGTGTGCAAACAAAATACAACACAACATAGCACGCACGTTCATTTCAACACTAGAAAAAAATTCACAAAATAAGATAAGCACTTTTAAAATTCTTGAAATATAACTTCGAATTCGAATTTTATATATTCAATTTAAAAAAAATAAAAATAAAAAGGGAAGTCGAACTTATAGAGTTCGACGTCCTTAAAAATTAGTTTTTAAAAGTCGTATTTTATAAGTTCGAATTTCTTCTTGGGAGAGTCGAACTCATAAAATTTGAAATAAAGTACATAATTTCGAAATTTCTGAAATAAATAAAACCCCAGGTGACTCCCACGTCCAGATTCGAAAATAAATTCAATTCTCAAACCGGAAACCGAAAAAGTATTGGATTTAATAAAATTTGGAAATTTGAAAAAAGAAAAATAAATAAATATTCACAAACATTTAGTCACTCCAAGATCGACTAAACGCCAACAGAAAAGAAAAGGGCAGGTAAAGGAAACGGACAGAGAAAATAAAAAGTAAAAATGATTGAGGCCATGTGACTGAGAAAGTCTCTACTTTTGCTTTTGGCCTAATTATTGAATCTATTCTCAACTTTACTCGTTTTTTCCGATCTATCCCGAAATTTAAAATGTATCTCTGTGTAGCCGGTACTTTCGACTTGTTTCAAGTTTATCCTTTTACTTCAGTCCCTAAGTCAATTTTTCTCAGACAATAAGAAACTTAATTCTTCTTAAGCGGCTCTGATACCAATAAGGAAAGGCCCAAAAACAAACTTAAGAAGGTTTCTTTAATTGTCTCTGTCGTCGGCGTTCAGCCAACCTCAAGTACTCGTTTGAGTATCTCGAACTTGCCGCAAATCCAAGATTGGATTTACCTTCAAGGAAGAATTCCTCGAATTCACTCTGCGTGAGAGTCAGTTCTTCTAATTTCTTAGAATAACTATCCACAAGCGTTGTCAGCTGAGTTAATTGAGTCGTTATGCTTGCCAGTCGATCTACCACAGTGTTCAAAAGACCAGTAGTAGAATCCTTGCCAACCCCGTGATCCAAATGTAGCAATTCCGGGTTTGGACAATCAGTCATAAGAATGACTCAGGCTCTTGCCTAGAACGTGCTATTGCACCACCTTCACAATCTTAGTTAGATCGTAAAGATTATCATAAACTACACAGCGGAAAGTTTATCATACCTTAATTCAGTGGGTTGCTCGGAGGGTTCACCAGGCTTCCGCAACTTGGGAAATCCAAGAGTAACAAAATTCTCAGATGAGAGAATAAACGGAGAGGCTCTTCTGTGTCATCCCAATGCCCTTACTCTGAGGGTCTTATATAGACACTCCTCATCCAAGGTTTTAGCCTGAAGCTTTAATCCTTTCAAGGTACTGATCGTTAGATCTGACCTTCCGTTAGTCTTAACCAATGTCGATTAATTCTAACCACCTTACTCTTGGTTTTTTAAGGTATCGTTTTCGAAGAACAATCAGAGAGAACTCTAGTTAAAAGTTCCCATCTTAGACCTTCGTCCGGAGGACAATCAAAGAATTCTGCTCAAGTTTTTGAGAGAAAAATTTCTCTATTCAGATTGCCCCCCAAATGAGGTAGAGGGCTTGTGAATATATACACAAACAAGCTGGTGCCTATGCACTGTTTGCCAGCTCAAAAGTAAAAGGAATCTAAACTGTTACAAAAGTTAGCGGGGTCCGACAAAAATGTCCTAGTCTAACTTTATACAATTGTCTTCTCCCGTCTGCATTGGTGCGCTGTCCTAGGAGATTCCTTCGTTGTTGTTGTTGTTGTTGGCGCTTGAAGACTCGCCAACCCCTTCTTTTTCTGAGAGTCCCGGTGGGTCTTGGACCGCCTTAAGGATTTGTTGGGCTCTCTCATCATATTCAATTTGCTGATTCAGGGTTTTGTCTGTGAAATCAGCAATTTTACTCCAAACCTCGAAGGTGTCGGTTCGGAGGTGCAACTCAGAGTTCTCTCGCCTCCAGAAGCTATCCAGAAGTTCGAGCATTCTCTGCCATCCTCGGTCTCCTGCTTGTTCGTCGATGAGACTTAGATTTGACCGAAGAATCGTGACGGTAATAATGCCATCACAGAGCACGTAATATTCGTCCTTACGTGCTAACACATGCTCCAACACATCCTTAAGAAATTCAACTTTTATGGCCTTCCGGACTATTTTGTCCTTGTAGTATTTTCGCCATAAACCTCTCTGATCGAGGTCCTGTCATTGAGGTTCCACCAGACGTCTACTCTCACAAGGGTGGATGTCCCATACTTGCAGATTCTGAAGTATTATCTTCCCATACTGTGGATGGTCTTCCTCCTCCCTTATCGTGCTAGTAATCAATGCCGTGGCATATTTTGGTCCATAGCCTAGGCATCCAAGTACATACCTTACCAACATAGGCAGTGGTTCCATACACTCTGGTTCAGATATGTCGATCTCCAGGATATCTACGAACCCAGCGTATACGTAAGGTGCTGCTACTCCCACCATGTCTGAGTGAATTCTCAGAGACGGCCACTTCCCCGATATCCAATGTAGATACGGTTGAAGTACAGTGTTCTCCTCTAACGAAGACTCACTCATGTCTACTACTACCTTCGGGATTTCATAATTCTTGAACTCCCCTGGTATTATCGACATAGTTGTGGAGAAAATCTACTGTCTCTCTTTTTCAATTCTGGACAGCTCCTCCTCACCTGAAGCCATAATTGACAGTCTATGCTCCAGATCTTTGATGTACTCAATCGTCTTTTTTGTGAAAACTCAACTTGGCGCTTGTCATCATGTTTGATGCCACCCATGAGTCCTCCACAGACCACAGACGCGTCCCAACTTAGGGATTCATCCTCGAATGAGTCTTGATCAAAAAACCAGGATCCTCCCAGATCCTCTTGGATTATTCCAACATGGCCTTTGCCATCGTGACTTCTATCACCGTGAGCATTCTCACCAGACTCTTTGACCGAGTCTTTTTCAGGAATTGCTTCCTCGAGGTTCTCCTTCTTCTCAAGAGTACCTTCCAACGATGCGTAAGCACTTCCAAAATCGAAGTATTGCTCACACTCCATTGCAGCCTCTTCCTCAGGTTCTACCCTTGGTTCGGGTTTTACCTCTTGGATTGGCTCGTCAATTAAAGCCTTGAATCTCTCTTCTGCCTCAGAAACATATTCTTTCTCAACCCGCTCTTTCTGCTCTTTCTGCGTCTCCAATAGACTTTTATAGAGCTTTACAGCCTGGTTGATAGATATCTTTTGCTCTTTGGCTATGTGATCCCGACAGTAATTGAACTACATCGTGGTTAACGGAAACCACCAAGGTTCTTCAACCTTACCGTCCTTCTTAGGACCGTAGAATCTTCCCTCTTGGGACCAGAAGACATAAGCCTCTTGGCTTTCCTCTTTTTCCTGGCTTTCTCCTGTGACTCAGCTTTTGCCTTGTCCTTCAGATCTACCATTTTCGCATTTCCTTCAGAGCTTCCCTCCTTTGGATCTGCCATTCTCTTCTGAGAATCCTTCTTCACGTTTCTTTCAGAGTTGGTGTTACCCTTCTCCTTTAGATCCGTCTTCCCTTTTTGGGAAACTCTCGCTTTCCTCTTAGAATTGGCTTTTGCCTTTCCTTTGGGTTCAGCCATCTCCTTTCGGAGATCTGGTTTCGCCTTACTCTTGGAGTCAGCTGTTGCTTTCTCCTTGAGATCAGCCTTCCCCTTTTGGGAATCCGCAGTTTTCAGCTTCTTAGGACATTTGAAAGCACGATGTCCCAGTTGCTTACATTGCCAGCAGAGAACTACTGCCTTCGTTCCTGAAATGGAACCAGCATCACTATGCTCACTATCTCCCTTGTTAGGACATACCTTTCGGGAGTGTCCCTCCTTCTTGCATCCCCAGCATATCTTTCTCTTTGCAGCAGGATCCATCTGCAGAGTTTTTAGAAAGAGAGGTGTTTGCAAGTTCTCTAGAGAGAGAGTCAGCTATTATGTTGTGGTCGGACTGAATGTATTCGACCTCATATTTATAATAGCTAAACCATTCCTGCAACCTTAAGAGTCTAGTTTGTCTAGCTTCCTTAAGGTTCAGACTCATAAACCTTTTTACATAGGTCGAGTCAGAGCGCACTAAAAATTCTTTCGGTACCAAAAAGATGTAAAAAGCCTTTATTCCATATTTCAAGGCCAATACTTCCTTTTCATGTATCGGGTACCGTAGCTCGCACCCCTTGAAGCTTCCCGACCAGTATTTACACACCGGTTCTGGTTTTCGTCCTTTAATTTTAAGGACTGCTCCCCAAAATTCTTCAGAAGCATCAACTTCCAAGACTAACTCATCTTTGTCAGAAGGTAAAGCGAGTTGTGGCAAATTTCTTACCTTTGCTTTAATCCTTCTAATGGATTGAGTATCTTCATCTTCCCATATCCAAGGATTAGTAGAAGAAGTTTTCTTCGAAATCCTACCCAGATCTCGGGAAAGATCTTTCACAAACTTTCTTGCATAGTTAGCACATCCACAAAATCTTTGGACTTGCTTTCTATCCTCAAGTTTGTCAGGAAAATCTATAATTTTCTCGACGATATGATTTTGAAGTTTAATTTTTCCCTTCTCAATCTCCATGCCTAGAAAATTAACTGACTCCCTAAACCATTCTATCTTTCTTTCCAATAGAATCATGCCTTCCTGTCGGAAGACATCAGTCACCTTATCTAGGTGTCTCATGTGATCGTCCTCAGTCTGACTGTAGACTAGCACATCGTCAATATAGACCGCACAAAATTTTCGAACTTTCTTAAACGCATTATCCATTTTGCGCTGAAACACGCCTGGAGCATTTTTCAGGCCGAACGGCATCACCAGCCATTTAAACATTCCTTGCGGAGCATTGAAGGCAGTTAGAGGAACCGACTCTTCCTCCATCTTGACTTGCCAGTATCCACTTTTCAAGTCAAATTTGGAAAAGTTTTTTGGTTGGCTCAAACTTATCCTATCAATTAAATCACCCGCGGTGGGAATCTTATAGCTATCGTCTTTGGTAGCTTTGTTAAGCTGCCGATAGTCTATAACCATTCGTGCTTTACCTCACACCTGCTCGGCATGGTTAATTACCATAAAGGCAGGACTAGAATGTGGACTATAGTTGTCCCTAATCAAGCCTTTTCCAAGCAATTCAGGAATTTGTTTGTCAAACTCCTCAACCATCTCAGCCGTATACGTAATGTTTCGGGCTCTTATAATGGTTCCGGGATCCTTCAACTCTAGTCTAGCCTTTAGGCCATTTCTAGTCCATAATTTTAGTGGATCTTCACTAAAATTATCGGCCAGTTTCACAAGGAACTTATTACATTTTGTCCCTATTAACTTGACAGCCATACACACTTCTTGTTTTGAAAACAAGTCGTCATACCAGTTAGAACTCCTGGTATTCGTTGGAGAAAACAGGGTTTGTTCCCATGAATCGTTCTCATCCAACCGTATAACACTACGTTGTGCTCGCACTCTGAAAGCCTTTTCACATGGTGAATTACCACAGTATTCCGTCCGTTTTACCGGATAAAATCCAAATTTTAACCTCAATTTAGGTTCTTGGAGAATACTGATCTTTACACCACCTATGGACACATGATGGACATCCTGCACAAAAGGTAGGTTTTCCTTTTGTCCTTTTAGAAAGGCATTACCAATTATGATGTCTGCCTCTAACAAAGGATGGGCCAGGATCTCTTTTATGATGAACTGTCGTCCACCAATAAAGACAGGCACATTATTGTCCTGATGGCTGACTATTGTCGCCATTCCATCTATGTTTATCATATGGATGGGTTTCTGCAGTGGTTTCCACCACTCATCTGGTAGAGCATTGAGTCTAGCACAAGTTATGCTACACCCAGTGTCTATCAAAGTATCCAGAGAATACTCATAGTATCCCGGAAACTTGAAGGTTAAAGCAACATATGTGCTTAAGTATTCCTTCCTGACACTAAACCCAATATTCTTAGGTACTTCCTGGGATGGTTCTATCATCCTCCAGATTTCGTCTATCGGAATAGACCTTTGCTCGGCTATCTGCTCAATAACCTTACAAACTTCAGGAATCTTAGATAAAGAGTTTTCCACACTGGTAACCCTTAACATCCGTATAGACTCCTCTCTCGGTTGGTCTACAGGGTCTTCATAAACCGGTAATGATACCTGTCTATACCCTACGATTCTACCCGTATGTTGCGACGGGGCTCTCGAATCAACAGACCTTCGAGACATTTCTTCTATTAGTGGTGGAGCAGATGCTTCTGCTGGTCGAGACACAATTATGTCTTCTCCCACATCACTAGCTCTAGAAGAAACTTTAGAGAGCATATGACTTCTTGGCTCTCTCAGGAGTAGCATCCTCATAGGCAGATGCCTATCAGCTCTAAAACTATCTCTAGACGGTTCTCCCAACATTAAAGTAATTTCATTACCTCTCTGTTGGATATTCGCCGCACTAATCGGTCTAGAGCTACTATCAGGCTCAGTCATAACCCAATTTCTTGGCCAAGTTAACTCCAGTGGGTTTACCTCTCACCTATGAATTGTTGGTAGTTATTATGACCTTCCTCGAACAACTCAGTAAGTCTCGAGATGTTCCTCACACCAGGACTCGTGGTATTTACCAATCGGTAAATCACTCTAGTGTGATACGCCAAAAACTTGGCCTGGGAATTCATCCGATCCATATTCATTGATTTAATTCTCAAGGTCAATGAATTTCCCAAACAACGATCGTTCAGGGCCATCATGAAATTTGGATGGACCTGGAACCATATAGGGCCATGTGCAAGGTTGGCCTGTATACCTTATATCAGCTGATCTCTAAACTCTCGCCATCGTTTATCAATCACAGCTGCTACCACAGGACTATCCGCTGGAAGGTGGAATAGCGAGATAAGTCCTACTTGGATTAACCCAATGTGTATATAGTTATATACACCTCTTGCACGTTGCATGGTTTCCCTAATGCGTTGTACGTTGAGTAATGGGATATCCAAAGTCTCAAGTTCCGTGCTTGTCACTTGAGCCGTTGCTTCTATTTGTGAGATGTCTATTATCGATCTAAAACTAAATCTCGATATGTTATAGACTTCCCTCACATTAACATTGGGCAACCTCCATTCCAGCACTAACTGGGACGGATCTTCGTACTGGTGGGATTCCTCCAGTACCTGATTCGATGCTTCCAAAGGAACCATCTCATCACCATCTCCATTTTGCTCTGCTCTCATCATGAACAGATGCATTTTCCAGAGATCAGAGTCGTCATCTGAGTCTGTATCATAGTCTGATACTACCTCATAAATTGACTCTACTTCCGAATCTAAGTCGGAAATCTCTTGCTCATCGATTGGTTCATAAGCAAGGACTTCTTCCTCTCGACTCTTGTCGTCTAAGAATACCATACGGAGCCTTTCTCTCCTCTGGTTTTTCTTTAGACAACTATCCGCCTTGTGGTCTTTTGAACCACAAAACCAGCAGCAATTGCAGCTGCTCAACGGTTTCCCCTTTGGACATTTAGGTTCTCTGCCATGCTTACGCTTAAAGGCATCGATCCTATCTTTGTCTTTTAGGTTATCCCGTCTCCTTACAAACCTTTTGGGTTTGTAAGCAGGACCTCCTCTTTGCTTATGCTGGAAGTCTTTCTTGGGCCAAACTTTCCTTTTGTTGTACCCAACAAACTTCCTTTTTTGGGGGAAGTTTTTCGTTCTCAATGAGTCACCTGAAGAACTGCGAGTATCGCATCCATACTTTCCAGGCACATACTCAATTTGAGAACAACAGTTCTTATTCAAGTATGGCAGCTTCTTAGCCGCCTCCTTTACTTGGAGCTCAGTACATGCCTTCCGCATTGCGTACTTAACCGCCTAAATTTTTCCTCCGAGTCCAGAGACAATCTTTTCCTCACTCAGAAGTAATTCATAGGCCTTTTGCGCAACTTCCGGCCAAGGTTCTGGAAGTTTTGCAAAAAAGGTTCCTAATATGAACTGTTGAGATACTACATCCAGATTGTAATAATACTTCTGGAATTCGCATACGTAGCTATCAAACCAGCACATATCGCAGATCTGTAGTTGACTAGAGCGGTCAATGACTGCTCTTTTTCCACAGTCTCAGTGGATAATGAAAAACCACAGAACTCTCGTTTTAATGCATCAGCGATGATTGCTAACACACCATCAACGGTCAGTGCCTGATCTATTTTCTCTTTGATGTCAGTATGAGCCACCAAAGATTTCCAATATTTTTGCACTGTTCCCATGAGGGCTGCCACACATAATTCGTAAACTGATCCAGGGGATAATATCCCTGCGGACGCCGTCATTCGAATTAGTGATAACCACTCATCTATCTTTTCAGATATGTGCTTCTCACAATCAATGTCCAGAAAAGCACCAGGGGTGATTATAGGCTTTAAAACATTATCTCTAGGAACAAACTCTTGTTTGGTTCTATGAGGATAATCGGGCATGTAAATTTCCCTCTTCGCAGTTACCAGTTCATTAAACCTTAGGATACTGAGAGATATTTTCTAAACCTTAGGGTAGATTGGAAAAATTTTGTAACATTGGGATATTTTTGATAAAGTGGCCTTTGCTTTTGGTGGGTTAAAACAATAATTACAAGGGAGGAAATAAAAAGGACAGGCTGATGATGGAGCCAAACCTAACCTGCCAAGTCGTTGTCGTTTTGTTATCATTTTTTAGATTATAAATTTCTGCCAAGTCAATTTATCGAGATCAATTTTAAGATTGTATTTCAAAAAATTTTAAAATTGTTTATTATATTTTTTGAATTATTTTTTCGAATAACTTCGTTTGGGAACGACATAACACAACCCAGAATAAAAAAAAAATTCAATTTGGAAACTCTAAAAAATAAATAAATAAATATTCACATATATTTAGTCATTCGCTCAATCATTCATTGCTTTGTCTCCCCAACGTGACTTGTTTCTGCTTTTTTGGTGGAAAGCTTTGATGGACTGGATTTTAAAGAATTGGTGTTTCGATCCAACGGTTGAATTTCAATCCTTGGAATCATAATCCGACGGCTTTAAAAGCTAAATGGAACCATTGACATGTCAAGTAAACACCCAAGAATATAATGCCTAATTTCATGTGATTAAAATTCGATCAACATTAGAGAAGTGCTAATGGCAAATTGAAATCGATTAGCTTTGCGTGAAAATCCCGAATACGATCGATTTTCCAATCGTTTGGCCAGCCAAAATTGGTCGTACTGGATTAATTCATAATTTGGGGATATGCGATGAGTTCAACGTAGTTCGATGTGCGATCATTCATACTAAGCTGGAGTTGGACGCAATTTCTTCCTTTATCGCAAATATTTACCCGATCGGACTTTCCATCTGCTTCTCAAGTGGATACCCCAACAAATCGCTTGTCTTAATGCACTTTGCACGAAGGACATGGTTATAGGAAGATCAAATTGAACATTGGATTACATCCAGTAGAAAACAGGCATCAGACAAACTTTGAACTTTATATTACTGAGTTGTGGCCTTTGGATGACATTAATTACTTGCTCATGGAAACGGCAGCTCATGAATGAAATTACCCGAAAACCTTGTCCATCTCAAAAAAATTAGGCAAAACATAGTCGAGTTAGAAACTATTGACGAGGACTTATGTGTGAAAGAATTGAATATGAAGGGAGAATGAACGGATAGAATGTAGGTTCTAGTAATGAGAAAAAAGCATGTCATGTTGAGGGTTATGTGTGAAAGGATAGATGGAAAGGGAGAATGTGCGAACAGAACGTATGTTCTCTATTGCCGACAACCTTTTGAAGGATAGCCAAAACCTTCTGTAGAGCTCACAACTTTTTGTGGGATAGCTGAAACATTCTGTAGAGCCCCTGTACAACATTGTCTTAACTATAGAAGCTATCCAAATATGACACCCTCTTCAAGGGATTTCAGAACTCTTTATTTCCTTCCCATTCACTCTGGTGCTTTCATTGCTCCACCACATTGAAATCACAAATTACTTTCAATATGTAAAAGGAATAGTCTTTGCATATTCATGTACTCTCACAAACAATTATAAAAAGATAAAATATGCAGAGTCTCAAGTTTAAAACCAAGTAGAAAGCAATCCAACACATCTCCATCTTCCAATCTAATTATATCAGAAAACTCTTTCAATAAACGCACCACTAGAAAAGAAACTCACGCTTGATGGCCAAAACAATCCACCTAAAACAGGTAGTAAGTTTCACAGGGGATGGTAGAAAATGAGACGGAGTAGTTGTCAAACCTCTTTGCTTTTTTGGATCTATTGTGAAGATAAATTAGAATTTTAAGTTTAATATATGAAAGTTCATCATAATTTTCTTCTTATCTTTTATAATCGAATAATTTAGTTTTCAAACCATTTATATTAACAAAAAACAATTTAGTAAGGCATAAATTAAAATAATTTATCATTAGCTAACAATTTAGTAAGGTTTGTGTTTGTTTTTATAGCATATGTGGTAAAGGTTTCGATTCAAATTAATTTTCCTAGTTAAAAGTTATTATTTTAGTAAATAGAAATAGATTCTAATTTTGTGGGCAAAAGCATAAACTTCAATCCATTGAATGATAATATTTTGCATTAAGGTGATATTTAAAACATATTTTGTGGTCGCTGGCAATGTTTAATGGAACAATTCCAAGGGTGGTAGTGAGGAGCTTGAGTTGATTATGTTTTCATCGAGCTACAGTTTTTGATTTTGGTCTGTCAATGGGACCTGTGCATAGCACTTTTTACTGGGACAATTATTTACTCGATGAGTTCGACTCCTTTTAAGGTGTCTGCGAAAGATAATACGGAACTGACAAGGATAAGAAAGTTAAATTCATCGTGTGTTTGGTAATAAATTCGTTAGTTCGAAATTACTGGGATGAGTCATGGTGGAGTTGTACAATTATTATCTTAAAAACAGAAAATACAAAAGTAGAAGCAAAAACACATATAATAATATTAATACCCCTCTAATATGAAATCTTACTCAACCTCTTGCTTAAATATCTCAACTTTTGGGATGAGTCGCAGGTGGGAATGCCAATATTCCCCTTTCCCCTTCCTGCATTTCTCCATCAACTCAGCCGGACATTCCAGAATGCGGAGACGTTCCAGGGAGTCAGGGAGGCCGTCGTCTGGTAAACACCTCAGCCTCCTACAGCTATGAATTTCCAAAGATTGAAGGGAGGTGAGGTGGTGTCTGAGTCCCCCACCCACCCTCTCCAACTTATTCATTCCCCCAATTTCCAAATGGACGAGGGAAGAAGGGAGGAGGCGACTCCAGTCTCCATCATAAACACTAGGAGGTGGAAAACACTCCACATCCACACATTCCATCTCTACACCAATACCCAATCCTCGTAAGGCGGCAAGACCCCTCAACCCCCACTCCTCAATTCGTTGATTCAGGTTTCCACATCTCCCAATAGAAAGAGACTCCAGATTGGGAGGCAGGCCTCCTCTCGATGATAAGCTCGTGATGCCTTCACAATTATGAATAAACAGTATTTTGAGGGATGTGAGGTGGTGCATGTCATGAGGCAAAGACTTCACCTTTGGACAGCTGGCAAGCCAAAACCAGGACAGGTTGCAGGGGAGTGAAGGGAATATCTCCATCTCTAATGCTGGGCAATCCCAGAGATGAAGATCGGAGAGTGCGGACAGGTGTTGCAAGCTGTCCGTCAAAGTGGTGAGGCTTCTGCAATTCCTAATTTTCAATTCCCGCAGAGACCGAGAGAGGGGACTACCAACACCAACTAATTCTGTAATCGACACGAGTCTCTCCAGATTCGATAGAGTAAGCTCCTCGAGATAATTCAGAAGCCTGATGCTAATCAGTTGTGACTGCGGCAGACTTGGGCAATCCTGAAGCTCCAATATTCTTAACGAAGAAGGCAATCCCCCATTAGGAAAGGAACGCAGCTTCTTACAATCAGCAATACTCATCTCCCTAAGAGATGTAAGCCCACATAAATCATTCGGTAGCTTCTCTAACTCTCCACAATCTCCAATTTCAAGAACCTTCAGCTTAGGTGGAACTTGCTTCACTCCATCCCCTTCCACAAAGGACTTAAATCGAGGACACCACATAATCTTCATCTCTTCCAGTGCGACCCAAGAGGTTGATAAACTTCCCTCAAATTGAACCAGCTCCGGAATTTTCCTAATGTTCATCTTGGTCGTCGAAGTAAGGCCTGCTAGACATGTCACAAATTCCCTATCGCAACCATCAATATTAATCTCGACAAGGGACGGAAGGCTAAGGGTGCACCCTCCTCTCAGTTTGGGACACTCCCTCACGTCAAGCTGGAGCAGGCAGGGGAATGGCTGGTCATTCTCATCCCCTTTGTTGGACAACCACTTCTCCCAGGCACCCATGTTCACAAAGCTCAACTTCTTCAATGACTGAAAAAATGGCCCTCTAGACCCGTAAAACTCGGGACCTATGCAAGATATCCCTTCAAGACCTCTGATGTTCAACCTTTCAAGCAAGGGAAGTTGTCCAAATGGTGGCAATGATTCCACATTTCTACAACCTGTCAGGGTTATGCTCAAGACGTTTTCCATACAGCCCTGGTCATTAAACCAGGATGAAAATCTTTTGGCCCCATATCCATCGACAACAAGGGATTCAATCTTCTTCGGAGGTTGCAGATGGCGTAGGAGTTGGAATTGATGGTCACCTTCACGAGAAATTTCAGACCCCGAACCCCAGTCCAAGCTTAATTCGAGAATCGCTTCCTTCCCGAATATATTAGCAATGTTCGCGTCTTCGACGTCCTGTACATACTGCAGATTACGAACGTGCAACTCGCGCTGGAGGCATCCGAGTGGTCCCAGCTGCTTCAACTCTTGACCGACTTCTTTCCCCACGATGAAGTCTGAGAGTATCTCAAGATTGGTTAGTTCTCCAATAAGCGGAGGCATCTCCTGTAAACTGTCCGTGCCTTTTATGTCGAGATGGAGAAGATTCACCAGCTTATGAATGTTTCTCGGCAGCTTCTTAAGCTGCGTACACTCTCGAAGTAACAAAGATTGCAATTTCACCAAGTCACAAATTGATTCCGGCAATAATTTGATTCTTGTGTATGAAAAATCAATCGATCGCAGGAGTTTCAATTCTCCAATTCGGTCGGGTACTTGCGTAATCATAAAGTAACGCAACGATAATATCCTGAGGCATTTCATATCCACGATCAAGTCTTGTATCACATCATCGGAGACAAAGACATTTGGATCTAGATCTTCTGAGATTTGGAATGGCACAAACGTTCTTAACTTCTTCATAGAGCGAAACACATCAAATCTCTTCGAAAGGCAACTTTCATAACGTTTTGTAACCATTGCCACATGACGTACTTTCTCTTTATGGAGGGAGACTTTATTCTCATCGTCATCAGAGTTGAAATACGAGCAGGAATCGATCGATTTCGCGAGGTCATTAATGAGATCATGCATTGAGTAGCTAGTCTTCTTATCACTGTCTTTATGAAGGAACGACGCGGCCTCCAACCGATGAAGATTTTCCATCCCCACCTCTCGGTAAGTTTTTGCTGTCTTTTGTTGCAACAAACCTTGTATGATCCACAGTCGAATCAACTCGTCCTGGTCGAATATGGAATCCTTCGGGAATAACGCACAAGCTGCGAAACATCTCTTCAAGTGAATGGGGAGGTGGATGTAGCTTAACCTCAATGCAGAAGGAATCTTTCCTTCCAAGTTCCAAATACCGTGACGTAAAACTCTTCTCCAATTTTCAGGGTCTTTTTCGAAACGAAGCAGCCCTCCAATCACCTTAATCGAAAGAGGCAGCCCCTTACACTTATTTGCCAATTCAACGGCAATTTCTAGAAGATCGGGATGTCCTTCAAAGTTTTCTTCGCCAATGGAGTGATAGGCGAGCAGAGACAAACAGTCCTCCGGCGACAAGATTTCTAATTGGTTCGGAATATGGTCTCCGACCTTTCTTGCGACCTCGGCATTTCTTGTGGTAAGCAGAATCCTGCTTCCTTCACTCCCGGAATTCAAGGGCCTTAGCAGAGTCTCGATCTCGACGTACTCTTTGTTCCATACGTCGTCCAACACAATCAGAAATTTCTTTCCGGACAGTGTCCCTTTTAGGGAGTTTTGAAGTTGATTCAGATCCTTCTCCGTACTGGGGGAAGAAGGGGTTACCTGATCCAGGATGCTCTTGGTGATGGCAGCCACGTCAAAGGCGTCAGAAACACAAGCCCAAGCTTTGACAGTGAAGTTCAAGGACTTGTGATTATACAGCGCTTGTGCAAGGGTAGTTTTACCGAGTCCTCCCATCCCCACGATCGAAACGACGGCAAATGGTCGGACAGAGTTGCCGGTTGCTGCTTCGGATCTGGTCAAACGAGCAAGCAGCTCCTCCATTTGCTTTTCCCTGCCCAAGAACTTTGGCTCAGGCAGGGAAGAGGTCAAACGGGGCTGGTCGTTGCGAGGCTCCCTCCTTGAGTTCTGGGCTAATTGGAGCAAGGGAATTTGGTCATAGACATCCTTTAATCTTCGGTCGACATCCTCGATGTCTTTGGCCATACAATGACGGGAGACCAGGGTCCGCGGGCGGAAAGGAGAGCAGCAAGCGATGAGGCAGTGAGGGATTTTGGACGACTGTGCCTTGTACTCGTCCTGCTTCGCCTCGACAGAGAAGTGGTCGAGCAGGTCCTCCATGTCGTAGGCGACGCCCCTGAGGTCAGCGAGCCACGGGACAGTAGCAGAGTCATTGTCGTACATCTGCTTTTCCTCGGCAGAATCCAAAAAGGCTTGGATCCAGCGCAGCTTCTCACCCCACGACTGAAGCTTGTCGGAGATGCCATGGATCCGGGCATACGCGGCGATGAGTTGAGAGGCGACCAGGTTGAGGACGGGGGAGATGAAATCCATACTCTCTCTCTCTCTCTATCTCTCTCTCTCGGAATGGTTTGTCTTCCTCAAACACTAACTCTTTATCCCACTGACAACTTCGGGAAACAAATACAATTCAATAATAATAATAATAATAACTAATTATTATATGCTTAGCCCAAGATTTTTGCTTCTTGTCGCCTTTCTGGGGATTGGATTTAATAAAATTTGAGAATTGGGAAAAAGAAAAATAAATAAATATTAACATATATTTAGTCACTCCAAGATCGACTAAATGCCAACAACAAAAAAAAGCAGGCAGAGAAAATAAAAAGTAAAAAAAAAAATGATTGAGGCCATGTGACTGAATAATAGCATAGACTGACAAGCCATCTTCTCTTGCTTTTGGTGGAATAACTACAAGAAAAAAGGACAGGACGTGCTTGAGGCTGTTCTCACTTCAAACAGGATGTTGAATGGCATAAACGTTCTTAGTTTCTTAACGAAACACATCAAATCTCTTCTAAAGGCATCTTTCATATCGTTTTGTAACCATTGTCGCATGACGTACTTTGTCTTCATGGAGGGTGGAGCCTCCTTTATTCTCATCAGAGCTGAAATATGAGTAGGGATCGACAGATTTCGAGAAGTCATTAACGAGATCATGCATCGAGTAGCTAGTCTTCTTATCACTTGCTTTATGAAGGAACGACGCGGCCTTCAACCGATGAAGATTTTCCATCCCCACCTCTTGGTAAGTTTTCGCAGTCCCTATTTGCAACAAACCTTGTATGATCCACAGTCGAATTAACTCGTCCTTGGTCAAATATGTAATCCTTCTTGGGGGAATCACGTGGGTGGGGCCATACCAACAGTACGATGTAGAGAGCTCGTGTTGGGGTGGGGAAGGTCTTCTTGCATCATCGGCCTTTCCTTGAAATAATTATATTTACTAAACCTGTGCTTGTCCGTTTGTGTAGGATGATATGAATTAAGGGCAAGACTCGTGGGAATAATTGGTTTAATAATTGCCTTGCCTCTCTTGTTTTCGTCTATTTATAACATAATAAAATTTAAAACAATAATTTTTTAATATCACATAATGTCATAAAAAATCTTATATAATATTTATTTATCGAAAATAATATGGCGTGAGTTATGCTCACAATGATCCTCGATGTACAAGGGCTTTAGCAGAGTGTCGATCTCGATGTACTTTTCGTTCCATACATCATCCAACACAATCAGAAATTTCTTTCCGGACAGTGTCCCTTTTAGGGAGTTTTGAAGTTGATTCAGATCCTTCTCTGTACTAGGCGAAGAGGGGGTTACCTGGTCCAGGATGCTCTTGGTTACGGCAGCCACATCAAAGACGTCAGAAACACAAGCCCAAGCTTTGACAGTGAAGTTCAAGGACTTGTGATTATACAGCTCTTGTGCAAGGGTAGTTTTACCGAGTCCTCCCAGCCCCACGATCGAAACGACGACAAATGGTCGGACAGAGCCGTGGGGTTCTTCGGATCTGGTCAATCGAGCGAGCAACTCCTTCATTGGCTTTTCCCTGCCCACGAACTTTGGCTCAGGCAGGGACGAGGTCAAACGGGGCTGGACGTTGCGATGCTCTCTCCACGAGCTCTGGACTAATCCGAGAATGTGTATGCGGGCGATAACTTGCTCCAATCTTCGGTTGATGTCATCGATCTCGTTGGCCATCTGATGACGGGAGATCAGGGTGCGTGGGCGGAAATGAGAGCAGCAAGCGATGAGGCAGTGAGGGAGTTTGGACGACTGGGCCTTGGACTCGTCCCGCTTGGCTTCGACAGAGAAGTGGTCGAGCAGGTCCTCCATGTCGTAGGCGACGTCCCTGAGGTCAGCGAGCCACTGGGCAGTAGCAGAGTTATCGTCGTACATCTGTTTTTCCTCGGCAGAATCCAGCACGGCTTGGATCCCAGGAAGCTTCTCATGCCATGACTTGAGCTTGTCGGAGATGCCGTGAATCCGGGCATACTCGGCGATGAGTTGAGAGCCGAGCAGGTTGAGGACGGGGGATAGGAAATCCATATTCTCTGTCTCTCTCTCTCTTTTGGAATGAATGGTTTGTCTTCCTGAAGCACTAACTCTTTATCCCACGGACAACTTCGGGAAACAAATACAGTATAATAATAATAATAATAACTAATTATTATATGCTTAGCCCAAGATTTTTGCTTCTTGTCGCCTTTCTGGGGATTGGATTTAATAAAATTTGAGAATTGGGAAAAAGAAAAATAAAAAGTAAAAAAAAAAATGATTGAGGCCATGTGACTGAACAATAATAGTAGAGACTGACAGGACGTGCTTGAGGCTGCTCTCACTTCGCCGAAGGAGATGTTGACTGATGCTTTAGTGGAGAGTACGCGCATGACAAGACACTGAATGATAATATTTTGCATTAAGTGATATTTAAAACAGCACTAATTCATACCAACTCTCCTTATTCAAACTTCCAAAATATTATTTGTATTGCAATATTTTCACAAGATTGGTTAGTTCGTCGATACATGACGGCATCTCGTAAACTGATTGTGCCTTTTATCTTGAGATGGAAAAGATTCACGAACTTATGAATGTTTCTCAGTAACTTTTCAAATCTATGACACCCTCGAAGTAACAGCGACTGCAATTCCACCAAGTTATTGATCGATTCCGATAGTATTTGGGTATTTGTGTGAGAAAAATCGATCGAAGTAGGTATTTCAGTTCTCCCGAATCTTTGGATTTTAAAGTAACGCAACGATAATATCCCGAGTCTTTTCATATTCACGATCTAGTCTTTTTTCATATCCACGGAGACTGAGACAGTTTGTTCAGAGAATTTTGAGATTAGAAATGGCATAAACGTTCTTAGTTGCTTCACGAAACACATCAAATATCTTCTAAAGGCATCTTTTATTACGTTTTATAACCATTGCCGCATGACGTACTTGGTCTTCATGGAGGGTGGAGCCTCCTTTATTCTCATCAAAGCTGAAATATGAGCAGGGATCGATCGATTTCGCGAGGTCATTAACGAGATCATGCATTGAGTAGCTAGTCTTCTTATCACTTGCTTTATGAAGGAACGGCCCGGCCTCCAACCGATGAAGATTTTCCATCCCCACCTCTAGGTAAGTTTTTGCGGTCCCTATTTAAAACAAACCTTGTATGATGTACAGTCGAATTAACTAGTCCTTGGTCAAATATATAATCCTTCTTGGGGAGAATCACGTGGGTGGGGCCATACCAACAGTACGATGTGGAGAGGTCGTGTTGGGGTGGGGAAGGTCTTCTTGCATCATCAGCCTTTCCTTGAAATAATTATATTTACCAAACCTGTGATTGTCCGTTCGTGTAGGATAATATGTTTAACATGTTTATTAAAATTTTTTAATATTTTAACTTCGAATCAGGTTATAACAAAACCAAATGATATTAATTATATTTCCCAACTCAATTTGGAAACTCTAAAAAAAATAAATAAATATTCACATATGTTTAGTCACTCCAAGATCGACTAAACGCCAACAGAAAAAAGAGGCAGGTAATGTTTTAACAAGATGTTTTACCTGAGTGGAGTCTGCGCTGGACGAGACAGGGAAAAGAAGAAGAAAGAGTTGGGAGGTCATTCGCTCAATCATTCATTGCTTTGTCTCCCCAACGTGACTTGTTTCTGCTTTTTTGGTGGAAAGCTTTGAATTGGTCTTTTGATCCAACGGTTGAATTTCAATCCTTGGGATCATAATCCGACGGCTTTAAAGCTAAATGGAACTATTGATATGCCAAGTAAACACCCAAGAATATAATGCCTAATTTCATGTGATTAAAATTCGATCAACATTAGAGAAGTGCTCATGGCCGATTGAAATCGATTAGCTTTGCGTGAAGATCCCGAAATCGATCGATTTTTCAATCGTTTGGTCAGCCAAAACTGGTCGTACCGGATTAATTCATAATTTGTGGATCTACGATGAGTTCAACATAGTTCGATGTGCGATCATTCAAACTTTCGAGAAGCTGGAGTTGGACGCAATTTCTTCCTTTATCGCAAATATTTACCCGATCGAACTTTCCATCCGCTTCTCAAGTGGATACTCCTACAAATCGCTTGTCTTAATGCACTTTACACGAAGGACATGGTTATAGGAAGATCAAATTGAACATTGGATTACATCCAGTAGAAAACAGGCATCAGACAAACTTTGAACTTTATATTACGAGCTGTGGCCTTTTGATGACATTAATTACTTGCTCACGGCAGCTCATGAATGAAATTACCCAAAACCCCCTGTCCATCCCAAAAAAAATTAGGCAAAACATAGTCGAGTTAGAAATAATTGTCGAGGACAAAATCGTCTTAACATAAGAACAAGAATTTTATACGTGTGCGTATTGAAAAAGACAGTATGATTTATTGATATTATCTGAGAAATAACTTATTTGTTTTCTCCTGCTATTAGTAAATATTGATCGAATACGAAGCACTTCTTGATTCTAAGTAGATTTTTTTTTTAATAAAATTGAGCTTTTTTTCTTGCCAAAGCTTATTTTTACTATGTATCGGAGGGATTTCGTTGATGTATTTATAATATATTTTTTGAAAAATCTTAATTTTTCATATGAAATAAATAATATTCTAAAAGATAAATCATCATTATTATTATTTATTTCGAGAAAAAAGAAGTTAATTTTCGTTGAAACGGTTGTGCCAATCCAACATCAGAAATATATAAGGGTCCAGTTTATTATATAAAGTTCAGCGGTCTACTCCCTCTACAATAGAAACCCGTTGGACTTATACGTTGCGTCGACATATAAGACAGTCCGATATTACTAATATTATTTTTTTAGTGATGTTTTTATTTTCACTAATAATTTGATTTAAATTGAAAAGAAGTTCTTTGACTGGGATGATTCAGGGTTTATTTTATATGTGTTATAAAGAAACAGAAATTCAACAAAAAACCAAAGTTTTAAATTCGAAATCAAACGACTTAGTATTTCTTCATTCATTCCCATCCAACTCCAGTTTTAGTTCGACATATGGGTAACAGGTATATCACGTCATTTATCGACCTCATTGTAGTAATAATACAACTATTATTATTTTACATGAAGCAAATATGTCAATCGTATCAGCAACTACATCAACAAATTTGTTTGGAGTGATTGAGTTCTACGAAAATAATCAACAATAGCAGATAAGTTCACAAAAAAGGTAATATATTCAACGAGCAATTTGGGATTAATTAATTCTATCGATGCTTTAATTTGAAGTTATCCAACTCTGGACTATACTTTTTCCATCGCATAGAATATAATGATCTCAAGGAAATGCTGATGATGGAAGAAGACCTTCCCCACCCCAACCCAACACGACCTCTCTACATCGTACTATTGGGGAGGTGTAAAAGTTAATAATGGAGGGGAGGAATTTCCGAAGTCTTTGTCGTTTTTTGTTAGTATGTCTGGCTTGATTTTTGTTAGTAATCCGACGGCTTTAAAGCTTAAATGGAACTACTGACATGCCAAGTAAACACCCAAGATAATGCCTAATCTCATGTGATTAAAATTCGATCTGTGCTCATGGCCTATTGCAATCGATTATCCGAGAAATAACTTATTTGTTTTCTCCTGCTATTAGTGAATATTGATCGAATACGAAGCAGTTCTTGATTCTAAGTAGAATATATTTTTTTTTTAATAAAATTGAGCTTTCTTTCTTGCTAAAGCTTACTTTTACTATGTATCGGAGGAATTTCATTGATGTATTTATAATGTATTTTTAAAAAAATCTTAATTTTTCATATGAAATAAAAAATATTCTAAAAGATAAATCATTATTATTATTATTATTATTATTATTATTATTATTATTATTATTATTTAGGGAGAAAAGAAGTTGATTTTCGTTGAAACGGTTGTGCCAATCCAACAACAGAAATATAGAGGGGTCCAGTTTATTATATAAAGTTTAGCTGTCTGTTCCCTCTACAATAGAAGCCCGTTGGACTTGTATGCAGGGTCAACATATAAGACAGTACGATATTACTAATAATATTATTATTACTAACGGATTGGATAACTTTAAAGGATTCTGTTTTTTTAGTGATGTTTTTATTTTCACTAACAATTTGATTCAAATTGAAAAGAAGTTGGGATCATCCGGGGTTTATTTTACATGTGCTACAAAGAAACAAAAATTCAACAAAAAACCAAAGTTTTAGATTCGAAATCAAACCACTTAATATTTCTTCATTCATTCCCATCCAATCCAGTTTTAGTTCGACATATGGGCGCCAGGTATCTCTCGTCATATATCGGCCTCATTGTAGTAATAGTACTACTAATATTATTTTACATTAGGGACAAATTTATTTCGCTATCGTATCATCAACAACATCCACAAATTTGTTTGGAGTGATTGAGTTCCACGAAAAGAATCAACAATAGCAGATAAGTTCACAAAAAAGGTAATATATTCACCGAGCAATTTGGGATTAATTAATTCTATCGATGCTTTAATTTGAAGTTATCCAACTCTGGACTATACTTTTTCCATCGCATAGAATATTCGGCACCACGTAATATTACTGCGCTTGAACCGAAGCCGAAGTGGAGGCCAAAAACTACGTGCACAAGTGGTGCGTTTAATGTTCGATGTATTCCATCCAACCATGTTCGAGCGAGACATGAAGCGACCGTATTTCTCGGTTTCATCTACAAAAATTCCAAATACAATGCCGTGTAAGAAAAGGAACTAAAGAAAAGTATTAAGAGGATCTTACCGGAATTTAAGATAAAATATTAAGAGATTAGTTTTACTAGATTATTTATATATATAAGCAAAGACATGTTGGGAATTGTAACAATAAAATGGAGATATATACATTAATAGCAAACTATTTTGTGAATTAGGGTCTCTAGTTTCAAATGACTAATACTCTTAAATTGGTATTTGAAACACCTATTTTGCCTAATAAAGAAAAGGAGAAATCGATGTTTAAAACACCGACTTCCTACTGGAAGGTTGAAATCGGTGTTTCAAAACACCAATCCTTCACCTTCCCTCAACTCCGAGTTCAATCGCCATCGCATGCCACGTTCCGGGGGACTCATGTAAGTGGAGGAACTGAAGAAGACGCTGATGAAATGGAAGAGACTCGCCCAAGATGCCGTGAGCCCGTCCATCTCCTTGATCAAGGACTTGAAAGAGGTGTTCGGACAAGCTCATCTATGAGTGGTCGGTCGTGTACCTCGGAATATTTCTCTAGTGAATGAATGAACCTTGTAATAGAAAAAAAACAGTCAAAATGCTCAACCATCATGTTTTGACATGTTGATATTTACCTTTTTGAGTAATAATTTCATAAAATTTTAATTTGAGTTTATATTTGAATTAAAAATTCTGTTGTAGTTAGTGAGAAATTTCTTGGCACGTTGATTTCATAAAAGACATCACGAGAATGTTCTCCAGTCATATTTCAAGAGAATTTATGTTTATTAGTACCCAAATTGTATCTCTATAGGAAGATTTAGTCTTTATAAATAAAATAAAATAAAATAGAATAGATATTTTTCTATACCTTCTCATGCAAAATAAATTCATATTTAGTCTTTATGTAAGATTATTATGAAAACAAAATCAGAGATTAGCTGACATACGTAACGCTTTAGCTAGTACACGAAAGTTATATATATATATATATATATATATATATATAAAACTTTTGTTATGACAAACACATTTGTTATATATATATATATATATATATGTTATCAAAATCGTTCATATAGCACTAAATTTTCTATTCCAACATGATATATATATTTAAACTCCTACATGACGTTGATAACGAATTTGGGGTTGATGATGCGTGACAAGTTATACACGGCTGGCATCAAACTTTGGGTGGTTTGTTACCCGATATCTCTGTCCAGGTTATTTCGCACAAGGGAGATCGTATTTGTCACGTGTCGAGCCTTTCGGCTTTACAACATTTAGATGGAAACCAACAAACACGGGATGACTTCTTGTGAAGACTTTGGAGTATCGTTATGCCTTGTTTCGTGTTTGGAAGTAGTTATTCATTTACACATTTTATCATCTCGCGTACATCTTGATGTCGACATCATTATTTACTGATTAAAAAAATGTATTTAACAGCTTGCTCCGCCCATCGTTATTGATTGCTACTTATGCATAACATAATTATTATACGTATTTAGTGACTATAAAATTTATTTTATATTATTTCATGCTTATGTGGCAATATGTGAATGGCAGGTACACCCAAGTTTGGCTCATATTTAAGGACTAGACTGTTTTTTTTTTTAAATTACATTATTCCTTTACAAAACTTGTCAATGTTTTATAAAATCTCATTCTTGCCAAGGCAACAATATAAAATATATCGTGAACGAATCGGGTTATGTACACTATTAATAATATAGAGTTAAAGGTCGTTCGATCCAGACCATATTTATTCTCAGTGAATCGGAGACGATTGGCTATCTTTATAATTAATGTAAGATGACATGCTAAAAAATATTATTTTTACAAAATTAAAAAAATTTGAGGATGGGAATACGGTTAACTCAATTCCGATCACATTTATATGGGTTAAAAGAGACATTAATATGCGATAGAAATATTTCGTTTATTATCTAGACTATATATATATATATAAATTGACTCAATTCCGGGACAAATTCACGGCTTTCTGATCTAAATCAAGTAGGTTTTTGATTAGTCATCGTAGAAGCTATCTTCATTATAAAGAAAAAAAACATGATTGAAGCATTAGTTTCTTCTTAAAACTAGTCGATGAATAATATTACGATAAGTGATTCAATACCAACTCGTTGTGATTTCTCGTTTGTTGTTGTAGAAGAAAATTACACAGAAAATGAGGAAACAAAAAGTAAGTAATATTTTTCTTAATTATTTTGTAATCGCAAGTTTTAATATTTTGGCACTAGTTTTGAATTTGATTTACCAAATGTCTAAAGCAACAATAGACGGTTATGCATTACCATCTCCCATCGCTTGTTTTTGTTTCCATTAAATTAACATCCTGAGGCTCTTCATATCCACGATCAAGTCTCGTATCACATCCTCGGAGACTGAGGCAGTTGACTCTGGTAATCCTGAGTTAGGAATGGCGTAAATGTTCTGAGTTTCTTCATAAAGCGAAACACATCAAATCTCTTTGAAAGACAATTTTCATAACATTTATTAATTCGCTGCTAAGCGAGGAGATCTCATAATCAATGAGGTGAATTCATAAAGATGGTTTCGCCCGGTATTATATTGAAGAACGCAACTTAGTTGAACATAAGCCGTGGAAGTACGAGGAAATTATACTAGTAAAGTAAGCCCTTAGGCGGATGTCAAAGGCTTGGTGTACGATGAAATTAAGAAAATATTGAGAACTAGTTATATCATAACTGCCAGAAAACATGACATAACAACGCGAGTGCCACTAATAAAAAAGCCGTGAATATAATTTTTAAATTATTTCGAAGAAAAACCATAAAAAATAAAGAAGTTTTTGGCTGTGTGCATGTTGGGATTTTTCACCCACCGAAGATATTGAGTTATGCTTTTGGGGGGAGAGTTCCCGATGGCAATAAGAAATTTGTCTTCATTCGGGCCTAAATTATATTAACTTAACATTAAAATATATAATTCTAATATAAATAGGAATTACCGGAACAATAATTGCTCGAATATTAAAGTTGAGCACTCGGCATCCGCATTATATTAACATGCTAAGTAAATACTACGACATCTTATAATATAAAGATAATTAATTATATAAGAAAAATTAATAAAGTCTTTATGAGAGTCGAATCACTATCCCCTAACTATTCCCACCAAAAGAATTTCCTTTTTAATCTTATATTTACTTATATTCAAGGTTTGTCTTCTTTAAATCATTTGAAATAAAATAATGGGAAAATGACTAATTTTTTAATAGGGAATTTTATTAAAATGAAATACATACGATATATTTACTTTTTTTTACTGACCATTTTAGGAATAAATTAAGGCAAGTTATGGAATTAGTGCCTATAAAAATGTAATAATAACTGTCCATCGATTAGCAGAGAGGAAGAACTAAAAGAGAAAATGGCGAAGCCTCATCATGTCTTGTGTATCCCGGGCCTATCTCAGAGCCACATTGGAGCAATGCTGAAGGTAGCCAAGATCCTCCACCACAAGGGCTTCTTCGTAACTTTCGTCAACTCCGAGTTCAACCACCGTCGCATGCTCCGTTCTGGGGGGCTTAACTCCCTCGATTCCCTCCCCGACTGGAGGTTCGTGTCTGTCCCGGATGGACTCCCTCCCTCGGATACCGATGCCACCCTGGACATGCACGCCCTTTGCGACTCCGTCAGGAATTTGATGGTTGGTCCCTTCTCGGAGCTCGTTGATGACCTTAATCGCCGTGAAGGGGTTCCTCCTATCACGTGTATTCTGTCGGATGGGTTCATGAACTTTGTCACCTTTCCGGCTGCTGAAAAGGTTGGGGTCCCTCTCGTGCACTTGTTCACTATAAGCGCTTGCGCGCTTTTGGCTCTCAAACATCACCGCTCGTTCCTTGAGAGGTGTCGCGCTACGTCGACTGGTGAGGTGTTTCGAGAAGTTATCGCTGATTTGATCCATGGAGAAAATAGCGGCGTCTTTTGCTGTAATGTGTTGCCCCCGATTTGTTCGCAGATGATGTTAGCCACTCGGAAAGGATAATCGACTGGATTCCCGGAATGAAAAGCATGAGGGAGCGTGATATGCCGAACTTTCTCGGGTCAATCGACTGCGATGATCCGTTTGTGAAATTCACTTTGGACGTGCTCGACAGAACAGATAAGGCTGACGCAACCATTATCAACACTTTTGAGGAACTTGAGCAGGTGGTACTAACTGAAGTTGCTTCCTTGATACGGAATATTTACGCAATCGGGCCAGTCCATCTTATTCTCGACCGGATTCCGCGGGATGAATTCATCTCGAAGCACGTCCACGGGAACTTATGGGCGGAGCACGCCGAATGCCTCGACTGGCTCGACACCAAGGAACCCGGATCCGTACTCTATGTGAACTTCGGGACCATAGCATTCCTGACACATGAGCAACTGACCGAGCTGGCAGCAGGGCTCGCCAACAGTGACCATTCGTTTCTGTGGGTCCTGAGGCCGGATCTCGTGCATGGAGAGACCGTCATCCTGCCTCCTGGATTCGTCGACGAGACTAAGGAGAGGGGATTTCTCTCGGGGTGGTGCCCTCAGGAGAAAGTCTTGAATCACAGCTCGATCGGGGGATTCCTCACACATTGCGGATGGAACTCCATACTGGAGAGCTTGGCTGCTGGTGTGCCGATGATATGCTGGCCCAAGTTTGCGGACCAACAGCCGAATGCAAGGTATGTGTGCGAGGAATGGAATGCGGGGCTCGAATTCGGCTTTGACGTGAACAGGGACACGGTCGAGAGGGTGGTTAAATGTTAGAAATCGTGTCGGGGTACCCCTTCACCTAAAAGCTAGCAATTAGGTGAAGGGTCCCAACTCTATTTAAGGCATTGGCCCAGGCCTTTTCTATCCGGTGTGGGACTATTTCCCAACACCTCCCCGTAATCCCACATCAGATCTTTTGTCCGGGGGTCGGGCGTCCTCGTTCGGAATCTTTGTCCGACGGGACGAATCTGGCTCTGATACCATGTTAGAAATCGTGTCGGGTTACCCCTTCACCTAAAAGCTAGCAATTAGGTGAAGGGTCCCAACTCTATTTAAGGCATTGGCCCAGGCCTTTTCTATCCGGTGTGGGACTATTTCCCAACACCTCCCCGTAATCCCACATCGGATCTTTTGTCCGGGGGTCGGGCGTCCTCGTTCGGAATCTTTGTCCGACGGGACGAATCTGGCTCTGATACCATGTTAGAAATCGTGTCGGGGTACCCCTTCACCTAAAAGCTAGCAATTAGGTGAAGGGTCCCAACTCTATTTAAGGCATTGGCCCAGGCCTTTTCTATCCGGTGTGGGACTATTTCCCAACACCTCCCCGTAATCCCACATCAGATCTTTTGTCCGGGGGTCGGGCGTCCTCGTTCGGAATCTTTGTCCGACGGGACGAATCTGGCTCTGATACCATGAAGGATTTCTAGGTGCAGTTCCATTGATGAAAAGCAACGCTAGATACAGGCACAGAGACAGAAAAGAAAAAAGAAGAAGAAAGAAGAAGAAAACAAAGGACGAAGAGGATTTTTCTATTTCTCTTAATAATTCACTGTACAGATGCTTTTCTTTTATAGCCAAGAAATTACAGACTTCCTTCTATTGGTTGCTAGGCCATGTGCATAACGTGCCACCTTGTTACTGTTTGTTAAAACAACACCCGTTATAACCAACTCATCCTCATCCATTCTCATCCATTCTCATCCTCTTTTCATTCATCTAGAAGCTGATATCCGGGCTCCTCCGCTCCTCCTGGGCTTGAGTAAGATTCAGATTTCCACACCCAGATTTTCGCAGCCCTGAGTTCGAGCTTACATAACCAGCAGCAGGTCCAGGTCCAACACCTGTTTTTAATCCAACATTAAAGAATTGTTGGGGAGTGACAAGGGTAAAGAACTGAAGAGGAGCGCAGTCGAGTGGAAGAGACTCGCTGCGGAGGGCTCGAGCCCGGCCGGCTCGTCCCAAAACAACATGGACAAGCTGATTAAGGATGTGATGCTGAGACGCTGACAGTGCTGCTCGAATCAAATGAGCCCATTACAATAAGTCAGGCCCAACTATGTTTTACTCGGATGTTTGTTGGTAATAATTGAGTCATAGTAAGAATATTACTTATGCTGGAATACAACTTATTATCATAGTAATAATATTTAACGATAAATTTCAGAACCAGAAACGGCACCAAAACCAACATGATAGATTATTGGGTGATTCATTTATTCCCCCTAAAAATGAAAAGCTCGATGTTATTGTGTAAAGTTAGAGGTTCCACTTCCGGGAATATACTCACTTGAAACATGCTTGCCCCTAAAAGTGGGTATGTCTTTAAAATGTTTCAAGCATGCCGTGTTTAAGTCCGGATCATGTTTAAATGGATGATTTTTCCTTAATAACGTCATTCGGTGAAATATTATGCAAAATAATTCAGTCAAAAATAATATTTTCTTGACTAATGTCAACGAATCGATGTTTGAAATATCGAGTTCAAATAATAGAAACTCAACGAGTTCAGACCCTTTATAAGAAATTCGATATTTTTAACATCGAGTTTACTTAATTTTTTAAAATAAACTCTATATTTTCGACTCTATTTCTTGATATTACTCAATGAAATATTATTTTTACCTAATTATTTTGTAAACATATGCATGACTTTACCTAATTATGTTTCTTTTACTGTAACCACGTGTTTTCGCCGTATATCAAAGCAGTGGCCCCCACCGCCCCACTCCCACGCCTCCCCGACCGCTCATACGAATTCGTACTATCCCCATCTGCCAAATAATGAATTTCGTCTTGTCTCTTTCTTTTTCCTTTTCCGGAAAGAAACCCCTGTTACTATTTCTTACCCCATTTTCATTTCTCATGTTTCCAACGTTACTTCAACAAATAAATATTCTATTAAAATATTTCTTTCTCATCTCTCTTATGATTTAAAACTTAATTATCTGCTCTAGTTTAGAATTTTTTTAAATAATTTTAATATTTAATTAATATTGTTTTATTTTTAGGATTAAGGCGTGGGAGGATATAGATGTGATTGGCATCTTCTTTCCCATCATCCATCCACCAAAGCCACAACTCCACTGAATCGAAGCTTTGACAGGGGGGAAGAAGATGAAGCCTCATGTTTTGTGCGTCCCAAGCCCTCCCCCAAGCCATGTCGGAGCGATGCTTAATCTCGCGAAGATCCTCCACCACAAGGGCTTCTTCATCACCTTCGTCAACACCGACTTCAACCACGCCAGGATGCTACGGACCGGGGCCCTCGCGTCCCTAGATGGCATCCCCGATTGGCGGTTTGTATCGATGCCCGACGGGCTTCCTCCCTCGGACGGGGACTCTGAGGCTACCGCTGACCTGGCCGCGATTTGTGACTCTGTCATGGTTTTCATGGTCGGCCCCTTCTCGGACCTTGTGGATGACCTGAAGTCCCGGGACGGCTCGCGAGGCGTTCCCCCCATCGCGTGTATTTTGGCGGATGGGTTCATGAACTTCGCCGCCGGCCCGACCGCCGAAAGGGTCGGCCTCCCTCTCGTGCACTTGTACACCATCAATGCTTGCTCGCTCATGGCTTTCAAATACTGCCGGTCATTCCTGGAAAGGGGTCTTGCATCGTCGATCGGTAATCGGTTCTTGCTAAGTTATGGGTGGTTTGTTCCGTGACTGGTAAATAGTTGGGTGCTTTGTGCTACTGCTGTTCCCCTGATTTGCCCGCAGATGGTAGCAGCTCGGAGAGGTTAATCGACTGGATCCCGGGAATGAAAACCATGAGAGAGCGCGACATGCCGAGCTTTGTGTGGACCGCCGGCTCCGAGGATACTTTACTGAGATTCGTCTTGGCATCCATGGAAAGACTGGAGAAGGCCGATGCGACCATCATTCACACACTCGAAGACCTTGAGTCAGTCGTCCTACACGAGCTTTCCTCCATGATTCGGAATCTTTATGCGATTGGCCCCTTCCAACTTCTTCTCGAGGGGATACCTCAGGACGAGTTCACCTCAAAGCAAGTCCATGTGAACTTATGGGAGGAGCACGCCGAATGCCTCGAGTGGCTCGACAACAAGGACCCTGGATCCGTTCTCTATGTGAACTTCGGGAGTGTAGCGTTCCTAACGCTCGAGTGAAATCAGAAGGACTCCGACTATGACTTCATCCTGTGCATACCCAGAAACGAGAAGAAGAAAGGAGGAGAGAAGAAGAAGAAAGAGGAAGAAGGAAACTGTTTCATTGTATTTCGTGTAAAAGTTTTCTGTACAGCCTTCCTGTTTTAAGGGCTATCCACGTAACAAACTCAGCTGCTTTTACAATTTTATCCCAGCATAAGATAACTAATAGGCCTGGATAATAACAAGGCCCCCAACACACTTTCTCTTCCTCGGCTCTTACTCCAGTCTCCGGCCCCTGCATCTCTTCATTCCTCCTGTTTCTTTTCTTCTTCTGTCTCCGCTAGACATTTCTCTGTTCTCCTTGTGTGTGCATGGTAAGAGTTCCACGCATCACTCTGCTGACACTCCCCCTCAAGATGAGATGTATGAATGTCATACAATCCCATCTTGCTCACTAAATAATTGAATCTCGAAGGAATCAAAGCCTTAGTCAGAAGATCTGCCGTCTGCTCTTCCGTCCTCACATATCTGACATCCAGCTCCCCATTGATCACTTTCTCTCGCACGAAATGCAAGTCAATCTCTAGGTGCTTTGTCCTCTCATGGAACACCGGATTTCTACTGAGGTGAATAGCCGACCTGTTGTCGCAATGGACAGCCATTGTCAAGTTCAACTTAACATCAAAATCCTTCAACAGTGCCTTTATCCACACCAACTCTGCTGTCACAGACGCAATGGATCGATATTCAGCCTCTGTGGAACTCCTCGAGACTGTGGGTTGTTTCTTGGACTTCCAGCTAATTAGAGAGTCTCCCAGGAAGACACAAAACCCCGTTGTCGACTTCCTTGTGTCCACGCAACCAGCCCAGTCACTGTCCACATACGACTGCAAATGGAGTTGTGAATAACTGGACAGCATGAGACCCTTTCCTGGTGACTGCTTTAGATATCTCAAAACCTGCACAGTCGCTTGCCAGTGCTCAGATCTCGGCTTTTCCATGAACTGTGCCAACTTATGCACAGCAAAGGCAATGTCTGGCCTTGTCACTCCTAGGTAGATCAATTTCCCTACCAGCTGTCTGTACATGATTGCATCCACCACAGGCGTGTCACCTACTGTGCTGAGTCTTAAGTTAGGCAACATAGGAGTAGAGCTCGGCTTGATTGCCAGCTTACCCTGTTCTTCCAACAGCCTTAAAGTGTACCCTCTTTGAGACAAACAGATTCCTTTCTTGGACCTTGCTATCTCGATGCCAAGAAAATATTTTAACTCTCCCAAGTCTCTTACCTTGAAATACCTTTGAAGATGCAATTCTAGTGCAGAAATAACCTCTTCGTTTGACCCTGCCACAGCCATGTCATCCACGTAAACCAAAACTGCAACAAAACCAGTCGCATCATTCTTGGTAAAAAGCGAGTAATCTGCTTTCGACTGTTTGTAACCAGCCGCAAGAAGACACTCAGTTAATTTGCAATTCCACTGCCTTGAGGCCTGCTTGAGACCATAAAGGGACTTTCTAAGTTTGCATACCATGCCTTGACACTCCCCCTGCAGCTGCAAACCCGGTGGGAGTTGCATAAACACCTCTTCATTGAGATCGCCATTCAAAAAGGCATTGTGGATGTCAAATTGTTTGAGAAACCAGCCCTTGACAGCCGCCAGAGCAAAGAACACGCGGAGAGAGGTATGCTTGGCCACAGGGCTGAAGGTGTCATGGTAATCAATGCCGGCACATTGAGTGTACCCCTTTGCTACCAACCGAGCTTTGTGCCTCTCAACTGTGCCATCAGCATGTAATTTGGTTTTATATACCCACTTGCAGCCAACAAGATGTTTATTTGGTGGTAGAAACACTAACTCCCAAGTACGGTTGGCCGCCAAGGCAGCCAGTTCATCCGCCATTGCCTTTTCCCAATGAGGAATACCCTGAGCCTGCTTATAAGATTGTGGCTCATAATTGTTCTCCAATGACAGAATGAAGGCAGAATACGGTTTAGACAGTCTAGTATAAGCAATGTAAGGGTCAATGGGGTATAGAGGTGAAGAATGGTGAGAAAAACTTGGGTTGACCTGTGCCTTGGAGGTGACTGAATCAGCTGAGGCCAAGAATAGACTATGATGATAGTCCTGAAGGTAACCCGGGGCCTGTCGAGGTCTGGTGCTCCTTCTCAGAACAGTAGGTGGTGCAGTCATTGTGGAAGATTCAGGGACAGTGGGACTAGTAATAGGGGAAGAAGGTGAAGTAGAAGAATGTTCATGTGGATCAGTAATAGGAGATGGTATAGAAGGTATAATGGGTGACTCTAAGGAAGGAGGAACGGCAATGGGAAAATCGAAACTGGGTGCAGGAGAAGGCTGGGCTGATAGAGCAAAAGGAAAGATTGACTCAAAAAATACCTCATCACTTCTGGGGATATGCCCTCCTAACAGCCACATATATAGTTAATAGATTACCAACCAGAGTCCTACCTCACAATAGCTCTCCCTTTGAGGCCCTTCATAACAAACCACCAGACTATCATATGTTCAGAGTCTTTGGTTCTCTTTGTTATGCAAGTACATTAGATCATCATAGAAAGAAACTGGATGCAAGGGCTGTGAAATGTGTTTTTCTAGGTTACCCACATGGGAGTGTCAGCACAGGTTCTTTGATGTACTATACCATTCAAAAGGTAAAAATCTGGTAAGTGAAACTCGCCACCATTATCACTCCTAAGAACTTTAACTTTCAAATTGAAATGGGTTTGAGTAAAAGCACAAAACTATGTGATTAACCCCTGAACTTCAGATTTGTGTTTCATAAGATGTACCCAAGTTACCCTGGTATAATCATCTACTATGGTGAGAAAGAACCTAAAACCACCTAAGGCTGATATGGAATAAGGCCCCCATACATCACAATGCACCAGATCAAAAGCAGAACATGAAGAGTTAGTACTCATAGGAAAAGGAAGTCTTTTCTGTTTGGACCTGTGACAAGTGGTGCAAACATTGTGTTTCAGAAACTGTATGGTAGGTTCCATGGCCTGTACAATCTGAGACTTGTCATGTGAGATATGACCTAGCCTAAGATGCCACAAATCAAAGATGTCCAGTGTATGATTGAGGGCAGGACTTGGTACTACTGGTTTATTTGGTTTGGCTGTAACAGACACCATCCTTTCGCCATGAGAAGAAGCACTTGCTCTGGCCCCAGTGTCAAGAAGTTCGTATAGTCCATTCTTGGACTCAGCACGCCCAATCATCCTCCATGTAACCAGGTCCTGAATAAAACAATCAGTATGTGAGAAAATGAAGCAACACCGTTTTAAGGCAGTGAGCTTGCTGATAGAAATCAGATTGAAGTGGAAAGAGCTAATGAGAAGAACATCATGCAAGACTAGGTTATCATTTAGTCTTACGATCCCAGTGTGTGTGGCATGAACTTTGATGTTATTTGGGAGTTGAACGAGTAAAGGCACAGGCAGTTCGACAAATGAATCGAATAGATCAATGTGTGAAGCAACATGGTCTGTAGCCCCTGTGTCAAGATACCAAGTGGTGCTACAGGGTTTTGAAAGATCTGAAGAAAAGGTGAGTATTTTGGTATAACCTTTTACATTACCAGAAGGGTAAGGTGTTTCTGCTGTTGAAATTGGCATTGGGTCGGAAGATTGTCCTTGGAGAACCTCATGAGCCTGCAGACTAGTATTTTCCTCACTGAGAAGAGCCATCAGCTTTTGGACTTGCTGCCTTGAGAGCCCCAACTGAGAAGATAAGTCCTTTTTCTGCACTTCATGTCCTCCAATACTATCCAGCATGTTTACTGTTCTCCTCCCTGCCACCTCTGGGGATCTTTGCTGGAACGAACCCCTTCCTCTGCTTCTTCCACCCCTCGAATTAGGTGGGAAGCCTACAAGGTAGAAGCACCTTTCTTTCAAATGACCTCGCTTGCCGCAATGATCACAGATCCATTCCATTCTTCCTTGTCTTTTATCAGTCACTACAGCAGCTATGTGAGTATCCTGCTGTACTACAGCTTGTGACTTTGCTTCCTTCACATTAGGAGACACTTGTAATGAGGCTACCATCATGGGCACCTCTGAAAACGGGCTGTTGCCACTTTTCAGCTCTTTTTGCGATTCCTCTCTTTGAACTGCATTAAATGCCTCTCCAATTGTAGGTAAGGGCTTTCGCATAAGCAATTGTGATCGAAGTGGAGCATAATCACTATTTAAGCCATTCAGGAATCTGAACGTCATGTCCTTCTGCTCCTGCTCAGCATAAGTTCTTGCCCAGTTACATTTACAAACTCCACATTCACAGCAGGGCAGTGGCCTGTAAGTTCTCAACTCCCTCACTATTGCCAGCAACTCATTATAGTAAGCAGACAATGACCTATTGCCCTGTTCCAAGCTACAATACCGCGACTGCAAGTGACAAATTTTTGAGTCATCTGGTTGTGCGTACCGTTCTTTGAGTTCATCCCAAATATCCTTCGCCAATTCCAGGTAAAAGATGGTAGAAGCGATTGGCACAGACACCGACCTTTGTAGCCAGGCCTTGACCAGACCATTGCATCGTTTCCAGGCTGGATAAAGTGGGCTTTGTTGCTCTGGCTTTGTTATGCTACCGTCTACGAACCCCAACTTGTTCCTGATAGTCAGGGCGAGTTCAAACGACGAGCTCCAAGAGCTGTAGTTCCCATCCGTCAGTTCTGGAGTTACGATGGCACCAGCCTGGTTGTCAGCCGGCTGAATGAAGTACGGCGACTGGGTGCTCTCTATGACAGCCAAGTCTGTCCTCTGTCCTTCCATCACGCTCCGCAGCGCTCTGATACCATGAAATCAGAAGGACTCCGACTATGACTTCATCCTGTGCATACCCAGAAACGAGAAGAAGAAAGGAGGAGAGAAGAAGAAGAAAGAGGAAGAAGGAAACTGTTTCATTGTATTTCGTGTAAAAGTTTTCTGTACAGCCTTTCTGTTTTAAGGGCTATCCACGTAACAAACTCAGCTGCTTTTACAATTTTATCCCAGCATAAGATAACTAATAGGCCTGGATAATAACAAGGCCCCCAACACACTTTCTCTTCCTCGGCTCTTACTCCAGTCTCCGGCCCCTGCATCTCTTCATTCCTCCTGTTTCTTTTCTTCTTCGGTCTCCGCTAGACATTTCTCTGTTCTCCTTGTGTGTGCATGGTAAGAGTTCCACGCATCACTCTGCTGACATCGAGCACCTGACCGAGCTCGCAGCTGGGCTTTCCAACAGCAAGTGTTCATTCCTTTGGGTACTCCGGCCGGACATCGTGAAAGGTGAGGAGGCCCCAGTCCTGCCTCCTGGGTTCATCGACGAGACAAGGGGGAGGGGATTCCTCTCGGGATGGTGCCCACAGGAGAAAGTCCTGAATCACATCTCCATCGGGGGATTCCTCACGCACTGCGGATGGAACTCCATACTCGAGAGCTTGGCGGCTGGCATGCCGATGATCTGCTGGCCCAAGCTTGGGGACCAAATGCCTAACGCGAGGTACGTGTGCGAGGAATGGAAGGCTGGGCTCGAATTCGGGGACGACGTGAACAGGCACGCGGCTGAGAGGCTGGTTAGGGAGTTGCTGGGTGGCGAAAAGGGGAAGGAACTGAAAAGGAACGCGATGGAGTGGAGGAGACTCGCTGCGGAAGCCGCGAGCCCGGCCGGGTCCTCGGCTAGCAATTTGGAGAAGCTGGTCAAGGATGTCATGCTGGCCCGAGCTTAGCGCCATAATAATTTAAAAAAATAAATAATAAAATTAATCGTACTTTTTTTTATTACTTAAGCTTATTCATTTCGCGAAAGGGTATGTTGTTTCGTGGGTCGAAATAATATTTAATAAAATTAATGTAATTATTAGCTTGTCAATTTTTAATTGAAAAATAAAATTAACTCGACATAATAAAGAAAAAGCGAGTATTTGCTCCTACATCAACCGCTGGGAGGACAACAATATGCCGCGTGGCTCAATCCATAATTTTATTATACCGACCAAGCGAAATATTTGTATTATATAAGTAAGTTTTTCCATACGACGTCGTTTCGATAATCAGTGGAGGGCAAATTGTGGGGCCTTTTCATCTGTTTATAAGATAGAATTTTGGGTCGAGAAATATAAACACAAAGAATGAGTAAAGAACCCAGTTTTCGAGCAACGTTACTGAGCAATGGGACCAAGCAGACCAGACAAGCCTCAAATGAGCGAGCGATTCATACAGTGTTAAATGAGCGATGGACGGCAGTTGAGCGACGATTGATCAGTTAACACGTGGCGGACGTGTTATTTCTTGTTATTTTTTAGGAATTAGTTAAAGACACAATTAACCGACATCATAGTTTTGCATCTTTGTTATTTGCTTTAGTGAGATCAATTGCTTGCTTCTGTAAGTGCTTGAACTTTCCTTTTTCCTTTGTTATTTTCAATTTTTTTTAAGGCGATCACATTTTTAACCCAAAATTCAAACATTTATATGTCTGCATGGTCAAAAGACTCATTTTAATCATATCCGTAGCATTATTCATTTCAAGGCACTTAGAATATCCCATTCCTTTTTCATTTTATTAATTTGAAACCTGTATAATGATTTTAATAGTTCTAAACATTTTTTTTTAAATCTCTATATGTCAAAGAAACAATATATGGCTCGAGCTCGGCCTTTCAAGCCGAGCTCGGCCTCTGGGGGCATTCGGTCTCGACTCGGCTCGTTTTCATCTCTAGTCATGAATCAAATTTTGTTCTTACACCGACCGTGTGTGTGGGGTTATAAGTCTCATTACCAAATTTCTCGTATTAAAATTTTACCGTATAAGTCTTTATACAAAAATATGTTAAGATGAAAAGAAAAGCAAGAACTCGAATTGTTTACTAATGAAATTAATTGTCTACGTGTTCTCTAGTTATCGAGTTGGATAAATTATTGAATACTTCCCAGAAGTTTACTCGCTGAAATAAGTCTCGTGTCGTATTAAGTTATAGCATAAAATAATTCAAATTCCAAATTATTAGCCTCATCGAGATAACTTATCTAATTGGCTTTTAATATTTATTATTTTACCATTTATGTCTACTAGACATATATTTGAAATAGTAAAATAATAGTTATCCATTTCTTACGTCTTTTTAATGTGCAATTTATTTAGCAATTCTACCATTTTCTAAATCCAACCCTAACTACGTAGGACATCGAAGTAAGATTATTAAAAATGATCGACCGACCCTCCAGGTCATGAGTTGAAAATCATGTTACACGTATCCGTGGCTCGGTAACCTGTATGTCCGATGGCGGAGCCAGAAAAATTAGGTAAAAGGGGCCAAATTAAGCTAAATAAAATTTAAGGAGGTCAAATTGTATTATTTTAATTTTTTAGATTAAATTAAAAAAATAAAAATAAAAACTAACCTAATTTATTATTTTTTAAAAGCGTTGGGCTTAGGGGGTGTTAATGAGCCGAGCCGGCCCGCGAACTATTCGGCCCAGCTCGTCTTTTGGCCCGAACCCGGCTTGACAAAAGTCAAACTTTAGTCGGGCTCAAGCTCAGGCTCGGGCCTTACTTTTTACAGTCAAGCCAGGCTCGGGCCGACTTTCTGGCCCGACAAGCTATCCAGCCCGGCTTGATAAATTTTATAAATAATTAAATAATTAAAATAAAATATAAAATAACATTTAAATTTTAAAATTTGCCTATAGGTGTAAAAGGGAGAGAAAGAGGCAAATAGTTCGGGCCGGGCTCAGACTCGGGCCCAAGCTGAAATTTTTTTATCGGCTTAGGCTCGGGCGCGTACTCGGGCCGATACAATTTGACCCGGGCCTAAACTTGGCTAAGGGGTGTTCCAAGCCCAGCCCGGCTAATTAACACCCCTAGGTGCTATTATCCCTTTCAGTCCACCTGGCACCGCGGCTGCGTGTGTCGATTATGACCAGCCAGGTCGACTCGGGTTGTCCGCGGACCGGGTTTGGATTTGACCGCCTCTAATTGGAAATGTAACCAAAACTTTCATGGTTTTTATAATATTATATTAAAAAAGAAGTTACGAAATGTCGTTTCTCGTAATACTTGTATATTATAATGGATGAATTCTTAACATACATAAACACTTCTCCCAACTTAAAGGATTTTTGAGGTAATTTGGACATATCTCCAGATATTGAATGCTTTTAGGCAATGTTTTTAAATTTTTTATGGAATTAAATTACTAAGCAAAAATTTGATTCGTCCAAAATATTTTTTGAAAATAAAAATAAAAAATAGAGACCGATCAGAAGGATAAATCATTGCAAGTCCTTGTGATCGAAATTTATTGAATTTTTAGCACAAGCGGTGCATTATTTGTTTTTCGATGGAATATATATTTCCCCATCTTTGGGAATGACATTATTTTTATGATAAATTTATAATGTTTGAATTTTATAAAAATCATAATCGAGAAATTAACAATTTTTGTGGTCTGAAATTAGATGTATGATCACTTAGAATTTTTTTTTGTTGCCTGCCCGTTGTTTAGAACTTTGCTTCGATTAACTCAGACTCAACACGGGTAGGACACTTGACTATGGTGAGTGGGTCTTGCGTGGCTACATACGGTAAATTTCAAACCCAAGACCTCCTTAAACGAATACAAGCTCGTTACTGTTTGGACAAACCCCTCTCCATGAAATTTTAGACGAGACTTCTATTGAATATTGTTTTCTTTAAAACATTGTGGAAACTAGTTTAAAAATAAAAAAAAAACTTGCAATAAATTAATTGAGAATTCTTTTGTCACATATGAAATTGGAAAAAAACTAATAACACTTTAATTAAATTAAGAATTTCAATGGTGATTCATAAAATTAATTTCAAGTCATGTCAACAACTCATAAAAGAAAAATCTCCATGAAATTATTGGTATAATTTGCTATAAACCTTTTCGAAAAGAGAGTAATGCCCGAAGATCAAGATGACAACTTATGTCTGTGTATAACTTAAGCGGAACGCAATATGACCCACAAAGGTAAACTGCGAGGACGTCTAGGGACACGGTCAGCTGTTTCGATGAAGAAATAACCCGATAACTTTAAGCTCTCCCTCGGATGGGCGAATTCCGGTACGACATGCCACACCGGTTCAGATGAACCGCTGTGGCCTTGATAGAAAGCATACACTCATGTAATAGCCAGGTTCGACAAGCCTGCAGACAGGTCATGCAGTTGCTCGCCGAGAGCAGCCAGTTGCACCAACTCACCCCAGAGCAAAGAGCATCTCTGTACCTGGTAGATCTGAAAAGCTGATTGTTATACCGAGGGGTATCGTGGATGAGTATATTCACCAGGCTATCGATGCAACTAAAGTAGTCGCTTCCAAAAACAGTCACTTGATCGGAGCACTGTACGGAGACATTTGCGCTTGTTGGTCGTCCCTGAATGACTGTAACTATACAAATGTAAGAGACCAAACACGCTACAACGTCGGCGATCACTTGGATCAATGATGTCATTCCCTTGGACATCTGAAACGATGCTCTCTCGTCTTGTCGGCGATCACTTTTGGCATGTATTTATACGTTGGGAAAAACGTTACGTGATGCATTGGTTTGAAATTTGAATGCGACGTATAAACATTGATCCAAAACAAAGAAGGAGATGAGGACAAAGCTCGACCTTATTCATTGTCCGGAAATTCCTATGTTTTCCATTGGCGTCACTGATGATTGGATTTACTTCAATAGTAACTCATAGTTCATTGTCCGTCAATAAGGCCCGGCCCAGCATTTAGCGATGAGTAGCTCGAAGCCGACACGAGCCAAGCGGAGTACAAGTCAATGAGGAGGAGCACGATAGGGTGGAAGAGAGTCATCGTGGGAGCCGAAAGCCCCGCGATTGTTGGCAAACAACTTAAACAGGCTTGTTAAGGATGTTATTGTACCAAGATAATTCATTGCCGTCGATTATGGTAGATTAGGACACAATCAACGAGTGAAACAAAATTCAATTAAGGGTTTTTGACGCCTTATCAACATATCTCGCAGCGGAACAAAGCTTCTGTAAAACAAAACCTAGCGAGCAAGTTTCTGTAAGACATAACGAACGAAACGTACAGCGGAATGATTCATGTGACACAAGAATATTTATAGTGTTTCGGCATGCTTTGCCTACGTCCGCTCTCATTCAGAATTTAGATTGTTATCACTAAAACGAAACGTAGTAGGGATATAAAAGGTGATGCGCGATCAACCTTCTACAGCAAAGACCAGAAGGTTCTACACCAAAAGTGACTCATTGCACGCGTAAACGCGACTAACAAATAGTAACCAGTTGTTGGACGTTTTCCTCGGGTGGTGTCCTCGCTTGCACAGCTACCCGCTACAACTTTCTTCGAGACTTTCATCCGGCCGCGTCTCTACCTGCACAGCACCCAGGTAAGACTTCCATTCGGAACTTTTCACTCTAGCGATGTTCCCACCTGCACAGCACCCAGGTGCGACTTCCCTTGTGCGGTCCCTCGAGACAACGGCTAAGGAGAAACAAAACACCAGCACAAGGTTCTTCTGCACGCACATAATGTTACATTACAGAAGTTGGTCAGTCCCTCATCTTCTGTGCTCCTGGGGTATCTGCCATTCTCTCCGGCCCACTGCACATTGACCAAGCCAGCTACCTATCGCACGCCTCCACCAACGTCTTCTACAGCCTTCAACCAAGAGTCTCTCGTAGCCCTCAAGTCACTCTCCTAGAAGACTTCACCAATGATGCAGACTTCTGCAGCTCACGTCCACTGTGTATGACTAACAAGACTCAAACGAAAAGATTACAAGCTCTTACTACACTTTCTGGATCTTACACAATGTTACACATACTTAGAATGTGGCCAAATGACTCCGTAGTTATACAACAAAACGAAAAACTAAACATAGAAGGTAGAATTGACTAATATAACTTTTATACTTAAATGAAAAAAACAAATAAATCCTTGATATTAATTCCTTTAATAAAGAAAATGATGTCTTCCATCGGTAAGTATTCGTTTTTGGGATGAGAGCAGACTAAGAATAATTAATTTAATCAAATCCCCACGAATAACCGTCACCGAAGGTTGCTAATTACTAATGGCCTTTTCTGAATGAAAATAATTAAAATTAATTTCCACAAAATTATTTTATCAGATTCATGAGTAGCTTCTGGAGTAGCTTCTGTCGTGTAGAATGTTGACTTCTATTTCGTAGAAGGTCAAGCTTCCTATGGCCTATCATCAAAACCATTTCAACAAGTACAATGCAACTTAAGTGACCGACAAATTGGAAACTGTCTGCGAAGAAATTTAGGCAACAAAATATCTCAATGGCTTAAACTCTCACTCGGGTGAATGTGCCCGGTAAGTCATTCCACATCGGTCTGGATGGTCCGCGCTGGCTTCAATGGAAATCATGCACTTGTGTAATATCCAGGTCCGACAAGCCTGCAGACAGGCCATGCAGTCTACCGTCGAGAGCTGCATGTTGCACCAGCCCATCCCTGAGCAAAGGGCATCTCTATACCTAGTAGATATGAACTGCCGATTGTTATTATGAGGGGTCTCGATGACAGTCTCTTTCCTGGAGCAGTGAACGAGGACTTCTGCATGCACCAGTTGTCCCGGAATGATCGCGACTATACAAATTGTAATACCCCAAATTGTTTTCAATGATTTTCCTTCATTTATTTTATTAAGTTTTTAAGTAAAAAATTACAAGAACCCATTCAAATTGAAGCTCTAGCCTATATACATGGACATGGACCTTCAATTTCGTGAATGACATGGCCAAGGTCCATTTAAAAGCCCAGCTTAATGGCTATTTTTTTCAAGTGACGAATTTTTATTTTATATTATTCGTCATTATCTACATTCAATCAAAATCATCTGCATTGATCATGTTTAGCCGATTCATCGTATCCCTTCGATTATTTTTCCTTTCCTGAATTCTCATCAGATGATTTGAAAGAAATCATTTGTTACCCAAAAATAGAGAAACAATCGCTCTTTTCTTTCGTCACAAAATTTTTACTTTCTCTGTATGACTGAAAATCCTCTTTGGATATTTAGAAACATCCACAATTAGGAATGAGAAAAAAAAAGAAGAGATTCCCCATCAGACAATCAGACCGTCTCACCCTAGACGCTCCACCCCTTCTGGGAATCGGAGACAAATTCCTCTACATACAACCGGAGGTCAACTCCTCTAAGTACACAAATCGGAGCCAAGGACTCTCCCCTTCCAATGCTGACGAGCCAAGGCCTCCCAACGTCAACCGTCTTATTCCAGCCAATACTCTCATCTCCGGGTATCCTTCTGTCACATCAACGATCCAAGTATGGACAAGAACTAGCTCAAAGGCAACCCCCTAACGGTGACGAATATGCAACTCCCGCTGAAGGCATCCGAGTGGTCCTAGCTGCTTCAACTCTTGACCGACCTCTTTCCCCACGACGAAGACTGAGAGTATCTCAAGATTGGTTAGTTCACCGATACACGGTGGCATCTCCTATAAATCGATTGTGCCTTTTATGTCGAGATGGAGAAGATTAACCAGCTTATGAATGTTTCTCGGCAGCTTCCGAAGCTGATTACACTCTCGAAGTAACAAAGATTGTAATTTCACCAAGTCACAAATCGATTCCGGCAGTATTTGGATTTTTGTGTGAGAAAAATCGATCGAACGCAGGAGTTTTAATTCTCCAATTCGGTCGGGTACCTGCGTAATGCAAAAGAAACGCAACGATAACATCCCGAGGCTTTTCATATCCACGATCAAGTCTCGTATCACATCCTCTGAGACTGAGATAGTTGGCCTTGGGAATTCTGAGATTTGGAATGGCATAAACGTTCTTAGTTTCTTCATAGAGCGAAACACATCAAATCTCTTCGAAAGGCATCGTTCATAACCTTTTGCAACCATTGCCGCATGACGTACTTTGTCTTCATGGAGAGTGGAGTCTCCTTTATTCTCATCAGAGCTGAAATACGACCAGGGATCGATCGATTTCGCGAGGTCATTAATAAGATCATGCATCGAGTAGCTAGTCTTCTTATCACTTGCTTTATGAAGGAACGACGCGGCCTCCAACTGATGAAGATTTTCCATCCCCAGCTCTTGGTAAGTTTTTGCAGTCCCTTTGTGTCGTAACCCAATTTTTTCTACAAAAATCACAAAAAAATATAAAAAAATAGAAAATCACATTAAATACTAAAAAAATTTAAAATTATCGAAAATCAATAAAAATCATCAAAAATCATCTAAAATCACTTAACCATCTAAAATCACTAAAATCATCTAAAATCACTAAAATCATCTAAAATCACTAAAATCCTACAAAATCATAAAAAATCTAATTTTAAAAATAATTCTTCTCCCTATAATACGCTTAAGAGAGGGAAGAAAAAAGAAGAAGAAAAGAGACTGAAAAAAAGGCTTGGGAAGTTACATCCCAGCCGGCTGAGCCTTCCTTCGATGCGGCGGCGGCTTTAGATTATTCCTCGACGGCCTCAGATCACTCCAATGTCCATACGTCTTTGACATCCGGTAACTTCTTTCCTTTGCTGCTGTTTAATTCGGTGAATTTGCTTGCTTTGATTCCTTTTATTTTACAAACAGCATCTTCTCGACCACACCCGTTCCTCTAAAGACGAATGGAAGCGATAATGTGGAATGGCTTACGTGGGAGACGTAAGGCCCTTTTCTGTTGCTGCATCACGCAGCCGATGACCCAGGACTGATATCTGGCGACATAACCGTGTTTTGGGAATGCCTTCACCACTGCTGCGAAGGGACGCATTTCCTGGTCGCCGCTCCAGATCCAGCTTCCCGACGGCGGCTCCCCGAAGCAAAAACGACGACTAAAAGCGGTTTCCTCACCACGGCCGACCCTTGGTTCCAGCCCCATCTTCAGCGGACTCCGACTCCGAGTCCTGTTGTCCAGATCCGGCGGCGGCGTATCCATGTTCCCTCCGGCGTCCCCTCCAGCCGCGACGTCTTCGGATCTGACAGCGGCGACTCCACCTTGTCCTCTGACGTCACCAGCAACCTATCCGTGCCACCACCGCCGGTTCAACACCAAGTCCCAGAGGAATGGCAGCAACGTCGGCGTCGCTCAGACCCGATTCCGGCCATCGGCGAGTCAGCCTTCAAGACCCACACCCCAAGCTCGGGGAGGGAGACTCAGAACCTCGACGAATTCTCAGAGAACCTGCAGGTCGACCATCTAGTCTTGCAGGAGGACACGGATGATGTTGCTGTCCATATGCTCAGTCGTGCTGATTATTAAGTTTGGCTCGGGGCATTGAGGATAGTGAAGTCCCAGGAAGAACATCCCCTTCCCCACATTTGATAAGTTTCTTTTTTTTTTTTTTAATTTCTCCATACGTGCCTTTTATTACTATTTGCTTCATTTCTCCGTGGCCTATTATTTTAAAATGATTGTTTAGGCCGTGGGTTTGTAGTTTAGTTGTCTTTGGTGGGTTCACAATTTAACCTTTTACTCCTTATAACTGCCTCAGTGGGTTCAAGATGTGTTTATTTGTCATATGAATTTTAGATAATTAATCCTCGTCTATTTTCGAAAACGTTCGTAATTTCGTACGATTCTTATTGTTCATAATTTATATCCCATCGTTTTTAAATTATTTCAAGGTGAAAGTTAATTTGTTATTATTTACGACTTGGATGGAACCATCTACTTCATTTCCTTGGTATTTGTGCAGATATTTCGGGAGCATGCCTTGCGGACAACCAAGGCACGCGCCCCATTCGACGCGTTCAAGATAACGCAGTATTCGAGGGATTATTCGGATTCTTGAAGATCAAGACCCTTTGAAGACGGCTTCGCACTCACCAACGTTACGGCAACAGCGGCTCCCCAGGTTCGCTGTCATTTATTTTAAAACAACACCGTGAGGTTCAAACGCTAATGGGGGACGTTCTATATAGAACGAACAATGATACAATACCCGGTTCTCCCTTGAATTTATTTTTTTGGCTTAGAAACTGTTAAGGGCATTAATTAATCTATGAATGTCTACATTTTTGCCCAAAATCAACTTTTAAGAAATATTTTCTAAAAATGATTCACGTAGACATTTTACGCATTATTGAGCTCGAGATCATTTTTTATATCAAACAACTTCATTTTCTAAAACCGAGCTCAAATAAATCGGACATCGGAAACACACGATTAAAGCCTCCATTTTCTTTGTAATGCACGCGATTTAGTAATCCCTAATTCCCGAACCTTAACGAATCTCGATAGTTTTTCTAACTTGAACTTAAAATAAGTTAGTAGCGACTCCGATATTTTCAAAATCCGAAGCCTTATCTTTAGGGGAGGATATTCATTTTAAATGGAATCGGAAACGGGATCCACCCGCGACACTTTGTGCAACAAACCTTGTATGATCCACAGTCGAATTAACTCGTATTACGGAATGAAATCCCGGGATATTTGGCAAATTAGCAGACAATAGGAAACCGAGGTATTGCCTTCTGTAATTATAGGATTTAGATTTCTGTCTTTTCTTTTGTATTGCCTTATGTAATTATAGGATTTAGATTTTTGTCTTTCCTTTTGTATTCATTACCTACCCGGCTATATGTACAGCTGCAGCCCCTTTGTAATAATCATTGGGAAACACACATCCTTGTCTTTTGATTGATTTCTCGATCACTTTATTTTGGTATCAGAGCGAAAAGGTCTTGCGACCTGTGAGGATGACAGACGATTCTTCCAAGAAGATCGAGATTCCTGTGGAATACGAGCTGATGGCATCGGACAATCCGGGCCTCTTGCTCACCCCCTATCTGTTGGATGGGCAGAATTATCTTACCTGGTCGAGGGTGATGCGAACAGCTCTCTCGGCGAAGGAAAAACTCGACTTCATCGATGGGACCGTGAAGAAGCCGAAGGCGGGCGACCCTCTGGCCCGACACTGGAACCGCTGCAACTCCATGCTAATCGCCTGGATCTTCAACTCGTTGGAGAAGCATCTCCAGCCCTCTACGACTTTTGCCGGTGACGCCAAGACGTTGTGGGATGAGCTAAAAGATAAGTATGTTCGAAGGCACGAATTGAATATATACAGGGTCCAGTCCAAAATTGGACGTCTCAGGCAAGGAGGAAGATCAGTGCAGGACTATTACACCGAGATGAAGCAGGCATGGGACGAGTTGGATTGCTATGAAGAGGATCTCGGGTGCAATTGCTCGGCAGTGACGAAGTACCTGGCTAAGAAGGAGCGAGAGAAGGCCCACCAATTTTTGATGGGTCTCAACGCCGATTTTTCAGCCGTGAGAACGAATATTCTCAGCAGCGGACCTCTCCCACCAGCGAATCAGGTCTTCGGTCTCGTGAGCCAGGACGAGACTCAGCAAACTCTCGAACATGGGCAGGAGACAGACGGCACTGCTCTGGTGGTGAAGACCGGCGGATCTCGAGGAGGCACGAATTCCGGCGACGGAAGAAAAGAACCGAGTGGGTCGACTGGAGGATGCCGACACTGTGGGATGAGAAATCATACCATCGACAATTGAATTCATCTTCACGGATTTCCCGATGGCTGGAAGGAGAAGAAGAAGGGCGCTGGTGGTAGGGGCAAGCAGATGAGCTCCAGCCCACATGGAGCGGCCCAGATCCGTCAGCCAACAGGCCCCACTGGAGGAGTACCGGGCCATACCCAGCAGACGCGACAAGTAACCCGCCCCACAGAAGGCTTAAGAGCCCACGTGGCCCAGGCAGGCCCGAGCGGAAATGCGGGCCGTTTCAAGCAATTGATGAACCTCTCCGACGACCAATTTCACCGGATGATGGATATTGTCGGGTCCTCCGACATGGGACTCGAGGATCCACTGACGGGTACAAATTTTATTTCTGTCGATACAGGTGTCAATTGGATAATCGACAGTGGAGCTTCTCGACATATGACAGGTCAGAGATGCTATTTTCGGGAAATTGCCCCAATGAGACAACGCTCGTCGATACGTGTGGCAAATGGTGACACAGTACAAGCCACACATGTCGGAGATGTGGAGATCGGGAATTCTTTTATTATAACAAATGTTTTGCTAGTGCCGAATTTTCCTTTCAATTTGATATCAGTTGATCTACTGATGAGCGAATTGAAATGTGATGTCTTGTTCTCACGGGACTGTGTGTAATACAGGATTGCATTTCGAGGAAGACGATTGCAGTGGCTGAGCGCCGAGGGGGGTGTACTACTTGCGTCGGGTGGTCGTGACAGCATCAGCTCATCTCTCCATGAAGACAGCTCAAGTATGGCATAAGAGGCTGGGGCACCCATCGCGTCGCATTATATTTCAGGGTATCAAGTCTGCTCTAGAAAATAATGAGTGTGATATATGTCAACGGGCTAAACAAACCCGGTCGACTTTTAATCTCAGTATGAATAAAGCAGATTTTCCATTCCAACTTGTACACTGTGACCTCTGGGGACCTTATCGAACGAAATCTATTGCGGGTGCAAATTATTTTCTGACAATCGTCGATGACTACAGCAGAGCCACATGGCTGTACCTATTGAGGGAAAAATCTGAGGCCCAGCACCAGCTGATAAAGTTCTGCAATCTGGTCAAGAACCAATTTGATCGCTATGTGAAAATCATACGGAGCGACAATGGCACATAATTCCTCTCTCGTTCTCTGCAGAGCTATTTCGCGGAGCATGGAATTATTCATCAGACGACTTGCACTTACACACCTCAGCAGAATGGAAGGGTGGAACGCAAACATAGACATATCCTGAACGTAGCGCGGGCTCTCCTTCTCCAGGCCTCCCTGCCGACCAAGTTTTGGGCGGAGTGCGTCTCGACTGCTGCACACCTGATCAATTTGACACCGACTCAAGTTCTGGAAGGGAAGAGTCCCTATGAGGTACTATTCGGGAAGACACCTCACTATGATAATTTGCGGGTTTTTGGTTCATTATGTTATGTGGACACCAGACCTCGCGATGGGGATAAGTTCAAGGAGAGGTCACGCCGTTGCATATTTGTGGGTTACCCGTATACGCAGAAGGGTTGGAAGGTCTATGATCTAGAGAGTCATGAACTTTTTGTCTCTAGAGATGTGATCTTCTGTGAGGATGAATTTCCTTTCGCCCAACAGCGAGGGACGCAGCGTGATAAGGGAGATTCTCATCGACCGATGTTCTTGAGTCCGAATCAGCCAGTATATGAGGCAGTAAGTCGTGATGCGCATGCCGACATTCAGGGGGAGAATACACCCGTTGAGCGACACCTGACGCCTGATGATCCTAGATTTGTCGAGGGAAATCCTATACAGGATGAGGGGAATCTTCGAGATGAGCCCAACACTAGCCAGCATATAGTGGAAGTATCGGTTGAAAATGTTCGACGATCTCAGAGAATTAGAGCTACTCCCAAACATCTCGAGGACTACGTGGTACACACTGCGGTACACGACTCACACCCCCCTTCCGCATCACGCTCGACCACGGCATCGAATTCCTCAGGTACAATTTATCCCCTCAAGAATTACCTCTCATATTCCCATATTAGCAATCATCATATGTCGTATATTGCATCTGTTGATTCGGAGGTAGAGCCTAGAACTTTCAAAGAGGCTTTGTAGGATGATCGGTGGAAGGCGGCCATGGGTGAAGAAATCAAGGCACTGGAGTCCAATGATACGTGGACGATTATGGACTTACCGCCGGGGAAGCGAGCTATAGACTGTCGGTGGGTTTTCAAGATCAAGCGCCGAGCTGATGGATCAGTGGAGAGGTTCAAGGCTCGTCTCATAGCAAAGGGGTTCACTCAGATAGAAGGTGTAGATTTTCATGAGACGTTCGCTCCTGTGGCCAAATTGGTCACCGTTCGCTGCTTATTAACAGTGGCGGTGGCTAAACAATGGGAGATTCATCAGATGGACGTCAACAATGCCTTTTTACACGGAGACCTAGATGAAGAGGTTTACATGAGGCTTCCGCCCGGTTTTGCAGCCACAAGGAGGGGACAGGTTTGCAGACTTCAAAAGTCTCTTTATGGTCTTCGACAGGCATCTCAGAACTGGTTCTCGAAGTTTGTTGATGCACTACTACGATATGGATTCATCCAATCGGGTGCAGATCATTCCGTATTCACTTACTCTCACCACGGTGACTTCTTGGGGGTGCTAGTCTACGTTGACGATCTGATCATTGTTGGAAGTAACTCTGAGAAGTGCGATGCTCTGAAGCGGTATCTTGATGAGTGCTTCAGTATCAAAGATCTGGGACCTTTACAGTATTTTCTTGGGATTGAGGTTACACGGATGGACTCAGGGCTATTTCTCAATCAGAGGAAGTATGCTCTTGAGATCCTTTCGGAGTGTGGGATGTTGGGCGCAAAGCCGTCACCCTTCCCCATGGAGCAGCATCATTGCCTATCAGCAGACTCTGGCGAACCATTATCTGATCCCGGCAAGTATCAGCGCCTCGTGGGCCGTCTCATTTATCTCACTATTACGCGACCGGAGCTTTGTTATTCTGTCCACATCTTGGCACAGTTTATGCAGGATCCACGACAACCCCATTGGGACGCGGCCTTACGAGTATTACGGTTTATAAAACAATCTCCGGGACAAGGCATTTTCATTCGGCCACACTCTTTCGAGCTTGACATCTATTGCGTCTCCGATTGGGCTGCATGTCCTACGACTTGCCGTTCCACATCTGGATACTTCGTCACTTTAGGGGGTAGTCCTATATCTTGGAAGACCAAGAAACAGACAACGGTCTCACGTTCCTCCGCGGAAGCAGAATACCGTGCCATGGCGGTTGCCGTTAGCGAAGCATTATGGCTTCGCAGTCTTCTTCGATCTCTTGAAGTCGATGTCACTCTTCCTGCCCGTCTTTATTGCGACAACCAGGCTGCCATCCACATAGCAGCCAACCCTGTCTTTCATGAGCGTACGAAGCACATTGAGATCGACTGCCATTTCATTCGAGAGCACATCCAGTCCTCGGCAGTTGCTACATCTCACATTTCTACTCATGCACAGCCCGCGGATATCTTCACCAAAGCCCTTGGTCGTGACAGGTTTCGGTTTCTTCTCGGTAAGTTGGGTGTTCGTGACCCTCACGCTCCAACTTGAGGGAGAGTATTACGGAATGAAATCTCGGGATATTTGGCAAATTAGCAGACAATAGGAAACCGAGGTATTGCCTTCTGTAATTATAGGATTTAGATTTCTGTCTTTCCTTTTGTATTGCCTTCTGTAATTATAGGATTTAGATTTTTGTCTTTCCTTTTGTATTTATTACCTACCCGGCTATATGTACAGCTGCAGCCCCTTTGTAATAATCATTGGGAAACACACATCCTTGTCTTTTGATCGATTTCTCGATCACTTTATTTACTCGTCTTGGTCGAATACGTAATCCTTCGGGAATAACGCACAAGCTGCGAAACATCTCTTTTCAAGTGAATGGGGAGGTGAATGGAGCTTAACCTCAATGCAGAAGGAATATTTCCTTCCAAGTTCCAAATACCGTGACGTAAAACTCTTCTCCAATTTTCAGGGTCTTTTTGGAAACGAAGCAGCCCTCCAATCACCTTAATAGAAAGAGGCAGCCCCTTACACTTATTTGCCAATTCAACGGCAATTTCTCGAAGAACGGGAATAGAGTGATAGGCGAGCAAAGACAAACAGTCCTCTGGCGAAGCTGTCTAACTGCTTCGGATTAGGGTCTCCGACCTTTCTCGCGAACTCGGCATTTCTTGTGGTAAGCGGAATCCTGCTTCCTTGACTCCCGGAATACAAGGGCTTTAGCAGAGTCTCGATCTCGACGTACTCTTTGTTCCTTACGTCGTCAACCACAATCAGAAATTTCCTTCCGGACAGTGTCCATTTTAGGGAGTTTTGAAGTTGATTCAGATCCTTGTCTGTACTGGGCGAAGAAGGGGTTACCTGGTCCAGGATGCTCTTGGTGATGGCAGTCACGTCAAAGACGTCAGAAACACAAGCCCAAGCTTTGACAGTGAATTTCAAGGACTCGTGATTATACAGCTCTTGTGCAAGGGTAGTTTTACCGAGTCCTCCCATCCCCACGATCGAAACGACGGCAAATGGTCGGACAGTGCTGTGGGTTCTTTCTTACCCCTTTTGACTTTTTTTTGGGGGGTAATAAATAGCTTTATATTCCTTTCCCATTTCCTACAATCAGCCTCTTCACATGACTTTCTTAAGTGTCCCTCCTTAAGGGTGTTTCACTTTTCTTTACGGGCGATCACATAAAAATTCAGTGTTCAAAGGCCTCATGTCCTACGCGTTGTTGCCCGATTCTGCACTGTCCATGTAACGCGAGTTTGGACTCGTGAGGGTTTAGGACCCCTTTAAAAATTCGATAACTAACAAGACAATTTATGAATTGAAAATGTACCTACGTCTAAGCAACGTACGATTCACCTCGTGTAATTTCCTCGCGAAGGGTCCTTCGTGTCAAGCCACTCTAGGCATTCTACGTGCTCCTCCCAGAGGTTTCCGCGACATGCCTCAAGACGAACTCGTCCTCGGGTATCTTCTTGAGAAGAAGATGGAATGGGCCAATCGGGTAAATGTTTGGGATCAGGGATGAAAGGGCCTCAAGGACGGCTGGCTCCAGCTCCTCAAAAGTATGAATATTGTCGCGTCGGCTTTTCCGCTCCTCTCCATCACATCCACAAGAAACTTAAGGAAGGTATCGCTAGCGTCCGTGGCTCCAAAAAAGTCTGGCATGTCGCACTGCCTCATACACTTCATTCCCGGGATCCAATCTATCACGCCATTCGACCAGTCGATCTTTTCCTGATCCGATTGCCCTGGTTACATCATTCGACAGAAAAAACCAATAAGACCATAAATCATAGTCAGTACTGGGGACTAATTCTCGTGAAAGATCACCTCTCGACGGCGCAAGGCATTTTTCCATGAACGACCGGTAATACTTAAAGGCCAGGGTCGCGCAACTTGGTATTGAGAACAGATGTACCAGTGGAAGCCCAAATTTCTCTGCAGCCGAGGCTATGGCAAAATTCATGAATCCATCCGCCACGATATGAGATATCCGTGGTACCTCGGAGCCGTTTTTCGAGCCATCTTCCTCGGTGAGCTTCCCGAGGAGGTCACTCAAGGGGTTGACTATGTAATCCCGAATGGAGTCGCACAGGGCGGATATATCCTGGGTGGCGTCGGCATCCGACGGAGGGATGCCATTGGGTATCGCAAAGAACCGCACCCAGGGAGGTCCTCGAGGGAGGCAAGGCCTCCGGAATGGAGTAGGTGACGGTGGTTGAATTCGGTGTTGATGAAGGTTACGAAGCAGCCCCTTTGGTGTAGTAACCTGGCCAGCTTCAGCATCCCTCCGATGTGGCTTTGGACAGGGATCGGCAAACAGACAACATGGGACTTCATCTCTGCCGATCTCTTTGGCTGTATTTCTTCTCTTTCCCTTGAAACGAATGTGTTTGTATGTCAAAGGGCACCAGAGTTTATATAGAAGATGAGCACATACTCTTTTCTCGAGGGAAAACAATGTACGAATGTTACTCATAAAATTCTTAGTACATTCTCGTTGGTACGAACCATGTTATCTAAGGACCACTGTCGATTATATGATTTAGTGTAAACCGTATCGTAATAACATAATATTTTTAGTCCAAAGTGTTGCATAGGTGACTATTGACTACTCCACATGAATCTTAGATCGAGTATCCTTTTTCATTCGGGTTCAATTATAAAAACTCGATTAAAGTTAGAACGAATTCTCGATCGATTCGAAAATACCCGCGAGCTTTACTAGGTGAAGTCCTTTTTGTGCTTCAACTCGATCTGAATATACCTTAAGTTCACGAAAGATTTATTCGTTAACGGCATAAAGTTTCAAAATTGGCCAAATAGGGTTGAAAATTCGTTGATTCTAACATCGAGTTCAGAGACTGTGCAGAAATTTTATTAGAAGGGGGGGTAACTCACATTTAGAAATGTTGGGATAGTCCCACACCGGATAGAAAAGGCCTGGGCCAATGCCTTAAATAGAGTTGGGACCCTTCACCTAATTGCTAGCTTTTAGGTGAAGGGAAACCCCGACACAATTTCTAACGTGGTATCAGAGCCAGATTTGTCTCGTCGGACAAAGATTCCGAACGAGGACGCCCGACCCCCGGACAAAGATCCGATGTGGGATTACGGGGAGGTGTTGGGATAGTCCCACACCGGATAGAAAAGGCCTGGGCCAATGCCTTAAATAGAGTTGGGACCCTTCACCTAATTGCTAGCTTTTAGGTGAAGGGAAACCCCGACACAATTTCTAACAAGAAACAACGAGTTCTTTAGAAATTGAACCCGCTTGTTTGTAATAGCGAATTCTTGAGCTTATTTATCCAATTTCGAAACTTTATATTTTTTTGGCAAATTATTACGTGGAGTAATGTCGAATAGAGGTAATGAAACCATGGCTGTTTACGACCCATAAAGTTTCAAAATTGGCCAATTGTCAAAAACTCATTATTTCTAACAGCGAGTTCCCCTCTCTTAGAACCATGGACTAACAACGAGTTTTAATATCCAGTTAGGAATCGACTGTTACAAACAACGAGTTCATAGGCTGTGCATAATTTTTATTCTAAGGGAAAGTAACTCACACTTAAAAAAAAGGAGATCTTCGGGAATTCTCGATCTTAATTTTTCGAATTTTGAAACTTTATGTATTTGACGAACATTATTTACGAACAAAAACGAAATCACTGCTTATTCACCCGTTCATTTTTCTCTAAACCGATGTTACCCAAATATACAGGAGCAAACGACAATTAGTGACAACAAGAAAAATATTACCAAATTGTTCCTGTCATTCCCCCACGGCAAGAAAGAAAAACAGGAATCAGACAAACTTTGAACATTACATTACGAGTTGAGGCCTTTTGATAACATTACTTACATGCTCACGGATACCACGACTCGCTAACGAAATTACCTAAAAAACCCTGTCCATCCCCCCCAAAAAAAAGGGCAAAACATAGACGAGCTAGAAATAGTTGGCGAGAACAAAATCGTCTTCTAAGAAATTACCATTATTTATTTAGAGAGAGAGAGAGAGACAATTCTCATGTACATGAAACCGAAAGTCATAAATTCATTCCTAAATTTGTTATGTTTATAAAAAAAAATATATTTATAGATTTAAATTGCATTGTATTTTGCTCTTTTGTCAGATATCTTATGTCATTTATTGTCCTCTTTATAATAATACTACTACTGTTATATTATTTTACAAAAAGATTAGTGACAAATTTATTTCACTATCATCATCTACGTCAACAAATTTGTTTTGGAGTGAATTGCGTTCAATGAAAAAAATCAACAGAATAGTTGCGGCAGATAAGTCCACGCAGATGTGGGGACAAAAATAAATTTAATAAATTTTTTATATTCTTATTTAAATTTAAAATGGAGAAATTTAGGAGATGATATTGAGGAATGTTGGTATAAAATATGAAATATAATTAAATTCATGTTTTAATTTGTCATTATCCAACTATGACTATAATTTTTAGGTAAAATGGCCTTCATTTTATGCAAACTTTCTCTTTTATAATTAACTTAGTTTGCTATACGATTTTATCACCAACTTTATTTTTATATTGATTTTAGTCAATCTTGAATTTCTATAGCTAAAAAAAGTCTTAATTAATCTGACATGTATCCTATAATAGTTGAGTTGCGACCTCTCATTCCTTTATTCATCAATTCAATTAACTCGTAGTAGCACCCCAATAGAGCCATTAGAAAATATTGTCCAATTTCGGCTTCCAACTCATTTGCTCTGGCCATCGAAATTATTTCTCATTTTTTTTATTCGATAAATGAAAATTATCTATTAAGATCTGTTTGGCTTTCGCATGCTAAAATCCAAGATTGGCAAAAAACAAAATTAAAAATAAAAAGTTGGTAACAAAATTATATAAGTTAAAAAAAAAACAAAAAGTTGGTAACAAAATTATATAAGTTAACGAAAAAACAAAACGTTGGTTTAAATTTGAGGCAATAAATCGATATTTTACCTACTTTTTATTGAATGTTTGTTCAATAAAACTACGTGTCCAAGTGGTGCGTTTAATGTTTCAAATATTCAAACCAGATTTGAAGCGACGCCATATTCTCGCTTTCATCTACAAAATTCCAAATATAGTGCTGAACTTACTTGAGACAATGGATCCCAATGATCCATTCGTGAACTTCACCTTGGACATATTTGACACAGCAGACAAGGCCGATACAAGTTTACAACCGTCATTCACACTTTCAAAAAACTTGAGCCGATTGTGCCACTCCAGCTTTCATCCTTGATGCATACATAATATTTACGAGATCGGCCCTTTCCAAGTTCTTCTGAACCAGATACCTCAGGATGACACTATCTCAAAGCACATCCATGGGAACTTATGGGAGGAACATGCGGAATGCCTCAAGTGGCTCGATACCAAGGAACCCGGATCTGTACTCCATGTCACATTTCTTTTTCGAACTAACTGCAAATCCATATAATGCTCGGCTACTTGGCATAGTGAAGCTCTGTAACACTGATGGGCTGGGCTGCAAGCCTGATGTTATTGAATGAAGTCCAAGCCTGGTTCTAGGAAGAAGACAAAAGCAGTTGGAGTTGTTAGCGCTGTTGTTGTCTGGTGTTATGGAGCACGCACATCCCAGATGAGGACGAAGGGCTGTTACCATAAGATTCTGGGTTGTTACCACAAGATTCTAGGTTTAATGAGCTAGTTAGGAAGGCCTCGTCTTACGCCAATAAGTAGGAGAATGGTTCTCCACACTGGCTGAAATTGATTGTAGGCTGGAAGTAACTTGATTAGAACTAATGGGAATAGATCAAATGGGAAGGTAATGATATTAAGTGATTGGGTCGTACTTAGTTCTAGAACTAATATTCTGATGTATTTTTACAGGTCAATCAAAGTTTTCCGCTGGTACTTCACTCTATCTACGTGTTTAGTGCATAAGATGATTGTAATAAAGGTATTGTAACGATTTCAGTGATCAGTTGTTAATAATAACGATAATCTGCAGTTTTTTTCCAAGTAGCGAATTTTTAGATCCTTTTACAATGCCCGCAAACTTTTGGAGCAAACGCCACCTCTTTGCATATTTAGATGTAAGAGCTAGTAAATAGGAATTCCTGAACCGAACTGGTTTTTCGACATAAGCAGTTTTATTAAAAATAAATCGGTGGTAAATCTGTAATAGCTTACCTAGGTTAAGCAATACGTTTTCTACGGAGCCATTATCGATGAGGAAGGCGATACGAGCCACTCCCGATCTTCTTGAAAATTCCTTCTATGGATCATGCTCCGCCCATCGCCCTTCACCTTTCCAAAGAGCATGGAGACGATTGGTGAGGGCCGGGCAGTCCCTTGAAGGTCTAGTTGTGGCGTCAATCGGGAGAGCAGGCCCGGATCCTCGTGTCGCCTGGTTTGCCACGTGCTTTAGGCCGGAGGATGCACGTACAAGCCTCTCTTAAAAAAAGATTCATAACTTATATAAGTGATGAAAATTTGAAAGTTATTCGAGGAGTAAAAAGGATCGTCGTTAAGCTCAAGCCGTTTTAATAATCATAATCGCAGTTTAGCGGCATGGTTTATCTACGCTGAAGACATTGTCGATTGCATGCTGAAGATGTTGTCGCCACATGGTATTTGGTTTAAGGAGACATTTCTATTTTGGTTTATCAATTACAAAAATATTATATACATTATCCCCTTAGCATCTTAACATTATTGTTCGAAACCGCATTTTTTGAAAAAAAAATTAAAAAAGGTATTTGAAGTTTTTATTTAGGAAATATTTTACTTTTGAACTGATGCTTAAGAGAGATTAATAAATTAATAAATTATCAAATTATGATCGTATTTGACCAATTTCTTTTTCGAACTAGCTGCAAATCCGTATAATGCTCGGCTACTTGGCATAGTGAAGCTCTTAATGACGATGTTCTTTCCCCGGTGTTCTTCATGGTCTTTTAGAAGATTCGGTGAATCATCAACTATGGCATTGTGCAAAATTCTTTCGAAGCATTTTATGTGCACAGGACAGGGGTATTTATTTATATATATTTTTTCGTGACTGTTGATTTGTTACATTATTTTTATTCTAATCTTCGGATTCTAGAATTTGGTATTGTCTGTGGATGGTTAGAAAGTGGACATCAAGGGAAAATATTTTTTTATAAAAAAATGGGAAGTTTGTATTAATTTATCCTAAAAATTCGAATTAATTTCCAACGGTGGAATGTTACTGTTTCGTGAAGTATTTCGCACGTAAATGCTTATAATCCATCTCGTTTTCATTTACTATGAGAAGGAAAATCCTGCTTCCAATTTTCTAAAAAGGGAAAAGAAGTCCGACTTTGTCTTCTAGCTTTGTAGCACAAAATTTAACAATAAATAACTAAACAAAAACATTACTGCATAAATTATGGCATGTGTAGGACAGCAATGAGTTTGATTCTCGTCCAATTTTGGGTTCCATGAATCCCAACATCCTGATAAAAAAGTGGTCCAATTCATAGTTACCAAATGTTGTGTCTGGTTTTCCAACAACCATCCAATCACGAACGCGACCCGTTACTTACGCGCTTTATCGCGACTATATTCGTCGTCGATGTGTCATGCGATGATGAGCAGTATGTGGGGCAGTCCACATCACTCATGGAGGACAAAAATCAAAATGAACCCATTTGTCAATATTCATTCAATTATGTGGTCTTGTGTCCCCTAGAATTGGACCAAAATTCAACCCAGTTCAGATTTCCCCACAAATCTTGATGTTTTTTTGGCAAGAACATGAGAGAAAAAAATTGTATTCACTTTAGTTGTACGATTATTATCTTAAAACAGATGATACAAAAGTACAAGCAAAAACACACATTAATAATATTAATACTCCCCTAATACCAAATTTAACGCAACATCTTACTAAACAATAGTAACTTCTGGAATGAGTCGGAGGTGGGAATGCCAATATTCCCCTTTCCCCTTCCTGCATTTCTCCACCAACTCCTCCTCCGTACATCTACGAATGTAGAGAGATTCCAGGGAGTCAGGGAGGCCGTCTTCTGGTAAACACCTCAGCCTCGGACAGTCCCAAATCTGCAAAGTTTGAAGTGAAGTGAGGTGGTGTCTGAGTCCCCCACCCACCCTCTCCAACTTCTTCATACCCCCAATATCCAAATTGACGAGGGACGAAGGGAGGAGGCGACTCCATTCTCTATCATCATCAGCAGGAGGAGGAATACACACCATCTCATCCACGCACCCCATCTCACCCCTAATCATCAAATCTTGTAAGGCGGTGAGGCCCCTCAACCCCCACTCCTCAATTGGATGATTCAGATTCCTGCATCCCGCAATCCAAAGAAATTCCAGACTAGGAGGCATACCTCCTCTCGGTGCTAACCTCGTGATGTCGTTGTACGCGCGTCCTTCGGCCTAGCACCCGCGCTGTGGCTCCGACGACACGAGGATCCGGGCCCGCTCCCCTAGGCCCAATCCGGTCGGCGTCGCGACTCGAGCATCGGACGCTGCGGAAGGGCACCGGGTTGAATCCTCCCTTGTTTCCCGAGCGGATCTGCGGGACACTTCGCCGACCGTCTCCAGTCCTTGGAGGCGACGGGCGAAGGGCTGCGTGAGACCTCGCTTGGGATTTTCGGGGAGGATCCAGGGAGCGGCTCGTGTTGCCGTCACCCATCCAATGATGGCTCCGTTTTGTAAAAAGTGTTGTTGTTTAACCTAGGTAAACTATTACGGAGTCGCCACCGACTTTTTTATTTTTAAAACTGTTGAAGTCGGAAAAAACAGCTGGTTCGGGGATTTCTACTTACTAAATCTTTACACTCTAAGCATGCGAAGAGGTGGCGTTTGCTCCAAAAGTGTTTGGCTTTTGATTGACGGGCGTTGGACCCGATCCGGGCATGACTCCGGACTCATGTCATTGTTTTACGGGCGTTGGACCCGATTCGAGCCTTTTGGGCTCGAACTCATGTGTATTTGACAAACAGCATGCGACGATAAACCTACGGGCCTAAAGCATGCGAACAATCACAACCAATTATTGAGATTAAAGGGAACGGGAAAGGGCGGTGATCGTGAGCCTATGCACTTGGGCTCACGACCCATTACAAGTGGGAATAAAGAAAAAGACGGGAAGCCCGCACTTCCCTCATGTACCTGATAAGACGGTTGATGTCGCTTCTCTCTTAACCAACGGTTTTTAGGCCGCGGTAGATGCAACCCGCGCGGTTTGTTACACGCGCCTTCAAGCTTTCTATCTTCGAAATATCGCTTTGTCGAAAATTCCATGAAGCTCGATTGATTTTTCATGCAAAATTAAAACACCACATAGAAGACGATATTCAGAAAATTCCAAAATACATGGGATGATTTTGAAATTAACTGGTGAGTAAGAATGATTACTCACCGGGCGTTGTGTGGCCCGTTGATGTTGATCCTTCATGATGTTGAAAATGGATGTCTGGGGCGTTGTATAGCCCGTTGATGTGGATCTTCCGTGATGTCGGAAGATGGATGTCTGGGGCGTTGTGTGGCCCGTTGATATTGATCTTCGGTGATGTCGAAAATGGATGTCCCTTGGTAATGAATTCCTCGTTGTTTTACATGCACAACAAAGGAAAGGAGAGGAGAATACAAAGCTTTAATAGTGGTTAAATTGACGTAAACTTAACCGAACCGAAACAATAAGACATGACTTACCGTTTGAAATGATTAAGTTAAATGAGGCATTATGTACCCCGTTAATGTCGATCTTCCAAAATTGTCGTTTTGGTTGAAGTTGCTCCATTGGAAGTAGGTTGTCGAAAATATTCGCAAAGTCCCGTTGTATTTTTCATGCAAAACAGAAGGGAAACGGATATTAATATTGCACATTGAGATGAAATGTTATGTAGAATAATAAGGATATAAATAAGTCCAAGCAAAATATGATCACGTGGACAAAATATTTTAGAACTGTAATGGTGACAAAAATCAAAAGAAATTGTGTCAGATTAAAACCAACCGATAATTGCTAAAACCAAAGGAAATCTATCTCAAGCGTATTAGAACGAATCAATTTAAAAAAAAAGATTTATAAGGCATGACTACATAAAAAAAAATCGATTGAGAGGACTTATGACCTTTTGGAGACTTTGGTCGAAACCCACTTGGAGATACCCAAATGCTGGGAATCTGTCGCCTGGTGTTGTCGATCGAGGGATGGAGATGAGCTCACCTCGAGACCTCCGACTTACTGAGAGCTCAAGACCCCGAAGCATGTGCCGCCGACGAGCTGGGATCTGAGGACAGCGCCAAGGAGGGAAAGGGGGTCACTGTCGCCGGCCCCGGAGACGCCCCGAGGAGGATTCACCGCTGCCAAGGCCGGATCTGGAGTGCGGTGCGGCTGGTCAACCGGTCGACGAGTGGACGCGGCGTCCTTGAAGTCTCGACTCGGGATGGCACCGGTGGAAGGTTGGTAAGCTGGCCGTCTCCGGACTTGGGTATGCCAGGAGGAGATGGAGGTCCGAGGATGCCGGAAGTGCCTCTGAAAGTCGCCATTCGTCGCGGCCGGGTCGACGGCCGTAGCTGGGGAGTTTGGCTAGATCTGGGTTACGTAGCCCAAGAGGGAAGCCGAGAGAAGGCGGGCATCAAGGGCTGCAGCCAGGGGGAAGCTTATGAGGCTGGCTTCGGACTTGGCGGCTAGTGAGGCGTCGGTCTTGGCGAAGGGACGAGGGGGGAGGGCGTCCCTTTTGTCGTCGAACCTTGGCCGGGAAGACATGGGAGTTGGCTTTGGGGAGGCCTTGGCTTCTGGTGGGTTTTAGGAGGGTGTCTTTGGTTCGATTTCTGGATGTGTGGAGGGAGGAGTCTGCTGTTGGAAGATGAGCTCCGGTGAGGCTGCGAGAAGGGACTGTGTTTGGACAGCCTCTGTTCGCCCTTGATTCGTCCAAGGAGAGTCCACGGCTCAAGTAAATGTTGCCGTTGGTGTTTGTAGACGAGACTCCCGCATTGAATGCGGGAAGTTCGCGGCTGGTCGATGTTGTTGTTCTGCTGTTGCCTGAGGGATGGCAGTGGCTATCGTCTATGCACCTTGGGCAGAATCGGTTGGAACGGAAGCAACAACAGCCATCTGCTTGCGAGCTTGGGAAGAGCAGATGAAGGTCTATGGCCTCGATTCCCTCTGTGTACGGTTCCCCCTTTTTTTTTAGGTGGAGGGCCTCTGCCCTTCTCATATGTCATCTGTTTCTTTAATAGAGGAACTTGCCTATCATCTGACTGATTGTGGCACACGCATCAAGGCAGAGCAAATGATGATTGCCCAGGAAAATCTGTTTGTCTTGAGTTGGGGGCCGAGGGGGAAGACTGTCCCTGCCAGCTTTGCGTGCGGCCGGATTTTTTCTTTCTGTCCTTTGCAGTCGACTTCCTCTAATTTTTATCTCCTTGACGCCTTCTCCTTTTTTAACACATGCAGGTGGAATCACACAGAGCGATTGTGAAAATCGAGGTGACCAGGCTTTGGGCGGTGGGAAATCATCGCCGTTCTGTCTTTGTGGTTGGCGTCGTAGGCGGGACGGTGCGCTGCTATATCGGGATTGTAGGGCTCGTCGATGGGGCATGGGCGGTGGAGTAGGTCATCATGAGGCTGGTCTGATTGTTGCTGCTTTTGCTCATCCTCTTTTCTTGTGCGCTGGTATGCATCTTTGACTGCCTTCCCCCACCGCAACGAGCTGAAGCGCCCCCCCTTTTTGGTGGACATATCTGTTCGTGGAGCCCCTCTCACTTTGCCTACATGCCACGAACTCCGAAGCTTTGCCCAAAGGATGGACTACTTATGCCACGTACAACTCATTGTCGTGAACCAAAACAATCACTCGAGTTCGACTATAAAGGGGTGCTCCTGAAAATCTTAGACTCTTCGAATTTTAGGCTCGTTGTTGTTCCCGTGAGAAGGAAGATATGCTGAATTTTCTATTGTCTGCTTCTATTGGCATATAAATGAGGAGATTGAGTTCTGCCAGGGAATGAGTTCATGGGGGGGGAAGCAATCGATCATTTCGTTGAGTGAACTCCATGACAGAACGCATGGGTTCATAATGAATAATGTTTTCTTCAAACCACGGTGAGTTCCCCTGACAATCTTGGGACAAGGATATCTCATTCGTATGACATTTACCAATTATATCAACATGCAGCCAACGACTGTTCCACTCCACATGCACTTCTCAAGCATGGAGAAATTCATTAGAGACGCAGATTCCGGCAGCACGTCGTGGTTACGGTCATATAGCCAAAATGAGCTCGTGGTTTACGCAAAACGATTACGGATAGTGCGATAATTTGGGGTATCTACAGTTTGCCCCTCCTTGAGAGGGAATCTGAGAAGATTGTCTCGCAAGGACGTCATAGATACCCCAAATTATTAACTTGAAGTGTTCTTCGTAGATCTGTACCTTGGGATCTCATAAAAAAATGTCAGTAACGAATGCATTCCCGTGATGTACGGGGATAATCAAACATGTATGATTACGACATTCATGCATGTCATATTTTACTTTGGTGAAGCTTATTAAGATTGCTTCTAAGCAAGATCAAAGAAGGGCTTCTGACTTCTCTCATGTCTTACTCTCAATTCTGATAGCTATCTCAGCTGGATTTTAGAATTCCCTTGACATGGATGCTCATGTACCAGTCGAAAGAGTCTTTATCTAGGTTGAAATGTAGCTTTGGCGTAAGTCATTTGAATAGAGAATCTGAATTTGTCATTTTGAAGGAACGAGTCGAAGGACCTCATCGGAAGCTGTTGTACCATAGAGGTTCCACCGTCCAAGCGAATTCTCCATCTACTAGACAACAGGCCCGTTGAGACGCGCCATTGGGGATTGATGGTCGATCCACTAGAGCTTTGAAAATATGCTTTGGGGAGTGTTTTTCTCCTCGTTTTGTCCGGGAGATAGCACCTTTGCTTTTGCAACCGTTCATGTCGGCCCTGGTGCTTTAATTTGCTCTTTTGTTTTCTTTTTCTTGCGCTATGCTCTTGAAGACTTTAGTCTTTGCACAAATTCTGCTTTTTCTTTGTTGAATCGTAGGGATTTGCCTTGCTTTCTTTCGTTCACTCCACTTTGCTGGAGATACTTTGGACTCCTTGGGGATTTATAATTCTTGATGGTTTTTGAGGATTTGCCCCATTTTCTTCTCTGCTGATCTTTTTGGAGCTGCTTTGGACTCCCAAAGGATTTGTACGTCTTGCAGAATTGTTGGAGGTTTTCGTCCCTGGGTGCAAGTCAACTAGCAAGCACGTTTGCTGATGGTACCTCTTCGCATGAACTTTGAGGAAGTGTCGCCTCTGTGGTCTGTCGCTTCCGGTTTCTAACTACAGGATCTCCGTTAACCTCGATGTAAGGCGATCCTTAGACTCAGTGGGACTAGTGTGTGTAGAAACTTCGACTTTGGCTCGGAAGGGCTAGCAATGGTCATGTCCGTGTTTGGGATAGAGAATAAATGCTCGATCTCATCCTAGTCTGAGCATCTTTCGTCAAAGGATTCTTTGTCCACCTAGACGTATGTATGTGAACCCTCATGGTGTTTGCACTCCTCTATTTGGGTAAGTGTTTAAGAATGGGCTGCCTTCTCCATTCTCGCTCAGAAGCATTCTTATTGTAAAAGATCTTTTAAAATTGTATGCAAAAGGGCACACAAATACTTAAGAAGTGAATATGTTTAGGTACGCAAACCTCTTTGGAGACGTCGTACTAAGGTGGTGCTCTTGTGCAAGCTTCGCGGGGAAAGTGTTTGCACTTTCATGCCCCAGTCATGGTCCTTGAGATTAGACTCGGAATAGCTTCCATCCAACCACCCACGCCGTTGCCTAAGAGTTTGTACCGTATTGTATGGAACCCATGTGCCTACACAGTTGACAAGGACGGCGATGAAGTTAGCTCATGCACTTCGACTCTCGCTTGGGGAGATTATAAAAAGTTGGGTATTCGCTGGGGATATGAGATGAATATGCCCATCTCGATGGTCGTTCTGGAGGAATATATTTGTATATTCTACTCTTGTTGAGGAATACGGTATTTGTAACCAACTCCAACTGGGGAAATGGAGGTTTGACTCCGTCTAGGGAATGATAAGAAATTTGTTAGAGAGTAGTGTAGATGATACTCCCTTTCGATATGATCATCTTTAGTGACAACAAAGGCAATCTCGAAGCCTTGGTTCAAAAATTTCCACCCGACCGCCCGCGCCTTTGTCTGTAATGCAGGATGTTCATGTGCCTACACTCGCCAAAGGGCAAAAATAAAAGTGAGCTCTTGTAACTTGTTTCATATAGAAAGTGTTATAATTGAATTAATGTAATCATCCTTGGTGATAAACAAAGGCAATCTCGAATTTTGATTCGAAATTTCCACCCAACCGCCCGCGCCTTTGTTCGTAATGCAAGGATGTCCATGTACCTGCACTCGTCAAAGGGCGGACAACAAGTAAGCTCATGTAACTTGTTTTTGTTAAAGTAAGAATGAAGTTTGCTCATGTAACTTCATTTATATGAAAAGTGAAGTAGAGCCTTGATACTTCCCTTTTGTGTGTTTCGTCATTGCATCTCCGTCCGATGGAATTGAAGGATTGACGAAGATTACTCCTGCCTGATGTCTATTGTGTAAGGAAGCTCATGTACCTATCAAATAGATGGCGAGAAACAAGTAAGTTCATGTGACTTGTTTCTGTTAGAGTAAGAATGAAGTTTGCTCATGTAACTTCATTTGTAAGAAAAGTGAAGTAGAGTTTTGGTACTTCCCTTTTACATGGTTTCGTCATTGCGTCTTCGTCCGATGGAATCGAAGGTTTGACGAAATGGCTACTCTGGTTTTGTACCCATTGTATAAGGTTGCTCATGTACCTATCAAACAGACGACAAAAAGAATAAGTGAATTTATGTGACTTATTTCTTTTAGAGTATGATTGAAGTTTGCTAATGTAACTTCATTGATAAGAAAAGTGAAGTAGAGTTTTAGTACTTCCCTTTTGTATGGTTTCGTCATTGCGTCTTCGTCCGATGGATTCGAAGGTTTGACGAAATTACGATAAGGCTTTGGCTCGAAGCTTTGCCCCCCTACCGCCCTCGCCTTTGCCATAGGAGTTTTGTACCATTCGTGTGAGGAGCTCTTGTACCTGCCCACGAGGCAAAGGACGTAAACGAAATGTGCTCATGTAATTTCGCTTAGTTTGATGAAGAGAGTAAAGACTGTGTGATTATCCCTTTTCATGTGTATTGTAAGTGTTCATTGCCCCAGTTCTTTGGGGATATAAAGAAGTTCGTTGACGAAGATTGTTCTGAAGCTTTGGTTTGAAGCTTTATTGTTTGCCTGGGACGCTCATGTATCCCTTGTTGATGACATTTGTTTTGAAGCTTTGGTTTTCACTGTTTGCCTGGGACGCTCGTGTATCCCTTTCATGTAATTTGTGGTGTTGTTGATGACATGTTGCTCCAAAGCTTTGGTCCAAAATATGTTGATTGTATGTCTAGGATGTTCATGTACTTCTCCTTTTCATGTGATTCGTTCGTTTGTCAATGGGGAATTAATCTTGTCCCAGGATAGCTTGGAGGTGATGCCCAGGATTGCTCGGAGATATGTCTATGATCACTCAGAGATTTGCCCCTGGATCGGTCGGGGATTTGTCCCGGATCGCTTGTAGATTTGTCTATGATTACTTGGAGATTTGCCCCAGGATTGTTCGAAGATCTGTCCCATGATCGTTTGGAGATTTGCCCCGGATTGTTCACGTAGTATCGTCTTCATTGTTTTGCCAACGAAGGCTGTTTTGAAACTTTGGCTCGAAACTTTTCCACCCTACCACCCTCGCCTTCGTTGTCTGTCTAGGATGTTCATGTACCTATAAGACAAGCCAAAAGGAAAAACAAGTGAGCTCATGTAACTTGTTCTGCAGAGAAGGTATTAGTTGATGAACGAATACTCCCTTTCATGTAGATTGTCGTTTTGTTGACAACGAATAATATTTTGACGCTTTGGCTCAAAATTGTTTCCAGGCTTTGGCTCGAAACTTTACCACCCTGCCACCCACGCCTTCGTCAACATGCGATAAGGGCTAACCTGAGTGAGCTCATGTAACTCATTTTTGCAAATAAGGAAGTACTGATTAAAGTACGAATACTCCCTTTCATGTGATTATAACATTGAAGATCATCCGCGTTGATTGTTTGTAGCAGTTCCTCTTTGTTACGACAGTTGCTCTTTTGAATGGTGCGATTGCACAGGTTGCGCGTTGTTGTAGCACCTTGTGGCGGGCATGGGTGGGCATCTAGTCATTCATGCGGTAGGCTGATGTGGATCGACGGGTCGCTCATGTAAAGGCTAATTCCCGTCAGTCTTCGAGGCGGTGATTGACCTTCTCCCCTTCTATTTGAGACTAGTTCTTGAGAGTCGAGCTTCTGTTGGATTAACCGTCTGGGTACCTTGTCTGGATTGCCCGATGTCGAGAATCGGGAATTGGGGGATTGTCCTTGTCCTGATTGCCCGATGTTGAGGATCAGGGCTTGGGTTGTAAATTGGGGAATTGCCCCTATCTGAATTGCCCAATAATGAGCGGAGGATTATAGTATTCTTCTCCATAGTGAAAGAACCTGGGAAACACATTCCCGTCTGTGCCGAAGTTGGGGTGACTGGTGTTGTAATAAGATTGCTTCTGCTTCTTTGGAACAGTTGTTGAATTAATGGGGGCGTGAAGATATTTGAATTTGACCTTGACATGTTCGTGAATAGCTCTTTAGGCTCGCCTTCTTCCTTGATGTTGATCATGATCAGCCTTTTTAAATGTAACTTCCTTGGGGTCTCCATGTCATCGTGGATTCGGGCTCTAAACCTTGGTAGATGTTGGGTGATCTTTGGTTTTCATGTTTGACTTGCTTTAGTATATGTTGAGGAAGCTTTGGCCTTTGTGTAGTTGAATGTGTAGCCTTGGGCTTTGGTAGGAGAGCAGACCTTAGCTTTTTGTTGTTGGATGCTTGACTTAGGCCTTGGAAGTCGTTGATGGATCCATGGCCTTCATGTGGTTGTACGTCTGGTCATGACTTTGGTTTTTGATAGTAATTGGGGAATCCTTGCTCTCTAAGTGGTTGTTCATCTGGCTTTGCATTTAGACAACCATTGAGGACCCTTGGTCTCTGTGTTATTGTGTGGCTATGTACTTTAGCAGCCGTCGAATAATCCTTGGTCTTCGAGTGATTGAATGTTGCTTTGGTCCTCGACAACCGTTGAGGAATCCTTGGCCTTCTAGTTGTCGTGGATTTATTATATCTTTCTTGCCCCCAATCTAGTTCGAGGAGCCATCTTGAAGAATTAAAACCTGAGAAGGAAGCAGAAAGAGAGTTAAAGTTAGCATCGTGTAACAGTGTAATCAATGCATAATAAATTTGTGATATGCTTAATCGTATTTATGTATGCCTAGGAGAATACATTATGAGAATGTAATTACAAATGAAATGCAGTAATGCAATGAAGCAATTACTGTGGGTGACATGACAATGCAACTACTACAATTACGCAGACGTTCATGTGGTCATGCGAATGTATAAATGCAGTAAGCGATAAAATAGGTAGGGAAGGGAGAAAAGAGGATTCTTGAAGTCTTATGCGATGAATCCAAATGCTGCAAAATTAGCAATGTTAGTTTTACAGTTTATCGCAGACAAAGCGTACCTGACACCTGTCCCTGTGCATGTAGAAGACACTTAGTAACAGACAAATGCACGTGCGGCGTCTGATACCTGTAGTGAGCAATCAATACTAGACTCACGGATGAAGGCTTCTAAACCTCCCTCGGACTGAGAGAGGCGGGGCCCCGGCCAAAAACCATACCGCAAAGAGCAGCAGGCTGAGCCTCTCGGTGACCCCCCTAAAGATCCTAGCCCCGGGTTCGGGCACACCTAGACATGCCTAGGAAAGCGGTAAACAAAAACAATCATGAGCGCAAACAAAGGGCACCGAGCCAAGCAAGTACATGCCCAAACAATTACTCCCCTCCGCATGTGTACGAGTGTAAAGATATTTCGATAAAAATCCACATGCAGAGCTCCCCAGCGGAGTCGCCATCCGGGATGTACGCGCGTCCTTCGGCCTAGCACCCGCGCTGTGGCTCCGACGACACGAGGATCCGGGCCCGCTCCCCTAGGCCCAATCCGGTCGGCGTCGCGACTCGAGCATCGGACGCTGCGGAAGGGCACCGGGTTGAATCCTCCCTTGTTTCCCGAGCGGATCTGCGGGACACTTCGCCGACCGTCTCCAGTCCTTGGAGGCGACGGGCGAAGGGCTGCGTGAGACCTCGCTTGGGATTTTCGGGGAGGATCCAGGGAGCGGCTCGTGTTGCCGTCACCCATCCAATGATGGCTCCGTTTTGTAAAAAGTGTTGTTGTTTAACCTAGGTAAACTATTACGGAGTCGCCACCGACTTTTTTATTTTTAAAACTGTTGAAGTCGGAAAAAACAGCTGGTTCGGGGATTTCTACTTACTAAATCTTTACACTCTAAGCATGCGAAGAGGTGGCGTTTGCTCCAAAAGTGTTTGGCTTTTGATTGACGGGCGTTGGACCCGATCCGGGCATGACTCCGGACTCATGTCATTGTTTTACGGGCGTTGGACCCGATTCGAGCCTTTTGGGCTCGAACTCATGTGTATTTGACAAACAGCATGCGACGATAAACCTACGGGCCTAAAGCATGCGAACAATCACAACCAATTATTGAGATTAAAGGGAACGGGAAAGGGCGGTGATCGTGAGCCTATGCACTTGGGCTCACGACCCATTACAAGTGGGAATAAAGAAAAAGACGGGAAGCCCGCACTTCCCTCATGTACCTGATAAGACGGTTGATGTCGCTTCTCTCTTAACCAACGGTTTTTAGGCCGCGGTAGATGCAACCCGCGCGGTTTGTTACACGCGCCTTCAAGCTTTCTATCTTCGAAATATCGCTTTGTCGAAAATTCCATGAAGCTCGATTGATTTTTCATGCAAAATTAAAACACCACATAGAAGACGATATTCAGAAAATTCCAAAATACATGGGATGATTTTGAAATTAACTGGTGAGTAAGAATGATTACTCACCGGGCGTTGTGTGGCCCGTTGATGTTGATCCTTCATGATGTTGAAAATGGATGTCTGGGGCGTTGTATAGCCCGTTGATGTGGATCTTCCGTGATGTCGGAAGATGGATGTCTGGGGCGTTGTGTGGCCCGTTGATATTGATCTTCGGTGATGTCGAAAATGGATGTCCCTTGGTAATGAATTCCTCGTTGTTTTACATGCACAACAAAGGAAAGGAGAGGAGAATACAAAGCTTTAATAGTGGTTAAATTGACGTAAACTTAACCGAACCGAAACAATAAGACATGACTTACCGTTTGAAATGATTAAGTTAAATGAGGCATTATGTACCCCGTTAATGTCGATCTTCCAAAATTGTCGTTTTGGTTGAAGTTGCTCCATTGGAAGTAGGTTGTCGAAAATATTCGCAAAGTCCCGTTGTATTTTTCATGCAAAACAGAAGGGAAACGGATATTAATATTGCACATTGAGATGAAATGTTATGTAGAATAATAAGGATATAAATAAGTCCAAGCAAAATATGATCACGTGGACAAAATATTTTAGAACTGTAATGGTGACAAAAATCAAAAGAAATTGTGTCAGATTAAAACCAACCGATAATTGCTAAAACCAAAGGAAATCTATCTCAAGCGTATTAGAACGAATCAATTTAAAAAAAAAGATTTATAAGGCATGACTACATAAAAAAAAATCGATTGAGAGGACTTATGACCTTTTGGAGACTTTGGTCGAAACCCACTTGGAGATACCCAAATGCTGGGAATCTGTCGCCTGGTGTTGTCGATCGAGGGATGGAGATGAGCTCACCTCGAGACCTCCGACTTACTGAGAGCTCAAGACCCCGAAGCATGTGCCGCCGACGAGCTGGGATCTGAGGACAGCGCCAAGGAGGGAAAGGGGGTCACTGTCGCCGGCCCCGGAGACGCCCCGAGGAGGATTCACCGCTGCCAAGGCCGGATCTGGAGTGCGGTGCGGCTGGTCAACCGGTCGACGAGTGGACGCGGCGTCCTTGAAGTCTCGACTCGGGATGGCACCGGTGGAAGGTTGGTAAGCTGGCCGTCTCCGGACTTGGGTATGCCAGGAGGAGATGGAGGTCCGAGGATGCCGGAAGTGCCTCTGAAAGTCGCCATTCGTCGCGGCCGGGTCGACGGCCGTAGCTGGGGAGTTTGGCTAGATCTGGGTTACGTAGCCCAAGAGGGAAGCCGAGAGAAGGCGGGCATCAAGGGCTGCAGCCAGGGGGAAGCTTATGAGGCTGGCTTCGGACTTGGCGGCTAGTGAGGCGTCGGTCTTGGCGAAGGGACGAGGGGGGAGGGCGTCCCTTTTGTCGTCGAACCTTGGCCGGGAAGACATGGGAGTTGGCTTTGGGGAGGCCTTGGCTTCTGGTGGGTTTTAGGAGGGTGTCTTTGGTTCGATTTCTGGATGTGTGGAGGGAGGAGTCTGCTGTTGGAAGATGAGCTCCGGTGAGGCTGCGAGAAGGGACTGTGTTTGGACAGCCTCTGTTCGCCCTTGATTCGTCCAAGGAGAGTCCACGGCTCAAGTAAATGTTGCCGTTGGTGTTTGTAGACGAGACTCCCGCATTGAATGCGGGAAGTTCGCGGCTGGTCGATGTTGTTGTTCTGCTGTTGCCTGAGGGATGGCAGTGGCTATCGTCTATGCACCTTGGGCAGAATCGGTTGGAACGGAAGCAACAACAGCCATCTGCTTGCGAGCTTGGGAAGAGCAGATGAAGGTCTATGGCCTCGATTCCCTCTGTGTACGGTTCCCCCTTTTTTTTTAGGTGGAGGGCCTCTGCCCTTCTCATATGTCATCTGTTTCTTTAATAGAGGAACTTGCCTATCATCTGACTGATTGTGGCACACGCATCAAGGCAGAGCAAATGATGATTGCCCAGGAAAATCTGTTTGTCTTGAGTTGGGGGCCGAGGGGGAAGACTGTCCCTGCCAGCTTTGCGTGCGGCCGGATTTTTTCTTTCTGTCCTTTGCAGTCGACTTCCTCTAATTTTTATCTCCTTGACGCCTTCTCCTTTTTTAACACATGCAGGTGGAATCACACAGAGCGATTGTGAAAATCGAGGTGACCAGGCTTTGGGCGGTGGGAAATCATCGCCGTTCTGTCTTTGTGGTTGGCGTCGTAGGCGGGACGGTGCGCTGCTATATCGGGATTGTAGGGCTCGTCGATGGGGCATGGGCGGTGGAGTAGGTCATCATGAGGCTGGTCTGATTGTTGCTGCTTTTGCTCATCCTCTTTTCTTGTGCGCTGGTATGCATCTTTGACTGCCTTCCCCCACCGCAACGAGCTGAAGCGCCCCCCCTTTTTGGTGGACATATCTGTTCGTGGAGCCCCTCTCACTTTGCCTACATGCCACGAACTCCGAAGCTTTGCCCAAAGGATGGACTACTTATGCCACGTACAACTCATTGTCGTGAACCAAAACAATCACTCGAGTTCGACTATAAAGGGGTGCTCCTGAAAATCTTAGACTCTTCGAATTTTAGGCTCGTTGTTGTTCCCGTGAGAAGGAAGATATGCTGAATTTTCTATTGTCTGCTTCTATTGGCATATAAATGAGGAGATTGAGTTCTGCCAGGGAATGAGTTCATGGGGGGGGAAGCAATCGATCATTTCGTTGAGTGAACTCCATGACAGAACGCATGGGTTCATAATGAATAATGTTTTCTTCAAACCACGGTGAGTTCCCCTGACAATCTTGGGACAAGGATATCTCATTCGTATGACATTTACCAATTATATCAACATGCAGCCAACGACTGTTCCACTCCACATGCACTTCTCAAGCATGGAGAAATTCATTAGAGACGCAGATTCCGGCAGCACGTCGTGGTTACGGTCATATAGCCAAAATGAGCTCGTGGTTTACGCAAAACGATTACGGATAGTGCGATAATTTGGGGTATCTACAGTCGTTGCAGTGGAAAATAAGCAGACTTTTGAGGGATGTGAGGTGGTGCATGTCATGAGGCAAAGACTTCACCTTTGGACATATGGCAAGCTCAAAGGAGGACAGGTTGCAAGGGAATGAAGGGAATATCTCCATCTCTAGTGCTGGGCAATTACGGAGGGTAAGATGGGAGAGGGCGGACATGTGTTGCAAGCCGTCCGGGAATGTCGTGAGGCTATTGCAACTACTAATTTCCAATCTTCCCAGAGACCGAATCAGTGGACTGCCAACATCGACTAATTCCGAAATCGACACGAATCCACCCAGATTACTAAGAGAAACGTCCTCGAGAGATTCCAGAAGTCCGCTGCTTATCAGTTGTGACTGGGGCAGGCTTGGGCAGCCTTGAAGCTTCAATCTTCTCAACGAAGCAGGCAGTCCCCCGCTGGGGAAGGAACATAACTTCTTGCAATCATTAACACTCATCTCAATAAGAGATGTAAGCCCAAATAAATCGTCCGGTAGCTTCTCTATCTCTCCACAACCACTTATTTGAAGAACCTTCAGCTTAGGTGGAACTTGTTTCCCTCTATGCCCTTCCATAAAGGACTTAAATCGAGGACACTCCATAATATTCATCTCTTCGAGCGCAGCCCAAGAGGTCGACAAACTCCCCTCAAAGTGAACGAGCTCAGGAATGTTCCTAATATCCATCATGGTCATCGAAGTAAGGCCAACTAGACATTTCAACAATCCCCCATCGCACCCATCAATCTCAATCTTGATGAGGGACGTGAGGCTAAGAGTGCACCCTCCTTTTAGTTTGGGACACTTCCTCACGTTAAGGTGGTGAAGGCAGGGGAATGGCTGGTCGTTCTCATCCTCTCCATGGTACGTCCACTTCTCCCAGGCGCCCATGTCCTTGAAGTGCAAGCTCGTCAATGACTGGAAACATGGCCTTCTAGACCCGTAAAACTCAGGACCTATGGAAGATATCCCTTCAAGACCTCTGATGTCCAACCTTTCCAGCAAGGGAAGTTGTCCAAAGGGTGGCAATGATTCCACATTTCTACAACCTGTCAAGGTTATGCTCAAGACGTTTTCCATACAGCCCTGGTCATTAAACCAGGATGAAAATCTTTTGGCCCCATATCCATCGACAACAAGGGACTCAATCTTCTTCGGAGGTTGCAGATGGTGTAGGAGTTGGAATTGATGGTCACCTTCACGAGAAATTTCAGACCCCGAACCCCAGTCCAAGCTTAACTCGAGAATCGCTTCCTTCATGAATAGATTAGTAAGCCTCGCGTCTTCGACGTCCTGTACATACTGCAGATTACGAACGTGCAACTCCCGCTGGAGGCATCCGAGTGGTCCCAGCTGCTTCAACTCTTGACCGACTTCTTTCCCCACGATGAAGTCTGAGAGTATCTCAAGATTGGTCAGTTCTCCAATAAGCGGAGGCATCTCCTGTAAACTGTATGTGCCTTTTATGTCGAGATGGAGAAGATTCACCAGCTTATGAATGTCTCTCGGCAACTCCTCAAGATGTTGACACCCTCGAAGTAACAAAGATCGTAATTCCACCAACTCACAGATCGATTCCGGCAGTATTTTGATATTTGTGCAAGAAAAATCGATCGAACGTAGGAGTTTCAATTCTCCAATTCGGTCGGGTACCTGCTCAATGTTGAAGTAACGCAACGATAACATCCTGAGCCTTTTCATATCCATGATCAAGTCTCGTATCCCATCCTCGGAAACTGAGACAGTTGACTTCCGCGCTTCTGAGATTTGGAATGGCGTAAACGTTCTTAGTTTCTTCATAGAGCGAAACACATCAAATCTCTTCGAAAGGCGTCCTTCATATTGTTTTGTAACCATTGCCGCATGACGTACTTTGTCTTCATGGAGGGTGGAGCCTCCTTTATTCTCATCAGAGCTGAAATACGAGCAGGGATCGATCGATTTCGCGAGATCATTAATAAGATCATGCATCGAGTAGCTAGTCTTCCGATCACTTGCTTTCTGAAGGAACGACGCGGCCTCCAACCGATGAAGATTTTCCATCCCCACCTCTTGGTAAGTTTTTGCAGTCCCTTTTTGCAACAAACCTTGTATGATCCACAGTCGAATTAACTCGTCTTGGTCGAATATGTAATCCTTCGGGAATAACGCACAAGCTGCGAAACATCTCTTCAAGTGAATGGGGAGGTGGATGTAGCTTAACCTCAATGCAGAAGGAATGTTTCCTTCCAAGTTCCAAATACTGTGACGTAAAACTCTTCTCCAATTTTCAGGGTCTTTTTCGAAACGAAGCAGCCCTCCAATCACCTTAATAGAAAGAGGCAGCCCCTTACACTTATTTGCCAATTCAATGGCAATTTCTCGAAGATCAGGATGTCCTTCAAAGTTTTCTTCGCCAATGGCGTGATAGGCGAGCAAAGATAAACAGTCCTCCGTCGACAAGATGTCTAACTGCTTCGGATTAGGGTCTCCGACCTTTCTCGCGACCTCGGCATTTCTTGTGGTAAGCAGAATCCTGCTTCCTTCACTCCCGGAATACAAGGGCTTTAGCAGAGTCTCTAGCTCGATGTACTCATTGTTCCATACGTCGTCCAACACAATCAGAAATTTCTTTCCGGACAGTGTCCCTTTTAGGGAGTTTTGAAGTTGATTCAGATCCTTCTCCGTACTAGGCGAAGAGGGGGTTACCTGGTCCAGGATGCTCTTGGTTACGGCAGCCACGTCACAGACGTCAGAAACACAAGCCCAAGCTTTGACAGTGAAGTTCAAGGACTTGTCATTATACAGCTCTTGTGCAAGGGTAGTTTTACCGAGTCCTCCCAGCCCCACGATCGAAACGACGACAAATGGTCGGACAGATCCGTGGGGTTCTTCGGATCTGGTCAATCGAGCAAGCAACTCCTCCATTGGCTTTTCCCTGCCCACGAACTTTGGCTCAGGCAGGGAAGAGGTCAAACGGGGCTGGACGTTGCGAGGTTCTCTCCTCGAGCTCTGGACTAATCCGAGAATGGGTATGCGGGCGATAACTTGCTCCAATCTTCGGTCGATGTCATCGATCTCGTTGGCCATCTGATGACGGGAGATCAGGGTGCGTGGGCGGAAATGAGAGCAGCAAGCGATGAGGCAGTGAGGGAGTTTGGACGACTGGGCGTTGGACTCGTCCCGCTTGGCTTCGACAGAGAAGTGGTCGAGCTGGTCCTCCATGTCGTAGGCGACGTCCCGGAGGTCAGCGAGCCACTGGGCAGTAGCAGGGTCATCGTCGTACATCTGCTTTTCCTCGGCAGACTCCAGCACGGCTTGGATCCCGGGCAGCTTCTCACCCAATGACTTGAGCTTGTCGGAGATGCCGTGGATCCGGGAATACTCGGTTATGAGTTGAGAGCCGAGCAGGTTGAGGACGGGGGAGATGAAATCCATATTCTCTGTCTCTCTCTCTCTCTCTTTTGGAATGAATGGTTTGTCTTCCTGAAACACTAACTCTTTATCCCACCGACAACTTCGGGAAACAAATACAGTTTAAAAATAATAATAATAATAACTAATTATTATATGCTTAGCCCAAGATTTTTGCTTCTTGTCGCCTTTCTGGGGATTGGATTTAATAAAATTTGAGAATTGGGAAAAAGAAAAATAAATAAATATTAACATATATTTAGTCACTCCAAGATCGACTAAACCCCAACAAAAAAAAGCAGGCAGAGAAAATAAAAAGTAAAAAAAAAAAATGATTGAGGCCATGTGACTGAATAATAGCATAGACTGACAAGCCATCTTCTCTTGCTTTTGGTGGAATAACTACAAGAAAAAAGGACAGGACGTGCTTGAGGCTGTTCTCACTTCAAACAGGATGTTGAATGACATAAACGTTCTTAGTTTCTTCACGAAACACGTCAAATCTCTTCTAAAGGCATCTTTCATATCGTTTTGTAACCATTGTCGCATGACGTACTTTGTCTTCATGGAGGGTGGAGCCTCCTTTATTCTCATCAGAGCTGAAATATGAGCAGGGATCGACAGATTTCGAGAAGTCATTAACGAGATCATGCATTGAGTAGCTAGTCTTCTTATCACTTGCTTTATGAAGGAACGACGCGGCCTCCAACCGATGAAGATTTTCCATCCCCACCTCTTGGTAAGTTTTTGCAGTCCCGATTTGCAACAAACCTTGTATGATCCACAGTCGAATTAACTCGTCCTTGGTCAAATATGTAATCCTTCTTGGGGGGAATCACGTGGGTGGGGCCATACCAACAGTACGATGTAGAGAGGTCGTGTTGCGGTGGGGAAGGTCTTCTTGCATCATCGGACTTTCCTTGAAATAATTATATTTACTAAACCTGTGCTTGTCCGTTTGTGTAGGATGATATGAATTAAGAAGGGCAAGACTCGTGGGAATAATTGGTTTAATAATTGCCTTGCCTCTCTTGTTTTCGTCTATTTATAACATAATAAAATTTAGAACAATAATTTTTTAATATCACGTAATGTCACAAGAAATTTTATATAATATTTATTTATCGAAAATAATATGGCGTGAGTTATTATTGGCTCACAATGATCCTCATACAAAGTAATTTGAACTCAAAGTTTAAAAAATTTATAAAATTTAGCAAATCAATTGCTAGATGTTTTTATTAACCCTAAGTGACAAAGTCTTGTAATTCAGCTGCAAATACTCCAATAAGCATAATTGATGTCCTAGAAAGACAATTTAGTATTGCTAATGAGTCTAAAATGTAAGTGAAACATGGAAGAACAGTTGGTTCCAAAGATAAAAATCCTTGGAAAAGAACGGAAGTAAAGGCTCAAACTGAAGAAATAATTACTCCAGAACAGCGTCCAATCATTGAGAATATGAATCCAGAAGAGTCACATATACTTAAAAATGAAAATAAAAAGGAAAGTCGAATTTACAGAGTTAAACATCCGTAGGAATAGCTTTTCGAAGACGAATTCTACAAGTTCGAATTTCTTCCAAGTCAAACTTATTAAGTTCGAAATAAGGTAGACAGTTTCGAAATTTCTGAAATAAATAAAAGCCAACATGACTCCCACGTAACACAATCCAGATCCCCAAAATAAATAAATAAATCAAATTCGAAGAAAGAGAAATAAATAAATATTCACGGAAATTTAGTCATTCCAAGATGGACTAAACGCCAACAGAAAAGAAAGGCAGGGTAAAGGAAAAGGACAGAGAATTATTGAGGCCATGTGACTGAACAAGTCTCTACTTTTGCTTTTGGTGGGTTAAAACAATAATTACTAGGGAGGAAGTAAAAAGGACTGGCTGATGATGGAGCCAGACCCACCCTGCCAAGTCGTTGTCGTTTTGTTATCATTTTTGAGTTTGCCGAGTCAATTTATTGAGTTCAATTTTAAGATTGTATTTCAAAAAATTTTAAAATTGTTTATTATGTTTTATGAATTATTTTTTCGAATAACTTCATTTGGGAACGACATAACACAACCCAGAATAAAAAAAAAAAACATTCAAATTAGAAACTCTAAAAAATAAATAAATAAATATTCACATATGTTTAGTCACTCCAAGATCGACTAAACGGCAACAAAAAAAGCAGGCAGAGAAAATAAAAAGTAAAAAGATTATTGAGGCCATGTGACTGAACAATAATAGCATAGACTTGACAAGTCTCTTCTCTTGCTTTTGGTGGAATAACTCCAAGGGAGGAAAGAGGAAAGAAAAGGAGTCGACGTGCTTGAGTCTCTTCTCACTTCAAACAGGATGTTGAATGTTTCTCGGTAACTTTTCAAGCCTATGACACCCTCGAAGTAACAGAGACCGCAATTCCACCAAGTCACTGATCGATTCCGGCGGTATTCGGATATTTGCGTGAGAAAAATCGATCCAAGTAGGAGTTTCAATTCTCCAATTTGATCGGGTTCTTACGTAATTTTAAAGTAATACAACGGTAACATCCCGAGTCTTTTTATATTCACGATCAAGTCTTTTTTCACATCCTCGGAGATTGAGACAGTTTGCTCCGCGAATTCTGAAATTAGGAATGGCATAAACGTTCTTAGTTTATTCACGAAACACATCAAATCTCTTCTAAAGACATCTTTCACTACGTTTTGTAATCATTGTCGCATAACATACTTTGTCTTTATGGAGGGTGGAGCCTCCTTTATTCTCATCAGAGCTGAAATATGAGCAGGGATCGACCAATTTCGCGAGGTCATTAACGAGACCATGTATTGAGTAGCTAGTCTTCTTATCACTTGCTTTCTGAAAGAACGACGCGGCCTCCAACCGATGAAGATTTTCCATACCCACCTCCTGGTAAGTTTTTGCAGTCCCTTTTTGCAACAAACCTTGTATGATCCACAGTCGAGTTAACTCGGTCAAATATGTAATCCTTCTTGGGGGGAATCACGTGGGTGGGGCCATACCAACAGTACGATGTAGAGAGGTCGTGTTGGGGTGGGGAAGGTCTTCTTGCATCATCAGCCTTTCCTTGAAATAATTATATATTTACCAAACCTGTGCTTGTCCGTTTGTGTAGGATGATATGTTTAACATGTCGCAAGAAATCTTATATAATATTATTTATTAAATTTTTTTAATATTTTAACTTCGAATCAGATTCTAACAAAACCAAATGATATTAATTATACTTCCCAACTCAATTTGGAAACTCTAAAAAAAATAAATAAATATTCACATATGTTTAGTCACTCCAAGATCGACTAAACGCCAACAGAAAAAAGAGGCAGGTAATGTTTTAATACTCACATATATTAAAACACTCACTCGTTATAACAAGATGTTTTACCTGAGTGGAGTCTGCGCTGGACGAGACAGGAAAAAGAAGAAGAAAGACTTGGGAGGTCATTCGCTCAATCATTCATTGCCTTGTCTCCCCAACGTGACTTGTTTCTGCTTTTTTGGTGGAAAGCTTTGAAGGACTGGATTTTAAAGAATTGGTGTTTTGATCCAACGGTTGAATTTCAATCCTTGGGATCATAATCCGACGGCTTTAAAGCTAAATGGAAGTATTGATATGCCAAGTAAACACCCAAGAATATAATGCCTAATTTCATGTGATTAAAATTCGATCAACATTAGAGAAGTGCTCATGGCCGATTGAAATCGATTAGCTTTGCGTGAAGATCCCGACATCGATCGATTTTTCAATTGTTTGGTCAGCCAAAACTGGTCGTACCGGATTAATTCATAATTTGTGGATCTGCGATGAGTTCAACATAGTTCGATGTGCGATCATTCAAACTTTCGAGAAGCTGGAGTTGGACGCAATTTCTTCCTTTATCGCAAATATTTACCCGATCGAACTTTCCATCCGCTTCTCAAGTGGATACTCCTACAAATCGCTTGTCTTAATGCACTTTACACGAAGGACATGGTTATAGGAAGATCAAATTGAACATTGGATTACATCCAGTAGAAAACAGGCATCAGACAAACTTTGAACTTTATATTACGAGCTGTGGCCTTTTGATGACATTAATTACTTGCTCACGGATACCGCAGCTCATGAATGAAATTACCCAAAACCCCCTGTCCATCCCAAAAAAATTAGGCAAAACATAGTCGAGTTAGAAATAATTGTCGAGGACAAAATCGTCTTAACATAAGGACAAGAATTTTATACGTGTGCGTATTGAAAAAGACAGTAGGATTTATTGATATTATCTGAGAAATAACTTATTTGTTTTCTCCTGCTATTAGTAAATATTGATCGAATACGAAGCACTTCTTGATTCTAAGTAGAATTTTTTTTTTAATAAAATTGAGCTTTTTTTCTTGCCAAAGCTTATTTTTACTATGTATCGGAGGGATTTCGTTGATATATTTATAATATATTTTTTGAAAAATCTTAATTTTTCATATGAAATAAATAATATTCTAAAAGATAAATCATCATTATTATTATTTATTTCGAGAAAAAAGAAGTTAATTTTGTTGAAACGGTTGTGCCAATCCAACATCAGAAATATATAAGGGTCCAGTTTATTATATAAAATTCAGCGGTCTACTCCCTCTACAATAGAAGCCCGTTGGACTTATATGCTACGTCGACATATAAGACAGTCCGATATTACTAATATTATTTTTTTAGTGATGTTTTTATTTTCACTAATAATTTGATTTAAATTGAAAAGAAGTTTTTTGACTGTGATGATTCAGGGTTTATTTTATATGTGCTATAAAGAAACAGAAATTCAACAAAAAACCAAAGTTTTAAATTCGAAATCAAACGACTTAGTATTTCTTCATTCATTCCCATCCAACTCCAGTTTTAGTTCGACATATGGGTAACAGGTATCTCACGTCATTTATCAGCCTCATTGTAGTAATAATACAACTATTATTATTTTACATGAAGCAAATATGTCAATCGTATCAGCAACTACATCAACAAATTTGTTTGGAGTGATTGAGTTCCACGAAAATAATCAACAATAGCAGATAAGTTCACAAAAAAGGTAATATATTTGTAAATACCCCAAATTTCTTATTTACTTTTGCATTCTCTTCTTACACGTGTGATTTCCTTCACCAACTCAGACATTCTCTTCTTAGCCAATGGTGAAGGAGCTGAACATCTTAGCCAGCATATCGGAGAGCTCTCGGTAACTCTTAAGGTCAACCTTGCGCAAATACGACGCGCCATCCATGCTCGGCTAAACAAAAACCGCGCTGGCGTGCTCGGACTTGTTTGGCTGGACGGCCATGATGCTCTTATGGAATGAGCGGACTGGAGGCCAGCCGACCAACCGCCTGTGCCTTGATATTCCAAATCATATATTTTAAGGTTCAAATCCGACAACATGGAAATTAGTAAGTCATCTGTAGTGAGTTTGGTAAGGCATTAATTTGATAGGTCAAGTTCATAACACGTCTCCATTTCCTTCCCATGATCCTAATTCTAATCATCCGTTGGGGGGAAGCTTTTGATTGAGAGTTTTGGGAAAGAAAAGCAAGCCAAGACAAAAAGACTCCAAATGTTTTATACTTTTCCCATGTCCCACCGACAAAGAATCAGAAATCCCACAAATTGGTTGTCTTGACAAAACAGACGCTACACCCCAACGACTCCTCCCAACCTCTCGAGGCTTCACGTGGTTGCGGCCGTCGCCGCTACTCTTGTCGTCCGTCTTCTCCCCACGTTGGCTGTGCACTTCCCGACCTTAAACTCGTCTTCGTGAGGAGCGGAGGAAAGTTTGAGCTTCAGATCTTCGCTTTCCGAGAACATCCTCTTCCCGCCATTGCCGCAACAGCCTAGCTTCCCTGGCACGCCAAGGCCGAGCCTCAGCTCAGTCTCCTCGAAGTCCATCGTATGCTTGTTGAATCCGCCGCCGCTTCCGGCCAAGGCGCCTGACATGACAGCTCTCACGTTCTTGTCGAAAATTAATAAACTGCTGCAGTTTGTCGCCCACTGCCGTCACATTACGGACCAAATGATACAAATCTCCTCGGATGCGCTTCTACAGGTGTTCTAAGCTGGACACTAGTTGCATCGATTGGGGTTGCTCCATCTTGCTGGGGCTCACCCCTAATGTTATGCTGTGCTGAGCATTGTCGGCTGCCACGGAAGTGTTTGGAAAGCAGCGGCCACCACCATGGGTTTCACGCCATTTGAAGAAGGAACGGCAGCATCCGCTAATGTGTCCAAGGGACTGCCTTGGAATGAAGGCATGTTGGCTGGGGAGATCTCGGGCATGGCGTGAAACATCGGGTTCAATCCGATAAGGAGTTGAGAGGCAGCGACATGAGGCTAGAGATGAACTCCTGGAACTGTTTCCTCAGGTCTTCACCTGGTTCCAAACTAATCAATGCCTTGACAAATACTTGGAGAGCAATCTGAAAGACAAACATGGAGAACAAGATTTCTGAAGTTTCTTAGGAAGCGAGATTGCAAGATTTACCGTTTCCGTTGATGAGCAAGATTGAAGATTTTCCCATCAACTCGATCACCGATTTGGGGTGGGACTTGAATATCTTCCCGCACCTGCAAATCAAGGTAACAAGTACTGGAGTAAATGGAGCCACAAAAGCAGTTGAGACTCACTACGCAACTCTCTTTAGGAATCAATATCCTTCAGATTTTTGCCTACCAGACTCCAGAGATCTCGCGACAACCCCAACAAACTAGGGAGTAACTCACCAGACAAATCCTACCCACGCTCAACGACTTCCGAGATTACTCGGCTCCCACGATCCTCCACTTATCAAAAGGAGGAGGACATATACCAAAAAAGGAGGAGGACAGAGGCACGACAGTGGGGGAGACATCAGAAAGAGATCATCGACCAGACATCAGGGGGACAGAGCACTCACCTTCGGAGAACTCGACCACTTCACCGGAGAAAGACAAGTCCCTGCTCCTTCCCGACTGCTTCTCCAAACCAAGGTCCACGGAGCAGTTGACGATGCCCGCAACAGCGACCGCTCCAGCAACAGAACTTCCAGCATCGAAGTTCCCTCCAGCAACGGCCGTCCTCAAGTCCAGCTACGACGGTCCATAAATCCCCTCAGTCGTCCAGCGGCGGCATCCCCAAGTCCTCCCGTTCCATAGTCCCCGGGAGTCTTTAGAATCGGCAACATCAACAACCCGTCCTCTTGACATTTCCCAGAACCAACAGCGGCAAACCCGCGTTCGGCGGTCATCCCTAGAGCCAGTAGCGACGACCAGAGCCTTTTCCAACCTCTCCAAAGCCGCCACCGAGGAACCTTGTTTCCCGACCTCCCCAAAACCAGCGGCAACGGGCGTATACTCCCTGACGTCCTCATATCCGACAATGACGGAGCCTTATTCCCCGACCACCCCAGACCCGGCGGTGACGGATCCCTGTCTTCCCGCCACCTCAGACTCAACGGCAGCGAAGAAACCACCTTTCCTGGACGCCACAAAGTCAAGCAGTGGCGTTCCCAAGTCTTCCTGGTCTCATAGTCCCCGGACATCTTCAGGACTGGCAGCAACGACAATCCGTCCTCCCGACGGTCTCCCGAACCGATGGCAAACCCACCTCCTTTAGATGTCCGCAGATCCAGCAACCGGCGGCGAAACCATCCCGCCAACGTGACGCTCCTGCCCCAAAGCGGCTTCCCATCTCAACCACCTTCCCCGGGGCCTCCCTCAGGTCCAGCAACGACCGTCCAGCCCCCCGACGTCTCCGGATTTAACAGCGGCGAACTCACTTCCCAACGTCACTACCCCTTCAACCCTCTCCGTCGGCGTCTCCCCGACCTCGGCTACTGGACCCCCGTTGACGCAGCGTCCATTTCGGCCATTGACCTACGGAGACGGAGCAACAGCCTCACTTTGATTTCGTCGGGTTGCGGCACTCTTCGAGTCCGACAAAATCGAACTCCTCGGCTGCAGGGACGGATAATTGCCAACCAACCCCCTCAGAAAGGTAAACTTTTTTTTGTTTTGTTTATTATTATTTTTATTTTTATTCCATTTGAATAGCCGTATGCTTAATTGGTAAGTTTATAATAGTTTGTCTTATTCTTTATATTTGACATTTGAATCCTAAACACTCCTTAAATCATTTATTTACATGAAAATATTATGAGCAATATTAATATTCGTCTTCCTACAGTGGGACTTCGCGAATATTTCCGACAATACATGTTAATTGAACATCTCCGACCAAAGCGGTCATGCCTTACTTTTCTTAATTTGATCGAATTTCATTAAGTTTAACAATACTAATCACGCACACTTGTATTTTATTTTCACATGTACATTGAGCAGACAACTTTGGAAGATGGAGGCCAAAGTTCGAAAACTACTTGAAGGCGCGTGTATCAAACCGCGTGGATTTCTCCGCGTGTGTAAAAACCGCGATGTCAAGCTAATAAAGTGGCCCCAACCGTCATATCAGGTACATGAGGGAGGTGCGGGCCTCCCGATGTTTTGTTATTTCCACATGTAACGGGTCGTGGGCCCAAGTGCATAGGCCCATGATCACCATCCTTCCCCGCTCCCTTTGATCTAAATACTTGATCTGTGGTTGCGGTGCATGCTGTTAGGCTTTTAGGATTTTATCATCGCATGTTGTTTGCTAAACCAGCACACATGAGTTTGGGCCCAAAAAGCCCGGATCGGGTCCAACGCCCGTAAAACATTGACATGAGTCCGGAGTCATGGCCGGATCGGGTCCAACACCCGTTAACCAAAAGCAAACTTTTGGAGCAAACGCCACCTTTTCGCATGTTTAAGTGTAAGAGTTAGTAATTAGGGATCCCCGAACCCTACTCTGGTTTTCCGACTTAGACCAGTTTTCAAAAATAAGTCGGTGGCGACTCCGTAATCGTTTTCCTAGGTTAAACAACATCTTTTTACGAAGCCATTTTGGATGAGGGACTGGCGACACGAGCCGCTCCTCGAGTCCTCCTGAACGTTCCTTTGTGAGGCCTACGCCCAGCCTTTCGCCCGTCGCCTTCATGACTGAAGACGATTGGCGAAACGCCCCGCAGGTCCATTCAGGAACCAAGGGAGGGTTCGACCCAATTCCCTTCCGCAGCGTCCGACGCTCGAGTCGCGACACCGACCGGTTGGGCCTTAGGGAGTGGGCCCGGATCCTCGGGTCGTCAATACCGCGCGCACGTGCTAGGCCGGAAGGCGTGCGTACAATATTCAACGAGCAATTTGGGATTAATTAATTCTATCGATGCTTTAATTTGAAGTTATCCAACTCTGGACTATACTTTTTCCATCGCATAGGATATAATGATCTCAAGGAAATGCTGATGATGGAAGAAGACCTTCCCCACCCCAACCCAACACGACCTCTCTACATCGTACTATTGGGGAGGTGTAAAAGTTAATAATGGAGGGGAGGAATTTCCGAAGTCTTTGTCGTTTTTTGTTAGTATGTCTGGCTTGATTTTTGTTAGTAATCCGACGGCTTTAAAGCTTAAATGGAACTACCGACATGCCAAGTAAACACCCAAGATAATGCCTAATCTCATGTGATTAAAATTCGATCTGTGCTCATGGCCGATTGCAATCGATTATCCGAGAAATAACTTATTTGTTTTCTCCTGCTATTAGTGAATATTGATCGAATACGAAGCACTTCTTGATATATATTTTTTAATAAAATTGAGCTTTCTTTCTTGCTGAAGCTTACTTTTACTATGTATCGGAGGAATTTCATTGATGTATTTATAATGTATTTTTTTAAAAATCTTAATTTTTCATATGAAATAAACAATATTCTAAAAGATAAATCATTATTATTATTATTATTATTATTATTATTATTATTATTATTATTATTATTATTATTATTATTATTTAGGGAGAAAATAAGTTGATTTTCGTTGAAACGGTTGTGCCAATCCAACAGCAGAAATATAGAGAGGTCCAGTTTATTATATAAAGTTCAGCGGTCTGTTCCCTCTACAATAGAAGCCCGTTGGACTTGTATGCAGGGTCAACATATAAGACAGTACGATATTACTAATAATATTATTATTACTAACGGATTGGATAACTTTAAAGGATTCTGTTTTTTTAGTGATGTTTTTATTTTCACTAACAATTTGATTCAAATTGAAAAGAAGTTGGGATCATCCAGGGTTTGTTTTACATGTGCTACAAAGAAACAAAAATTCAAAAAAAAAAACCAAAATTTTAGATTCGAAATCAAACCACTTAATATTTCTTCATTCATTCCCATCCAATCCAGTTTAGTTCGACATATGGGCGCCAGGTATCTCTCGTCATATATCGGCCTCGTTGTAGTAATAATACTACTATTATTATTTTACATTAGGGACAAATTTATTTCGCTATCGTATCATCAACAACATCCACAAATTTGTTTGGAGTGATTGAGTTCCACGAAAAGAATCAACAATAGCAGATAAGTTCACAAAAAAGGTAATATATTCACCGAGCAATTTGGGATTAATTAATTCTATCGATGCTTTAATTTGAAGTTATCCAACTCTGGACTATACTTTTTCCATCGCATGGAATATTCGGCACGGCGTAATATTACTGCGCTTGAACCGAAGCCGAAGTGGAGGCCAAAAACTACGTGCACAAGTGGTGCGTTTAATGTTCGATGTATTCCATCCAACCATGTTCGAGCGAGACATGAAGCAACCGTATTTCTCGGTTTCATCTACAAAAATTCCAAATACAATGCCGTGTAAGAAAAGGAACTAAAGAAAAGTATTAAGAGGATCTTGCCGGAATTTAAGATAAAATATTAAGAGATTAGTTTTACTAGATGATTTTTATATATAAGCAAAGACATGTTGGGAATTGTAACAATAAAATGGAGATATATACATTAATAGCAAACTATTTTGTGAATTAGGGTCTCTAGTTTCAAATGACTAATACTCTTAAATTGGTATTTGAAACACCTATTTTGCCTAATAAAGAAAAGGAGAAATCGATGTTTAAAACACCGAATTCCTATTGGGAGGTTGAAATCGGTGTTTCAAAACACCGATCCTTCACCTTCCCTCAACTCCAAGTTCAACCGCCATCGCATGCCACGTTCCGGGGGACTCATGTAAGTGGAGGAACTGAAGAAGACGCTGATGAAATGGAAGAGACTCGCCCAAGATGCCGTGAGCCCGTCCATCTCCTTGATCAAGGACTTGAAAGAGGTGTTCGGACAAGCTCTCGTGTAGTCGTCGATTGTGTATCTCGGAATATTTCTCTAGTGAATGAATGAACCTTGTAATAGAAAAAAACAGTCAAAATGCTCAACCATCATGCTTTGACATGTTGATATTTACCTTTTTGAGTAATAATTTCATAATATTTTAATTTGAGTTTATATTTGAATTAAAAATTCTGTTGTAATTAGTGAGAAATTTTCTTGGCACGTTGATTTCATAAAAGAAAACACGAGAATGTTCTCCAGTCATATTTCAAGAGAATTTATTTTTATTAGTACCAAAATTGTATCTCTAAAGGAAGATTTAGTCTTTATAAATAAAATAAAATAAAATAGATATTTTTCTATACCTTTAGTCTTTCTATTATATTATAAAATGAAATTGATATTTATTGCTACTTATGCGTAACATAATTATTATACGTATTTAGTCATTATAAAATTTGTTTTATATTATTTTATGCTTATGTGGCAATATGTGAATGGCAGGTGCACCCAAGTTTGGCTCATATTTAAGGACTAGTTTGTTTTTTTTTTAAATTACATTATTCCTTTACAAAACTTGTCAATGTTTTATAAAATCTCGTTCTTGCAAAGGCAACAATATAAAATATATCGTGACAGAATCGAGTTATGTACACTATTAATAATATAGAGTTAAAGGTCGTTCGATCCAAACCATATTTATTCTCAGTGAATCGGAGACGATTGGCTGTCTTTATCATTAATGTAAGATGACATGCTAAAAAAACATTCTTTTTACAAAATTAAAAAAATTTGAGCATGGGAATACAGTTAACTCAATTCCAATCACATTTATAGGGGTTAAAAGAGATATTAATATGCGATAGAAATATTTCGTTTAAGATAAATACATGGGCTAAACTTGTTTATATATTAAAAAAAATTGACTCAATTCCGGGTCAAGTAAAAAAAAAGCATGTTAAGAGAACGAAAAGAGCAAGAGGATGAGCTTTGGAGATGTGGTCTCCTCACCAGGTGACAGTCCCCCCTTTATCAAGACAAAGAGCGAGACGTGTATATCTCATGATTAATGTTTATTATTAAGGATTTTTTTTATTTGCTTTTATTATCGAATTTTTAACACTTTTTTAAGTAACAATTTTATCAATGTCCGAACCTTGATATGGATGCCTTGGGAAAGATCCGGGACGACCGGCATGCAAAAGGCTTCGCGACCGTCCTGATGATATGGATGGCGAACCCGCGAGATCACTTTTAGTGAGCACATGGTGGACCTTAAGGAGGAGTTCGCCCCCCCCCCCCATATGTAAGTAAAATGGTTTAAAGTTTGGTTCTTGGTATCACGTCTCCGAATAATACGTTTCGACTTTACGGTTTTCTTCGTGTTCTTAATGCATTTCTCGAACAATAAATACTAGAATTATTTTTTATAAAATTCATGTTAGGATATAATCAATTATTATTCCCGCTTACTGTTTCACCATATATACAAGGCAATACATGATATCCCGAATATCCAAACCAGACTACACAAATAACGGATTTATTGTTAAAACTAGTGGCAATTTTCTCCCATTGAGATCATATACGAGATGAAATGACCGTAAAATAGACAGTGGACTTTCATGAATAGGTAAATCTTGTCTAAGAATGAAAGAGACATCAAGGCAATGATTATTGAAAAAAAGTTGCATTACATGGTTCGACATGAAAATGAAATTTCGTTCGCGCCCATTTTGCTTTTTGGAAGGGCAATAAAAAAATCGGGGTGAGTTATGGCAGTGGAGAGGTGAGAATTCAAAACAGCAATGGTCGTCGGCTCGATCATATGCTAGTTGAAATTCAGTAAGAGTATCAGGCATCCCCAGGAACTACAACCATAAAAGAGGTCGATTATTAAATTATTTGAGCAAAGAGCTCAAATATGTTATACAAGATTTTGTAATTCCACATGCGGAGGAACGCTGGTTTAGCAATTGAAGCCACGAAAATCAAACAATTTGTCGAGTGCCGCGTCGTTCAATGCCGTGGGGATTCCAAGTTTTCTCCAAGATGAAAGCCCCTGAGAAACCTGTCTCATGCTTGTGTCCTCAGGCGAAACGCTTAACGCATGAGAAGGACATCTTCATCACAAGGATCACCCCTGGATGGAAGCTGTTATGAACATTCGATTTTACTCATTTGTAAAGAAGGATGCGTTTGTCTCTGATACAGCTGCCCATGGACAACTCAAGCCAATGAAGAATTGAATGTCAACATGGAACGAGCTCTTACTAAGAGTGTCTAACCTTATTTATAATCCTGGAAGTGAAACCATTAGCTGAAAAGATTTTCTGGGACAATGACCTACCTCGTGATGGTCTAGAAGCACCTGCGATAACTTGGGATGGAGCACTTCTATGCCCTTTGTTCACCACCTGTTATTGTACAGCCATCATGTGATAAAAATAAAATACGAATCCCATCCTAAAGAGTAAATATCAACAGAAAGGTATATGGGGGGGGGGGGGGGGGGAAACCATCCAAAAATGTCAGAAAATTGCAAGGTGGCGCTTATGATTACAATTGGAACCACATTTCCACAGCCCCCATCCGAATTGTTGCCTCAAGCGACAAGGGCTAGCGGCACGTCACCCCCACCTAGGGACCGCGATTCAAGAACACCTTGCCCAGCTCTTCGTAGCCTATAGACTCACAATTCAAGAACACCAAAACGCCTGCGATCGTGAAGCGAATATTTAGTCCAGGAATTAAAGAACGACAGGACAACCACCGTGAGGGGGATTGCAATTTCTACCCTACTTCAACAAAGGAGCTTCTCCACAAATGCCCATCGCAGTGAGCAAATGTCAGCTAACCTGCTGCATCGCCCAAGACACCCATTCCCTTTCAACGAACCTGACGATCCGAATACAGCATCCCACCTGCACGTGATGATGACATGAATAGAAATGGAGGGAGAAGACGTCAGACCAAAGGAGGAGAAAAGAATTTGGGAAAGAAACAGCAGCACGTAAAGGTGTTTTCTCCTTCACAGACACCTCAACTCACAGCAGGCTATCAGCCGTGATAGTCTTCTCGAATAATGATGACTTTGCTTCTTGAAATGGGTGCCACGACTGATTAGATAAGGGTCGAAGCCCTCAATAAGAAGAAACGGGAGATATAAAAAAAGGGGGAGCTGGATCCCCCCCCCCCCTTTCCTCTCCGAAAAAAAGACTCCCTCAGGAAAAAACATCTGCTCCCTACCCAAGCTGGTCGACGAGCCTCTCTTGCCTTCCGTTCACCCGACCGATTTTGCCCAAGGTAAGCAGAAGTCAGTGTCACGGAAACCCTTCGATGGCCAACCCAAACAAAAATTTCGACGATAACGGTGGAGGTAACATCATACCTCATGCTGAGACGCACTTTGGCTCCTCTGGATGCGATAGCGGCAGTGTCAACATCTGACAACGTCCCCAGCTTCCTCGACTTCAACTAGCGGCATCGGACGTCTCTCAGCAGCGGTGACAGGGACGGATCCCTTTGAACTACCTAACAACCCTACTTCCCCTCTCGTGGCGGAGAACCATGTCTGACCTTCTCAAGGGCGCTCATTAGCGTCGCGGGAAGCTCCTGTTTTGCTTTGATCTGTTTTCGTTCCACCTGTAGGTACACGCTACGGAAATAGTGCCCCCTTTCAGCCTTTCAACCACAATAACAACAACAACAGACTCTACAACGGCCACGTCACAACAACTTCAGTAGCAGAACAACAACATCGACCAGCCGCAAACTCCCTGCATCCAATGCAGCAGTCTGGTTTGCGAACATCAACAACAGCCCCTTTTCGCAGCTTCACATAGCTCATTCCAGCAGCTGCAGCGATCATTCCAGCAGCAGCAGCGACTCCAGCAATAGCAGCGACCATTCCAGCAGCCGCAGCGACCATCCCAGCAGCTCCAAACTGGCGCTCCAACGAAGCAGCAGAGACGGTGTTCCCTCATGTGGCGGACAGCGGCTCCTCTCTCAGCCCCGACATGCCGGCGGCGACCCCAGCCCCTCCAAGTTTGCGTCCGTAGCCTCGAAAAATCCTCTCCAGAAATCAGATCTGGCTTGCCCAACACCAGACCTCATCCCGCTCTCCGGATGGCAGCCCATTTCCGAATTTGGCGACGGCAAACCCACGGGTCTCCTGACCACCAGCAGCGGTGAAACCACGCCCTCCCGGCGTCCCAGTCCAACAGCAACTTCCCGCAAGTCGGGCCTTGCACTCGGCGCTCCATCTCGGAGTGGGTCGTCCTCCTCCGTGGTTCCTCCTCTCTCTGCCCCACCCATCGGTCGTGGATCTGACGGCGACGGACATCACCCGACTCCCCAGCAACGCTCCTCTTCGAATCAGGGGAGGAAGTACAACGCCTCCAATCCTCTTTTCTCTCGCATCGGGCATGACCAAGGAGAACCCACTTTTTCAATTTGGGTATTCTTCACTCAGGGTAAGTCTTGTCCCTGCTCTCTCCTATTTCAATTAGTCGACTTTGAATTTAGTAACGCTGACGACCTATAGCAATATTAATTGTTTTGTTATTTATTATTATTATTATTTAAAAAAAAACAAATGAACCTCATTTGAATGGGTATGCGACGATTGCATAGTTAATTTACCATTTCACACGTTAGTTTGCTTGAATAATAATTAAATAATTTATATTCGATTCCTTTTAACAGTCGTCAGGTAATTTATTCAAAGGTTAATATGAATGTGGCTATAATTAGGTTTCTTTTATTACCGTTAAAATTTCGTACTTTTATAAAGTCTACTGAATTTTTCGTCGTTTAAGTTCCACCTGCATTCTCATTTGTCTACATAAACCTATTTCCCTGTCTTGCATAAAAAAACATGTTGGGATTTTTGGCGCATATCTTCGACAACGCGTGTTTAATCGACATGGCCGTATATCCATTTTTCATCATCCTCTCTCCTTTGCCACGCAAACCCATTCCCAAGCTGTCTGTTTCCCATTCCCAAGCTCATGGCGACGTCGGAGGGATGTCGCGTTCCGTTCAACCTACGCCATACGCTCCGTTCTGGGGGACTCAACCTTCCCTCTCCAAGTACTTCCGCGTTTCATCTCCATACCTAATGGACTACTCCATGCGGTGTGGTATCTTGTGTTCTGATGATATATATGATAATAACATGAATGAAAAGGAAGCATGTCATGCCAGGACTTACGTGTGAAAGGATTGGATATGAAGGGAGAATGAACAGATAGAATGTAGGTTCTAGTAATGAGAAAAAAGCATGTCATGTTGGGGATTATGTGTGAAAGGATGGATGGGAAGTGAGAAGGTGCGAATAAAACGTAGGTTCTGTAATGCCGACAACCTTCTGAAGGATAGCCAAAACCTTCTGTAGAGCTCGCAACCTTTTGTGGGATAGTTGAAACATTCTGTAGAGCTCTTGTACCTATAAGGATTAGATATTTGATGGAGTTGAAGTAGCCAAAACCTTTTGTAGATCTCACAATCTTCTGCAGGGTGCACCTATAAGAATTAGATATTTGATAGAGTTGAAGTAGCCGGAACCTTTTGTAGGATAGCTGAAATCTCCAGTAGAGCTGCTACACCTATAAGGATTTTGAAGTGGATATATTTTGCAGAAATGATTTCTTTTCTTTTTTTTATTCTTGGAATGATTACACGTTACTCTATTTATAAGGAGGAGTAGAGCATTGTCTTAACTATAGAAGCTGTCCAAATATGACACCCTCTTCGAGGGATTTAAGAACTCTTTATTTCTTTCCCATTCACTTTGGTGCCTTCACTGCTACACCCCATTGAAATCACATATTACTTTCAACATGTAAAAGGAATAGTCTTTACATATTCATGTACTCCCACAAACAATTGTAAAAAGATAAAATATGCATTCTCAAGTTTAACACCAAGTAGAAAGCAATCCAACACATCTCCATCTTCCAAATCAGAAAAACTCTTTCAAGAAATGCACCACTAGAAAAGAAACTCACGCTTGATAGCCAAAACAATCCACCTAAAACAGGTAGTAAGTTTCACACGGGATGGTAGAAAATGAGACGGAGTAGTTGTCAAACCTCTTTGCTTTTTTGGATCTGATAAATTATAATTTTAAGTTTAATATATGAAAGTTCATGATAGTTTTCTTCTTATCTTTTATAATCGAATAATTTAGTTTTCAAACCATTTATATTAACAACAAACAATTTAGTAAGGCATAAATTAAAATATTTTATCATTAGCTAACAATTTTGTAAAATTAGTAGGTGTTTGTTTGTTTCTATAGCATATGTGGTAAAAGTTTCGATCAAATTAATTTTCTTACTTAAAAGTTATTATTTTAGTAAATAGAAATAGATTCTAATTTTGTGGGCACAAGCATAAACTTCAATACATTGAATGAAAATATTTTGCATTAAGTGATATTTAAAACATAACTAATTTACACTTCAGATAATATTTGTATCAATTAAATTGGTTTCCTTATTCAAACTTCAAAAATATTATTTGTATTGCAATATTTTTATGAAGAAATAAAATTTAATACGAAATTTAAACTATTTTCTTATTCATTTGATATTTAGAGTAATTTGAATGATTATGAAACCATTTTCAATATAATATATATTAAAAATATATAATGATTAAGAAAATATTGATTAAGGAAGAAATTTTTTTTTCTAAAAATATATAATGACTAGGTTAAGAAAAAATGCTCATGAGAAAATAACTAAAAAAAATATTTGCCCTCTTAAAAGTAATAAACTTGTGTATCATGTCAAAATATCTATTAAAAAAAATTGAAATTTTTCAAGTGTTAGTTGTATGTATGGAGATTAATAACACATCCGAAAGATTACATACACTCGTCATAATTTACTGATGATAAATAATAATTTATTAATATTAATATTTAGTACTCATGATATATTTTATTAGATATATTTCTATAATTTATTAATGACAAAGACAAGATTTCTATAATCTCTCCATATAAGTAAGTCTTCATACACCTCTTTCTAACATTTAATTTCGTTCCCGCTAATAATGCCTTAGAAATCTTAGGATTAGAGACTACTCCCTGTGTACTTCTCGTGTTGTTGCTTTGATTCTATTGCGCCGAGCAGCACGATGCCGGACACCGCTCCTTCCGACCCAATCCTATGCCTGGCCAATTTCCTTCTGTCCTGATACCAATTGTACGAGTCCTGACCTCTAAGCCCTCTACTCGGACCGGGCGCCGAAATGCGACATCTCCCTCTGCTTAGACGTAGATATCTTATAATGTGTAGCTGGGCTAATACATAATGAAAAGATAAGGCACGTCTCCCACTTTTGTTCACAAAAACTTCAATTTTACTTTTAGACTTCTATCATTTGGCCTATAAAATCCTTTTGAGTTTGCATGAAGCTTTTGGACAGCTCTCCCACGTCGGAGAAGTAAAAATAAAAGATTACTTGTAAGGAATGACGAACGTTTCATGCTGTTTGTTTCCCATTCCAAGCTCAGAGCCACATTGGAGCAATGCTAAAGCTAGCCGTGATCCTCCAGGGGATTCTTCATCACCTTCGTCAACTCCGAGTTCAACCACCACCGTATGCTCCTTTCCGGCAGCCTCACCTCCCTCGAGGGCCACCCGGCTGGCATTTTGTCTCCATTCCCGATAGACTACCTCCCCCGGATGCTGATGCCGCCCAAGACCTCCCTGCCCTATGTGATTCCTCAGGGACTCTGATGGTCGGCCCCTTCTCGGATCTCATCGAGAAGATGCTCAAGGAGAGTTCGGATTTCCCACATGTCTCCCACATCGTGGCGGATGGTTTGTTGAACTTTGTTACTAGCACTGCTTCCAAGAAGTTCGGCATCACGCTTGTGCACCTGGTCACTATAGCAGCTTGCTTCATGCTTGCGTTGAAGTATTACAGGCCGTTCTTGGAGAAATGCATCAAACCATTGAAAGGTATATGTGACATGAAATGATCGTAAAATAGGCAATGGACTTTCATTAATAGGTAAATCTTGTCTAAGAATGGACGAGACTTAAAAAAAATAATTCTTGCAAAAATGTTGCATTACACAATTCGACATGAAAATGAAATTTCTGTGCGATATCGCCGCGGCTGTGACGATCGCTCGGCTATATTTTTCCGTAAAACTAGCATGGCCACGATCGCCGAAGGGATAATATTGTCACCGATCCAGAGAAGTTATGAGGAAGATGTTACGTAGAACAACCTTTCATGTGTATCTAGATGTCATAACTGTTTATAATAAAACATGTCCTGGTTAGAATGCTAGGGGTTCAATTTTTGTTTGAAACAAGCAAAATCTTATAAAAATTACGTAGTAAAAAAAAGATAATCTATAGATTTTCCAGGCACTAGACTTAAGAAAGAAAATTAAAAATTGATCTTTTTGACATATTTTAAAATTTTTGAATATACTCAATACTAACTATTGGGATGAGTCGGAGGTGGGAATGCCAATATTCCCCTTTCCCCTTCCTGCATTTCTCCACCAACTCCTGCATACATCCCTCAATCTCGAGAGATTCCAGGGAGTCAGGGAGGCCGTCGTTTGGTAAACACCTCATTCTCAATTTTCAATTTTCGCAGAGACCGAGAGAACGGACTACCAACACCAACTAATTCCGTAATCGACACGAGTCCCGCCAGATTACATAGAGTAAGCTCCTCGAGATAATTCAGAAGCCTGATGCTAATCAGCTGGGAATGCGGCAGAATTGGGCAGCCAAGAAGGTTCAATCTTCTTAACGAAGAAGGCAATCCCCCATTAGGAAAGGAAAACAGCTTCTCACAATAACCAACAATCATCTCACTAAGGGATGTAAGTCCACATAAATCATCGGCCAGCTTCTCTAACTCTCCACAATGTATAATTTCAAGAACCTTTAGATTAAGTGGAACTTGTTTCCCTCCATCCCCTTTCACGAAGGACTTAAATTCAGGACACTTCTCAATCTTCATCTCTTCCAGCGCGACCCAATAGTTAGACAAACTACCCTCAAAGTGAACCAGCTCCGGTATTTCCCTCATTTTCATCTTGGTCATCGAAGTAAGGCCTGCCAGACATGTGAAAAATCCCCCATCGCAGCCATATATTAATTTCGACGAGGCACGGAAGACTAAGAGCGCACCCTCCTTTCAGTTTGGGGCAGTTCATCACGATGAGCTGGCGGAGGCAGGGGAATGGGTGGCCGTTCTCATCCCCTCCATTGTACAACCACTTTTCCCAGGCACCCATTTTCACGAAGCTCAACTTCTTCAATGACTGAAAATATGGCCCTTTAGACCCGTAAAACTCGGGACCTATGGAAGATATCCCTTCAAGACCGCTCATTTCCTATCTTTCCAGCAAGGGGAGTTGTCCAAAGGGTGGCAATGAATCCACATTTCTACAACCTGCGAGGGTTATGCTAAAGACGTTTTCCATACAGCCCTGATTATTAAACCAGGATGGAAATCTTTTCGCCTCATATCCACCGACAACAAGGGATTCAATCTTCTTCGGAGGTTGCAGATGGTGTAGGAGATTGAATTGATGGTCATCTTCACCAGAAATTCCGTAACCCGATCCCCAATCCAAGCTTAATTCGAGAATTCCTTCCTTCATGAATAGATTAGTAAGCCTCGCGTCTTTAACGTCATGTCCATACTGCAAATTACGAACATGCAACTCCCGCTGAAGGCATCCGAGTGGTCCCAGCTGCTTCAACTCTTGACCGACCTCTTTCCCCACGATGAAGTCTGAGAGTATCTCAAGATTGGTTAGTTCACCAATAAGCGGAGGCATCTCCTGCAAATTATTTGTGCCTGTTATGTCGAAATGAAGAAGATTCACCAGCCTATGAATGTTGCTAGGCAACTTCTGAAGCCTCTGACACCCTCGAAGTAACATAGATTGCAATTCCACCAAGTCACAAATCGATTCCGGCAGTATTTGGATATTTGTGTGAGAAAAATCGATCGAACGCAGGAGTTTCAATTCTCCAATTCGGTCGGGTACTTGCGTAATCTTAAAGTAACGCAACGATAACATCCTGAGGCTTTTCATATCCACGATCAAGTCTTGTATCACATCCTCGGAGACTGAGACGGTTGGCTCTAGCTCTTCTGAGATTTGGAATGGCACAAACGTTCTTAACTTCTTCATAGAGCGAAACACATCAAATCTCTTTGAAAGGCATTCTTCATAACGTTTTGTAACCATTGCCGCATGACGTACTTTGTCTTCATGGAGGGTGGAGCCTTCTTTATTCTCATCAAAGCTGAAATATGAGCGGCGATTGATGGATTTCGCGAGGTCATTAATGAGATCATGTATTGAGTAGCTAGTCTTCTTATCACTTGCTTTCTGAAGGAACGACGCGGCCTCCAACCGATGAAGATTTTCCATCCCCACCTCTTGATAAGTTTTTGCAGTCCCTTTTTGCAACAAACCTTGTTTGATCCACAATCGAATTAACTCGTCTTGGTCGAATATGTAATCCTTCGGGAATAACGCACAAGCTGCAAAACATCTCTTCAAGTGAATGGGGAGGTGGATGTAGCTTAACCTCAATGCAGGAGGAATCTCTCCTTCCACGTTCCAAATACCGTGACATAAAACTCTTCTCCAATTTTCAGGATCTTTTTGGAAACGAAGCAGCCCTCCAATCACCTTAATAGAAAGAGGCAGCCCCTTACACTTATTTGCCAATTCAACGGCAATATCTCGAAGATTGAGATATCCTTCAAAGTTTTCTTCGCCATTGGAGTGATAGGCGATCAAAGACAAATTGTCCTCCAACGACAATTTGTCTAACTGCTTCGAATTAGGGTCTCGACCTTTCTTGCGACCTTGGCATGTTTTGTGGTAAGCAGAATCTTTTTCTCACTTGATAGACGACGAAGACTCTTCAAATCAAACTTCTATAACAATCCTGGTGCTCTTCGCCCATATCTAGAAGACTCTCCAGATCAAGTTTCTACAACCCTAGTGATCTTCTGCTCTCCTGAAGACCTGCTGGATCAAGCTCTACAGTCCCAGTGTCTCCATCAACATATCTCAGGTTGGCATCCCAGGAAGTTCTACAACGATGTCAGTCGAAAATGTGAAGGAGAATTATCCGATTATCACATTTTCTGATGAAGATCTTCTTGTGGGCCATAAGTCACATAATCGACCATTATTTATGTCTGAATATACATGCGGCACAAAGGTTAATCGCATCCTGATTGACCCAGGTTCGGCAGTCAATATCATTTCATCAAAAGCTTTGAAGGATATTGGCTTGGGAGTGGATGATCTCTCGAGTAGTCGGCTGATAATTCAAGGTTAACCAAGGCGGAAAACGGGCCATCGGAAAAATTTGCCTTTCTCTCAAGATAGGTGACATGGAATCTTGCACGACATTCTATGTTGCTAGGTCGACCATGGATGCACGAATATGGAGTCGTCGCATCAACACTTCGTCAATGCTTCAAGTTTATTAACGATGGAGTACCGTGTACTGTATGGAGCGGATGCTAAGCCCTTCACAAAAGAGTCATACTTTGCTGATGTCAAGTTTTACTTTAATAAGAGTACCGATGCTGAAGAAAAAGTCTCAAAGCTTGCATCAGTTGTAAGGGATATCACGAAGAAGTCGGACGTAGAAGTTTCACCTATTCAACAAGAGGTATCTTCAGTTAATCCGACAGTTTAAAATGAAAGGACGGATTATAAGTCTAAACATAATGTGCCAATTCTGCGCTATTTCCCAAGAACCTTCAAGAAAGCCGGGGAACCACCTTTCGTGAGTAGCCACGCTGAAGAAATAGTGGTGCCAAAGGAACTCAACTGGCCAGTAACGAAAATGACAACAATTGCTCAAACAAGTACGCCTTTAAAAGGTTTTGTTCCGCCTAAACAGGAGGCAATTATCTATCCAGATTCATTGCCTGATAGGCACACCAACGGATTTGATCCAAATGCATTCATGTTAATCTCTGTAGCCGGCTACACGGAGGACTTGAACGCGCTTGGGGCTGCTTTAAAAGAGGCTAATTCGGGAGGTGATAGTCAAAGGTCAAAAGTCGGTTTTGGATATGACAATCCTAAGCCCGTCAATCAAGCAGTGAAGAAGACTTCAATTCAATACATCGAAGCCGATGATAAAACTACAACCGAATTGACGAGAACTTCGGTATTTGATTGATTTGGAGCCCCCCTGAGCGAAGATCAGTATTTGATAGGCTTGGCACTCATAAAGAAGAAATTAAAGTTCGAAAATAGGCGCGATTAAGATTGAGTCAAGCTCCAAGAGGTCGAATGGCGTGGAAGAGAGTTGATGAAAAAGAAGATATCCTAATTATCATAGAAGATACAAAGGATCTTCGAAGAAAAGTTCCCTCTCGAATGAAGCGTCAAACAGTTGTTGTAGTAACTACTGGCGATGTACTGAAAATGAGCACGAAGACATGGGTATCTACCAATAGCAATGGGGAATCGTCTCATAGTAATAGCGGAAATGATGTTGTCGCTTCCCATCATGTCACAATTACTGAGGTTGATGAAAACTTCCCCTAAAGAGGATGATGTAGAAGAGGCTCTAGAAGTATTCGAGGACCAAGAAAGGTCTACTGTCGACGAATTGAAGGAAGTCGATCTTGGGGAGGAAGGGGATCATCGTCCTACATTCCTTAGCGCAATTTTAACCCCTAAAGAAGAGGAGTTATACATCCAACTATTGAAGGAATACAAAGATGTCTTTGCATGGAGTTATAAAGAAATGCCCGGCCTTGATCCAAAGATAGTAGTCCATAAGTTAGCTGTTAAGCAAGGAGTTCGACTCATAAAAGCAAGCTCAACGACGTTTTCGCCCAGAGCTGATCCCATTAATAGAAGCTGAAGTCAACAAGCTTATCGAAGCTGGGTTTATTCATGAAGTAAAGTATCCAACATGGATTGCAAATTTAGTTCCGTTAGAAAGAAGTCAACTCCTAGTTTGCGTTGATTTTCGTCATCTCAATAATGCGTGTCCTAAGGACGATTTTCCGCTTCCGATCACTGAGATAATGGTAGACGCGACCACTGGCTATGAAGCCCTTAGTTTTATGGATGGATCATCGGAATACAATCAAATCCGAATGGATCTGAAGGATGAGGAATTGACAGCTTTTCGTACACCAAAAGGAATATATTGTTATAAGGTGATGCCGTTTGGGTTGAAAAATGCGGGAGCAACTTATCAACGGCCCATGCAACGGATCTTTGATGATATTCTCCACATAAATGTAGAGTGTTACGTGGATGATTTGGTTGTCAAATCCAGGTAAAGGTACGATCGTGTTAGTGACCTTAGAAAAATATTTGACAGATTACGCAAACATCAACTGAAGATGAACCCATTGAAGTGTGTCTTCGGGGTCACTTCGGGAAAGTTCCTTGGATTTATCATTCGACATCGAGGCATTGAAGTCGATCAATCAAAGATATATGCGATTATGAAGATGCCAGGGTCAAGGAATATACATGAGTTGAAGAGCCTTCAAGGGAAGCTTACATACATTCGAAGGTTTATATCAAACTTGGCCGGACGCTGCCATCCCTTTCATAGATTGATGAAGAAAGGTACTCCTTTTGAGTGGGATGAAGCGTGTGAAAATGCATTCAACAACATAAAGACTTATTTGTCGAAGCCGCCGGTCCTAACTGCTCCAATCCAAGGAAGACCCCTCATACTTTATATAGCAGCACAAGAAGCTTCCCTACGAGTTCTGTTAACTCAGGAGAACGATAATGGAAAAGAAAATGTCATGTACTATTTAAGCAGGACTTTAACCGGAGCGGAATTGAATTACAATCCCATTAAGAAGACATGTCTTGCTTTAATGTTTGCCATTCAAAAGTTACGACATTATCTGCAGGCACACTCTGTTCGCCTCATATCACGGGCATATCCTCTCAAATATATAATGTCGAGGCCGGTTTTATTTGCTCGTCTCGTGAAATGGGCACTTATGCTCCAAGAGTTTGAGATCTTGTATGTTCCTTAAAAGGTTGTGAAGGGACAAGCTTCGGCTGACTTCTTAGCAGATCATCCTATACCAGATAATTGAAAAGTATCGGAAGAATTAATGTTGGTTGATGTTCCCACTCCATGGAAAATGTTCTTTGATGGGTCAGCTACACAAAGAGATGCGGGAACTGGAGTTGTCTTTGTCACATCCGATGGAGATATCATCCCTTACGCATATACCCTCACCCAGTTATGCTCAAACAACATGGCTGAGTATCAGGCTCTCATACTCGGGCTAGAAATGACCATGGACAACTTGAAGAGTGAGGAGCTCCTTCGATAGCGAAGTTCTCGAGCATCTTTTTCACACTTGATCGACGACGAAGACTCTCCAGATCAAGCTTCTATAACAGCCCTGGTGCTCTTCGCCCATATCCAGAAGACTCTCCAAATCAAGCTTCTACAGCCCTAGTGCTCTTCGCTCATATCCAGAAGACTCTCCAGATCAAGCTTCTACAACCCTGGTAATCTTCGGTACTCCTGAAGACATGCCGAATCAAGCTCTACAGTTCCAATGTCTTCATCAACATATCTCCCTGAAGCCCCAGAAGATATTTGTCAGAGCCTCAGCCCATCTATACTTCGGATATCTTATGAGTACAGAATCAGATGACTCACGTGCTTTGTTCGTGTTTAGAGATTAAACCTGCTATTTTCAATACGACAATTTGGACGTTGTTTCCGGTCTATATACGGACCGCGAGATTTTTTACGTCAACAAATTTCTCCGGAAACACTCGTGATTATACAGCTCTTGTGCCAGGGTAGTTTTACCGAGTCCTCCCATCCACACGATCAAAACAACGGCAAATGGTCGGACAGTGCATGGGTTGCTTCGGATCTGGTCAATCGAGCGAGAAGCTCCTCCATTTGCTTTTCCCTGCCCACGAAACTTGGCTCGGGCAGGGAAAAGGTCTTGAAACGGGGCTGGTCATTGCGAGGCTCTCTCCTCGAGCTCTGGACTAATCCGAGAATGGGTATGCAGGCGATAACTTGCTCCAATCTTCGGTCGATGTCATCGATCTCGTTGGCCATACGTTGACGGGAGATCAGGGTGCGCGGGCGGAAACGAGAGCAGCAAGCAATGAGGCAGTGAGGGAGTTTGGACGACCGTGACAGGGCCTGCAACTTGGGTGCCTCCCGTTTTGCCTCGACAGAGAAGTGTTCGAGCAGGTCCTCCATGTCGTAGGCAACGTCCCTGAGGTCAGCGAGCCACAGGGCAATAGCAAGGTCATCGTCGTACATCTGCTTTTCCTCGGCAGAATCCAGAACGGCTTGGATCCCGGGCAGCTTCTCACCCCATGAGTTGAGCTTGTCGGAGATGCCGTGGATCCGGGCATACTCGGCGATGAGTTGAGAGCCGACCAGCTTGAGGACGGGGGAGATGAAATCCATATTCTCTCTCTATCTCTCTCTTTTGGAATAGTTTGTCTTCCTTCACAGAGGCATATTATTATTAAACCAACTGACCCAAAGACATTCCCCCCTCCCACGAGTCTTGATGATGACATTTGTTTTTATTAGTTATTACAAATATATTTTTCAACTTTTCATTTACAGTGAAGCATATCAAAGGTAAAAATAATGTTGTGGCTATGCTGACAATCAGACAGAAGAAGATCCCGAACGCTCAACTACTCAGACTACAATAAAATAAATATATTCTTTGAATCCTTTTGGTTGGAACCAACAACAACCCTCCCCTATGAATTAATTAAACAAACAAAATTAGAATCGAGTCTTTTGCTTAAAAACAAGGAACAAAAATAAGTGGGTTTCTAGCGGAGCGGTACTTGCAGAAGCTTGGGACATCGGCCGAGTATGAAACGGTGGTTTATCACTCACCTCGCCTAAAGGAAGCCTCGGCACAGACCAGGTTCGAGGCTTGTGTGCCAAGACCAAAGGCCGGAATGACATCACGGAACACAGACGAATGTCGTGGTTAATACGATGGTTGATCTTAATTCGGGAATAAGGCGAAATGAATTCGTCGAGAGCTTGATAAGTAGGAGACTGATTCTCCACACTTTCTTAAATTAATTGTAGGTTGGAGAAACCTTGAAGTAGCTCGATTAGAGCTCAAGGGAATAGATCAAACGGGAAGAATATGGTATTAGCCGTTTTAATAATCATAATCGTTGTTTAGCGGCATGGTTTATCTGCGCTGTAGACCTTGTCGGTTGCGTGCTGCAGATCTTGTAGCCACATGGTTGTCGCGGGTGGATCCCGTTTTCGATTCCATTTAAAATGAATATCCTCCCTTGACGATAGGGCTTCGGATTTTAAAAACGTGTCGGAGTCGCCACTAACTTATTTTAAGTTCAAATTAGAAAAACTACAGAGATTCGTTAAGATTCGGGAATTAGGGATTACTAAATCGCATGCATCACAAAGAAAATGGAGGTTTTAAAATTGATGTTTCCAATGTCTAAGCTTATTTGAGCTCGGTTTTAGAAAAATAAACTGTTTGACATACTCGAGCTTAATAACACTTAAAATGTCTACGTGAATCATTTTTTAAAAAAATATTTCTTAAAAGTTGATTCCGGGCAAAAAATGCAAAAAAAAATTTATTAATGCCCTTAACAGTTTCTAAACCAAAAATAAATTTAAGGGAGAACCGGGTGTTTGTACCATTTCTCGCTGTTTATAGAACGCTCCCGTTAGCGTTTATACCTCACGGTGCCGTTTTTTTGAATAGGTTTACGGCGAACCTGGCGAGCCGCCGATGCCGTAACGTTGGTGAGTGCGAAGCCGTCTTCAGAGGGTCTTGATCTTCGAGAATCCAAAATAAACCCTCGAATACTTCATTATGTTGGATGCGTTGGATGGGATGCGTGCCTTGGTTGTCCGCAAGACACGCTCCCAAGATATCTGTATAAATATCGAATAAACGAAGTAAACTGTTCGAAGGATAATTTGCAATAATACGAATTCTTAGTAGTTAACGTTTAAAGTCACGTGATAGATTGAATTAAAACCTAAAATAAAAAAAAATCCAAAGCAACAGAAAAGGTTTTTTCCAAATAATAAGCAAATGGTAAAAATGGTAATAACACTGTACGGTTAAGTTTTTAAAAGAATAATAATAATGTCAATTTTTATGAAAACGGCGAACTCTCTTTTAGCCAAGTTAACGATTAAAAGTTTTCATAACAATAATAATCAAAACAAAGTAGGACGAAAGGAAAAAATTATGAGCAAATGGAAATAACATTGTACCATTAAATTTTGAAAGCACTAACGAAGCAAGATGTATGATCGATGATATAAAAATTCGATCCATATAATAAGATTTACATGAAAAATAAAGAAAATTAAAATAAAATATCTTTTGAGAAAGACAGCCACGCTCACACAAAAGGAAGTTTTAAAAAAGAAACTAATTATAAAACTTACCAAATGTTAAATTTCGAGATGGGTTCAGACGCTTGCAGGCTTGTCTTCCCCAACATCTCAACCGCGAACATCCCAGCATAAAGCATCGCCGACGGAGAGCTGAGGTTGAAGATTCACGACCGTGGGTCGCCATATCTGGAATCAGAGTTGCCGGGATCGGAGAAGGTTTTCCTCGGCGAGGACAGCAGCGGCCTCACGCGAACGGATCTGGGATGCCAAGGACTTTTGCCGGAGGGGTGACACGTCATATCAACGCTCGTCTGAGGACGTGAACAAGCTCACGAACACAGACGACCTCTTCGGGATTCTAGTCTGGGTGTTGTAGCCGCTCGCGAGAAACGAGGAAGACGTCGACATGTCGATGTTGCTGCTGCTATTTCCCTCGTACGCCTGCCACTTCTTCAGCACTTGCGGTAGCGTCATGTCGAGGTCTATCCCGTAGATGTCCTCCGAGTCGGGCTCTGACGGGTTCGTCCAAGTAAACTCCGGAAGTGTTGCCTGAAGGCTCTCTGGTCATGGTCGGGGTGTAACTGGATGAAGGGGATTCGCGGCAGCTGGATCTGGATACGCCGGGGAAAGACGAGGTGGTCGGCGAGGATGAAGCTGGAGACGATGAAGGAGACGTCGCCCCACCATCACTGGCAATGACTTCACCACTGCCGGACTGAGTGACGCCAGGGGACGAGCTTGGCGAGGGTGCTGTGGTTCCAGGCGAAGGCGGCATGGACGTTAACGCCCCAAGAGGCAGGTGAAGAGGGTGCGGGAGCGACAGAGTGGAACTTCGGCACGGGAAGAACGTCTGGGTCGGGATTGAGAATTTTGTTTCATCCTGGCAGAGGTTGCCGTTCTGTTTTTGTTGTCATCATGATAATCATCCTGGTGCCGGCTGGTGCGACAAGTAGAGATTGTTATTCCTGTTGTTGTGGAAGGTAGCCCTGACGAATGAATCTAGGAGCAGGTTGTCGTTCTTGGTATCCCTTGATATTGCGACTGCAGATAGTGGAGGTGGTTGGTGTGGAAGGCGCAAAAAAAGGTCTTCAAGCGGCTGCCTTAATCCGTTTGGAAAAAGGAAGCTTCCATAAATGGGGAGTGCTGTCGTATCCTTGGCTTGATCATGCGGAGGGGCTTCACAGGATTGAATCGGCGGGAAAGCTTGCAAGCTTTTACACTTGGGGCGGCTGGGTCTGACTGGAGCATTGCACATCCGTCGGCTTTGCTTGGCCTAATGTAGCACCTTGACGACTTTTAGCTAAAAATGAATAATTTGATAAGAAGCCAACCCATCAACCCATGGAATTGCACCCATGGCCATGAGCACATTGAAAGCGGCAGAAAACTGTCGAGGCCTCCGCTCTGCTATCACTGGTATGTAGTGGAAGCTGGGAAATTTGTTAAGGAGTGGGCACGGCAGGAACAAACGGCTGCTGACCCTTGATGCTGGTCTCCCCTCAGATCCAAAACGGTGGGTCTGTCTTTTCTTGTCGGACCATGACATATCTTACTTTGAAAGCTTCTTCGAGGTAATCATCCTGGTAGTGTCACGGACGCCGCCGTTGCTGGTTGCAAAAAATAAAAAAAAAAATCAAAGTAGATAAATTAATCTAATTAAACGAAAGCAAAGGAAAGAATTTACCGGATTGTCGAATAGCGCAAGTCGCGGACGGAGTTGTCGAGCGTCTTGTATTTCAGGGGGAACAAGTTGGGGGTCGTGTCGGTGAATGAGAGGACGCTCGGCCGGCTCGAATAATCTGATGCAACTTTTACCAAGGAAACCTAAAAGAGAACGCTACCTTTTGGCGACGACGAAGTCTTGATTTTTCCGTCTCTTCTTCTCCGTGCTTGTATGTGTATCTAAGTGTGTTCCTAGGTCTAGCTATTTATGGGAATAGTTAGTGGCTTTATTATTATTTTTTTGATTAGATTTTTTTGTGATTTTGTGGGATTTTAGGTGATTTTTATTGATTTTGTATGATTTTTGATAATTTTTGAAGATTTTCAATTTTTTAGTGTTTTGTGAAGATTTTCTATCATTTTTTAAGATTTTCAATTTTTTATTATTTTTTTGATTTTTGTAGAAAAAATTGGGTTATGACAATGGTATTTGGTTTAAGGAGACATTTCTATTTGGTAAATTTTATGAAAGAATAGTAATCTCTCCTAACTAGTCAGTCTCATACACGTCTTCTATCCCCTGTACGCGCGCCCTCCGGCCTAGCACGCGCGCTGCGGTTCGGGCAACCCGAGGATCCGGGCCCGCTCCCCCGAGGCCCAGTCCGGTCGGCGTTACGGCTCGAACGCCGGACGCTGCGGAAAGGGGACCCGGGTCGAATCCTCCCCTGGTTCCCAAGCGGATCTGCGGGGCGTTTCGCCGACCGTCTCCAGTCCTTGAAGGCGACGGGCGAAAGGCTGCGTTAAGACCTCGCTTGGGAAATTCCGGGAGGATCCAGGGAGCGGCTCGTGTCTGCCGTCACCTCATCCTAAATGGCTCCGAAAAAGTGGGTATGGGGGTTTAGTTTTACTTTGGAAAACTTTTGTTCGGAGTCGCCACCGACTTAGTTAAAAAATGTGATTTTAAGTCGGAAAAATCAAAGTCTGGGTTCGGGGATTCCTATTTACTAACCTTAATATTCTACCACATGCGAAAAGGGTGGCGATTTGTCCAAAAAAGAGTTAGTTTTTGATTGACGGGTGTTAAGCCCGATCCGGGAGTAGGCCGGACTCTTATCGACGTCTTAACGGGCGTTGGACCCGACTTTAGGTTGGTTGAATTAAAACCAAACATGCGACGAATAACCTAAGGCCTAAGTCATGCGCGCAACCACAAACAATTATTTAGATCAAAAGGGCGGGGAAGGGGCGATGATTGCGGGCCTATGCACTTGGGCCCGCAATCCGTTACAAGTGGATTTTTTTAAAACGAAATTCGGGGAGGCCCGCACCTCCCCTTTGTACCTTAGATTGAAGGTTGGGGCCGCTTTATCTTCGAACCCACGGTTTTTAGGCCGGGGTAGATCCACGCGGTTTGATACACGCGCCTTCGAGTTAATCTTCGGAATTTTGAAGTTGATCTTCCGAGATTAGATGCTCGATGTACATGCAAAGAAAAATAAAGAAGTGGGTAGCATGGTTAAATTTTTAGTGAGGTTCGATTAAATTGAAAGAAAGGTAAGGCATGTCTTACCGTTTTGATCGGGAATATGTATTTGGTGTGTTGTCGAAGATACCCGCGAAGTTTCACCGTGTTTTCCATGCAAAACAGAGAGAAACGGGTGTTAGCAACACGCCTTGTGACGAAGTATTGATTAGTGCAAATGGGCAGGAACATAAGTAAATTCCAAGAAACAACATCACGGGGTTTCATAGGGCATCCTGGAACACTTTAACAGTAATAGTAATAATAAAATTAAAAATAGACAGACATATAACTTCAGAGAGATTAAGTAAGGATCATTCGAACCTCCGGATTGAAAATAAAGTAAAGTTAAAATTTAGAGGAATAACAAGACACATGTTTTAATCACGTTTTAATTGAAATCCTAAAATAAATCTAACTGTTGACTTGAGGCTCAAAATAACAAACGTGAACAATTACCATAAGAATGAACAGGCGACATATATGCAAAACACTAACACACGTACGACCATTGCTGATTTGATAAAAATAAATAAAAGAAATGACAAAAGTAAAGATCTTTACCTTTCAAAAGATGTTCTCTTTCACGAAGCTTCGTCCTTGTTTGTTGGGGGTACCATCTCTTCCCCCGCAGCTTGACCCAGGTGGGATCGAAGTGGGACGACGGGAGATTTGCTTCTGCGCAGCAATGATTCGGCCGTTTCGTCGTTGAGGATGACGCCGGAGAGAAGGGTTCCCGGAGCTGACGAGACGCTGCTGAATAGGGGTACTCTCGGGTTCATCGAGGCTTCGTTGGAAAGGAGGAGACCTCCGAAGGGCAGATCCGTGATGCCCGTCGCCTAATATGCTCGAGTTTGAGAGCGCATTGTTGGAGGAGGTCGCCGAAAGGGAGTGGGTCTACCATCACCGAATCTAGAGACACCGAGCAGGGAGTGGGTCGCTGTGGCGAGGCTTGGGGACGCCGGGGGAGTTTGATCCGCCACCGCTGGGTCTGGAGACGCCGGGAAGAGAGGTGGGTCCGCCGCCGTGAGGCTGGGGACGCCGGAGGGAGTGGGCTCGCCGCCGCTGGGTCTGGAGATGCCGGGAAGAGAGCGGGCTGTCGTCGTGGAGCTTGGGGATGACGGAGGAGGCCACGGTTGACTGCTGCCGTTGGAGGGAACGCCGGGGAGGGTGACGATGAAAGCTCGCCGAAGACGATGAAGACGAAGGCTAAAACGAAAGTTCGTCAAAGACGATGAAGGCGAAGGCCAAGGGAGAGAGAAAAATCTTTTCTGTTGTAAAACCCATACTATTGTTGTCTGTACAGGGACGACACACACACCTATATTCTGCCCCTCCTAACCGCCTTGCTCTTATTTTACCGTTTTGTCCCTCCTATAGGCTTCATACCTATCCTTGCTTGAGCCCAGCCTCATCTACCTCTTCCTTCTTCATTGTTGAGGCCCGATTCTCCTGCATTTCTCCTTCTTCAGTTGCTCGCATGATCATAGCAGAACTGTCTTGTTTACACTCCCCCTCAAGGTGGGAACCGTATATATCTCGCATTCCCACCTTGTCCAACAAGAAATTTAGTCTGCTGGGATGCAAAGCTTTTGTAAACATGTCCGCAAGCTGAAATTCAGTCTTTACGTGCATCATCCGAACAACTCCAGTCTCCACCTTTTCTCTCACGAAATGCAAGTCGACTTCCAAGTGCTTCGTCCGTTCATGGAATACGGGGTTCTTGCTTATGTATATGGCCGACTTGTTGTCACAATAAAGCGGCACTGGGAACTGCCTTGTGATACCAAAATCCTCCAGAAGTGAACTCATCCACATGATTTCTGCTGTCGTCGTTGCAAGCGCTCTGTACTCCGCCTCCGAGGAGCTCCTGGATACCGTCGCTTGCTTCTTCGACTTCCAACTCACCAAGGAGTCACCCAAGAAAATGCCAAAGCCTGTGGTCGACTTCCTCGTTTCAGCGCAGCCCCCCTAATCGCTGTCCGAGAAGGCCTGCAGCTGAAGCTTGGAATTCTTTGGGAAGAAAATCCCTTTCCCCGGAGCTCCCTTCAGATACCTCAACACATAACAAGCTGCATCCCAATGCTCTTTGTTTGGCTTGTCCATGAACTGAGCCAACATGTGTACAGCAAAGGTCAAATCTGGCCTTGTAATGCCCAAGTATATCAATCTCCCTATTAACTGCCGGTAAACACTCGCATCCACTACCTGTCCATCCGCACCTCGCTTTAATTTGTTATTTGGGGTCATTGGCACAGAACTTGGCTTTGTTGCTAGCCTCCCCATATCTTCCAACAAATGCAACGCATACCCCCTTTGCGAGATTAGAATTCCTTCACTACTTCTTGCAATTTCCAATCCTAGGAAATATCTCAGGGTGCCCAAGTCCCTGACTTTGAATTCCTTCTGCAAAATCCTCTTTAATTCGGCAATCATCTCCTCACTTGTGCTCCCCACCGCCATGTCATCCACGTAAACCAACACTGCAATGAAACCTGCTGCCCCTTCCTTGGTAAAGAGACTATAATCCGACTTGGACTGACGGAACCCATCCTTTATCAAGCACGAGGTTAACTTACTGTTCCATTCTCTCGACGCTTGCTTCAATCCATAGAGAGACTTCCTCAGCTTGCAAACCATAGGATGAGATATGTTCTGCTCCCCCTGAATGGCCAAACCGGGTGGTAGATACATGTAAACCTCCTCAGAAAGATCGCCGTTGAGGAAGGCGTTGTGGATATCAAATTGCCGCAAGATCTATCCCTTCACTGCAGCGAGCGCAAGGAATAACCGCACAGATGAGTGCTTAGCAACGGGGCTGAACGTTTCTTGATAGTCAAAACCTTCCCGTTGCGTATACCCCTTAGCTACTAACCGAGCTTTGTATCGTTCAACAGATCCATCTGCACGGAGCTTGGTTTTATAAACCCACTTACAACCAACCGCACGTTTGCCTGGAGGTAGAGGAACAATGTCCCAAGTATGGTTATCTGACAATGCAGCTAGCTCAGTCGTCATGGCATCTTGCCAACACGGAAGATCCTTAGCCTCATGATATGTCTGTGGTTCCATATGCATCTCTAGGGACAGAACAAAGGCTCTAAACGGTTTGGACAGTCGAGAGTACGAGATGGAAGGTTCAATTGGGTATGGTATAGAAGAAGAAGTGGAAGGGAAGTGGACTAACCTGTGGGATGAGGCTGGATCATCTGTTAGAGAAAGAAGACTGTGGTGATAGTCCTTCAGATAGGTGGGAAGCTTGCGTTGTCTTGTGCTTCGTCGCAAATCAGAACCATGCGGATGTAATGCAGAAATGGGAGATGAGTCTACCTCATGAGAAGATGACAAAGAGTCCATGCATGTTGTACGGTTATGCATTGAATCAAAAACTGGTTCACTAGATAATGTGATGTTAAAAGGATTCACTGAAGGCAGAACCAGATCACTAGTATAAGAAGAAGGGACTGTGGCAGTGTGAAATGGAAAAATCGTTTCATAAAAAATCACATCTCGAGATATGAAGATTGTTCCCTCAACAAGATCATAGATATAGTAGCCTTTAGTGCCAAAAGGATAACCCACAAACACGCATTTCTTAGCACGAGGTTCCAATTTCTTTCTACCATGTGCTAATGTGCAAGCAAAGCATAAAGAACCAAACACACGTAAATGTTGATATGAAGGTTTCTTATGAAAAAGCATCTCAAATGGTGATTTTTGTCTCAACAAAGAATAAGGAAGTCTATTAATAATGTGAGTGGCAGCAAGGAGCGCATAACCCCAGAAATTAGAGGGTAACCTAGCCTGAAACAATAGAGCTCTAGTAACTTGCAAGAGGTGTTGATGCTTACGTTCGACCACCCCATTTTGCTGTGGAGTAGCCACACAAGAAGTTTGATGAACAATGCCAAAACCTTTGTAGAAATCCTTAAGATCAAATTCTCCACCATTGTCACTACGGATAACTTTAATCCTTTTGGAGAACTGATTATCAACAAGCATGAAAAATTGGTGCAATAGGCCTTTTACTTCTGATTTATAGCTCATTAGAAAAACCCAAGTTACTCTCGTATAGTCATCTACGATAGTAAGAAAATAACGATATCCTCCTAAAGCAATTTCAGAGGATGGTCCCCAAACGTCACAATGCATCAACTCAAAAGCTGCAACTGTTTGTATCTTGCTTATAGGAAAAGCTAATCGTTTCTGTTTTGCCTCATGACAAATAGAACACGCATTATGCTGCAACATAGTAACCGAAGCATCTATAGTTTGCAAGAGAGAAGTTTTGTCTACTGGTGCATGTCCGAGACGCAAGTGCCAAAGATCAAAGTTATCCAAGGTTGTAAAATGTCTAACTGTATTGATGTGATGCAAAGGATTATGTTCAGGTGGAAAAATGGCAGTGGTTCTGACTTGGGAAGAAGCCTTGTCAGCCGCTTTTCCACCTATCTGCCGAAGCACATACAGTCCTCCTTCTCTTTCAGCAGATCCAATCATCATCCAACTGGTGGTGTCCTGAATAATGCACCAATCACATGAAAAGAGGCAACACAAGGAGTTTTCTGAGGTTAGCTTTCCAACAGAGATAAGATTAAACAAAAAAGAGGGAACATATAGTGCTTTCTGCAGCATAAGAGTTTCATTAACCCTGACATCTCCTACATGGGTGGCAAAGGCTGTTTGGTTGTTTGGCAATTGAATCTGTAGAGGTGTGGTCAGTTTGGTGTAGGTGACAAAATGATCCAATTTAGACACAATGTGATCGGTCGCACCTGTGTCTAGTATCCAAGATGTCTGATTTTCCCAAATGGATTTAGTGGTAAAAGATAAGCTACCTTGGAATGTGTTTGGTTCGGTTTGGACATTGACCGGGTTCTTGTTCTGTCCTTGGTCACCCACAGACATTGGTTGGCCAGAATCCTCCATGTTGAGAAGTGTCAAAAGCTTTTGCACTTGCTGCCCCGTCAGATTCACCTGTGAAGTGGGCTGCGATATTGCATCTGTATCCTTCACAACTACTGCATTAATTCTCCTCTCATTATTGTGACTTCCTTGATGCACGGGAACACGTCCTCGTCCTCTACCACCTCTTATACCTGGTGTACCTCTCATGTTTGGTGGAAACCCAATAAGAAAGTAGCAATTATCCTTGAGGTGCCCCTTTTTCTTACAATTCTCACAAAATAATTCTCCTCTATATTTCTTTCTCTCCACATAGGCTGCAATATGGCCTGCACTTCCTCATCTTCCTTGATACTCCTCTGTTTTCACCGACGCTGCCATGGGATTCACAGACAACATCCTCCCTTCAATCCTCAGATTTTGTTGTGCTTCTTCCCGTTGAATCACATTATATGCTTCCCCCAACGTAGGAAATGGTCGTCGCATCAAAATCTGTGAACGCAAAGCACCATATTCTTGGTTCAGCCCGTTGAGGAACTTGAAGACCATATCCTTTTGTTGTTGTTCTGCGAAGAGCTTCTCCCAGCTACAATCGCATTTCCCACAATCGCAACGTGGATTCGGCCGATAGACCCTTAACTCACGCAAAATAGCCAACAACTCGTTATAAAACACAGAAACAGAACGGCCTCCCTGCTCGAGACTATGAAACTGTAGTTGGAGCTGGCACACTCTTGCATCATCAGGTTCCCCATATCGCTCACGCAACTCATCCCAAATTTCTTTCGCGGTGTCGAGATAAAAGATTGTTGAAGCTATAGAGATAGAAACGGACCTCTGCAGCCAAGATTTCACCAAGTTGTCGCATCTCTTCCAGACCGTGTACAACGCACTTCCATTTGCTGGTTTTGCAATTGTACCGTCTACGAAACCCATTTTATTCTTGATTGACAACGCAAGTTCTGCAGACCGACGCCATGAAGCGTAATTACCATCTGCTAGCTCCGGTGAGACCAGCGAAGTCACCTGCAGATCCGCCGCGTTGATGAAGTACGGCGACTGTGGACTATCTGGGGATTCCACCGTCAACTGCCTGTTCTGCAAGTCCTCCATCATCCTCTCTTCTGCTCTGATACCATGAAAGCTCGCCGAAGACGATGAAGACGAAGGCTAAAACGAAAGTTCGTCAAAGACGATGAAGGCGAAGGCCAAGGGAGAGAGAAAAATCTTTTCTGTTGTAAAACCCATACTATTGTTGTCTGTACAGGGACGACACACACACCTATATTCTGCCCCTCCTAACCGCCTTGCTCTTATTTTACCGTTTTGTCCCTCCTATAGGCTTCATACCTATCCTTGCTTGAGCCCAGCCTCATCTACCTCTTCCTTCTTCATTGTTGAGGCCCGATTCTCCTGCATTTCTCCTTCTTCAGTTGCTCGCATGATCATAGCAGAACTGTCTTGTTTACAGACGACGACGCCGTTGGGAGGTGCATTTGAACTCGGAGTGTCGGGGGATGGTGGGGCTGAAGAGGGGGTTTTGCCGCGGCCATTGCGGGCTCCGTGGGCGCCAGGGGTTGTCTCTGATTCTGGGGCACCAGGAAGTTGAAGGTGGGAAGCCACCGAGGGAGGAGTCAGGGCCGTCGGGGGAAGGGCTAGCCGGCATCGCTGATCCTGAAGGTCGCCGGGAGAGCTTGTGTCTCCGGAGTTCGGTCGCCACTGGGGAGCTGGGAAGTGGGTCGCCGTTGAAGCTGGTGTCTCCGGCGCCTGATCGCCGCCGGGGAGGAGCATCACCGGGGCGGGATGGAAGGGTCGACGGGGCGAGGTCGAGTGGGGATGGTTTCGTCTCCAGGTTTGGGACAGCCGCCTTGGGGTGTCCGAGATGAGGTCCTGAGGAGATCCAGGGGCGCGGCTGGTTCACGACGGAGCTGGGGTCGCCGGGACAACTCCGGGAGAAGGTGGCGTCGGAGACGGGTTGCCGCCGTTTGCCATTGGTTATTAGGCCCGGTCTGGGGATGAGAACCTCCTTGGACAACGGCAGATTGCTGCTATGTTGTGGGAGGAGCACCGGTTTGCTGTCTTGAGCGAGAGGAGTCTGGACGAAGGCGGCTGCCACTAATATAGGGGCTGATGGATGAGGGCAGAAGCAGCATCAGCAAGGAGAGGCTGATTCTGGAGAGGGCAGGGGCTTCAAGACAAAGGAGGTAGCCGCTGGTTCACCGTCTGTTGCTAGACCGGTCTTGGAGGCGGGCTGCCGGTGGATGGTCACCACGTTGTCCGGGAAGCGTCAGGGAGGCAAGATTGCAGCAGCGGGAAGCCATAAAAAGACAAGTCGAGGCCTCCGAGGTTCAGTGCTAAGCTGACACACCGAGCTTGGGGACCTGCGCATGAAAAAGAAGACGTCAGAGCAAAAGGAACGCTCCTCGCAACGCTAAAGTGCATTTGCGAGGAGCCTGGATGCAGTTCAGCCGAAAGTGAGGCTAGTTGGGTCGCCATGGATGGTCGCCCGTTGTCATCAGTGAGGGTTGATGAAGCCAGAAGCGTTGCTGAAGATTGGCGCTGTTGCTGTCGTATCTGGAGAGGCCGAAGTCTGTGTTGTCTTGAAGTATGTTGTGTTCCTCCTTCGTTTTCGTTGGCTCCCTTGTTCGCGTTGGCCATCAGGAGGTTCCCGTCATGTCGGTTCCCTGTTACCTTGGCAGGGATTCGTTGAAGCTGGAGGTCGGCTGGTCCAAGAGGGATGGAACTGTGCCAAAGGGGAGGACAGTCTTAGGCAGAATTGATCGAAGAACCGGAACAGGAATGGCCACGCAGGTTCTCTCCTCCTCCTCCTTTTTTTTTGCTTCTCCCCTTTCTTCTTATGGAAGGCTCCCTCCCCTCATCCGATCAGCTGCGGCACTCTCCTCAAGGAGAACCATCATTGCTCCAGAAGACTTCTATGCTACCGGTGCTGAGTTGAGGGGTTCGAGGGGAGGAAGGCGGCTCATGTCTTGTTCACAGGGGGACGTCAGGATGAGTTCGCAGGGGGGGAGGTGATTGCAGGTCGTGTCTGTCGATCTGGGGGGCTGTCTCTGTTTGGCTTTGGGTTTGTTCAGGCCTTCGGGCTTTCTTTGGGTCGGGCTGTTGATGACATTAGGCCACCATCTCTTTTTTCTTTGCAGGTCGTCTAAAGCCTCCGGTGGTTATGTCTTGGGCTCCAAGATGCAAACTGGAGTGACGGAGTGCGGGTGAGAAGTTGAGGTTGGAGACGTTGGTCTCGCAAGTTGGTTAGTGATCTCCTCGCTCCGTGTCTATTCTCTTGGTCAAAGTCGGTTTGGATTCTGTTGGGCAGCGGGACTTTGTTGAGGTAATGGGACTGTCGTGGTCCGGCTCCGCTGCGTCGTTGGGGAGGTTGGAACTGAGAAGAGACATGGGTCTGGCGCTAGGTTCGGGACAGCCGCCTTGGGGTGTCCAAGATGAGGTGGTCGGCGAAGACAGGGCTGGCGATGGCATGGATCTGGAGCTGAACGTGGGAGAAGTTCGCCGAATAGTTTTGAGAATTAGTCGGGTCAGCGAGAGTTGTTTCCCGCTGACTTCGGGAACTTGGATAATTGGGATATTTGAGCAACTGCTAGGAATGCTGGAGCTAAAATTCATCCTCTCCACTGTCATAACTGTGGTTGCTGGAATGAGTTGAAGACAGGATTGCCGTGTCCGTTTGTTGATGCTGGTTTCGTCGCTGCCATGGAGATTCCCATGGAGACCGGCGATCGTCATCGGGAGAGGCGGCTGAAGACAGGGGATGACTGGAGTTGGCATTGCCGCTGGATCGCTACTGCCAAGAGGCACCAAGGGCCGGAGAAGGAAACCGTCGCCGCAATGATACAAGAACTGAAGTTGATACAGGCCAGGTGTTCTTCCACTGGTGTAGGAACTGGATGCTGGTCAACTGGTGATCGGTGGATGATTTCGTTGGCAGGCTCTTTTCTTATGTTGTTTGTATTTATATTAGACATTATGCAAGGTTCGCCCGCAACGAATTTTAGACGGTTGTATTGTGCTTATTTGAGGTATTACATCCCCCTAATAAAGCCTTAAAACTTAGAAAATATGTAATGATTCCAGCTTTATTATATAGATTGATATGGTTTTCCAGTCCCCAGAGGACGAATTAAAAATTACACTTCCACCCTCCTTATAATTTATATATTTCATTATCTTTTAATTATTTCCCAATATATATATCCATCCATAAAATAACGAACTAGTGATAAACTAACCACCACACCAATATTCATCTTCATCTACAGGTTTGGTGAGGAGAAAACGACAAATCTTAAAGAAAAAAGAGAGAAAGGAATCTGAAAAAAAAAATACGGAATTAATTAAAAGTGATAAATTATGTGTTTGGAATGGAAATAAATTCATTCGTTCTGAATACAGTGCAAATCATGTTTGGAATTTCATCAAATCCAAATTAATATTTACGTATATTATAAAAGTTCACATATATATATTATTTTCGTATGTTAGGAACTCATCCCCAATTTCCACTACAGGGATGAGTCGGAGGTGGGAATGCCAATATTCCCCTTTCCCCTTCCTGCATTTCTCCATCAACTCCTCCTCCGTACATCCACCAATGGAGAGAATCTCCAAGGAGTCGGGGAGGCCGTCTTCTGGTAAACACCTTAGCCTCTCACAGTCAACAATATACAAAGATTGAAGGGAGATGAGGTGGTGTTTGAGTCCCCCACCCACCCTCTCCAACTCCTGCATTCCCCCAATAATCAAATGGAGGAGGGATGAAGGGAGGAGGCGACTCAAGTCTCCATCAACATTAGTAGGAGGAAAACACTTCATCTCATCCACACATTCCATCTCTCCAAAAATACACAAACTTTGTAAGGTGGCGAGACCCCTCAACCCCCACTCCTCAAGTGGCTGATTCAGATTTTTACATCCATTTATGATAAGAGCCGCCAGATTGGGAGGCAGACCTCCACTCGATGATAAGCTCGTGATGCCTTCACAGTCCTGAATCCATAGTGTTTTGAGGGATGTGAGGTGGTGCATGTCATGAGGCAAAGACTTCACATTTGGACATGTGTCAAGCCTACAGGAGGACAGTTTGCAAGGGAGTGAAGGGAATATCTCCATCTCTAATTCTGGTAAATCATATAAGCTAAGATAGGAGAGTGAGGAGAGGTGTTCCAAGCTGTCCGTCAAAGTCGTAAGGCTTCCGCAATTCCCAATTTCCAATTTCCACAAAGAGCGAGAGAGGGGACTACCAAAACCAACTAATTCCGTAATCGACACAAGTCCCTTCAGATTCCGTAGAGTAAGCTCCTCGAGATAATCCAGAAGCCTGATGCTAATCAGCCGTGACTGCGGCAGACATGGGCAGACCTCAAGCTTCAATCTTCTTAATGAAGAAGGCAATCCCCCACTAGGAAAGGAACACAGCTTCATACAATCACCAACACTCATCTCACTAAGTGATGTAAGTTCAGATAAGTCTTCCGGTAGCTTCTCTAACTCTCCACAATATTCAATTTCAAGAACCCTTAGATTAGGTGGAACTTGTTTCCCTCCATCCCCTTCCACAAAGGACTTAAATTGAGGACACTTCACAATCTTCATCTCTTTCAGCGCGACCCAAGAGGTCGACAAACACCCCTCAAAGTGAACCAGCTCCGGTATTTCCCTAATTTCCATATTGGTCATCGAAGTAAGGCTTGCCAGACATGTGAAAAATCCCCCATTGCAGCCACTAATATAAATCTTGACGAGGGACGGAAGGCTAAGAGCGCACCCTCCTTTTAGTTTGGGACAGTTCGTCACGAAGAGCTTGCGGAGGCGGGGGAATGGTTGGTCATTCTCATCCCCTCTGTTGGACAACCACTTCTCCCAGGCACCCATGTTCTTGAAGCTCAACTTCTTCAATGACTGAAAATATGGTCCTTTAGTCCCGTAAAACTCGGGACCTATGCAAGATATCCCTTCAAGACCGCTCATTTCCAACCTTTCCAGCAAGGGAAGTTGTCCAAAGGGTGGCAATGAATGCACATTTCTACAATCTGCGAGGGTTATGCTCAAGATGTTTTCCATACAGCCCTGATTATTAAACCAGGATGGAAATATTTTTGCCTCGTGTCCATCCACAGCAAGGGATTCAATCTTCTTCGGAGGTTGCAGATGGTGTAGGAGTTGGAATTGATGGTCACCTTCACGAGAAATTTCAGACCCCGAACCCCAGTCCAAGCTTAATTCGAGAATCCCTTCCTTCACGAATAGATAAGTAAACCTCGCGTCTTCGACGTCATGTACATACTGCAGATTACGAACATGCAACTCCCGCTGGAGGCATCCGAGTGGACCCAGCTGCTTCAACTCTTGACCGACTTCTTTCCCCACGATGAAGTCTGAGAGTATCTCAAGATTGGTTAGTTCACCGATACACGGTGGCATCTCCTGTAATCTGCTTGTGCCTTTTATGTCGAGATGGAGAAGATTCACCAGATTATGAATGTTTCTCGGCAACTTCTCAAGATGTTGACACTCTCGAAGTAACAGAGATTGTAATTCCACCAACTCACAGATCGATTCCGGCAGTATTTTGATACGTGTGTGAGAAAAATCGATCGAACGCAGGAGTTTCAATTCTCCAATTCGGTCGGGTACCTGCTCAATGTTGAAGTAACGCAACGATAACATCCTGAGCCTTTTCATATCCATGATCAAGTCTCGTATCACATCCTCGGAGACTGAGACAGTTGACTCTTGCACTTCTGAGATTTGGAATGGCGTAAACGTTCTTAGTTTCTTCATAGAGCGAAACACATCAAATCTCTTCGAAAGGCATCTTTCATAACATTTTGTAACCATGGCCGCATGACGTACTTTCTCTCGCCCTCCTTTATTCTCATCAGAGTTGAAATACGAGCAGGGATCGATCGATTTCGCGAGGTCATTAATGAGATCATGCATTGAGTAGCTAGTCTTCTTATCACTGTCTTTCTGAAGGAACGACGCGGCCTCCAACCGATGAAGATTTTCCATCCCCACCTCTTGGTAAGTTTTTGCAGTCCCTTTTTGCAACACACCTTGTATGATCCACAGTCGAATTAACTCGTCTTGGTCGAATATGTAATCCTTCGGGAATAACGCACAAGCTGCGAAACATCTCTTCAATTGAATGGGGAGGTGGATGTAGCTTAACCTCAATGCAGAAGGAATCTTTCCTTCCAAGTTCCAAATACCGTGACGTAAAACTCTTCTCCATTTTTCAGGGTCATTTTCGAAACGAAGTAGCCCTCCAATCACCTTAATAGAAAGAGGCAGCCCCTTACACTTATTTGCCAATTCAACGGCAATTTCTCGAAGATCGGGGTATCCTTCAAAGTTTTCTTCGCCAATGGAGTGATAGGCGAGCAAAGACAAACAGTCCTCCGGCGACAAGATGTCTAACTGCTTCGGATTACGGTCTCCGGCCTTTCTTGCGACCTCGGCATTTCTTGTGGTAAGCAGAATCCTGCTTCCCTGACTCCCGGAATACAAGGGCTTTAGCAGAGTGTCGATCTCGACGTACTCTTCTTTCCATACGTCGTCCAACACAATCAGAAATTTCTTTCCGGACAGCGTCCCTTTTAGGGAGTTTTGAAGTTGATTCAGATCCTTCTCCGTACTAGGCGAAGAGGGGGTTACCTGGTCCAGGATGCTCTTGGTTACGGCAGCCACGTCAAAGACGTCAGAAACACAAGCCCAAGCTTTGACAGTGAAGTTCAAGGACTTGTGATTATACAGCTCTTGTGCAAGGGTAGTTTTACCGAGTCCTCCCAGCCCCACGATCGAAACGACGACAAATGGTCGGACAGAGCCGTGGGGTTCTTCGGATCTGGTCAATCGAGCAAGCAACTCCTCCATTGGCTTTTCCCTGCCCACGAACTTTGGCTCAGGCAGGGAAGAGGTCAAACGGGGCTGGACGTTGCGAGGCTCTCTCCTCGAGCTCTGGACTAATCCGAGAATGGGTATGCGGGCGTTAACTTGCTCCAATCTTCGGTTGATGTCATCAATCTCGTTGGCCATCTGATGACGGGAGATCAGGGTGCGTGGATCAAACTGAGATAATTTGGATATCAGGGAGAAAGAACGTTTCTTGGATGCCTTCTGCTTGGCTTCGACAGAGAAGTGTTCGAGCAGGTCCTCCATGTCGTAGGCGACGTCCCTAAGGTCAGCGAGCCACTGGGCAGTAGCAGGGTTATCGTCGTACATCTGCTTTTCCTCGGCAGACTCCAGAACGGCTTGGATCCCGGGCAGCTTCTCACCCCATGAGTTGAGCTTGTCGGAGATGTCGTGGATACGGGAATACTCGGCGATGAGTTGAGAGCCGAGCAGGTTGAGGACGGGGGAGATGAAATCCATATTCTCTGTCTCTCTCTCTCTCTCTTTTGGAATGAATGGTTTGTCTTCCTGAAACACTAACTCTTTATCCCACCGACAACTTCGGGAAACAAATACAGTTTAATAATAATAATAATAACTAATTATTATATGCTTAGCCCAAGATTTTTGCTTCTTGTCGCCTTTCTGGGGATTGGATTTAATAAAATTTGAGAATTGGGAAAAAGAAAAATAAATAAATATTAACATATATTTAGTCACTCCAAGATCGACTAAACCCCAACAAAAAAAAGAAGGCAGAGAAAATAAAAAGTAAAAAAAAAAATGATTGAGGCCATGTGACTGAATAATAGCATAGACTGACAAGCCATCTTCTCTTGCTTTTGGTGGAATAACTACAAGAAAAAAGGACAGGACGTGCTTGAGGCTGTTCTCACTTCAAACAGGATGTTGAATGGCATAAACGTTCTTAGTTTCTTCACGAAACACATCAAATCTCTTCTAAAGGCATCTTTCATATCGTTTTGTAACCATTGTCGCATGACGTACTTTGTCTTCATGGAGGGTGGAGCCTCCTTTATTCTCATCAGAGCTGAAATATGAGCAGGGATCGACAAATTTCGAGAAGTCATTAACGAGATTATGTATTGTGTAGCTAGTCTTCTTATCACTTGCTTTCTGAAAGAACGACGAATTCTACGAGTTCGAATTTCTTCCAAGTCAAACTTATTAAGTTCGAAATAAGGCGGACAGCAAATAAAAGCCAAAACATGACTCCCACGTAACACAATCCAGATCCCAAAATAAATAAATAAATCAATTCTCCAACCAAAAAGGATTAGATTTAATAAAATTTGAGAATTGGAAGAAAGAGAAATAAATAAATATTCACGGAAATTTAGTCATTCCAAGATGGACGAAACGCCAACAGAAAAGAAAGGCAGGGTAAAGGAAAAGGACAGAGAAAATAAAAAGTAAAAATTATTGAGGCCATGTGACTGAACAAGTCTCTACTTTTGCTTTTGGTGGGTTAAAACAATAATTACTAGGGAGGAAATAAAAAGAACAGGCAGGCTGATGATGCATTCCAATCATATATATTTAGTCATTCGCTCAATCATTCATTGCTTTGTCTCCCCAACGTGACTTGTTTCTGCTTTTTTGGTGGAAAGCTTTGAAGGACTGGATTTTAAAGAATTGGGTGTTTTGATCCAACGGTTGAATTTCAATCCTTGGGATCATAATCCGACGGCTTTAAAGCTAGATGGAAGTATTGATATGCCAAGTAAACACCCAAGAATATAATGCATAATTTCATGTGATTAAAATTCGATCAACATTAGAGAAATGCTCATGGCCGATTGAAATCGATTAGCTTTGCGTGAAGATCCCGAAATCGATCGATTTTTCAATCGTTTGGTCAGCCAAAACTGGTCGTACCGGATTAATTCGTAATTTGTGGATCTGCGATGAGTTCAACATAGTTCGATGTGCGATCATTCAAACTTTCGAGAAACTGGAGTTGGACGCAATTTCTTCCTTCATCGCAAATATTTACCCGATCGAACTTTCCATCCGCTTCTCAAGTGGATACTCCTACAAATCGCTTGTCTTAATGCACTTTACACGAAGGACATGGTTATAGGAAGATCAAATTGAACATTGGATTACATCCAGGCCTTTTGATGACATTAATTACTTGCTCACGGATACTGCAGCTCATGAATGAAATTACCCAAAACCCCCTGTCCATCCCAAAAAAATTAGGCAAAACATAGTCGAGTTAGAAATAATTGTCAAGGACAATTATTATCATCGCATGTTGTTTGCTAAACCAACACACATGAGTTTGGGCCCAAAAAGCCAGGATCGGGTCCAACGCCCGTAAAACATTGACATGAGTCCGGAGTCATGCCCGGATCGGATCCCCGAACCCTACTCTGGTTTTCCGACTTAGACCAGTTTTCAAAAATAAGTCGCTGAAAAGAAGTTGATTTTCGTTGAAACGGTTGTGCCAATCCAACAACAGAAATATAGAGGGGTCCAGTTTATTATATAAAGTTCAGCGGTCTGTTCCCTCTACAATAGAAGCCCGTTGAACTTGTATGCAGGGTCAACATATAAGACAGTACGATATTACTAATAATATTATTATTACTAACGGATTGGATAACTTTAAAGGATTCTGTTTTTTTTAGTGATGTTTTTATTTTCACTGACAATTTGATTCAAATTGAAAAGAAGTTGGGATCATCCGGGGTTGATTTTACATGTGCTACAAAGAAACAAAAATTCAACAAAAAACCAAAGTTTTAGATTCGAAATCAAACCACTTAATATTTCTTCATTCATGCCCATCCAATCCAGTTTTAGTTCGACATATGGACGCCAGGTATCTCGTCATATATTGGCCTCATTGTAGTAATAGTACTACTATTATTATTTATTTCACTAATAATTTGATTTAAATTGAAAAGAAGTTCTTTGACTGGGATGATTCAGGGTTCATTTTATATGTGCTATAAAGAAACGGAAATTCAACAAAAAAACCAAAGTTTTAAATTCGAAATCAAACGACTTAGTATTTCTTTCATTCATTCCCATCCAACTCCAGTTTTAGTTCGACATATGGGTAACAGGTATCTCACGTCATTTATCGGCCTCATTGTAGTAATAATACAACTATTATTATTTTACATGAAGCAAATATGTCAATCGTATCAGCAACTACATCAACAAATTTGTTTGGAGTGATTGAGTTCCACGAAAATAATCAACAATAGCAGATAAGTTCACAAAAAAGGTAATATATTCAATGAGCAATTTGGGATATAATTAATTTTATCGATGCTTTAATTTGAAGTTATCCAACTCTCGACTATACTTTTTCCATCGCATAGAATATTCGGTACGACGTAATATTACTGCGCTTGAACCGAAGCCGAAGTGGAGGCCAAAAACTACGTGCACAAGTGGTGCGTTTAATGTTCGATGTATTCCATCCAACCATGTTCGAGCGAGACATGAAGCGACCGTATTTCTCGGTTTCATCTACAAAAATTCCAAATACAATGCCGTGTAAGAAAAGGAACTAAAGAAAAGTATTAAGAGGACGTTGCCGGAATTTAACATAAAATATCAAGAGATTAGTTTTACTAGATGATTTATATATATAAACAAAGACATGTTGGGAATTGTAACAATAAAATGGAGATATATACATTAACAGCAAACTATTTTGTGAATTAGGTTGTCTAATTTCAAATGACTAATACTCGTAAAATGGTATTTGAAACACCTATTTTGCCTAATAAAAAAAGGAGAAATCGATGTTTAAAACAACGACTTCCTACGGGGAGGTTGAAATCGGTGTTTCAAAACACCGATCCTTCACCCTCAACTCCGAGTTCAACAGCCATCGCATGCCACGTTCCGGGGGGACTCATGTAAGTGAAGGAACTGAAGAAGACGCTGATGAAATGGAAGAGACTCGCCGAAGATGCCGTGAGCCCGTCCGTCTCCTCGATCAAGGACTTGAAAGAGGTGTTTGGACAAGCTCTCGTGTAGTCATCTATGAGTCGTCGGTCGTGTACCTCGGAATATTTCTCTAGTGAATGAATGAACCTTGTAATAGAAAAAAACAGTCAAAATGCTCAACCATCATGTTTTGACATGTTGATATTTACCTTTTTGAGTAATAATTTCATAATATTTTAATTTGAGTTTATATTTGAATTAAAAATTCTGTTGTAGTTAGTGAGAAATTTCTTGGCACGTTGATTTCATAAAAGACATCACGAGAATGTTCTCCAGTCATATTTCAAGAGAAATTATTTTTATTAGTACCCAAATTGTATCTCTAAAGGAAGATTTAGTCTTTATAAATAAAATAAAATAAAATAGATATTTTTCTATACCTTCTCATGCAAAATAAATTCATATTTAGTCTATATGTAAGATTATTATGAAAACAAAATCAGAGATTAGCTGACATACGTAACGCTTTAGCTAGTACACGAAAGTTATATATATATATATATATATATATATATATATATATAAAACTTTTGTTATATATATTATGACAAACACATTTGTTATATATATATATATATATGTTATCAAAATCGTTCATATAGCACTAAATTTTCTATTCCAACATGATATATATATTTAAACACCTATATGGCGTTGATAACGAATTTGGGGTTGATGATGCGTGACAAGTTATACACGGCTGGCGTCAGACATTGGGTGGTTTGTTACCCGATATCTCTGTCCAGGTTATTTCGCACAAGGGCGATCGTATTTGTCACGTGTCGAGCCTTTCGGCTTTACAACATTTAGATGGAAACCAACAAACACGGGATGACTTCTTGTGAAGACTTTGGAGTATCGTTATGCCTTGTTTGGAAGTAGTTATTCATTTACACATTTTGCCACCCTTATCATCTCGCGTACATCTTGATGTCGACATCATTATTTACTGATTAAAAAAATGTATTTAACAGCTTGCTCCGCCCATCGTTATTGATTGCTACTTATGCATAACATAATTATTATACGTATTTATTGACTATAAAATTTATTTTATATTATTTCATGCTTATGTGGCAATATGTGAATGGCAGGTGCACCCAAGTTTGGCTCATATTTAAGGACTAGTCTGTTTTTTTTTTTAAATTACATTATTCCTTTACAAAACTTGTCAATGTTTTATAAAATCTCATTCTTGCAAAGGCAACAATATAAAATATATCGTGATCGAATCGGGTTATGTACACTATTAATAATATAGAGTTAAAGGTCGTTCGATTTAGACCATATTTATTCTCAGTGAATCGGAGACGATTGGCTATCTTTATAATTAATGTAAGATGACATGCTAAAAAATATTATTTTTACAAAATTAAAAAAATTTGAGCATGGGAATACAGTTAACTCAATTCCGATCACATTTATATGGGTTAAAAGAGATATTAATATGCGATAGAAATATTTCGTTTATTATCTAGACTATATATATATATATATAAATTGACTCAATTCCGGGATAAATTCACGGCTTTCTGATCTAAATCAAGTAGGTTTTTTATTAGTCATCGTAGAAGCTATCTTCATTATAAAGAAAAAAACACGATTGAAGCATTAGTTTCTTCTTAAAACTAGTCGATGAATAATTTTTTTTTGTCATGTATATTTTTTTTAACTATATAATCATTACAATAAGTGATTCAATACCAACTTTGTGATTTCCCCGTTTGTTATTGTAGAAGAAAATTACGTAGAAAATGTGGAAACAAAAAGTAAGTAATATTTTTCTTAATTATTTTGTAATCGCAGTTTTAATATTTTGGCACTAGTTTTGAATTTGATTTACCAAATGTCTAAAGCAACAATAGACGGTTATGCATTACCATCTCCCATCGCTTGTTTTTGTTTCCATTAAATTAACATCCTGAGGCTCTTCATATTCACGATCAAGTCTCGTATCACATCCTCGAAGACTGAGGCAGTTGACTCTGGTAATCCTGAGTTAGGAATAGCGTAAATGATCTGAGTTTCTTCATAAAGCGAAACACATCAAATCTCTTCAAAAGACAATTTTCATAACATTTATTAATTCGCTGCTAAGCGAGGAGATCTCATAATCAATGAGGTGAATTCATAAAGATGGTTTCGCCCGGTATTATATTGAAGAACGCAACTTAGTTGAACATAAGCCGTGGAAGTACGAGGAAATTATACTAGTAAAGTAAGCCCTTAGGCGGATGTCAAAGGCTTGGTGTACGATGAAATTAAGAAAATATTGAGAACTAGTTATATCATAACTGCCAGAAAACATGACATAACAACGCGAGTGCCACTAATAAAAAAGCCGTGAATATAATTTTTAAATTATTTCGAAGAAAAACCATAAAAAATTTATAAATATAAAGAAGTTTTTGGCTGTGTGCATGTTGGGATTTTTCACCCACCGAAGATATTGACTTATGCTTTTGGGGGGAGAGTTCCCGATGGCAATAAGAAATTTGTCTTCATTCGGGCCTAAATTATATTAACTTAACATTAAAATATAAGTAAATATCATATCATCTTATAATTCTAGTATAAATAGGAATTACCGGAACGATAATTCTATTATATTAACATGCTAAGTAAATACTACGACATCTTATAATATAAAGATAATTAATTATATAAGAAAAATTAATAAAGTCTTTATGAGAGTGGAATCACTATCCCCTAACTATTCCCACCAAAAGAATTTCCTTTTTAATCTTATATTTACTTATATTCAAGGTTTGTCTTCTTTAAATCATTTGAAATAAAATAATGGGAAAATGACTAATTTTTTAATAGGGAATTTTATAAAAATGATATACATACGATATATTTACTTTTTTTTACTGACCATTTTAGGAATAAATTAAGGCAAGTTATGGAATTAGTGCCTATAAAAATGTAATAATAACTGTCCATCGATTAGGAGAGAGGAAGAACTAAAAGAGAAAATGGCGAAGCCTCATGTCTTGTGTATCCCGGGCCTATCTCAGAGCCACATTGGAGCAATGCTGAAGGTAGCCAAGATCCTTCACCACAAGGGCTTCTTCGTAACTTTCGTCAACTCCGAGTTCAACCACCGTCGCATGCTCCGTTCTGGGGGGCTTAACTCCCTCGATTCCCTCCCCGACTGGAGGTTCATGTCTGTCCCGGATGGACTACCTCCCTCGGATACTGATGCCACCCAGGACATGCACGCCCTTTGCGACTCCGTCAGGAATTTGATGGTCGGTCCCTTCTCGGAGCTCGTTGATGACCTTAATCGCCATGAAGGGGTTCCTCCTATCACGTGTATTCTGTCGGATGGGTTCATGAACTTTGTCGCCTTTCCGGCTGCTGAAAAGGTTAAGGTCCCTCTCGTGCACTTGTTCACTATAAGCGCTTGCGCGCTTTTGGCTCTCAAGCATCACCGCTCGTTCCTTGAGAGGTGTCGCGCTACGTCGACTGGTGAGGTGTTTTCGAGAAGTTATCGCTGATTTGATCCATGGAGAAAATAGCGGCGTCTTTTGCTGTAATGTGTAGCCCCCGATTTGTTCGCAGATGATGTTAGCCACTCGGAAAGGATAATCGACTGGATTCCCGGAATGAAAAGCATGAGGGAGCGTGATATGCCGAACTTTCTCGGGTCAATCGACTGCGATGATCCGTTTGTGAAATTCACTTTGGACGTGCTCGACAGAACAGATAAGGCTGACGCAACCATTATCAACACTTTTGAGGAACTTGAGCAGGTGGTACTAACTGAAGTTGCTTCCTTGATACGGAATATTTACGCAATCGGGCCAGTCCATCTTTTTCTCGACCGGATTCCGCGAGATGAATTCATCTCGAAGCACATCCACGGGAACTTATGGGCGGAGCACGCCGAATGCCTCGACTGGCTCGACACCAAGGAACCCGGATCCGTACTCTATGTGAACTTCGGGAGCATAGCATTCCTGACACATGAGCAACTGACCGAGCTGGCAGCAGGGCTTGCCAACAGCGACCATTCGTTTCTGTGGGTCCTGAGGCCGGATCTCGTGCATGGAGAGACCGTCATCCTGCCTCCTGGATTCGTCGACGAGACTAAGGAGAGGGGATTTCTCTCGGGGTGGTGCCCTCAGGAGAAAGTCTTGAATCACAGCTCGATCGGGGGATTCCTCACACATTGCGGATGGAACTCCATACTGGAGAGCTTGGCTGCTGGTGTGCCGATGATATGCTGGCCCAAGTTTGCGGACCAACAGCCGAATGCAAGGTACGTGTGCGAGGAATGGAATGCGGGGCTCGAATTCGGCTTTGACGTGAACAGGGACACGGTCGAGAGGGTGGTTAAAGAATTGTTGGGGAGCGACAAGGGTAAAGAACTGAAGAGGAGCGCAGTCGAGTGGAAGAGACTCGCTGCGGAGGGCTCGAGCCCGGCCGGCTCGTCCCAAAACAACATGGACAAGCTGATTAAGGATGTGATGCTGAGACGCTGACAGTGCTGCTCGAATCAAATGAGCCCATTACAATAAGTCAGGCCCAACGATGTTTTACGCGGATGTTTTTTTAGTAATAATTGAGTCATAGTAAGAATATTACTTATGCTGGAATACAACTTATTATCATAGTAATAATATTTAACGATAAATTTCAGAACCGGCGCCAAAACCAACATGATAAATTATTGGGTGATTTATTGATTTCCCCTAAAAATGAAAATCCCAATATTATCGTGTAACGTTCGAGGTTCCATGTCCGGGAATATACTCACTTGAAACATGCTTGCCCCTAATAGTGGGTATGTCTTCAAAATGTTTCAAGCATGCCGTGTTTAAGTTCGGATCATGTTTAAATGGAGGATTTTTCCTTAATAACGTCACCCGGTGAAATATTATGCAAAATAATTCAGTCAAAAATAATATTTTCTTGACTAATGTCAACGAATCGATGTTTGAAATATCGAGTTCAAATAATAGAAACTCAACGAGTTCAGACCCTTTATAAGAAATTCGATATTTTTAACATCGAGTTTACTTAATTTTTTAAAATAAACTCTATATTTTCGACTCTATTTCTTGATATTACTCAATGAAATATTATTTTTACCTAATTATTTTGTAAACATATGCATGACTTTACCTATAATTTTGTTTTTTTTACTGTAACCACGTGTTTTCCCCATATATCAAAGCAGTGGCCCCCACCGCCTTACTCCCACGCCTCCCCGACCGCATACGAATTCGTACTATCCCCATCTGCCAAATAATGAATTTCGTCTTGTCTTTTTCTTTTTCCTTGTTTCATTTTTAGGATTAAGGCGTGGGAGGATATAGATGTGATTTCTTTCCCATCATCCATCCACCAAAGCCACAACTCCACTGAATCGAAAAGCTTTGACAGGGGGGAAGAAGATGAAGCCTCATGTTTTGTGCGTCCCAAGCCCTCCCCCAAGCCATGTCGGAGCGATGCTTAATCTCGCGAAGATCCTCCACCACAAGGGCTTCTTCATCACCTTCGTCAACACCAACTTCAACCACGCCAGGATGCTACGGACCGGGGCCCTCGCGTCCCTAGATGGCGTCCCCGATTGGCGGTTTGTATCGATGCCCGACGGGCTTCCTCCCTCGGACGGGGACTCCGAGGCTACCGCTGACCTGGCCGCGATTTGTGACTCTGTCATGGTTTTCATGGTCGGCCCCTTCTCGGACCTTGTGGATGACCTGAAGTCCCGGGACAGCTCGCGAGGCGTTCCCCCCATCGCGTGTATTTTGGCGGATGGGTTCATGAACTTCGCCGCCGGCCCGACCGCCGAAAGGGTCGGCCTCCCTCTCGTGCACTTGTACACCATCAATGCTTGCTCGCTCCTGGCTTTCAAATACTGCCGGTCTTTCCTGGAAAGGGGTCTTGCGTCGTCAATCGGTAATTGGTTCTTGCTAGGTTATGGGTGGTTTGTTCCGTGACTGGTAAATAGTTGGGTGCTTTGTGCTACTGCTGTTCCCCTTATTTGCTCGCAGATGGTAGCAGCTCGGAGAGGTTAATCGACTGGATCCCGGGAATGAAAACCATGAGAGAGCGCGACATGCCGAGCTTTGTGTGGACTGCCGGCTCCGAGGATACTTTACTGAGATTCGTCTTGGCATCCATGGAAAGACTGGAGAAGGCCGATGCGACCATCATTCACACATTCGAAGACCTTGAGTCAGTCGTCCTACATGAGCTTTCCTCCATGATTCGGAATCTTTATGCGATTGGCCCCTTCCAACTTCTTCTCGAGGGGATACCTCAGGACGAGTTCATCTCAAAGCAAGTCCATGTGAACTTATGGGAGGAGCACGCCGAATGCCTCGAGTGGCTCGACAACAAGGACCCTGGATCCGTTCTCTATGTGAACTTCGGGAGTGTAGCGTTCCTAACGCTCGAGCACCTGACCGAGCTCGCAGCTGGGCTTTCCAACAGCAAGTGTTCATTCCTTTGGGTACTCCGGCCGGACATCGTGAAAGGTGAGGAGGCCCCAGTCCTGCCTCCCGGGTTCATCGACGAGACAAAGGGGAGGGGATTCCTCTCGGGATGGTGCCCACAGGAGAAAGTCCTGAATCACATCTCCATCGGGGGATTCCTCACGCACTGCGGATGGAACTCCATACTCGAGAGCTTGGCGGCTGGCGTGCCGATGATCTGCTGGCCCAAGCTTGGGGACCAAATGCCTAACGCGAGGTACGTGTGCGAGGAATGGAAGGCTGGGCTCGAATTCGGGGACGACGTGAACAGGCACACGGCTGAGAGGCTGGTTAGGGAGTTGCTGGGTGGCGAAAAGGGGAAGGAACTGAAAAGGAACGCGATGGAGTGGAAGGGACTCGCTGCGGAAGCCGCGAGACCGGCCGGGTCCTCGGCTAGCAATTTGGAGAAGCTGGTCAAGGATGTCATGCTGGCTCGAGCTTAGTGCCATAATAATTTAAAAAATAAAAAATAAAATTAATCGTACTTTTCTTTTATTACTTAAGCTTATTCATTTCGCGAAAGGGTCCGTCTTATTATTATGTTGTTTCGTGGGTCGAAATAATATTTAATAAAACTTGACATAATAAAGAAAATGCGAGTATTTGCTCCTACATCATCCGCTGGGGGGACAACAATATGCCGCGTGGCTCAATCCGTAATTTTATTATACCGACCAAGCGAAATATTTGTATTATATAAGTAAGTTTTTATATACGATGTCGTTTCGATAATCAGTGGAGGGCAAATTGTGGGGCCTTTGACTCTGTTTATAAGATAGAATTTTGGGTCGAGAAATATAAACTCAAAGAATGAGTAAAGAACCAAGTTTTCGGGCAACGTTACTGAGCAATGGGACCAAGCAGACCAGACAAGCCTCAAATGTGCGACCGATTCAAACAGTTGAGCGACGATTGATCAGTTAACACGTGGGGGACGTGTTATTTCTTGTTATTTTTTAGGAATTAGTTAAAAGACACAATTCACCGACATCATAGTTTTGCATCTTTGTCATTTGCTTTAGTGAGATCAATTGCTTGCTTCAAGTGTTTGAACTTCCTTTTTTCCTTTGTTATTTTCATTTTTTGTAGGCGATTACATTTTCAACCAAAATTCAAACATTTCTTCAAAAGACTCATTTTAATCATATCCTTAGCATGATTCATTTCAAGGCACTTAGAATATCCCATTCCTTTTTCATTTTATTAATTTGAAACCCGTATAATGAATTTAATAGTTCTAAGCATTTTTTTTTAAATCTCTATATGTCAAAGAAACAATATATGGGTCTTAAGCAGCAAACAACTGCTACGGTTTACATGATTGGAAGTCGAGGCCGCCGCATGCCAGATTGACGCAGGTCGGTTCCGTGTTCAAATCCCAGAGACACGGGTTATAAACTTTCGAGTAAGCCAACAGGTCGATAGGATGTAACCCGTTATAAGTCTCGATGGGTCGGGGTGAAAATGAACCGAGTCGCTCGCGAACTAGCTCGGTCAAAATTCGGTGGTCGAGCTCGAGCCGAACTCGAGCCGGCTAGTTAACGAAGCGAGCCGACCTCGAGCGAAACACTTACAGCTCGATGGTTCGCAAGCCGCTCGCGAGCTTAATATTATATAATAAATATAATAATTTATTAATAACAGTAATAAATTAATAAAATCGAACCTACATTCCAGCCTTTCGAGTCGAGCTCGGACTGTTCATAACCGAGCCGAGCTTGAGTTGGAGGCATTCAGTCTCGGCTCGTCTCGTTTTCATCCCTAGTCATAAATCAAATTTTGTTCTTACACCGTGTTTGGGGTTATAAGTCTCGTTACCAAATTTCTCGTATTAAAATTTTATCGTATATAAAAAAATTATCATGTTAAGATGAAAAGAAAAGCAAGAACTTGAATTGTTTACTAATGAAATTAATTGTCTACGTATTCTCTAGTTATCGAGTTGGGATAAATTATTGATTACTTCCCTGAAGCTTCCTCGCTGAAATAAGTCTCGTGTCGTACTAAGTTATAGCATAAAATAATTCAAATTCCAAATTATTAGCCCTCGTCGTGATTACTTATCTAATTGGCTTTTAATTTTACCATTTATGTCTACTAGACATATAATTGAAATAGTAAAATAATAGTTATCCATTTCTTACATCTTTTTAATGTGCAATTTATTTAGCAATTCTATCAATTTCTAAATACAACCCTGTAAAATTAAGCTAAATAAAATTTAAGGAGGTCAAATTGTATTATTTTAATTTTTTAGATTAAATTAAAAAACATAAAATAAAAACTAACCTAATTTATTATTTTTAAAAGCGCAGCGTGGGGCTATGACCCCTTTCAGTCCACCTGGCACCGCGGCTGCGTATGTCGATTTTGACCGGCCAGGTCGACTCGGGTTGTTCGCGGGCCGGGTTTGGATTTGACCGCCTCTAATTGAAACTGTAACCAAAACTTTCATGGTTTTTATAAATATTATATTAAAAAAGAAGTTACGAAATGTCGTTTCTCGTAATACTTGTATATTATAATGGATGAATTCTTAACATACATAAACATTTCTCCCAACTTAAAGGATTTTTGAGGTAATTTGGACATATCTCCAGATATTGAATGCTTTTAGGCAATGTTCTTAAATTTTTTTTATAGAATTAAATTACTAGGCAAAAATTTGATTCGTCCAAAATATTTTTTGAAAAAAAATAAAAAATAGAGACCGATCAGAAGGAGAAATCAATTCAAGTCTTTGTTGTGATCGAAATTTATTGATTTTTTAGCAAAAGAGGTGCATTATTTGTTTTCCATGGAATATATATTTCCCCATCTTTGGGAAAGACATTATTTTTATGATAAATTTATAATGTTTGAATTTTATAAAAGTCCTATTCGAGAAATTAACAATTTTTGTGGTCTGAAATTAGATGTATGATTCTCCTTAGAATTTTTTTTTGTTGCATGCCCGTTATTTAGAACTTTGCTTCGATTCATTCAGACTCAATACGGGTAGGACATTTGACTATGGTGGATGGGTCTTGGGTGACTGCATACGGTAAATTTCAAACCCAAGATCTCCTTAAGCGAATACAAGCTCCTTAGGTCAAACCCCACGATGATTCTACATGAAATTTGAGATGAGGCTTCTATTGAATGTTGTTTTTTTTAAACATTGTGGAAACTAGTTTAAAAATAAAAATAAAACTTGCCATAAATTAATTGAGAATTCTTTTGTCACATATGAAATTGAAAAAAAAAACTAATAATACTTTAATTAAATTAAGAATTTCAATGGTGATTCATAAAATTAATTTCAAGTCATGTCAATAACTCATAAAAGAAAAATTTCCATGAAATTATTGGTATAATTAACTATAAACCTTTTCGTAAAGAGAGTAATGCCCGAAGATCAAGATGACATCTTATGTCTGTGTATAACTTAAGCGGAACGCATTATGACCCACAAAGTTGAACTGCGAGGACGTCTAGGGACACGGTCAGCTGTTTCGATGAAGAAATAACCTGATAACTTTAAGCTCTCCCTCGGATGGGCGAGTCCCGGTAAGACATTCCACACCGGTTCGGATGAACCACTGTGGCCTTGACAGAAAGCATACACTCATGTAATAGCCAGGTTCGACAAGCCTGCAGACAGGTCATGCAGTGCCGAGAGCAGCCAGTTGCACCAACTCACCCCAGAGCAAAGAGCATCTATGTACCTGGTAGATCTGAAAAGCTGATTGTTATACCGAGGGGTATCGTGGATGAGTATATTCACCAGGCTATCGATGCAACTAAAGTAGTCCACTTCCGACAACAGTCACTTGATCGGAGCACTGTACGGAGACATCTGCGCTTGCTGGACGTCCCTGAATGATTGTAACTATACAAATGTAAGAGATCAAACATGCTACAACGTCGGCGATCACTTGGATCAATGATCTCATTCCCTTGGACATCTGAAACGATGCTCTCTTGTCTTGTCAGCGATCACTTTTGGCATGTATTTATACGTTGGATAGAAGAACGTTACGTTAGGCATTGCGTTGAAATTCGGAATGCGACATATAAACATTGATGAAAACAAAGAAGGAGATGAGGACAAAGCTCAACCTTATTCATCGTCCGGAAATACCTATGTTTTCATTGGCGTCACTGATGATTGGATTTAATTCAATAGTAACTCATAGTTCATTGTCCGTCAATGTGGGGCCCAGCATTTAGCGATGAGTAGCTCGAAGCCGACACGAGCCAAGCGGAGTACAAGTCAATGAGGAGGAGCACGATGGGGTGGAAGAGAGTCATCGTGGAAGCCGAAAGCCCCGCGATTGTCGGCAAACAACTTAAACAGGCTTGTTAAGGATGTTATTGTACCAAGATAATTCATGGCCGTCGATTGTGGTCGAATAGGACATAATCGATGAGTGAAACAAAATTCAATTAAGGATTTTTTACGCCTTATCAACAAATCCCGTAGCGAAACAAAGCTTTTGTAAAATAAAACCTAGCGAACAAGCTTCCGTAAGACAGAACAAACGAAACATAAAGCGGAATGATTCGTGTGACACAAGAATATTTATAGTGTTTCAGCACGCTTTGCCTATATCCACTCTAATCCAGAATTTAAATTATTATCATTAAAACGAAACGTAGTAGCGATACAGAAGGTGATGCGCGATCAACCTTCTACAGCAAAGACCAGAAGGTTCTGCACCAAAAGTGACTCATTGCACGCGTTAACGTGACTAACAAATAGTAACCAGTTGTTGGACGTTTTCCTCGGGTGGTGTCCTCGTCTGCACAGCTACCCACTACAACTTTCTTCGAGGCTTTTACTCCGGCTGCGTCTCCACCTGTACAGCACCCAGGTGCGACTTCCCTTAGGAACTTTTCACTCCGGCAATGTTCCACTTGCACAGCACCCAGGTGAGACTTCCCTTGCGCGGTCCCTCGAGACAACGGCTAAGCAGACACAAAACACCTGCCCAAGGTTCTTCTGCATGCACATAATGTTACAGTACAGAAGCTGGTCATTTACTCATCTTATGTGCTCCTGGGGTATCTGCCCTTCTCTCCGGCCCATTGCACATTGGCCACGCCAGCTACCTGTCGCACGCCTCCACCAATGTCTCCTGCAGCCTCCAACCAAGAGTCCCCCGTGGCCCTCAAGTCACTCTCCTAGAAGACTTCACCAATGATGCAGTCTTTTGAAGCTCACGTCTCTTGTGTATGACTAACAAGACTCAAACGAAAAGATTACAAGCTCTTACCACACTTTCTGGATCTTACACAATGTTACACATCCTTAGAATGTGGCCGAATGATTCCGTAGTTATACAGCAAAATAAAAAACTAAACATAGAAGGTAGAATTGATTAATATAGCTTCTATACTTAAATGAAAAACGAATAAATCATTGATATTAATTCCTTTAATAAGCAAAATGATGTCTTCCATTGGTAAGTATCCATTTTTGGGATGAGAGCTGACTAAGAATAATTAATTTAATCAAATTCCCATGAATAACTATCACCGAAGGTTGCTGATTACGAATGACCTTTTATGAATGAAAATAATTAAAATTAATTTCTTCAAGTTATTTTATCAGATTCATGAGTAGCTTCTGGAGTAGCTTATGTCGTGTAGAAGGTTGACTTCTATTTCGTAGAAGGTCAAGCTTCCTATGGCTCATCATCAAAACCACTTCAACAAGTACAATGCAACTTAACTGACCCGCAAATGTGAAACTGTCTACGAAGAAATCTAGGCAACATAATATCTCAATGGCTTAAACACTCACTCGGGTGGATGTGCCCCGGTAAGTCATTCCACGTCAGTCTGGATGATCCGCGCTGGCTTCAATGGAAAGCATGCACTTGTGTAATATCCAGGTCCGACAAGCCCGCAGACAGGCCATGCAGTCTACCGCCGAGAGCTGCATGTTGCACCAGCCCATCCCCGAGCAAAGGGCATCTCTGTACCTAGTAGATATGAACTGCCGATTGTTATTATGAGGGGTCTCGTCGATCAGGGCATTCACCAGGCTATCTATGCAACTGAAATGGTCGCTTCCGGCAACGGTCTCTTTCCTGGAGCAGTGAACGAGGACTTCTGCATGCGCCAATTGTCCCGGAATGATCACGACTATACAAATGTAAGTTGAGCACGCTATGACATAGAGGATCACTTGGATCAATGATCTCATTCCCTTGGACTTCTCAAACAATGATCTCTCATCTTGTTGGTGATCACTTTTGGCGTGTATTTATACATTGGATGGATGAACATTACGTGATGCATTGCGTTTCAATTCGGAATACGACATAGAAACAATGATCGAAACGAAGAAGGAGATGAGCACAAAGCACCTTATTCACTGTCCGGTTATTCCTATGTTATCCCGTGAATCGGAGGCGAGGCTTCGCCCCTTCTTTTGGACCCAAGGTCCCATGCGGGCCGATCCGGGCGGAAGACATTGTCAGGTGGAGAGTTTGGCTGGGGCGGCACATCTGTTAAAAGATAACGCAGGTGTCCTAAGATGAGCTCAACGAGAACAGAAATCTCGTGTGGAACAAAAGGGTAAAAGCTCGTTTGATTCTAATTTCCAGTACGAGTCTTCGCTAGTTTAAAAGCTAAGAGCGTCCGTTGTTCATTCACTGAGCCAATTTCCTTTTTAGAGTATTTCTTCTGTAGCTGCAGACTTTTCGTTCTGTAGCTGCACTTTTTGTTTCGAGCCGTCAAGGCATGGGGGTGAGTGGTAGCCGTTAAGCCACGGGCTCAATAAGGAGCCGGAGTAGTCATGTCATGTACGTGCAAGTTGAGTTAATCACTGGATTAGCAGGCAGAAGAGTGAACGTAGGGTTTAATTGCCAAACAGTCTTTGTGTCATTTAATATACACATGAGATCAGCGCTGGGGATGAGAATGTCCGCGCTGGGGAATCCATAGGGGGGAAGATCTGGGAGGCAATATACAACACCAGGATCTGTGTCCCCATCTTTTCCAGGAGATATGCATAGAGCGAGTGGTGCCTTAGGGAAATCGCGTGGATGGTGGACTCCATGGGGGAATTCCCCGGGAAGAAGAAGATTCTTCCTGTATTCTTTGATGTTGAGCCGAAAGATGTGCGCCTCAGGACGGATTTATTTGCCAAACCCTTGATCGAGCACGAGGAGACTTCTGGCTGTGAAACAGTTAGAGAGATGGAGGAAGGCGCTGATGGAGGTAGCAGATCTTAGTGGATGGAGCCGAGCAGATGCAAACGGGTGAGGTCCGGTCTACCTTTTCTTTGAAAAAACACGACGTGGGATTGATGCTTTTCGATTATTAGAGGATGATGAAATGCATGTGATTGACTGCAGGCTGGGGAAGCTCATCAAACAAATCACCGAACACATCTGTCGTAGGCTCGAGATCAAACGCAGAATCCTTCCTGATCACATCATTGGAATGGAGGAGCAAGTACAAGACATAATGGATTCATTGGATTGCAGATCTAGGGACGTGCGTGTGGTCGTGATTTATGGCAGGGGCGGCATTGGGAAGACGACTCTTGCGAGTGTCATATTTAATGAAATACGCAGGCAATTTCACGGTTGCAGCTTCCTCTCCAATGTCAGGGAATCATCTGCAGGGAACGGTATTTTAGATCTGCAGAACAAGTTGCTATGTGACATACTTAGTTTCTCACCTTACAATTGTCCTGATGCAAACGAAGCCATGAAGTGCATACAAGGTATGCTTCGAAACAAAACTGTTCTTGTTGTTCTAGATGATGTCAGTACCACGGACCAGATTAAGAAGCTCGTCGGAATGGGCAATTGGCTTGGATTGGGGAGCAGAGTCATCATCACCACTAGGAACTTGAGTTGGGTGGCTAATGTCGACGAGATTGAGAACTCCATGATTTTGCTTGGGAAAAGGATGTGCACCTTTGAGATGAGAGAATTGGATTTTGATAATTCTTTGCGGCTTCTTTTTCGGCAAGCCTTCGGTCGGGACAGGCCTCCCAGTGATTATGAACAGGTCTCACGTGATATCCTTTCATTAACTGGAGGTGTTCCTCTTGCTATTGAGGTCATAGGATCATATCTTATAGGACAGAACGTGGCAACTTGGAAAGATGTGCGCAAGAAGGAAAACAAGGTGTTCGATGAATGCTTGTATCAAGCTACGAGGCATATGTGACGAGGAGAAAGACATCTTCCTTGGCATTTTGTTGTTGTTGTAATCTACAGTATAAAAGCTTGCATCCCGTTTCCTGATGTCGGTCATGTTTCATCGCCATGAACTCTTAATGTAGTGTATAGCGACTTCTGATATGATCAAAATTTATCTTAGTCTGGTCTTGTTTTCCTATCTTTGCTGCAAGGTTTTTGCGCTTTATATCCGTCACAATTATATTGGACCGGCCCACATGCCGAGCACACAAGCTTAGCGGGGTTCCACTGTAAAACCAATTGACGGTAGGTATACAAATGGGAGAGGGTCATTGATGACACAATCCCAGGGTTCATTGATGAGACAAACGGGAGAGGGTTCCTGTCGGTTGGTGTCCACAGGATATGGTCCTGAAGCACAGGTCAGTGGGGGGATTCCTGACGCATTGCGGATGGAACTCGGTGCTGGAAACCCTAAGCGCTGGGGTACCAATGATATATTGCTAATCTTAGGGGATCAGCAGACGAACGCGAGATACATATGTGCAGAATGGAAGGCAAGGCTGGAAGTGGGAGGCAGGGATGTGAAGAAAGACGAAGTCGAGAGGGTGGTGAGGGAGTTGCTGGGAGGCGAGAAGGGGAAGGAAGTTAAGAGGAACGCAGCCGAGTGGAGAAGTTCGCCGAGGAGCGATGAGCCTGACGGGGTCCGTGGTACGGAATTTGGACAGGCTAGTTGAGGGCGTTCTGTCAACAAGAACGTGAATGTGAACAAGCTAGTTTAGGCATGTTGAAATTCTCTGTTGGATAGATTATAAGCTGATGATCTGCATCGTACATGAGGTTCACTCCCCCAAAAGGTTCGACGTGCTCATTGTTTTCATGCAGTTGGATCTCTTCTCTGCCGAGATGGTGAAGAAGTATTTCGAAAGAGCAGATGATGAAGATTGGAACAGAACCACATAGCCAAGAAACATTCTTAAACTCGCGTCTACAATTTATGTTCATTTTACGAAAAACAGAACCACATCCCTGTTTCCAGGGACATTGACGTTTGAACTCCCTGACTGACCACGAGAACATGATGGGGTGATTTAGGCTCCTACCAAAGGAGGTAATGTGCAAACATCTGGCACCAACGGAAGGAACGAGAACGTTTTCGGAAGCGAAGTGCCAAAGGAGAAAATGTGTGAACGTCTGACATCAGTGACGGTAAAACGATAACGGAATCAAAGGTGGAGAGGGAGACTCACCTTCGCCGATGTCATTGTCGCTGAAGTCGCTAAGACTAAGAGGAAGTCCACGGAACAGCTGACAATTTGTCTGATGATGTTGATTGATGCCTTATAAAAGGTTTAGTATGTGATTAGTTATATTAGTACGGGTACTTAATGCTAATAATGCTAAAAGACGAACTGTCAATTATTATGTCCTTCATGACAACAACTTGCTTCATCGACCACCTTGTGCCTTTTCAAACGATTTCCGAGCAACTTATATTCTTCATTCTTTGGTCGAATGTCCAGTATCTCCTCGGTCGAGGTTGCATATCGTCATATGCCATTGGACCAATGTTCTCCTTCTCAATTCAGCCAGTTGCTTTTGATTTTCCTTCCTTGATCCAGCAACTTGCTCTTATCTCTGCTCCCCGTACAGCTGTGATGTTCTACACTTCTTACTTGGTGTAGCTTCTTGCTACATGGGTCGTGAGTGAGTGGGAACTTAGTTTCCGTCCCGAAATATGCCTGGTTGTAAATGATGACTCCTTCGGAAAAAAGAAATGTCGACGTTCAATCTCTAAGGCCGGTTTCCGCTCTTCTGTTTTTCCGTCAAACAACACTCTTGACCTCCGATCGAGCTAGCGAAGCGAGCCCCTTACTCACCTCTCTCTAGAAAGTAAGCCAAGCCCAGGGAGCTGCTTCACCTTCTCTCTTCCTCAGGCTGCCATTCCAAATTGCGCCACACGATTCTTTTGCGAAGCGCTCTCTTTCAGACGTTTCCACTCCTGAATAGATTCTATTTTGAGAGAGTTGAAAAAGCCCACGAGCAGCATGGCATCGGTAAAAGGGAACTAGAGGAAAAGCTTTATCCCAGCGAATAGAAGATGCGGAAGGCCACGGCTTTTGCGAGGGTTCCGCACATTCCTAAAACTTTTGTTTAGGGATTTATAGTTTTAGCATTAAACGGATTTACCAAACATCATGCTCCACAATTTCTAGTGTCAGGGGTGAAACGGCTTGTTTGGGGAGAAATGGCTTGATGAAGCCTTCCCTTCGCCACGCACCAGCTGTGCCAGCAGCGGAAGCCTTCTTATTTGGACATCTTGTTTGGGCTACTGGATTTATGTTCTTAATTTCTTGGCTGGCAGGAATTAATTGAAACGTCAGCATGGGCTCACGAATGCACGCCTATCAAATTCCAAAATACGATTCATAAAACATGGCTATCGAAGCAGTAGTGGCAGAAGTCGAGGTTTCCAGAGTCGATGGTCAATGATGCTCAGAGGGAGCACCTTGAACGCGCTGAAACAGTCTTTGACTCAGGTCGAGTTACTTCGTTCGTCCATCCTGGCAAATCTTATTTTTGAATTTCCTGAGTTCATTGTTCCCCCGCTCCACGGGGGAGGAGCGGGTACGGATCTATGAATATGAGATGTTGTAAACAATTAGAAAGTCCCTCGATACTCCACTCGCAGTCTACTAAACAAACGTTAGAGCGAGCAGGCCGAAAAGGCCGGTTTTTCGGCCTGCTCTTTTGTTCTTCACTCGTTTTCGTATATTCGCTCGGATTTAAAAAAAAAAAAATTCCCCGTTTGGGTCAAGGCCGGCCAAAGGGCTGAAGCAGCTCGGTTGTCCCTTTCGTGGAAGAAGTCATACAAAAAAAGGTTCTTTCATTTATTGTAAAGGCGCGCGAAAACACGTAAGAATTCTTGAATGGAAATGATTTTGTCGCCAAACGACATCATTTCCTCGATCACCCCTTGTTCTCTTGTCTTGGTCGACTGTCATGATTCTCTTCGAAGCAATATACGCCTTCACTAGAGTGACCAATAGTTTTCCTCTTTATTCCATGTCGATTCTTATACTCCCATAAGCGGAGCACAAATAGGCCAAAAATCGGCTTTACGTGTTACTTCGATTCTTATTAATAATCATTTTATGGTGTTTTCATATTATATAATGTGAAATAAATTCACATGAAATTTTTTTTGTATCTAATGGTTAATGCCGTGTCTATTTGAAAAAACAGTTCCAGTTAGGACTCATAGTGTTGACATGAAATAATTAAATATTTAATTTGTTAACGATGGAGTATTTCAATGGCTTAAGCTCTCACTCGGAGGAGGGGCCTCAGTCTCATGGTATGCATAGTAAAATCAATGATTGAAACTCCTTACCTTGCAACCAACTGTAGTACCTTAAATTTTCCAACAAATATTTTTCTTTTAAGATTTTTCAAACAAAATTTAATCACCGACCATCTTCTAATAACATTTAAACCTCTCGAGATTTCTGCATAGTAAATTACTCACCTTATCAAGATTCAATCCCCTCTATCACTCCCCTAAAAAATATTCCATTTCCCATTAAAATAATATATCTTACCTTCTTTGTCCCATCAGAGGATGAACCTAGACATTATTCCTCTAACCCTTCTGACATCCCTATCACCTTTCATACGATCAAAAGAAAAACAGATAATCATATACGTAAAAAAAAAAAAAAAATCAACGATTCCCCATCAGAAGATATCAAAAATCTTCTGGTTTAGAACCAAAACCTCCCGATGCCTTTTTTGACAATTATCAGAAAATCAGGACCTCTCCTCAGAGAGACGCTTCTCCCCCTCTGGGAATCAGAGGCCAACTCCTCTCTACACACATAAACAGAGGCCAACTCCTCCCCAGACACACAGAAACCGGAACCACAAGGATTCCCCTCTCCAGTGCTGACGAGCCAAAACCTCCCGAATAGACGAAACCCGTGCCAACAGCAGCGGAGTTTCCCTTCTTCGCGATACCGAAGACAACCTCATGTCCCAAATCCAACAGGACCGACGACATCACAAATGACGACAGCTGACAAACCAGCAATTCCTGCAAACAGCAAGGAGATAGAACCTCCCCGACCTCTGCCTTGAGAAGAAGCCAAAGCCTCTTCTATTCCTCCTCAGGCCACCCCGAGGCAAGGTACCCTCGGTGAGACCCCCTCTCACTTGTGCAATTCATTAAACGAATACCCATGACGTCCATTATACTAACCACTTTCTGTCTACTCGTGTTTTAGTATTAATTTGCATGAACAAACCACTTCTACAGGCGTTGCTCTTCTGTCCAGCAACGGAATCAAGCTTAATCAGGTCCACCTCTTCCTCCCTCCCTCCTGGTCATGTGAATAGCTTATGCGTCTAAATCGAGCTTGTGTAGCCTGAGTTATGACTGATTCTTAGGTTATATACATGCTAGAATTTCGCTGTTATCGTTGCTTGATGTTTTTATGCATAATTTCTTTCTCATTGCAGGGAATGAGTTGATTTTTAGCTCTTCAACTTTCTTTCTTAACGGGAAATAATTTTTCTGTTGACAACATTTGCAAACGAAGGCATTTACATGAAGTTTTTGGTCATTGAAGGAAGAAGAATGAAGGTGCTCTGTTTCGTGCATCTGCGAAGCAACCAGCTGCATTTCATTGGACCTAACTTGGCCCATGTAGCTTAGAATTACCTAAAACTATTTGGGATCATTCCGTCTTCATTATCTACAACTTTCACGTTTTGAACTTTTCCATTTGAGGCCATTTCAGTCGAGTTTTGTTGACTTTTGCAGCACAACATGTTTTTGTTCAAGAGCCGAACTGCTACTTCTGTTTCTTGGACATAACTTGAGCACCAAAATTTATTTCAACCGAAACAATTTTTTTGGATGCATCTTCAAGGTTTCTACAACTTTTATATTTTTTGAACATTTTGATTCGAAGTCATTTTAGTCGAGTTTTCGTCGGTCAAATGACCAGCTGCAGGGTGCAACTGTTCTGGACTCGAGTAGCAATACTACTTTGATCAATTGAGCTTAATTTTTGCTATAGAGCTCCAATTGACTTAAAATCAATTAGGTTAGTTTCCTCTATAGTCAATCTATAATTTTTAAGTTTTTGAACTTTTCCATTTGAAGCCTTTTTTGTCGACCTTTTACGAGTTGAAGGTTGTGCTGCATTTTGTACATGAGCAGAAACGCTGATTCAGTTTTGAGGACATAACTTGGGCTACATGGCTTTGTTTAACCTGAAACTAAATGAGTTAATTTTTTATTTTAATTACTTATAACTTTTATGTTTTGCACTTTTTATTTTAATCAATGCTATTCTATGTTCAATGGCAGTCAAACTTGCTACAAGATACATTCCAACTCCAGTTTGAATGACCAAATTCATTCCCTTATTGACATCAAACTACATGCTTGTTTTTCCTAAACTCTTTCATGCAAAAACTACATTAAGTTTTCTGCATTCTGGTAAAATTTTATGGTTTTTGGATGAGCATGTCGTGTTATGATTTTTCCCACTTTCGTCGTCTTGTTGAAATGTGAGAAAAGAAATTACATAGGATTGATTGAATTGCTCCTCCATTTTCTCGAATATTCTACTTGCACACTTGTATTTTTATTTTTGCACATATACTGGGCATGCAACTTGGGAGATCTAACTCCGAATTTTCGAAAACTACTTGAAGGTGCGTGTATCAAATCGTGTGGATCTATCTGGATGTCAAGACGATAAAGCGGCCCCAATAGTCACCTAAGGTACAAAGGAAAGTGCGGGCTTTCCGAAGTCTCTTTTTATTTCCTCATGTAACGGGTCGTGGGCCCAAGTGCATAGGCCTACGATCACCACCCTTTCCCGCTCCCTTTGATCTAAATACTTGATCTGTGGTTGAGGTGCTTGATGTTAGGCTGTTTGCCAAACACACATGCGTTCGGGCTCAAAAAGCCCAAACTGGGTCTAACGCCCCTAAAACATTGACATGAGTCCGGAGTCATGCCTAGATTGGGTCCAACACTCATTAACCAAAATAAACTTTTGGAGCAAACGTCACATTTTCGCATGTTTAGATGTAAGAGTTAGTAATTAGGAATTCCCGAATCCTACTCTGGTTTTTCGACTTAAACCAATCTTCTAAAATTAAGTTGGTGGCGACTCCCTACAGTTTATCTTAGTTAAACAACAACATATTTTCAACGAAGTCATCACAGATGGGTGAAGGCGACGCGAGCCGTTCCCGATTTCTCCCGATAGTTCCTTCTTCGGATCATGCTCCGCCTTTCGCTCGCCACCTCATAGGAAAACGGAAACGGTCGGCGAAAGCCCGAGCAGACCCAGTTAGGAACCCAGAGGGGATCACCCTGGCTTCCTCCGCAGTGTCCGACGCTTGAGTCGTGACGTCTACTGGAGGACTCTAGGGGAACGGACCCGGATCCTCGTGTCGTCCGAACCGCCACGCGCGTGCTAGGCCGGAAGGCGCACATACACCAATAGAAATTAATAATTATATTTTTGTTCTAAGGACATTAATAGAACCATTTTTTATAAAAAGATTCAAACCTTAAAAAATTCAAATCACACTTTGATTAAATTTTAAACAAATATGTAAACAAGTTGAACCTTATGTTGTTCGCGTAGTCTGCTAACGTAACTTATTTTTAAATTTTAATTATTTTTATTTTTATTCGTTTTGAATAGAGCATCTAATATATTAAAATATCTAATTATGTGTTTTTTATTATGTCGTGAAAAACGCATCATATTATATGAAATAAATTTATACACTAAAGTGTCGTGTCTATCATGTAACAAACAAGTGGGATTTAGATATTATTATGTCGACAGAGTAAAAACGCTGCTAGTCGATGAGTGTAAATATGTTCAACAGGTTTTCTTTTTGACTTAGCTAACCAAACACTCAGGTACATGTATTATCATTTTCGTAGGATCTTATTCTTTTGTTATATCCACTATTCAATAAATATTCAGAGGCTGTCGGTGAAAGGAGACAAACAATCAATTTTCTATATTGATTGACAAAGATGCTCCCGGTTCCAATCAATTGTTGTATTGTTCAGGTAGCCGGAGAAAAATGGGATCTTGCCCGCGGGACCTGTGTGTTGATGGGAAGACGGCCACCATCCCGGAACGTTACATCCGACGTGATCAGGACCCCACCATACTCGTGGACGCGCCGTCCTTGCCAGAGATCCCTGTGATCGACTTCGCGAAGCTTAAGGCACACGAGAAGAGTCTCGAGCTCGAGAGGTTGCACGCCGCGTGCAAAGACTGGGGATTCTTCCAGGTAACTGGATCACCGTAACGACGGGGATGATGAGTCGCGTGTAGTTGGGCGATCCTCGAAGCTTGACTTTTTCCCCATTTCTTTCTCAGCTTGTGAATCACAGGATGAGCCCCTCGCTGATGGAGGCTATAAAGAGAGGCACCGTGGAACTTTTCGACCTCCCTGAGGAAGAGAGATCGAAGTACGAGCAGAAAGTCGGAGAGATGGAAGGGTTCGGACGGACATTTGTGGTGTCCGACGATCAGAAGCTCGATTGGGCCCACGTCTTCCACCTCTACACCTTACCGAGATCCCTCAGGAAGCCCCACTTGTTTTCCGAACTCCCTCTCCCGTACAGGTCAACTGAACTGACTTACATCCATTGTTTACGGTCACGGCCTTCTCGATGCCTGATGCAACTTCTGTCGTGTTTAGGGACGATCTGGATGCGTACTCAGAGGAAACCAAGAAATTGGCGGTCGAGCTCCTTCGCCTGATGGGTAAAGCGTTGGGAATGGATTCAAGGGAAGTCTCGGAACTTTTTGAGGAAGGTATACAGGGGATGAGGATGAACTACTACCCACCTTGCCCGCAGCCCGAGCTTGTGATCGGGCTGAGCTCCCATTCGGATGCCGACGCAATCACCATCCTCCTCCAAGTCAATGAGACCGAAGGGCTGCAGATACAGAAGGACGGGGTGTGGATACCTGTGAGGCCACTCCCCGGCGCATTCATCATCAATGTTGGTGACATCGTGGAGGTAAAACGGAAATAAAAAAAAAAAACCCGAATCCCTCTTTTCACATAGGGACTGAGATTCCTTCCCGCCGTTCTTCATTGTACGCAGATGGTCACGAATGGGATATACCGAAGCATCAACCACAGGGCAACAGTCAACACAACGAGGGAGAGGGTAACGGTGGCTTCATTCTATAGCCCGAGAATGGAGGCCGTGATTGGTCCGGCGCCGAGCCTCGTGACAGCGGACAATCCAGCGCAGTTTCGGCGGATAACAGTAGCAGAGCACCTGAATGGTTACCTAACCAGTGAACTCAAAGGGAAGGCATACCTTGATTCCATGAGGATTCAGAAATGATGGAAAACTATAATAATAGTTGTAAAAGTTAATAATTCTCTGGATTTATGTGACGGTTAATGCTGGAGTGGAAGTTAATGTGAGGACTTACCGAACCTTGATCGACAGTTATTCATGGAAGTGAAGCCTAGACAAGGCTTTCGAGTTATGTGATCATACTGATGGTCGAGCGGGTGTTCTGCCGGATGTTGCCGTGTATAATTATTTCCTATTTTGGATTTACATAGACCAAGACATGGAGGGAGCTTCTTTGCTTCTATTCAACATGATCGAGAAGAACATCATCCCCAATCTGCATCAACTCCACATTCATCATAAAGGGACTTTGCAGGAATGATTGAACGGAGCACTAAAAATCCACTAGTTAATCCTCGAAAAGGGCATGGTGGATGATAACTTCTCTCACGACGTACTCATCGACTACATATGGAGGAACAAGCAGGATTTTTTAGCACTAATCGCCTGACTTCATATCATACGGCCCAGCGATCCGAGCTCGTGACACTATGGTAGCATCAGGGCAGAGTCCTAACTTGGCAGTCCACAACACTGAGGGCAGCTAAGATGGTTGAAGCCGAATCTCGGGTCGATTTGCTTCATGTGGTTGGCCTACCCGATTCACTCAAGCTGAACAGTCTGTTGAACGGGTATTATCGCAGCCGAGATGTTGACAAAGGCACTTCACTTGGTTTCAGAGTATGAGAAATTGGGGATTCGAGGAGATATACTCACTTGGAACATATTGATCAACTGGATGTGCATATTTGGTGCCAATTCGATTGCCAAGGAGATGATGATGCTCTGGATAGAAAGGGGTCTAACTTACACCATGCTTATAATCAATTTCTGCAAGAGATGCCACCCGGTAGAAGTGATTGAGCTCCATGACTATATGGTCATCTACGGAGTGGTTCCGGACAGCGAGACATTCCATCAGTCATGCCCGAAGGCCATAATCACTGACTTCATAGTTCCAAGTAACTTGCAAAACTTACTGGCAGTGTTGATATACGTAGAACTCGAGCACGATTTGAGATCATTAAGATTTTAATGCCCTCATCTCTTTTTTATAAGCACAAAATGCTCGGACTAGCGAATTGTGTAAACAGAAACTGGTCTTGGCATCTGCTAGACAAAAACCAGATGAGTTTGCATCATGGGAACAGCAAGGACATCAACTTGGGTGTCTTAGTTAGCTGGGGACATTTAGTTAGAAGTATGTGTCTTTATTATGAGAAGAATGTATGAGCTGTACACATATATATATGGTTGGGATGTAACAGAGAGTTTGAGCAGTTACAATAACAGAAAAACGGTTTCTCCTTTCATCTGCTCTTTTCTTCTTCCTCAAGTCTTCTTCCTCTCCTCTGTGTGCTTCTCCGGTGACGGTCACATTTGCTCGCATGGTATCGAGCACGAAAATGGCAGAGGTGGTGAACTTTACTGGTAAGACGATGGTAGAGTTGACCGAATAGGGGCTTTAGTGACGCGAGAGTTGACCGAGGGACACTATGTCTCCTAGAGGAGATCTTTTGAGATTGCCCTGTCGATCAGAAACAAGATTGCATTTGTGGAGGGGAGTATAGTGAGGCCTAGTGAGTTGGATTTATTGTTCCCGACTTGGAGGAGGTGTAATGATCTTGTGAAATCGTGGATCTATAAGTCTGTTTCTGTCTCCATTGCCGCAACAATCTTCTTTTTGGATTCTGCTAGAGATGTTTGGGTGAAATTAGCAGAAAGATTTTCAGAATCGGATGACTCTAGAGTGCGTCATCTACAATTGCGTTTTCATTTGCTGATGCAAGGATCGAAGATGTTGATGCATATTATAATGACCTTTTGTCTCTTGTGAGGGAAATTCAGATTTACAGGCCTTTGCCTCATTGTTGCTGCAACAATAGTAAATGTAATTGGATGAAGGAGTTTTCTGAGCAGTATCAAAAGGACTTAGTGTTTAAGTTCTTGAATGGACTGAATGATGAGTTTACAGCCATAAGGTCACAAATCTTGATGAAGAAGCCTTTGCCTTCACTTGGTGAGGCTTATAATGTTGTGCAGATAGAAGAAGTGCAAAGGAGTCTGTGAGTTCTCCTGTTGAGGGACTCACGATGGCAGTTGTGACAGGGTAATAAAAAAGGCAGGGAGAAATAGAAACAAAAAACTTTACTGATAGGAGGAGAAGCGGGTTTGATATAATATGTGACCATTGAGGAAAGAAGGGTCATGTGAAGGACAAATGTTATCAGTTGATTGGTTTTCCCGGCCAAGAGAGTAGTCGCATGATGAGGGGCAGAGGACAATATGGAAACCAGCAATGTTCTGTAAGACGTGCTGTGAATCAAGTGGCTATAATAAAGACACATTAGAGTAATGAGAATTTCCAGCTGAGTTTTCCTAAGCAACAAATTCAGCGATGAGAATTCCCAGCTAAGTCTTCCTAAGCAACAAATTCAGCGGTTAATGGACATGCTCAATGTGGGAAATGATGCAGCCTCCAAGGGTGTAGACACCTTCTCTTCCTAAATCCTCTTCTTCCATCTTTCCTAATCAAGCAGGTATAGTTTCATTTTTTTGAAAAGTTCTTGCTATTCCTTCCACTCACATGTCTAAAAATACTTGGATTGTGGGTACTGGAGCCACATATCATATTGTTTCAGATCTAGATTCATTTCATGTAAATCAAGTTCTTGAAGTTCCTTTGAAAATTCAGTTGCCTAATAATTCTTTTGGGATGGCTACTCATTTTGGATCAGTCATTCTTAATGACAGCCTATATCTTCAGGATACACTCTATGTACCATATTTTAGTTTTAATCTCAAATCTGTTAGCATACTTATTATGGGTGGTGACCTTTGTTTTGTTCTTCTAAAGGAGGGTTGTTACACTCAGGACATAAAAAAGTGGATGACGATTGGACTAGCTAAACAGAGAGATGTCTAGTATGGGATGCAAGAGGTCAGGAATGCAGGCATGAGTAGTTTCAATGACTCTCATAGTTCTTTCTGTATGTCCAATCATGTTACTCTAGATGTGTTTGATGTTTGGCACTCTAGGCTAGGACATACTTCCTTGGATAAAATTAGATATCTTACTACTGTGGATTCTAGCATACGCGTGAAGTCCGACAATGCTTGTAGTGTTTATCATGAAGCAAAACAAAAACGTTTGGTATTTCCTTTGAGTGTAACTAGAAGTTCCTCTTCATTTGAACTAATACATGTAGACATTTGGGGACCATATTCAACAGAAGCAATTGGTGGTTTTAAGTACTTCTTAACCATTGTAGACGGACTATACACGAGGGACTCGGCTATATCTTCTGTGTTATAAATCAGAAGCGCAGTCTTATCTGAAAAGCTTCTGTCATCTTGTCGAAAATGAATTTCATAAATCTATTAAAGTGGTAAGGTCAGACAATGGAGTTGAGTTCACTATGTTGGAATTTTACAGAGAAAATGGCATTATACACCAGGTTAGTTGTGCAGAAACACCCCATTGCTTGGATTGTAGAACGTAAACACTAACATTTAGTTCATACAGCTAGAGCACTATTGTTTCAAGCTGGTTTACCTATTGGTTTTTGGGGATATGCTATTTTAACTGCAACATATATTGTTAACAGGCTTCCTTCAAAGATATCGGCTTATAAATCTCCCTATGAAGTCTTGTTTCATCAAACCCCAGTATATACAAACACGAGTCTTTGGATCGTGTTTCAGCAATACACTGGTTAAAAACAGAACCAAGTTTGATAGGAGGGCATCCAAATGCATCTTTGTTGGGTATTCTTTGCATGTAAAAGGGTATTTTTGTTTATCATTTATATACTCAGCAGGTTAATGTTTCTAGGGATGTGGTTTTTTATGAATCAAATTTTCCTTTAAAAATGCAATCTTTGGACTCTAGGGAATCAATCTTACAGTATAATTCTGGTATGAATCTTGATCTTATTGTCCAGATCATGTTTTTAGTCATAATTCGTCTGTTTTAGAATCTCCTCCAGACACTACACATGTGCATGCATCAAACACAGAACATCTCCCTGAATCAGACATAGCACTTCTACATGAATCTAGTGTAAATAGAGTTGAATCTGATTTTGTTGTACCAAATAATGTGAGACGAGGCACTAGACTCAAACATCTTCCCTCATACCTCAAGGACTACCATCATAAGTTGTCTCTTAATATGGCTGGTTATTGTCTTCTGCTGACAGGTCAGTTCCTTCTTCTTATGTTCTTTCTTCTATGCCTGCTTATCCTGTTGAACCGTACATTGCCTTTGATCGTCTTTCTTCTTCATATAAAGCTTTTCTAGTCAATCTTGAATCTCATGTCGAACCTCAGTCATATAAACAAGCAAAGCAGATTCCACATTGGGTGGATGCTATGACTGTCGAGCTTAATGCTTTAAAGGACAATGCTACTTGGGATTTGGTTGTCTTGCCTACAGGAAAAAGAGCAATTAGGATGCAAATGGGTTTATAAAATAAAACTTCATGCAGATGGATCTATTGAAAGGTATAAAGCTCGCTTGGTAGCTAAGGGTTATACACAAGTTGAGGGCATTGATTACCAAGAAACCTTTAACCTGGTTCCTAAACATTCTTTAGTGCGAATATTTTTTGCTGTTGTTGTAGTCAAAGGATGATTTTTGCCTCAATTTGATATTCGTAATGCCTTTTTGAATGGTGATCAAGAGGAGGAAGTTTATATGCAGCTCCGACCCGGTTTGTACAGGTTCAACAGCAAACAAGGTGGTGTGCAAGTAAAAAAAATCCTTATATGGACTAAAACAGGCGTCTAGACAATGGAATAGCAAACTTACAGAATGTTTGCTAGGTGGAGGCTTTAAACAGTCCAAAGTTGAGTATTCTTTGTTTGTCAAGAATTTAGAAGAACGCTTTGTGGCAATACTGGTGTATGTGGATGATATTGTTGTAGCCGGGTCCAATGAAAAGGTGATCTCAAAGTTACAGAATCTTCTACAGAGTTCTTTCAAGGTAAGGAATTTATGAGAACCTAAATACTTTCTTGGTTTGGAAAACGCAAGGTCAAGCAAAGGGAGTCATGTGTCACAGAGAGGATATACCTTGAGATTACTTGAAGAGATGGAAAAGCTAGCACAAGACCGGCTACAATTTCACTGCAATCGGATCTCAAGTTGGTTCAAGCAGATAAAGTGCATCTAGTGAATGTTGCAGCTTACAGACAATTGGTTGGAAAACTGATTTATTTGAGTATTACGAGACTTGATATTGCATATACAGTTCATATCTCATCTCAATTCATGGATTGTCCTTCGAATGGTCACTGGAATGTGGCTTGGTATGTTCTAAGATATCTCAAGGCTTCTCCTAGAAACAGAATCCTTTTCTCAAGTGGCTCTAGTGTCGTTGTACAAGCTTATGCAGATAGCGATTGGGGAGGTTGTGTTGAAACTAGAAGATCTACCACTGACTATTGTATTTTCATTGGTGATTCAATTGTTAGTTGGAAGTCATAGAAACAAGTCGCAGTTCAACAGAGGCAGAGTATCGTGCCACAGCAGCTACTGCAGCCGAGTTAGTTTGGGTCACTGCATTGTTGAAGGATTTATGTATAGAGCTGCAAGGAGCTGTGTAGTTGTTCTGTGATAACAAATCGGCTATATATCTTAGTAACAATCCTATCTATCACGAAAGAACTAAACATTTGGAGATTGAGTTGCCAGTTTATGGAAAATTTACCCTTGATCCTGGTAGGACCTGCAGATTAACATACCAACTTATTTGTCAAAGAACAAACACCCCCAAGGAACGGTTTCCAATTACCTCACATAAGCAGTCAAGTCAGCATATACAGATGTTAACTGGGGACATCACAGGCATATTCAAGTAAGAAAATTTCAATCCGGGAAATCGGGCAAAATCAGAAGCACAATACTGGGACAGATAAACAATGGTTTACCTAGCGAACAGAGAACCTACCTATCTTAAGAGAGAGAGGGAGAGAGAGAGAGTAATATACAAGGAATTGAAACATAAGGGGATGTAGACAGAATGACACAGTAGTCAAGCAGTATACAAGTTTTTCATGTAAAGGAAAAAGATGTAGCCAGCATCCAGAACAGATTTTCAATTTCAGGTAAAACAACCAAACTGATTTATGCAGGAAAATAGTACATTCAATTAATTCAAATATTAGTGAAGCCTATGTTGTGTCAGATGTACTTCGAAAGATATGTTTAAAATATTGTGAGTAAAAATCTCTTAATGTAGAAAACTCAGCTGGATTTCAGCTGTTATGTTAGAGAATTAAGCATAACCCAGGCAAGAGCCATTGAGGAGGATGATGCCGACAAGAAATATATCAGTCCTGTTGTGACATGGAAATTCAACTCTATGAAGCTTTACTTGATCGAACGGAACTTTTCCTGTTTTGTGCATAAATAAAGTTCTGATAAGAAAATTTATTTTTCTTTACGAACTCCACCATGAGGCAAATAAGATGATTATGGGCATGTACGTGGACTTGAGTTTTATGGGGCGTGTTGAAAGACTTTCCACCAACAGAGATCAATAATTATGTTTTTGTTCTAAGGACAATAACAAAACCATTTTTTATAAAAAGATTCAGACCTTAAAAAATTCAAATCATTCTTTAATTAACATTTTAAACAAATATGTAAACAAGTTGAACCTTAAGGCGTTATGTCCATGCCTAACTTTTCAATTTTATAATCCACTAAGCAGTAGCTTTCATTGCAAACGTAGGCTAACCTAACTTATTTTTTTAATTATAATATATTAAAATATCTAATTATGTGTTTTTTATTATCTCGTGAAAAACGCATCATATTATATGAAATAAATTTATACACTAACGTGTCGTGTCTATCCTTTAACAAACAAGTGGGATTTAGATATTATTACGTTGAAAGAGTAAAAAAGCTGCTCGTCGATGAGTATAAATAAGTAGGAACCAGAAACCAAACTGTCAAAACTTTTTTCCCGCCAATTGTGAATGTTCTAACGATAATTATTTTCGATCGCATTCATTTCGAATAAAATGATGGTTACGACAGTTTTTCGTTTCGATTTCGCTGACCAAACACTCAGGTACAGGTATTATCATTTTCATAGGATCTTACTCTTATGTCTTATCCACTATTCAATAAATATTCAGAGGCTGTCGTTGAAAGGAGACTAAAACAATTAATATTCTATATTCATTGACGAAGAAGCTCCCGGTTCCAATCATTTGTTGTATTGTTCCGGTAGCCGGAGAAAAATGGGATCTTGCCCGCGGGACCTGTGTGTTGATGGGAAGACGGTCGCCATCCCGGAACGTTACATCCGACGTGATCAGGACCCCACCATAGTCGTGGACGCGCCGTCCTTGCCAGAGATCCCTGTGATCGACTTCGTGAAGCTTAAGGCACACGAGGAGAGTCCCGAGCTCGAGAGGTTGTATGCCGCGTGCAAAGACTGGGGATTCTTCCAGGTAACCGGATCACCGTAACGACGGGGATGATGAGTTGCGTGTAGTTGGGCAATCCTGGAAAGTGATTTTTTCCCCATTTCTTTCTCAGCTGGTGAATCACGGGATGAGCCCCTCGCTGACGGAGGCGATAAAGAGAGGGACCGTGGAACTTTTCGACCTCCCTAAGGAAGAGAGAGCGAGGTACGAGCAGAAAGTTGGTGAGATGGAAGGGTTCGGACGGGCATTCGTGGTGTCCGATGATCAGAAGCTCGATTGGGCCGACGTCTTTTACCTCCACACCTTACCGAGATCCCTCAGGAAGCCGCACTTGTTTCCTGAACTCCCCCTCCCATACAGGTCAACTGAACTGTCTTACATCGGTTGTTTATGGTCACGGCCTTCTCGATGCCTGATGCAACTTCTGTCATGTTTAGGGACGATCTGGATGCGTACTCCGAGGAAACCAAGAAATTGGCGGTCGAGCTCCTTCGCCTGATGGGGAAAGCATTGGGAATGGATTCAAGGGAAGTCTCGGAACTTTTTGAGGAAGGTATACAGGGGATGAGGATGAACTACTACCCACCTTGCCCGCAGCCCGAGCTTGTGATTGGGCTGAGCTCCCATTCAGATGCCGATGCAATCACCATCCTCCTCCAGGTCAACGAGACCGAAGGGCTGCAGATACAGAAGGACGGGGTGTGGATATCTGTGAGGCCGCTCCCCGGAGCATTCATCATCAATGTTGGTGACATCGTGGAGGTAAAACGAAAAAAAAAAAAAAAACCGAATCCCCACTTTTCACATAGGGACTGAGATTCCTTCCCGCCGTTCTTCATTGTACGCAGATGGTCACGAATGGGATATACCGAAGCATCAACCACAGGGCAACAGTCAACACAACGAGGGAGAGGGTAACGGTGGCTTCATTCTATAGCCCGAGGATGGAGGCCGTGATTGGTCCGGCGCCGAGCCTCGTGACAGCGGACAATCCAGCGCAGTTTCGGCGGATAACAGTAGCAGAGCACCTGAATGGTTACCTAACCAGTGAACTCAAAGGGAAGGCATACCTTGATTCCATGAGGATTCAGAAATGATGGAAAACTATAATAATAGTCGTATAAGTTAATAATTCTCAAGATCTATGAGATGGTTGATGCTGGTGTGGAAGTTAATGTGAGGACCTACCGAATCTTGATCGACAGTTATTCACGGAAGTGAAGCCTAGACAAGGCTTTCGAGTTAGGTGATCATACGGATGGTCGAGCGAGTGTTCTCGCCGGATGTTGCCTTGTATAATTATTTCCTATTTTGGCTTTTCGTTGATTCTTTGCTTCTATTCGACATGATCGAGAAGAACATAATCCCTGATTGCATCTCCTACGCAGTCATCACAGATGGACTTTGCAGGAATGGTTACTTGAACGAAGCACTGAAAATCCACTAGTTAATCCTCGAAAAGGGCCTGGTGGGTGATAACTTCTCTCACGACGTACTCATCAGAGGAACAAGCAGGATTTTCGAGCACTAATCGCCTGACGTCGTATCATACGACACCTTGATGGACAAATACTGCTAGGAAAGGGATCTTTGGGCAGCGATCCGAGCTTATGACACTATCATAGCGTCAGGGCAGAGTCCTAACTTGGTAGTCCACGACACTGTTATGAATGGTTTTTGCAGGGCAGCTAAGATGGTTGAAGCAGAAGCTCTGGTCGATTCGCTTCATGGGGTTGGCCCATCCGATTCAGTCACGCTGAACAGTCTGTTGAACGGGTGTCCTCGCAGCCGAGATGTTGACAAAGGCACTTCACTTGGCTTCAGAGTATAGGAAATTGGGGATTCGAGGTGATACAGTCACTTGGAACATATCGATCAACTGGATGTGCACGTTTGGTGCCAATTCGATTGCCAAGGAGATGATGATGCTCATAATAGAAAGGGGTCTTGTTCCTGATGCTATAACTTATACTATGCATACAACCAATTTCTACACGAAATTGCCACCTAGGAAGTGATTGAGCTCCATGACTATATGGGCATCTACCGAATGGTTCCGAACAGCGAGACATATCAGGGTATCATGAAGCCTCTTCTGGGCGAAATTCCGTCAGTTGTGTCCAAAAATGACTTAAGTAGTTTCATGTAACTTGAACTCTTATTGGTAGTGTTGATATACATAGAACTGGAGCGTGATTGCAAGATTATTAACCAAAAGAAGCAGCTGAGAACATTAAGATTTAAATGCCCTCATCTCTTTTTATATGCACAAAATGCTCGAACTAGCGAGATGTGGAATATACGACAAACTCCGAATTTTGGTTCTTCAAACTGGAGAGTATTGCACTAAAGAAATTGATCCGGCAAAGTGCTGTTCTAAATATACATCTAGTGCTTATCATGGCAGAGGTGAATCACCAAGAGAACATCGGAGCATTGAGATTAGCATATACTTACTGTATACTACTATGGAGACGGACACAGAAATGATTCGTCAAACTCATCCTGCTTTCAAGCATAGTACAAATCATATTAACACAGAGTGGCTAAATCATAAGGACAGCCTTATTGAGCACCATTCACTCAGAAAAACCACCAACAAGCAGAAACATGCAGGAACACCGGCAGTTTCGACAGAAGGGCAGCTCAGGAAACAGGAAGAAGGTAAACAAAAAGAAGAGGATGAATGATTTACATTACTAATTCCACGATGAGGCTACAAGAGTTAATACTATTGTTGAAAAGAATCTTCCTGATACACCTACAAAAGTATAACGAATGTTCAAAAGAAAAAAGAAAAGGAAAAAACAAAACTAAAGAAATTTTTCTTACTGCCAGTTTATGGAAAATTTACCCTTGATCCTGGTAGGACCTGCAGATTAACGTACCAAGTTATTTGTCAAAGAACAAACACCCCCTAGGAACGGTTTCCAATTTCCTTACATAAGCAGTCAAGTCAGCATATACAGATGTTAACTGGGGACATCATAGGCATATTCAAGTAAGAAAATTTGAATCCAGGAACTCGGGCAGAATTAGAAGCACAATAGTGGGACAGATAAACAACAGTTTACCTCGCAAAAAGGGAACCCACCTATCTTGAGAGAGAGAGAGAGAGAGAGAGAGAGAGAGAGAGTAATATACAAGGAATTGAAACATAAGGGGATGTAGACAGCACAACACAGTAGTCAAGCAGTCTACAAGTATTTCATGTAAAGGAAAAAGATATAGCCAGCATCCAGAACAGATTTTCGCCGTCAGGCAAAACAACCCAACTGATTTATGCCGAAAAATAGTACATTCAATTAATTCAAATATTAGCGAAGCCTATGTAGTGTCAGATGTACTTCAAAAGACACGTTTAAAATATTTCGAGTAAAAAATCCCTTAATGTAGAAAACTCAGCTGGATTTCAGCTGTTATGTTAGAGAATTAAGAATTAAGCATAACCCAGGCAAGAGCCAATGAGGAGGATGATGCCAACAAGAAATACATCAGTCCTGTCCTCACCATTCTTTTGTGACATGGAAATTCCTTGATCGAACGGAACTTTTTCTGTTTGATGCATAAATAAAGTTCTGATAAGAAAATCTATTTTTCTTCAATCAAATATATGAACTCCGCCAGCTACGACAGAGGAATCCAAATTACAAGGCAAATAAGATGATTATGGGACGAGCATGTGCAGTATTAAACAGAACACAATAGGGTTTCTCATTCTTGGTTACCAAATCTTCTAGCAATAATAGGTCGCACATCATCAATGTCAACTAGGGTCTCCAAAAAGGACAGTAAAGACATTAATGTACAATCCGAAGGATCATCAAGCCAACTCTTAATTGGAAAACCATATTCACTTGCAACCTGAACACCTGAAATAAATTAACACAAAAGAAGCCTTCCATAATGAGAATTGAGAATCACTTAAAAATACCGTTATTTTTCAGATTTCTTCCATGCAATAAAGATGCAACATATATTATTCTCACAAAAGAAAAAAAATTGTCGATGTCTTTTTTTATGTATGTGTCTTCAGGAGTAAAAATTAAAAACCAACTAACAAGAAGTAACTAGATAACATCAGAGAGAATATTAATAGGTGCATACCTGAGGGGAATTATCAATAACGGCAACTCAACACCTAAGATGGTCAAATCCTTGGTGTACGTGCCTTCAGAAAAATTACATGATTAACGATAAACCCTGTGAGATATTAACTGTTGATTCGGGTTGAGTATGTCCAGAAGCTGTCCGACGTAGATGCTTTGGGTGGCAGTGAAAATTACCACATTGAACATATCTGCGACTCTCTCCAAAAAGGTCTGGAGGTGTGGCCTTTTCTTGACATATACCACATGTTCCGCCATGTTGAAGAAAACTGTAAATGTGAAATCTGCCTCATCACGATGATCCAAGGTGGAATGCACAAGGTCTCTGACAACCCAAAGTAATGAGGAAGTTAAACGGAGAAAACTAGATTTGAGACAAAAATATCTCACATACCAATGTGAAACAGCCAAAAAAGGATATACTGTGATCTCACTGTTTTGAATGTAAATGAGATCTTCACAGGTAATCCAACATGCCAGATATCCATTAAATACGCTAACTCCATTACGTCATAGGCAAATATTTTATTCAATGAAGAAAAAGGAACATGGAAAGATTCTTTGGCAGGCTTCTTACCGTCAAGATCAAGAACTAGGGTAACAGACTTCCTTTTCTCCTCGCTACTTCGGAGAGGGTCAGATTGAGAACTCGTAACTTCAATGGATAGGTCGCGTAAAGTCCTTATGAACCACTGGGGATCAAAACGATCTGTGTCCTCTATCTCAGAATTGCACTGAGATTCAGAAGTTCCAGAAATGATCTCATCGAGTGGCAAATATGAGCTGGAGCATTCCTTCCCTGTGGTATCTGCATCATCTGATTTTGTGACTCTGTCATCCTTTGAAACAAATGAGCCACAGACAAACGGCAAAATCATAAAACCATCAGCCACATCAATCCACAAACCTGACTCATTTGACCGGTAATCAACTGGCTTCATCTCATTTATATCGTCATCATCATTGTTGTCACTTTCCTTACAAATTGCATCACCATGGGGAGGTATACTAGCAATAATTACATCAGATATGTAAAAATCTGAAATCCTACGAGTCTGATAGTCGCAAGAGCTTTTATTTCCATATAATTGAACTGAGTCTAACACTGGCAGGCTTAACTGACTAGTGCTTCCTGCAAGGATGGACAAGATATTAGTAGTGGGATCTTTCATAAATTACAACTAACTAAACTAGCATCCCTCCGTCAAATCAGAGGTACCATGGCCAAGAACCGACGGGGGTAGAATTTTGTCAGACTACCAGACTATCTACGCTCCTTAGTCGGCTGAAATGGGAAAATAAGGAAAAGTAGAGATGTTCTCACCACTTAGTTCGTTAGGGGCAGCAACAGGAGAAAAAAAAGTCTCCGTGTCATGTTGACTTGAACTTATATTTTCCTGCCAATTACAAAGTAAACGTCTGATCACATAATAATACTAAACATTTTCTCAATACGAGGACTGCTCATGAAAATCATAATGACAAAAATATTATTCAACTTTTGTATTATTCATAACCGTGGACACCAATGAGAGAATACTACACAAAATTAGCATGTCGCACCAGGTTTGCAGCTGAAAATTATGTATCTAAGCAAACCACGGAAAAGTCGACGGAATTTATATTTCAGATAAGGGGATACCAGAGCAATTTGAATCCAGTTACCAAGATGACACAACAAAATGCAGACAAATTGCACACTTAGTTACAAGAAAACAATTAAATAATCAAGTCAGAAAATCACCACATCCTCAGAAGAGGTTGAATCAATTCCAAGCAATAGCTGCTGGTCTACTTCTGCGTTATTTATGTCCAACTGTTGGCATCCGCTCTCAGTTTCCTTATTCTGGATGTCATCAAAGTCCACTTCTGCATTTGAGTCGTTGAATCAAATGATAATGAAGTGTAAGCTTCAACTGAATAAATGGACAGAGGAACATGATAAACTTGGTTAGATTGAACGCAGATTATAATGCAAATATCGTTTCCACCTGTGCAGGAATGCTGGCTGCAATTGTCAGAGTCAAAACGCTCTTCAGTTATTTCATCATCTGAAAATGATTTCTTGGAGATCTTATAGGATTTCTTGCATACACAAAGAACATTGGTTTCCTTCGAGGATGTGCTGCTTGGTTTGTTTCTCATCCTTAAAGCTGGCATTTGATCTATATTCCTCCTACAAAAGTGAAATTTCGATCTTTAAGCATTCCTGAAAGAAGAAATAGGGCTTCACTTTAGTCAAAACTGACAAAATCATAAAAGAAACAGGCATGAGAGAGGCTGATACAAGGATTCCGGGATCACCACCCCAAAAGCCGGCCTGAAGGGTGGGAGGGCCCTTCCTCCTTATATACCACACCAATTGGGCTTCCCCAACCGGTGTGGGACTTTGGGCGTCACCACTAATATCCTGCATCATACCACCACGCTTCCGCGGCCCGGCGACCACGCGGGCCAGGCTGGGCGCTAGGCCTGCCTAGCCCCGGTACTCCGCCGGCGTCACCTGCCCGCGCCGCCCTTTGTACAACCCGAAAGGGTGGGGACTAGCTCTGATACCAGCTGATACAAGGATTCCGGGATCACCACCCCAAAAGCCGGCCTGAAGGGTGGGAGGGCCCTTCCTCCTTATATACCACACCAATTGGGCTTCCCCAACCGGTGTGGGACTTTGGGCGTCACCACTAATATCCTGCATCAGAGGCTTTCATAATCCAATCCCGTGGCAAATAACCAGATAATTGATACTTACCAGAGTAGCATGGGGCATGCGAGGAAAAACATATCGCATGCTCTGGTATCAAAATCTCTTCAAAAAATAGATAGTGCTCTTACCATATGTATGAGAATAAATTAATTCCTGGTTTAAAAATCTATTCAAAAACTGATTTATCACTAAGTCAATTTAGCCCCGGTATTACCCAGATAACACCTTCAAAATCTAGCATATCTTGCATTTTTCTCGACCCCTTAAACTGAACAAATCGTGGGTTCCAACATCGACTGGATCTAAAATTCATAATTTCATATTTCCATATAAAAAATAAAAGAACCCGATGACAGTCCTCCCAGAACAAGGGAACCCCATTACAAGTGCCACTAGTTTCTCGGTTTCACTTCCATTCAACTTACTGAATCAAACCTTTCTTTTGTTGCTTCCACGAAGAACAGCAAAGACAACACTACACCCTGCCCAGCCAAATCAACCTAGGAAGAAACATCGCGGAAACAGTCGGATCCCAAAAGCAGCACCGCAAAAGGGATTTAGTAGCCAACAAAGGCTTCTGCTATCAACTTTGAATTCACGCATCAATTTAGCTCAATTCACACACTACCCAAGCAAATAACACGTGCTCGACAAGCTCCGCTGGCTGCTCCCTCGATTCCAAAAGCAAATTATTTGATTTTCCACACATGGTCTTTCAGAAGCCAACGAAAGCTTTCGCTATTGACTTCGCATCCGGGCCTCCTACACAGTTCAATTCACCCACAAAACCGCGGATTGACACGGACTCGTCAACGATCTTCCTCGCTGGCTCAATAACGAGAACGGATAACTCGCAACAACAAATCCCCCCGTAATTCTATCAACTTCTCGCCAACTCACCCGCATTAAATACATCATCTAGAACCCATCGCCAAACAAATTCCCGTGGAGAAGCCAACCAATAGTCTTCCCCATCACTAACAAATCATACTCCACCACCACAAAAGAAAGAAACTTGATGCGTGATGTTCACTTCACGCATAATACTTTCGAATGCCTCAAACTCCAATTCACCACTCGAATCGTAATACACCGTAACAACAACACATAATTACACCAGTCTAGACCCTGATAGCCCAAACACGCTCAGAAGCTACTAAGATCGCCACCACCAGAATCACCGAAACACGAACTATACTCTACCACCACCAACTCAAAACTCCAACTGACAACTAACTTTTCCCTCTCTCCCGATCATTCCTTTTCAATCCACTCCCCCAACCACAATATGGGTTTTTTTATCCCAGCCCATTCCACATTAAAAGCATAATAAAAGTCCAGTACAATTATTAATCCCCACAGACTTCCGTTCTTCTGCTTTAGCTGTAATCCTCTGCATCAAGCGGCCCCTCTTAGAATACACTTGTCCCCAAGTGTTTTTCTGCCGTAGCTATAAACCACTGAGGGTAAAGAGAGATAAGAACTCACACGAAATTCGATCGAAATACAGAGCAACTAAAAAGGCGAGCCGATCAAAATCCAAACGAAGAAGAGAAAGGGGAAGTGAATCCGGATGAATAAAGAGAGTCTTAGTCTTCTTTTGTATTGAAATAATTATCTTTGTTTGTTTAAATATAATCTTAATAAAGAGTGAAAACACAAGATTCAATAACGGGTTTGTTTTCAATTTGTTTTGGGTCCACCTTGGGCCGAGAATGCCCAAATCCCTATGCCGGCCCAGTTTATGTGCGGCCCGATAAGAAACCCTAGCAAAACCCTAACAACGCACGATCCCCCTTCGGCGACCTCTATATAAACCCTCCTTCCCACTGCTTTCATCCACGTCGTCGAGCTCGGCGTTCGTGTCCGCGCCGCCTATGGCTCGACCACTACGTCTCCGTTGGAAATGGCGGTGACGCTGCTGACGAAGAAGATCGTGAGAAGAGGCTGAAGAATTTCAAGACGTCTCAGAGGGACCGCCAGATCTCCGTCTAGGTCGAATTCCTCTTCCGCCTCTGGGCTTTTAGTTGTTTTCTTTGTGTTTTTGCTTTGAGCTGTTGAAGATTTGTTCATCGATAGATGATGATATTGGATTGTCGCCCCAGTCTTAATCTTGCATCTGAGAATGCAAGTGTGGTGATTGACAGTTTATATCTGATATCGATCGATTTTTTTATGGTGATTTTTAATTGCGTTTTCTTTTGGAAATGACAATTGCTTCATCGACGCCCAGTCTTAATGGGCACCTTTTCGGTGCATCTGGTGATTTTTAAGCTGATAAGATCCATTGATCCTTGAAGAAGTTGTGTTTGCCTGATCTTCTTGTGATCGGGAAGATGGTGGCTACTTCCTACTGAGGAGATTGTAATGGGAGATGATGATTATTACCCATCTATGTTTCTGCAGTATAGTGATGAAACATTATAACATGCATCACCATCTGATCCCAATTTATATCTCCTTGATTAGGCCTATGGAATGAAGATTTTTTACTGTGGTGGTTTTTACTTTTTATATTGCTTGCTCATTTGTGAGGGATGCATGTGAGGAAGTCTTGCAATCTGTGATGAAATTTTTCCCATTTGCATGATCTCTGTGATTATATTTAAAATTAATCACCATCTTTCGGCTGAGATTGCAAGCAGATGATCTTTTGATTGCTTCCATTTTTTTTGTTTTTGAATTTATTTTTAAAAGTTGAATGCCCATGGTATCTGATGTCCTGCCTCTGAGTTCGCTCGTGGCTTGACATTTCGTTTTAAGGGCATAGAGAAAGGACGAACAGGTCTTTGCGACACAGTTTGCTGTAATTCCCTGGCTCTCTGTTACTTTATCCCTGCTTACATGACTCAATTTTGTTGCTTGATACTTCATATCCTTTTGATTCCTTGTGGTGTCTTCTGAGATGACGAGTTACTGGCCTTATCACCAATGTTGTTTTACCCCAGCTGACTAGACCAAATTGATCATAAAATAAAAATTTTACTGACCAAATCGAAAAAAAGAATATTTTGTAATGGATGTGGCTGGTTGTCTACTTGTCTCTTTCCTCGGATTTTTCTATCAAATTTATAGCCCACTGTTCCCAGCCCACAAGGGCCTGAGGGCACGCAGCACATGCCCCAGCCCCCTGACCAGGGATGATGCGTTTGACAACACTGCTGATAACTGACACCTGTCGTCGCCTGTGACTGCTAATGCTAAGGAGTCCATGGTTCATAATGCTAAGGAGCTGGGACTGCTAATGATGCCTAACAGGTGACTTGTTGAACATCATCAACTTGCCATCTGCAGGATTTACTGTGGAAGGTGATTGTAGAATGAGCCCTACAGCTTGAAGTAGGTGTTACTAACATGCTAGGTTATGTTGTCTAGAGGATGAATGAGCTCCTTTTAGTGATATTGTGTGGAGGATGTCCTCACTCGATAATTGGCTTGTTTTGTATGCCCGTTTCTCTACACACCTAGAGCCAATATATTCTCTGTTCTATGCTCCGCCTCTCATGGAGGTGATTGCATTACAAAGGTTGTCGCTTGTTGGAGCATTTGCACCATGACAACTAGAAAGATCATTCCTCCGTCTGAAATAAAACAGTAAGGGCATGATGGCATCAACAAGAACCGAAACATAACTCAAAGATGGCTAAATCTGATAAACAACAAATCCCAGTAGTATAACTGTGGAGACATGACATAATGTCTACCAGCATACGCAATAAGCTTCATACCGATTCAATATGAGGCACTACAGCTCCTATGCTACTATCGTACAGAGCCGGTTATCACATCAAACAATCCGCAGCAGCCCATCCAGGATGTCTTCCGCACCGTTCTAGCAGCAGTTGGCAATTCGATCTGCAGAGGTGAAACAATTGAGAAAAACAGGAAGACCAGTGTTTAGTCGGAGTAAAAGTATGGCGGCTACCTGGTTGTCGATGTTGTCATGTGCAGCACCCTCCAAATCATCAGTCTTTTCTTTGCAGCTACCATCCGGTGCTATATCAGCCCCAGTGATCAGAACGTCTCCATGTTCATTTTCCTTCAAAGCAGCTACATCACTATTAGATGGTAAATTGCTCGTGTCCAGACCATTCTCGAGTTTAGCCGCATTATTTTCCTCGAGTACAGATACCACATCATTGTTCGCCATAGTGGCATCATTGCACTTTTCAGCTCCATTCTCGACTTTAGCGATCACACAACCAGAAGATAGCATTTGTTCTCCCTTGTTATCCTCTGAGAAAGATTCCCACCCATCTTTTGGAGTTCCCGTCTCGTCAAATCCCTCTTTCCGTTCTTTCAGAACAGTGCCAGAATCATCCAGCTCTTCTTTGAACGAAGTTGCCTCAGGTAACAAATCGACCTGAGCCGTCGACTCATTGGGCAAGCTCAATTCTGCTATCAAATCCTTCTTCGCCTCTTCCGCAGAGTTGTCTGACTCATCTGGCAATCCCAAACCCGGACCATCAATAATCTTCTCCTCCGAATCATCCTCCCTTTTGGCTCCATTCACGATCTCAACAGAACCATCGGTCAGTAACATACTTTGATGGGCATCAAGAACATCACCATCACCCGCCACTAGATTCTTGTTCAGCGACCCTGATGGGAAGGACAATTCGTCGAACCCTCCATTGGTCTTCACCGATGGATCTGGGGAGTCAAAATCCTCAAGCCCAGGACAAACCTTCTTGACTCCATCATCTATATCTCCTTCATGTGTATTCCCGTTGGCCTCCTCGACAGGAATTCCCCGCAAGTCACTTTGAACAAGCTCGTCGATAACCTCACTGACTGGATTTTGGAAACCATCGGCAGCATCCAACCCTTTTTCGGCACTATCCTCGCAGTCCTTCTCGTCATTAATTTCCTGCTCAACGACAAACTCATCCCCAATAGCCTCCGAAACAGATCCATCCGCGGGCTCATCCAGGGCACCCCCAGTATCCCCCTTCTCACACTCCCCAACACCCTGGCCGAACGGGTAATGCTGATCCCGAGACGCAGGAGACCCCGTCTCCCTGCTGCTATCAGAATCCCTCTCCTCCTGGGTCTTCAAATCATCATCACCCTCTGCAAACCGACCAACCCCAAAAATAAAATAAAAAATCAAATCCCAGATCCAAGCAACTCCACCAAGACAACAACAGTCTAACGAAACTCCTCATCCATTACACCCCTCAATCCCTAACCAAACCAACCATCACTACACACACAAAAAAAAAAAGCTTCCAACTTTCCTACATCCAGGTCGAATCCAAACAAAACCCATGAACCAAAACCTTAAAAAGACCCAAACTTGGATACCTGTAACCCCGGGGGCCGGTTCTGAAACCTGGGAATCGACTCCACCGGGGGCCATCTTGTGCTTCTTCTTCTGGGCGGCCGCCTTCCTCCTCTTGGCAGCAGCGGAAGGCATGGCTCAAATACAATGAATCCAAATCAGCCCCTCGACTTCAATATATTTCTTTATATATATGGTTAGGACAAAGAGGAGTGGTGGGTGACTGGTGTGGTGTGGTCTTAGGAAAGTAAATGATGGGTCGGTTGGTAAGAGCGGCACGGCAGTGCAGGGCAGGTCAGGGCAGGTCAGGAGGGGATCAGAAATGCGATGGCGATGGTGATGGTGGTGGGAATGGGAATTCAAAAAGATCTTTGCATCGAGAGATTTCCACGAATCACTGCTTCTCCTGCCATTCTCCGCACCGCCCATTTCTTTTTTATGGATTTTGTTTAATAGTAGGGTTTTAGGTCATCTACTAAATTTAGTAATTAATTTTTTTATTGTACCGAAAATAAAATCATTCTTTTATTAAGGATTATATTTACTTTAAAAAAAAATTGCAAGAGGTTAGAGTTTCTAAAATTATTTACTCAAATAGGCGATTTATGACTATTGTCTTGGATATTTAGTAAATTCCTTTCTAAACTGACCGTACACATTATTTGCATTTGTCATGTTCGACTTTTTAGTGAACTCGATTTTGAAACGTCAAGTATTCAAATTAGTCTAATTGTTTTTTAATTTTTTTTATAGAATTAAAAGGTATTATATGATGATTAGGAGTTCCTGACATTTAGAAACAAAAAGTAATTTTAATTTTAGGAACGTTAACACGGATTAAGATGCATTAATTGTTTTTTAACCACATTTTTCGAATTGCACGTAATTTGTGAATTTTGTGTGGTCTAAAATTAATGATGAATTTTTCGACAGGATATTCCCAAGAAAAAAAGAAAATAAAAAAAAAGAAAAAAAAAGAAATCTTCAAAAATCCTCAATTGGAAATTTCTTTTTATTTGGATGGGTAAAATCCTCAATTAAATTAGTAAATATTCGAATATTGTTCCAAGAATATGTAAATGAGTTTTGATAAAAATGGATAAGTAGGAGAAAAAAGAAATTTTCATGCAAGCTTTCTTTTAATACGAAATGTAGAATATCTTTTTAACTCAATTGGATATTTGGAAGGCTAATCTTAATTCATCATAATAGGAAAAATGTTACCAAATTGTCGAATATCATTCCCAAAAGACTTAAATAGTAAAATTATAGAATACCAAAAAAAAAAAAGAAAGAAAGAAGAAATCCGCAGACCTTGGACTTGGACATGTCCTTCTCATCAAATAAAGACTAAAAGAAGACATGTTGGGTAGGGTATTTAAATTTAGTGGGTGGGTCTGTTAATATGATAAGTTTCGAACTCGATATATCTTCCAACTATTTATCATTTGAACCAACCCACATGGATGCCTTTAGACTAATCCATGAAAAACGTCCAAAAAAATTTGTATTTTTGGCGTATTATTTGGTAGGACAAGATGTTATATAGTATCACGTCTAATGTTTGATATAAAATTTCAGTATAAATAGACAAAGACTAACGTGATGTATTAAATGATGATCACGACGTTCCGGATTTGGGACCACAAAAGATAAATAAGATTAGTTAACGAAAGATAACGTGGCTTAATTTCGGTCACGTTCATAGGAAAGGTACAAAAAAATAGGAAATTAAATGGTGGAAGTAGATGTGTCCTGCCTTAAAGTTATATGGGCCGGCAACACCAAATTGATCGATATCCGTTCTTTCGTGTGGTTAAATCTTATTCCACATTAATAATCTGCTCACTTTCTGGACGCACAATTAGAAAAACACATTAATTAGTAATATACCTAGGTAAAATATCTTGAGTTGACTTTTTATTTTGTCATTAATTTAATTTGTTATATAATTTTGTCACCGACTTTTATTTTGATTTTGTTCAATCTTGATCTTTATCGTGCCTAAGCCAAACCGACCTTAATAAACACTTTTTTATCACCGAAAAGGAAAAAAAAAAAAAAAAAAAAAAGAGAAATAATATTGAAATCTTTCATGTATTTTTTTATTTTAAAATTTTGATGGACAAACTAAGTGAATTGTAAGCCAAAGTTAACGCTGATTCTGTTTAAAAATATGGAAAATTGATGTTCTATTAGGGGCCTACTACTATGGATAAAGTGGATTATGAGACAAATAATTGAGTGGTTGAAACACCAATATTATAAGATACGAGTCAGACTATATTAAGGCCTTATATGGTTTTCGTTAGAAGAAATTCAAGATTAGCCAGAATTAAATAAAAAATAAAAGTTAGTGACAAAATTATATGACAAACCAAGCTAATGACAAAACAGAAAGTTAGCTCAAAATTGAGTGCATAATCATGTATTTTATCTATATCGAGATATTTGGTTTCAATTGCGGCCGAAATGGAATGAATTTGATCCGTCTGAGCAGAAATGAGATGAAATGACATCTCATTTTTCATTTGATCCATTACCTTCCTAAGCTACTGAATGATCGTTCCATTTCATTCTTTGGTCTATTTTATTACATTCCACGTTCCATTCAAGAAATCAAACACTAGTCAATGATGTTTTGAGAGAAATGGAAGTTGGGAGAAAGGAAATGGCGGACGGAAAATCGGAAGAAGTGTTTCAAATCGTACAACCGAGGAGTTCCGACGGCGCGCATGATTGTGTGATGATTCTGAGTAAGATGAAACAATTGCCTCGACTGGCTTGTCGCGGATCGGAGATGCGTACATGCTGTTTGTTTGGTATAATCTGATTGTGAATGTAAGAGCATGCGGACAGTTCTTCCGTACCAGATTACAAGGATCGTCATGTGTGATCCTTATTTCGGTCCTTCTTCTTTCGATGACTAAGTCGTGTATGTATGGGTTTTGTTTAGCTTCGGTTAACATTGTTCTTCCCTTGAGCATAATCAAACTCTATGTCGTCTCAAAGCCGAGCTGGTTTCAGATTCGGGTCGGGGGTCCACCCGGCGCTGGTTTGGTCGATGCACGCCATATGTGTGCTGGTAATCAACTCGAAAGGACAGAAACAATTTGTTATAATAATTGATCACTCTTTAGAATGATGATTTTGCGATTGCGATGTCGCACTTACATGGACTGGGAGATTCAGCCTGCCTAGAGGATGCCATGGTGCTTGCGAGGGCCATAGCGGCCAAAATCGGAACTGATGGAGGTCACGTCACAACAAATAAGTACAGGGAACCACTTACTACTTACTTTAACGAAATGTAGACGAGGCTCTTTGAAGTGCGACAGGTTGATGGAGATGCGTGGGACCCGAATGTTCTTTACGAATTCGATTGCGGCGATCTTTGAAGAAGGGGCTATCCTGTTCTGCCTGTTTTTTATTCCAACCATGTTGTTGTCTCAACTCGGGTGCATCTTATCTTATTCATCTGTAAGAATGTGACGTCTTTGTACATGCAATAATCTCGTCTTGGGACTAAATAGCAGTATAATTAGTTCTATTACAAATTTTGTAATCGATGGAATTACAAGTGGATAAGAAGATTGTTCTCAGGGATCCATGCGGCCAGACAAGGGCGCTCTGCCGCCACGATTAGCTATGATCAAGTCCAGTGCCTTTTGAAGTTCCGAATAAGCACGGACTAGGTTGCGGACACCGTCTCTGGTGAGATCATTGACGGGATCGTCCCACCAACCTTTTGCTCTCTTCTCCCTGGCTTTCAGTCTGAGCTCCTTCTCCCGAACCTTTCGACTTCCCACAAGGGCTTTAAGTTCATTGAACTCCTCGTTCCGTCGTGTTGCTTCTTCCCGATTGATGGAGGGAAGACCGTTGGGGAGATCCTCCCGCGACGGATTCCGCCCCGTGAAGTGATGCACGATTGAATAAAACGAAGGGCTGGCGAAAGCAAAAGGCTTACCCGAGGGAGAGAAGATGACGATGGCAAGATTAACATGGCAAAGCACAGCCAGCTCGTTGGCTTTCCTGTAGATGCCGGCCCTGCGCTTGGAGAACGTCACCAGCCTGTCACTTTTGTTCTCAATCGGCTTCATTTCTACCTTCCGGCGACCCCTTGTCGTCTTTCCTCCCATCACGAAACTTTCGAAGAATTACAGCAAGATCTCTTTACTAACAAAAAGGACAGCTCCACTAGAGCGAAAATGCAATCAACGTATGCATGGCCGCGGCGAACAGCGTATATATACACGCGAAAATTCACGGATCCGCTCGTGATATTATAATTAATCGTTGCTAATTCCTAATGGTAAAGTTAAATACAATCTTCCCTAATTCATCAATTTTAGCACCCCTGCATAGATACCTTTTGAGATTTGCCTTGTTATGGAATACTTTTGACAGACTATAGAGTGTTTAAATTTCACAGATCATAGTTACCATTGAAAGGAGATCGAGGCCGATTCCGCGCAAACGACTTGTGATTCAACCTATACTTTCAATATTGGGGTAACCTTTCTCGCACATGTAAGCACTCGTTTCGTCGAAACTTGTCCAACAACAATGGTGTTGTGGTGTATAAAATCTGGCCATCACATACTATATGAGTCTGAATAGGTTCATTGCGTCTCTTAATTTAGTACAAAACATCCGACTAATAGTCACGAGCAATGTAAGTTTTGCTTACCAAATTGTAAGTGTAAATTATAACTATACACGTCTGGATATGTTCATTTCTTCTCTTAATTTTGTCATGGATGTGTTTATATAAAACTATGTTCTTCAAATGTCAATAGTAATTGCTTCTCTTTCTTTTTTTTCTTTAATTTCTTTACCGCGACCTAAAAGCTTAAGCTATTAGGTGAACGCTTATTTTATATTTTATATCTTCGACCTAAAAAATTAGGTTGTTAGATGATAACGATAGTATTTTGTACTTGAACTGGTGGGTCACTTTTTCTAACTAACGGGGAAGTATTCAGGCCAGTTTGAGTGTTTGGAAAATGCTTATTTCAGCGGGATGTCCTTAATTGTTGCGAGGGGAAAAATAAATATTCCTTTCAAAGGAAAGTTTGTGCCTTCAATCAATCAAACTTCTAATGCTCTCTTGAAATTGGGCCATAATGGGCCGGGCCGGGAACAATTGTTTGGCCCAGTCAGAAGTCCGAACTCTGCCCTGTAGTTCATTGTTTGGTAGCCCTCGGCTTCACGAATAGCTGCGGTTCACACTATTCCAAAAACGAACATGATAACATATGCTTCTGGTGGTGCCACCAATGAGTCGCCATGAAACCCATCGGCCAGCCCTATGCGGTGTCGTAATGCAAATTTAGATAGGACAAATGACCATCGGAAACATCCGAGCCGACGCATGCTAATCGATGAGTGTTTGAGGCTCATGCGAACTCAGATTCTGCTGATTTTCGCTAAGCGACCATGTCACGCAACAGCTTTACCTGGTTCCCCCTACGTGCATATATATAGGGGGTCCACAGTGAGTGGTTTGGTACGTACAGTCGCAGGTGTGTCACTGTTTCTGTCATTTGAATATTCTGACTAAGATGACTTCCATGAAGAGTTCCGTCGCAACGATGATCATTGCCTGTGTGATAATTTGTTCATTAGGCTCCGTGAAGGGTCAAGATTTGGCCGATGAAGAGGGAATCTGCAACACGAAAATCAATGCCAAAGATAGCAAAGAGGAGGGGGACTTCTATCGTCTTATCTCTTGGTTGATTGAGCAGGCCACAGTTAACGGTAACCGCCAACGCTTATCTGACAACGGGTACTATGGGGTCGCAGAATGCGATGGGCACATCTCGAAGGGTGACTTCGATGACTGCTTGGAGTATATAAACGACCAGATCTCCGGGCTCTGCGGGTTGACAGATGGCGCACGGGTGAGGCTCCCCTTCTGCCACCTTCGTTTCGAGCATTACCGCACATTCCGTCAGAAACTCTAAAAATTTAAGTAACTCACCAGGTGCTCAGTATTGCTTTTACTTCATGAATAAAGTTATCGATAGTTGTATGGGACTATCGATCCGCGTCCACTAACTCCCCGATGACTGGTAAGCCCACACATGGAAGGCATTCACTCCATCGACCGCGCATTCCTTTGGGAAGTCTCAAGTTTAAGTAACTCACGAGGTGCTCAGTGCTGTTTCTACGTCATGAATGAAGTTCTCGATTGTTCTCTGGGACTATCGATCCGCATCCATCAACTCGGTGAACCTGTAAGGGAGATCGTTCTTGTGAAAAGGAGGGAGACAAAAACACTCAGAGACCGCAGGTTACGTTCCAGCCGGCCGATCCTTCGACAGTAATTTCAGATTATCTTCAACGGCCTCAGACCTCTGTTTAGACGTCTACGACACTCGATTACTTCTTTCTTTTGCTTCCGTTTAATTAAGTGAATTTATCTCTTTTGATTTTTTTTTAACAACTAGCAACCACACTTGCGACACCCCGATCAGTCCTTTACAGTCGTTTCCATCATGTCGAGCTTCAGGAGAAAAATCTCGGAACCGACCCTCTCCGACACCCTTTTCTCTGGTCTCCGAGTCCCCGGCAATGCCTCGCAGCGGTATCTCTTCGACACCGGCAACAGCGGCGAAAACAAACTCTATCGCCGCCTTCAACAATCCGGATAGTGGCAGGATAACAGCCCCCGGTGTCTTGTCTTCATTCTCCAGTCACGGTGGTTTCCGCGACACCGCGTAATAGCAGTGTGCTGCTTGCAACAGAGAAATGATGGGTTTGAAATCATCGATACAGAAGCACAGTACCAGGGTGAGTTCCTCAACCACGGAGAAGAGCGAGGGGGTGCTTATTTGTTGTCATGGCCAACCGTGCCGTGATATCACCCGACCGCAGGAAGGTCGTCAACACTGCTCTGCTTAGCCGCCCTCAGAGAACCCCCTCCTTGTCCACACCACAATCACGGGCAGACGGTTGATTTCTTTCACGGTGGCGAACTCCCTCTCTTCTCGCAGACTCCTGACCACCACACCGGGGCCCCAGTCAAGCTCCAACCCACGGTGTCTCTCTTCGGCATTCTCGGCTATAACGACCGTGCCTCCTTCACCCACCAATGGCTTCACCGAAGCCCTAAGACCAGGTGTCATCAGCATCCAACCGCAAACGGCATCCCCAACCTGAAGTTAGGCATTTCAGCCTCTAATTTTGATTTCCCGAGGGCTTCACCTGTCTCTGTCTCCTCCTACGCGACGTCGGCAACCAAGCCCTGGCTACTCTTCCGGCAACGGCCACCGGCTTCCCACCATCCTGGAGCACCCACCTTTGCAGGACACCTCAGGACGATACCTCAGCTCCCGCAGCAACAAGCTTCGCTCCAGATCCAGCTGACCAACTGCCCACTCCATCGTTGATTTCCGCTGCCAACCACCGACGACGCTGCCGTCGACTCCACTGGCGGGGTTTCTTCTGTCAACCGTGACGTCACTCCTCCTTCTCGGTCTCCCGCTCCCCGTCCTTTCCGGGGACAACAACTGTGTGTACAACCCCTGCTCCGACGCCACCGTGCAGAGATCCGACGGTTTCAGCTTCGGCGTCGTCTTTGCATCAAGGCCTAAGGTCCGCACCTCCACTGGACCAGCGGCGACCCATCTTCGCCGACAAGCAGCTTGAGGACGGCCACACCCTCTGCCTCATTTGGTCGCTGCTCCAGACCTGGCTTTCCTACTCCAGCGGCAACCCACAACGCCCTAGCGGCCGCCACGAAGCTCCAACCTCGACGCTTTCTTCCCTTCGCCCATGGACGTTTCAACCGGGAACCACCAGCTTCTTGATTCTGGTTTCCAGTGCCACGCCTCCTTGATGAGTTTGGAAGCCAAGCATCCAGAGGCTCAAGGTTTTCCTCCGACCAGACCTGCAATTTGTCTTTCAAGTTTTTTTCTAATTTCAAATTACTTTATTTGGTTTTTGCAGTTTTTTTTCAATATCTTTTTAATCGTTTCACCTCAAAGTTTTCTTCTTACCATTTTATTTTCAAGTTTAATTGTTTCCTCACATTTCAATTGCTTAATATTAAGCGTAATATTGAATAATAATAATATTAATAGTTAAATTCAATTGCTTAATGACCCTTTTAAATAATTCAAATTGCATTCTTTCGTCCTTTTAGGAATCAACTTTTACCCGTTCAAGTTTCCGTATCATTTCCGTCTTCATTAGGTTGCATGGAAATATATCGATTGAAGTTAGCCCTGACAATTTGCTGATTTCTCATGTTTTAATTCTTTCTTTGAACGGTTTACTTCGTGTTTAGTTTTCTGTGCCGAAATTTCGGGGCGTGTCTTGCAAACAACCAAGACACGCACCCCGTTCAACGCTCTCGAGATGAAAGACTACGAAATTATATATATTCGAGTGCTTATTTGAATTTTTGAATATCAAAACCATATGAAAACGGCTTCGCACTCACCATCGTACTGCATCAACGGTTCGCCAAGTTTACCGTAAACCTACTCTAAAATGGCACCGTGAAGTACAACGCTAACGGGGGCATTCTATAAAGAGCGAGAAATGATACAAATACCCGATTCTCCTTTAAATTTATTTTTAGCTTAGAAACTGTTAAGGGCATTAATAAATATACGTTGTTTGCATTTTCACCCGAAATCAATTTTTAAAACGATAAATATTTTCTTAAAAATGATTCACACACACATTTTAAACATTATCGAGAGTGCGATCATTTTTTATAAATGTCAAATAATCTTTTTTTTTTTCTAAAACCGAGCTCAAATAAATTTAGACATTGGAAACATACAATTTTAACGCTTTCCTTTTCTTTGTGATGCATGCGATTCAATATTTCCTAATTCCCGAATATAAACGAATCTCTATAGTTTTTTCTAAACCTGAACATAAAATAGGTCAGTGGCGATTCCGATACGTTTTCAAAATCCGAAGCCTTATCGTCAAGAGAGGATATTCGTTTTTCATTTTAAATGAAACCGAAAGTGGGATCCACCCGATATGTCTTAATGTTCGAGGCACTCACTCACAAAAAATCAGTTCCCCATTGCAACACGAACAACCAGCACCCAGATCCCCTCCACCGGGGAAAGATCTAAAAGAAAGGAACCAAAAGCCCAAACTCAGCCCGACAGTTCATTGGGTTCGTGGAATGCAACGGTAAAATGTTGCCGGATGAGTGCACTAACTGCTTGGAGTATACCGACAATCAGATCACCGCGAGCTGCGGGTTTACCGATGCCGAACAGTTGAGGCAACCCGACTGCCACCTTTGTTTCGAACATTACCAATTCCCCGATGACTGGTCAGCCCAAACATGGAAGGCATTCGCTCCATCAAACGCACATTCCGTTAGAAAGTCTCAAAATTTAAGTAACTCACGGGGTTGTCAGTGCTGTCTTTACTTCGTGAATGAAGTTCTCGATAGTTTTTCACGAGGCGTCCACTAACTCCACTTTTCGTAATGATATATGTTTGCGGCACTCGCTCACGAAAATCAGATCCCCGTTACCAACACTAACACCCAGCCCTCGATCCCCTCCTTTAGGGAAAGATCCAAAAGGAACCCATGCATACTTTTACTACGAAAGCGTTTCGGGGACCATAATACAACAGGTTACTGAATGTGGGGCTGCAATGGATCTGTGTTTACAAGGTGAAACAACATTTTGGGAGTCGATGCCTAACATCGACGAGACCATGTGTAATGGCAAGCCAAGAGAGAAACACGATCGATGATGAAGAACTCCATGATTCATCGATGGACATCCTCGACAGTATCGACGGCTGGTGTAGAAGCAACTCCATCAACGACTGGCATAGAAGCTGCACCGTCGACGGCTGCGTAGAAGCAACTCCATCGACGGCTTACGTAGAAGTTGTACCATCGACGTCTGGCGTAGAAGCTGCTCCATCGACGGTGAAGGTTGAAGCAACGTCGATGAAGGCTGAAGCAGTGTCGACGATGATGGCTGAAGCAGCGTCGAAGTGATCTTCAAGACAAAGATCGATGCTTCAATAGGAGTTGGTCGACGATATAGTTTTGATACTCGATCGATTAGTTAGTTTTAGGACAATTAGCACGTGTTAAATGTGCGTCGATCGACAGTTATTAGTTAGTGTCTATAAATAAGTCAGCCCTGGTCAATTGTAAACACACGACAATCATTCCATGACCCCAAAGGGCTGCTTGATTGTCAACCTAACTATTCGTAATCGTTTCAAGTGTTGTTGTACGATGAATGTAAGTATTTTCTTTTACACTTAGTGAATCTGTATTCGTTATTCTTTTACTTTTACTGGCGACCACATTTTCTTTCAACACTTTGAGTCCCCGAAGTGAACCTGTATATCACAACGTGAATCAATAACGAATCAGTTAGTGTCAAAACACTTTAAGGCTTAGGCAAAACACTTAGTGAATCTGTATATCGCAACGTGTTTTGCCACGCGAACAATCTTCTAGCACGAAAATTTCATTAGTGTCAAATCAATGTAATTTGATTCAAATCATACATCAACTAAACATTTTGATCATTGGCTTATATTAAGCCTAAGCCTTAAATAATGAAATATTTGATGTATGATCAACTCATTAAATGATTCTAAGTTTTAAATGATGAAATAAGGTTTAATAAAATCTAGTCCCCATTTGCTAGCCCAATTAATCCTTATAAATATGAATTGAGTTAAATATGGCTTGACTCATACATCGGTCCGATTCATAGTCTAGTCTTTATTTAAGCCGAATCCACGGTTCAATCAAATTGGGCCCTTAAAACATATTCACTTACTCACATTGGGTAGATAAGGCACTTATGAGTCCTTCAATTCTTGTAAATAGGAGGTTTCTACCCAATTTGTCAACTTTAAGAGGGAGGAATCGATTAGCTTAGCTAAGGTCTCGAGCATTCTTTCATCAAACGATCGACGATGAAGTTTTGCCGAGGATATTCTCTAGAGCCTCAGACCTAGGAGATTCACATATAAATTAGATACATTCAATACGAATATTTAATAAACTATTTTCTTATAGTTCCCGTCAAGACCATTTCCCTCGAAGCACTGTCCATGTAGAACTGTCGTGCCCAAACAGAAGTCCAAACTCAGCCCTGAAGTTCATTGTTTGGTAGTCCTCGGCTTTGCGAGTAATTCGGTTCACACGAATCCAAACCCTGGAGACAAGGTTTCGCATCTTTTCTAGGTAATTGTTGTAAACCTAAACCTCCAAAAATGAACATAATAACATATGCTTCTGGTGGTGCCCCCAATGAGTCGCCGCATGAATCCCATCGGCCTGCTCACTGTGATATCGTAATGCAAATTTAAATATGACAAATCACGACCGGAAACATTCGAGCCGGACGCATGGTAATTGACAAGTGTAAGAGGCTAATGCGAACTTAGACTATGCTAATTTTTGCTAAGCGACCGTGTCAAAATGGTTGTACCTGTTTCCCGCAAAGTGCATATATATAGAGGGTCTATGGCGAGTGGCTTGGCCGTACTGTCACAGGTGAGTCACTGTTTCTTACGTTTGAATATTCTGATAAAGATTAGTACAATGAAGTGGCTCGTCGCTACAACGACCATTGTCGTTGTGATAATTTCTTCACAAGTGTCTGTGAAGGGTTATGATTTCGTGGGATTCTGTAACCCGAAAATCGATGCCATAGGAAGCGAAGAGATGTGGGCATTGTTGCATCTCGTCAATGTGTTGGTTTGGAAAACCCCATTTAACGGTAACCGCCTACAGTTTTCTTTCAACGGGTACCATGGGGTTGCAGAATGCGATAGGAAAATGTCGCCGGATGTGTGCATTAACTGCTTGGAGAATATCAGAAATCAGATCACCGCACGCTGCGGGTTCACCGATGGCGCACAGGTGAGGATCCCCGACTGCCGCCTTCGTTTCGAGCATTTCCAATTCCCTGACAACTGGTGAGGCCAAACATGGAAGGCATTCCCTCCATCCCCAGTGCATTCCGTCCGAAATTCTCAAAATTTACGTAACTCACGAGGTGCTCAGTGCTTTTTTTCACTTAATGAATGAAGTTCGCGATAGTTTTCTTGAACTGTCGATCCGTGTCCACAAACTCCGTGATTCGCAATGATATGTCTTTACGTTCGCGACCCTCCATCACCAAAACCAGGTCCCATTACCAACACTAACAACCAGCCCTCGATCCCATCCATCTGGGAAAGATCTAAAAGAAAGGAACCATTCATAGTTTTACTTTGAAAGCATTTCGTGGAACATAATACAATAAGGTACGACCGCTCCTCAAATCTATTGTACTGAATGGGGGGCTGCAATGGATCTGTACACACTTAAATTTCATTAGTGCCAAATCAATGTTATTTGATGTATGATCCAACCCATTGAATGATTTTGGATTTAAATATTAGCCAAATTTATTTATAATTTGGATTAAATAAAGTTTAATAAAGTTTAGACCACATGTTGGCCCAATTAAGCAGAACCTAAAATGAATTGAGTTAAATATAGCTTGACTCATGCATCATCGACCCGATTCATGGTTAGATAAGGCACTTATGATTCTTTCAAACTCTTGTAAATAGGGGTCTCTACCCCAATTTCAAGAGGGATGAGCCTTAGTTCAATGAAGCTCTCGAGCATTCTTTCCTTAAATGATATCCCCAAACGATCGACGACGAAGTTTTGATGGCGCTCATATAGCCGGAAGTTTTTCGCCAATCTCTAGAAAATTATTCATATCAAGCCCCGCCATATCAAGCTTTGTCGCCCAGCGTCTTCATCAACATAGCTCCCGCGAATATTCTCTGAAGCTTCAGACCATCTACATTTCATATTTTTTGTAAGTATAGAATTAAGAGATTCACATCTATTCTCATGATTAGAGAGTGTAACCACACTACATTCAATACGATTATTTGGTACCCTAATTTCTTATACTTCCCCACGAGACCATTTCCTCGAAGCAATTCGAGCCACTTTTTCACACCCCCACGATGTCACGACTTTGACATCTTGGGTGGCGGTTGTCGTCAGTCATCGTACGCCATATTACTTAAGCCAAAATTCAGTGCTGGAACACAAAAGGAACCTCGCCGTGTTATCTGATCTGATCTACACTAGATGGCTTTGAACCTCCAGGACACGGAAAGGACTCGGTCCAGTTCGAGTGCCGGGAAAATGCTCCCGGCATCTCCGAGGCGAACTTTGTCAAAAACCACTGTCGTGAGAGGACTATGTCCCCTTAGGAAAATTTAGAGGGATGTATTTAGTTGTCGTGAGGGGAGACATATTCCTTTTTAAGGAAAGATTGGGAGTAATCATCCTTTGTCTTCAAACAAACTTCTACCTGTGTCTTGAAATTTGGCCATAATGGGCCGGGCCGTGATAAATTGTTCGGCCCAAACACACATTAATAATAACATATGCTTTGGTGGTGCCATCAATGAGTCGCCGTGAATCCCATCGGCCTGCTCGCTGTGGTATCGTAATGCAAATTTAAATAGGACAAATCACGACAGGAAACCGAGCCGGACGCATGCTAAACGATAAGTGTAAGAGGCTCATGGGAACTTAGACTGTGCCGATTTTTGCTAAGTGACCGTGTCACAGTGGCTGTACCTGGTTCCCGCTATGTGCATATGTATAGGGGTTCATGGCGAGTGGCCTGCTACATACGGTCGCAGGCGCATCGCTGTTCTGGCATTTGAATTTTCTGACGAAGTTGACTTCGTTGAAGAGTCTCATTGCTGCGATGATCATTGCAGTTGTGATAAGTTGTTCATTAGGCACCGTGAAGGGTAAGGATTTAACCCATCAAGTGGGACACTGCATGTAACTACCCCGTGAATGTAGTTATAATATATATAATGATTTTGTGTAAGTTTGAATAAATAAATAGACGAGTCAAATTTAGACTTAGTCAGAAGCGGATGTAGATACGAGAGTTTAAAATTCACGTAGTCAGCCAATGTTATTTGCGGGACATTACCCGTACTTTGGATGCGATTACGTGTGATTACGACATACGGAAAAGAAGACGCCCTGACCTAAACGTAATCGGGTTCGAATAACGATTGTGTTCGCGTTATACGTCGAGGCTTCTAGGCAATAATTAATGGATGAACCTAGGTGCAATAATTATTAACCTTGAAAGATAAAATCATAACTTAATTTATGTTAACATAAGCTAAAGGAAAATGATTTATAAAGAAAAAAGAAAAGAACAGAAACAAACCCATATTTCTTCCGGGTCGTGTATCTGGGAAGAGAAGGCTGACAAATAAAAGAAAATAATTAAAAATCAAATCAGGAGGAGGCGGCAAGGGGAATCGTTCTTAACCCCAAGACTCAGCGGAGAAGTCTCGTGGACAGGAGTTGGGGTTCACCTTTTCCCTCTGCTAATCAACCGATGAGGGAACAGGGTAGCTTTCCCCGATTTCTCCTTTACGCCTTAAACTGCGAGCAACCGTGGCCGCTGTCGCCGCGAGAAGGACGGCTAAACCCCGGAAGAGGAAGCGCAGCGCAGGAACCGAGGACGCCAAGGAAGAGGGAAGTCCTCGGCTCGAAGGGCTCGCAACGGCTCAGTACGTTCTCACCCCCCTCCCCTCTTGGTTCTGTCTTGATTGTTCCTTCCTGCTGAATGTGTTGGGGTCGGAGTTCTAGGGGAGGGTCGGGTAGGTTGGTTCGGTCTCGTCTGAGTCGACGGGATGCTGAATGTGCGTCTTCCCTTTCGTCTCCCAACTCTGTCCGTGTTCCGTCTTCGTCGTGCTTGTGTACGTCTTACTTCCCCCTTTGTCCTCTGTTCTCGGTCGTCTCCGTCTTTGTTGTTCATGACGATTTGAACACTTGTGCTGTGCGTGGGTCCGAGTGTCCGTTGAGTAAGTGCGTCCATTGATTTCATGAATGCGTTAAGGGATTGGGAATCATTGTCCTTTACATTGCGATGGTTGGGAATCGTTGTCATTCTTCACTGTGGCTACAATAATGAGTGTGAATTGGGTTCCCGAGCAACGAATTTGAAATTGAAGATTAGAAATCAATGGCACGTGTTCAGCTTGATGATTGCTCCATTCTCTGGTGCCTTTGATAAATCAATTAATGTGGTTACGATAAGGAAATTGAAATTATCCTTGAGGTAAGCAAATTGGAGATTTCTGATGAGGACTGCTGCTTTTAGTTGACTGGATGAGTTAATGGTTTCGTCCCTGCTGTCGTCTGATTTCCTTAATGCTGCTGTTCGGCTATTAATCGATTTGATAAATTACGTGGGACGTATGGTGAAATCTGGATTGTTATGATGCCTTGTGGAGGATATGAGGTAAGGTGTGGGTGAATTGTCACTGGAATTCTACCGTTGCCGTAAATTAGAAATGCCAGAGCTGTTTTGCAGAGAAATTTCGCTGTTTTCGCATGAGGTGGAGGTCGAACCCACTGACACTGCAGTGCGTACCCGGCTATGATGTCGGAGGAGTGCGGGGAGGTAACACCACCAGCGGTGGTTAGCTGCTCCGATTCCCGAGCGCTCCCAGAGGAGTGGGTGGGGACGCACTACGATGGTCCTGGCACCATATGGAGTGTTAATACGGTAGGAGTATTGAGATGGTGGAGGCCAGGGAGTCGCATTGTGTTATCTGCTTGCTATATCGATTTTTGATTGAGTTGCGGAGGTGTATTCTGGTACCTGATTGTGATGTCGGAGGAGTGCGGGGAGGTAACGCCACCCGCGGTGGTACCTGCTCCGGTTCCCGGGCGCTCCCGGACGAGTGGGTGGAGACGCACTACGGTGGTCCTGGCACCTTCGGAGTGTTGATATGGTGGGGACATTTTAAGGAAGTCGCAATTTATTTATTTATTCATTGATTGTGAATCCGTATATCGTGTGTTCGTCGGGATATCTGTATATATATGATAATGTGTATCTCCTGCTGGCTGTGTTATCTGCTTATGTCTATTAATGCGATGTTTATGATCGTTATTGAAATTATTATATGATTAATACCGAATTGATTCGTTGAGTCAGTACATGGAAATGGTTTTCATATGTTTTCGAGTGTGCATGGGTTAGACGTACTCGGCGTTTATCGCTGACCCCAGATGGGGATATTTTTTTTAGCTTTGTAGAAAAAGGAAAGGGACACGTGGTTTACGAAATACGGAAATAGTCGGTTGAAATTGCCACGGTTAAGATTCGAAAATTTGTCGTCTTCTGCAGGGTCTTCTGAGCATATTACATGAAAAATGCAGGTCGTTTCGCTGCAACACGAAAATTAATGCCAAAGAGAGCAAAGAGGAGGGGGACTTGTCGCGTCTTATAAATTGGTTGATTTACCACACTCCAGTTCTGGATTACCGCCAACATGTATCCTACAACAGGTACTATGCGGCCGCGGAATGTGCTGTGAACATCTGGCCGGATGACTGCACTGACTGTTTGGAGAATATCAGCAATCAGATCTCCGCGCTCTGCGGGTTAACCGATGGCGCACAATTGAACGTCCCTGCCTGCCACCTTCGTTTCGAGCATTACCAATTCCCCGTTGACTGGTAAGCCAAAACAGGGAAGGCACTCCCTCCATCAACCACGCATTCCTTTAGAAAGTCTCAAAATTTAAGTAACTCACGAGGTGCTCAGTGTTGTTTCTACTTCATGAATGAAGTTCTCGATAGTTTTCTGGGACTATTGATCCACGTCCACTAACTCAGCGATCCGCAATGATATGTCTTTATGTTTTCTGGACTCACTCGCAAAAATCAGCCCCCCATGCAATTGATCTGTAGACACTATAATTTCATTAATGTTAAGTCAATGTTATTTGATTCAACCAAATATTTTAGTGGCGGGCTTATATTATTAAGACTAAGTCATAACTTATGAAATATTTGATGTATGATTCAACCCATTAAATGATTGTGGATTTAAATAGTTTAAATTAGTCAAATTCAATTATAATTTGGATTAAATTAGGTTTAACAAATTATAGTCTACAAGCCAATGAAGCCTAATCCAATTATAGAAATGAATTGAGTTAAATATAGCTTGACTCGTGGCCCGATTCATGGTTTGATCCCTAATTCAATCCAATCCAAGCTTCTATCCGATTGGGCCAAATGGGGTAGATAAAGCACCTCTGAGTCTTTCAAATATTATAAACAGGGCCTCTACCCCATTTGACAACTTCAAGAGGGAGGAACGCCCTAGCTTAGCAAAGCTCTCGAATATTCATTCTTCGAACGATCAACGAGGAAGTTCTGTTGAGGCTCGTATATCTAGGATCACCGCATTCAAATTTAGAACACGAAAAAGTGTGGAAACATATTTGTGATTAACGTATCTCCTTGAAACCTTATTATTAGGCCTTTAGACTCCGTCTTCATCTCGATCTCAATTGTTGGATCATTGCCCAAAGAGATTTGCAAAAGACAACACGAGGACGGTAACGAGGATCTTCCTCACCCTGACTTGTCGACGGCCGATGTGAGAGAGGGGACCCTATTAATATATATGCTGTGACGAGCCATTTCATCACGGGCTTACGTCAACATACAGGCCTAAATCGTAAGCCGTTCAAACCACATCAATAATAAAACTTAATATGCGAAAAGCCCAAATAAACGATCACCCAAATCTATTCGGGCTATCATGCTCGTATACTGTAACACGACCCGTTTTATAAAAACATAAATTGGTAACTGATTATAGCCCACCGTGAATTTTATAAAACATAATAAAATAATAAAATTATAAATAAAATTTTAACAATAATTTCCCCTCAAGAGTCTCCCTACATTGCTGAAAGAACTAGAATTTCCAGAAAATCTCTACTAACACTGACAAAACATGGGACAGAGTTAGATTTGAAGTACTAGGTAACTGATGTTACTGTCATCAACTCTGATACAGCGCGAGGAGCTCCTAATGTGATGTAGCTGGTTTTGGCAGCTTCATCGAACTTCTCCGCATGTTCCTGCTGATAAGACAACGCTCATCATCAGGGAAACTTTTAGGCTAAGATGAAGATTTGCATCGGCTACAATAGTCCTCCCGCTAACTTTTGTAAATCGTGCAACACCTGAAACGTTGTCATCCATCCGGAAGTATTTATCATGTAAAACTTGACTATGCTGTACACCAAACAAACACGGAGCAGGCGATATTTGAAAGAGGAGATAGAAGAAAGAGAGGAGTTACATAAAAGATGAAGCCGATGCTCTCCTTGTAATCCAAAAGCTCCTTCAATCGTTTCCCAATGCTCACCTGTAGGAATCAATTTACAGTGAGCTCCTCGAGAAATGAAGTCAGAAATGGACAACAGTGACGGATTAAAACATAGATCATATTGAAGATACGCTATATTCTGCCGCACCGTGGGAACCTGCTAAATGTATGACGCTGAGACTAAACAGCACGGGCCCAACAATGTCCAGTTGCATCTAATCACGAGAAGAAAAATCACAACAAAGTAATTGAGCCATGCCGAGTCAGAAGATATAGGACCTGAGCTGCTTCACTAGAAGCATTTTTCGTCCAAAGAGATATCTTTTCTGCTCTGTTTTTATCAATACTGACTGCCCGACATATCTCGTCTCCATGGTGAAATTGCTCTCCGATTATTGCCAGCAACTATAAACCCCGAGGATAAGATGAAACTAAGACTGCAACATTTCACAAAGCTTTGCTGGTTAAACAACAAGATTAGGACATCACGGTTTAAAGGCAACTGGTGTCAGGGTTCTCCCGACATAAATTGACTGTCCATTTTCCTCCGTTAGCACAGACACGGTCCTCACACTTCGGCTCAATCTTTTTCTTGAAGCAAAACCAGTCCGCTCCCCCGGCTAGTTTACACGGATGATGTACGTTGTTATAAAGGCTGGAACAGTCACAAACACAAACACGTAAAACATCGAAGCCCAGAAAGCTACCTGCTTGCGCTTGGCCGAAGGGTTGTCGAACCAGGATGTCCATCAATTCTCAAGCAGGTGGGTCCGACTCTGACTCTCTCCCTCCGCCTCTGTCACAGCCGCTGCATCATCCCTTCCATCCCGGAGTGCCTCTCCTCCCTACAGTTCCGTTCGACCCTTCCCTGAACTGCGTCTAGCCGCCTTCCCAAGTTTCAGCCTGTCCTCCATCGCCATCTTCCTGTTAGTGTGAAACCCAACACTTCCCTCCTTTATCGGAAGGCGAGGTTGTAATAATAATGACTTTGTGTCCACCTTTTGTCATCCAGTGCAATACCCAGGTGCTTAATAAAAAACTTATAACACATTGAAAAAATCTATAATTATTTTTTTTTCACTTCATTGTTCGAGAATTATATTTATCTCGCATAGTCCTAGTAAATAAAGGCTTAGATTATGCTTCAGATAGCAAACATGCTTGTTCAGGCCGTTCGGAGAAGTAGTCGTCGCGCCGCTTGTTTTTACTGATCGATAAAAGGCACATACTCAAATCTCATGTAACAGCTTGCAAGCTGTGTTCTCGCTCCGAGAACGAAGGCGTGACACCTTTGGATTATTTTGCTGTTGGCAACCCCTAGGCACTGCATGCATTGTTCCTCAATTGAGGCTCGGCATCCAGGGCAACTCAAGTCGGGCGTATGCACGTTGCAGATGCTGTGCCCGTAACAGTAGCGACCTTGATATGTAGCCGAGAAGTAATAGTTGTAGTTTTGTTGCCAGGTACGCCGGATCAAAACCTGTATCACATAACTTTTGAGCAATTGGTAATCGACAGAGCGATCGGTCGCTACCGAGCATGTCGTGTAGAGTTCCGTCGTATCCGCATCGGCTTCCAGGGCAACATGGGAGAGGGAGATCGCCAGTAGTAGCATGAAAACTGACCCTGGGATCAAAGCCATATAGCAATTGAATTATCACCTATTGATGTTTTTTCTCCTGTACCTTTATGAATCATTGTCTCTGTAGCTGCCACGGATTATAGTGATTGCACATTCGTCCGATACGGTTTGTACGTGTATTAAAAGTGAAGCACATTGCCGCCTTATGTAGCAACTTTCCTAGGTATTGTCTTGCCGAATGGGATTTCCCAAGGCCCTTTCCCAATCATTTCATTTCGAGGTGTAAACGGCTGTCCCCTACAGGCATTTTTGCACGTACTGTTAGTTTTACAGTATGTTTTGGTTGCGATGAAAGCGGGGAAGTTCGACTTTTCCGGCTTTAATATCTTCCGCGGCAACCTCCTAGTATTGTCCAGTGGTACAAACTGAAAAGGAGCAAGAGAAAAGCAAAAGTGCACGCGAGCGAATAGTGATATGGTGTATAATATAGCACACGGATGTCCGAGGCTCAGGCAAACGTTGCGCTAAATTTGAGATGGGGATGGCTGGGACAGGCACAATCATCTTATTAAGCCGGTCGAGTTATTGTTACGGCAAGAATAATAATTAAGTTGCTTTGTACGAATGAATAATTGGTCAGTGGCTCGGAATTCTTCCAGTAATGGTTCTTGGGCTCTTGGCGCGACATCCAAATTGAGACTTCGCCTGTTGGTAGAGGCATTGGCGAGATATCAGGGTGATCTACATGTATCTTGACCAGGTAGCTGAATCCATATTCATCACATTTCGATAAACCCAAAAAGCTTTTGTGTTTTCTTGTAGCGCCTTGCTAGGCATTTAACGACGAGATTCACAAGAAAACATCAAAGGACAGTATTCAAGTCCTTCCCTCCCAGGTAGATAGGGCAAGAAACCAAGGGAAAATTCTTCACAGGGTAGTGGAGCCTTTTGGCGAAGAGTCAAGGTTGGTTTTGTTTCGAATCGAGTCAAATCGGTTGTCGCCTAGGAGCATATCTGCACGCACATCACATTGGTTTTACCACAAGCTTCAGTCAAGATGACAACCAGGACGTTCAATTCCTCGGCAACACCCTAGGATTCTCTGAGGGGTCTGAAACAGAGAAGCATAGAAGAATCCTCCCCCATAAAGGTTAGGCGTCTCAACACGACATTGAGAAAAAGGTCTTATGGATTTAGACAGGAAAAGTTCTCGAACTTTAGCTCGAGCGTCGAAAACATCATCGGAACTGGACCCAAGATCATGGCACCAGGCGCTGAATTAACACATGAAGGCATGAATGCTCATTCTATAAAGGGGCCACATTTGAGGAGGAGTGAAGGCCTGAATGTTCAAGCACAATTCCAAAATACAGAGGAAAATGGAGTAAGAGATTTCAAGCCCAACACAAAGCCTGGTTCAAGTGCAATAGGAAGATGAAGACAAACTCAATTCATTATCCATAAGGATAAAAGAGAACGAATCAAAACAGCACGATTTCACCATTAGTTTTTGGAAACAAATTGATAAAATATTATCGTAATTTGTAATTTACGACTTTCATTTTAAGACAAAGACAGCTGTTGATAGCAATGACATTCAATCTATCACAAAATAAATTTCCTATCTGATCTAAAATCGCGGTTTAGAACCGCAACAATTAAAGAAAGTTGTGGTTTTAAACCGTGATTTTAGATCTGTTGGAAACCAATTGCGTCCTCTTAAATCAAAGTTATGTTGGACGACAAATAAGTAATTTTCCAAATTGTATATGTATTTAGTCATTTTTTTTTCAAACCAACGGTAAATTCGTAAAAAGTAACGTAAGGTAATGAAACAAGAAATGATGGTAGGAAATCTAATTATCTCCCTTCGTCTTCTTCTCCGGCCTTCTTCTTCCTCTGATATTCTTGTCCTTTTTTTCATTATCTTCATGGTATCAGAGCCCATCGCTTGAAAGGTCTGATTACTGCTCAGTTTCAACCTGAAATCATGAAGCGGCTCAAGCTACAACAGAACATATTTCAAACCCTACTCAAATTCCCAATCCTATTCAACTTCCATATGAGGTTTTTACGTCTACCCTGAAGCTTGACGAGGATGACGACCACAATTTATGGAAAGGATAAATTCTAGCCGCCATTATAGCAAGAGGTTATGAGGAGTTCATCCATGGAGATACTTTACCGCCAGCTAAGTTTATCAACCCTGACTCAACGGAAGTGAATCCTGATACGACAGCGGACAAACAAGAGGGTTATGAGTCTCATCTTCGTATCCCTATCCCCAAAACCACTCGTATCCCTACAAGCATGGTGTAGACTTCCAACGGCTTCCCCGACAGCATAGGTGAGAACGATGGAATGATGGTGGATGAGAGCATGACAACTACTCCCATGATCGAAGCCATAAAACAATTGAACTATTGATTATAATGATTGGACATTCGTACAATATGGTTGGAATGTGTATATAAAGTTAGGCAATTTTGCCGACTTTCATCACAACTTCCTAAGTCCATGGTCCGGTGATTTACGAGGCCCTTTGCCGTGTAACCGATCATTTCATTTTGAGCTATGGTCTAATGGGTTGTCGCCTACGAGCTTTTTCGTGTGCATTGTTGGTTTTACCGAACGTTTCGGTCAAGACGACAACTGGGTTGTTCGAGCTTTTTGGCTTTAATCTGTTGAGCGACAATCTCCTAGTATTTACCTAATGCTATTAACCAGCGAGGGCCAAAAAGATGCAATAGAGAGTGAGCGCATAATGACAGATTGTATCGCGTGCAGATGTCAAAGCTTCGGGCTAACATCCAGCTAAGTTCAAGATGGGGATGGCCTGAACAGGGACAATCATCCAATGACGTTGCTTAAATTATTCTTACAGTAAGGTACTTGAGCCTTTGGTGGGAAATCGAAATGGATCTATACCGGATAAGCTCCCAACATTAGTTTGCTTGTTTTGCCCTGCGTTCGTCTTATAGGTTCATGAGCATCTTAAATAGACAATGAAGGCAAGGGTGGCAGGGTGAAAAAGTTTCGAGCAAAAGTTTTGAAACAGTCTTCGTTGGCAAAAGAAATTATGTACATGAAGACAACAATGCACGAGAGCAGTCTACGGGGCAAATCGCCCAGCGAGTCTGGGAAAAATCTCCGAGCAATCCTGGGACAAGACTCCGAGCAATCTTGGAGAATCCTCCGTTGACAAAACAACAAACTACAAGAAACGAAGTTTGTATTCCTTAACTAATGCTTTCTTCGTAAAACATGTTACATGGACTTACATATTTTGCCCTTCGGCTTGTCTTATAGGGACATAAACATTCTAGACAGACGACGAAGGCGAGGGTGGAAAAGTTTCAAACCAAAGTTTTGAAATAGCATTCGGCACACTTAAAGTACATGAGCGTCCTAGGCAGACAATTAATAGCAAAGTTCGAATTGGGGCATCGTAACAACCTTCATCGACAAACTTCGTTCAAATTGGGGCATCGTAACAACTTTCATCGACAAACTTCCTTCAAATTAGGGCAAAGAAGAACCGTCAAAGTCAAAGTTCTGAAACAACTTTCAATTTCAAAATAAAGACACATATGAAAATACAACAACATCATATCATGACAGCCAAAGTTACGAAACAGACTCGAACCATTGGACAAAGTTTCCAAACTTTACATAACTCCTAGACAAAGGCTAGGGTGGTAGGGTGGCAAAGCTTCAAGATAAAAACTTGTAGCATTTCGTCAATCCTTTGATTCCATCGGACGAAGATGCAATGACGAATAACATAAAAGGAAGTAATAAAAACTCTACTTCACTTTTTTTACAAACGAAATTACATTATCAAATTTCATTTCTACGTTAAAAGAAATAAGTCAAACGTATTCACTTTTTTTTGCCATCCGTTTGATAGGTACATGATCAATCTTATACAACGGACACAAAGGCGGGAGTAATACTCTGTCAATCCTTCGATGCCATGGGGCAAAGATGCACTGACAAAACTCCATGAAAGGGAAGCACCAAAACTCTACCTTGCATTTCTTATTAATGAAATTACATGAGCAAATTTCATTTCTACTCTAAAAGAAACAAGTCGCATGAACTCACTTGTTTTCTCGCCGTCCGTTTGATAGGTACATGAACAACCTTATACAATATTCACATGGATAAAGTAGTATTATGTCAATCCTTTTATTTATGCGGACGAAGACGTAATGACGAGATTATTACAAGAGCAAATTGCGTTTTCATTCAAAAAAAGAAATAAGTCACATGGACTCACTTGTATTCTCGCCGTTTGTTTGATAGGTATATGAACAACCTTAGAAAAACGGACACAAAGCAAGAGCAATATTTCGCCCATCCTTTGATTCCATCGGATAAAGAAGCACTGACGAAGCGACATGAAAGGGAGTATTAATTCACTTTTAATACTTTCTCTACACAACAAGTTACATGAGCCCACTTGTTATCTGCCCTTTGGCAAGTGCATATACATGAACATACTTGCACGAACAAAGGCGCGGGCGGTCGGGTGAAAATTTCGAATCAAGATTCGAGATTGCCTTTGTTATTACCATGGATTAAATACATTAATTCTAGTTTAGTACTTTCTCTATGGAACAAGTTACATTAGCTTACTTATTTTCCGCCCTTTGGCGTTTGTACGTACAAGAGCATCCTGCACTACGCGCAAATGCGTGGGCGGTTGGTTGAAAAATTTTGAACCAAAGCTTCAGGATTGCCTTTGTCATCACAAAAAATCATCACCTGAAAGGGAGTTTTCATTTAGAAGATGCCTTAACAAGTATCTATGATTCCTCAGCTCGAGTCATGCTTGCATTTCCCCAAGTCACAATCGGGTTACATGAGCACACCGAATCCCCCAACACGAGTGGGACGTGCGAGCATCTTTCCCAACGACAATCGAGATGGACATTCTCTTCTCATCTCCCCAGCTAATACCCGACCTTATCAATATTTCCCCAAGTGAGAGTCAAAATACTTGAGCTAATTCCATCTCCATCTGTTGTCAACTGTGTAGTTACACGAGCAACCACACGGCACGATACAAACTCTGGGGCAACGACGAAGATGGAAGATGTTGCGATCCTAACCTCGAAAGACACGAATTGGGGCATGAAATTCGAAGCATTTCCTTATGGAACTCAGACTAACTAGAGCTCTACTGCTAATTTCTCCAACCAGGTTTCCATACCCAAAGGTATTCACTCCTTAAGCATTCGTGTGTTCATGCATATAATTTCCACCAAATTATCACATGAAGAAAATGCTTCTGGGCGAGAAACAGAGAAGGCAAACCCTCTCCTAAACAGGGCGCAAACACTATGAGAGTTTATCCAAATGAGCATCCGGGTGGATGAGGAATCCTTTGACAAATGATGATCAGACTTGGATAAGATCGAATGTTCATTCTCTACCCAAATAACCATTGCTAACCCCTTGTACGCACGACTTTCGGCCTTGCACGCGCGTGGCGGTTCGAACGACTAGAGGATCCGGGCCTGCTCCCCAAGGCCCAACCGGTCGATGTCACGACTCGAGCGTCGGACGCTGCGGAAGGGAATTGGGCGATCCCTCCCTCGGTTCCTAACTGAACCTGCTTGGGCCCTCACTGACCGTCTCTATTTCCCTAAGAGGTGGCAGGCGAAAGGCGGAGCATGATCCGAAGAATGAACTTTCGGGAGAAATCGGGAGGGGATCGTGTCATCGGTTCCTCATCCAAAATGACTCCGTAAAAAGGTTGTGCTGTTTAACCTAGGTAAACTATACGGAGTCGCCATAGACTTAATTTTAAAAGCTTGGTTTAAGTTGCAAAACCAGAGTAGATTCGGGGATTCCTAACTACTAACTCTTACATTTAAACATGTGAAAATGCGACGTTTGCTCCAAAAGTTTGTTCTTTGTTAACAGGTGTTAGACCCAATCCGGGCATGACTCCGGACTCAAGTTAATGTTTTACGGGCATTGGACCCGATTCGGACTTTTGGGCCCAAACTCGTGTATAGAAAACAACATGCGACGATAAGCCTATGAGCCTAAGGCATGTGGCAAAGCACATACAATTATTGAGATCAAAGGGGGCGAGGAAGGATGGTGATCTTGGGCCCACGGCCCGTTACAAGTGGATTTTCTATTTTTTCGGGGAGGCCCGCACCTCCCCTTTTACCTCATGTGGCTGTTGGAGCCGCTTGATGGTCTTGACACAGCGTTTTTATGCGCGGAAAGATTCACGTGCCTGCAACAATCCTTCGAGAGGCTTTGGCCGGAACTTCGAAATTTGGGCGTCCGTTGTACATGCATAGACCAAAAGATGAAGTGTAAGTTATGCGAGATAGTGGAGCGCAAGCATATATGTTTTACGTAAATAAACGATGATCATGTTCATCAAACACAATGTAATTTAATCATATTACAAAGAGTTACGCAATCACGATTCACAACGAACACATACTGTGCACAATACAGAAAACATATTATAACTTTGGCTAGAATTGTACGATTCAATCGAAATTTAAACCAATAGATCTAAAACTTAATGAAGAGTTTGCATGTTAAGTTTTATGAAAATCTAACGGTGCAATCTCTCAAGATCAAGAGCCAAAGTGGCTGTCCAGAAAAGCAGAATAGTTTGCATAGACAGTATTGTTCCTAGCATATCATGGTCCTCGAATGACCGATTGGAGTGCAAAAAGACTTCACAAAAAGATAAATTTATGAATAATATGTATGTAAAATTTCTCATGGATCCAACGGTTGGATCATAAGAAATACGGGTGCAAAAAGTCAGACTATTCTGTGGACTCGATTTGACTCTGGCTCGGTAAAGTTCTGGAAAGGAAAATGGGAAACTTCGCTTTCACAGACAAAAAAAGATATGTATGATATATCAAAATTATCTTGATGAAATGAAGAAAACATCTATAAAATTTGGCAACAATCCAATGGTGGGATATGTCGTTATTGCATAAATAACATGGTAGTGATACTAGGGAGACCTTACCGAGTATACAGTCTGTTCACGAGATTGTTTCGTATTATGGTAGGAACTTCAATATATATATATATATATATATATATATAGAGCCATCTTGAAGCCTAATTTAGGTCCTAAATATTTGAGCAAGATCCAACGGTTAGATCTCACAAAACTTCCCCGGAAGCGACAATGCAGAAGGCTGTCCTGTCGCGGCCAGCGAAAGTGACGACCGTTTCAGGGGAAATAACTTGATCCTCGATCATCAAAAAAATAAAATAAAAATTCTCAAGATCATCACTCATTATAGATCATTTGAACCTATGGGATCGAGGTTAGAAAATTTTCATAACCTCATCGAAAACGTCATCATTTGAAGGCATTATCTCAGAAAACAACTGAAACAGAAGGTCGGGAGATATCCTGACAATTCCGTGCCATAAATGAGCGTAAAATCGACCATCAAAGCTACTGTGAAAGCTTTGAGGTCTAAGAGACATACGAAAATGTATTTAGGGAAGAGTTTATATGATTACGACCTTTTTTTTGCCGTGATCTAATACCGGAGGAAGGTGACGAGCCGACTGTCCCTTGTCTATAACTTTGGCTGTCACGATCTTGTTCGAAGGCTCGTTCCTCACCCCATGGTGTGTGTGGTAGGCCAAAAAAGAAAGGGAACGATGGAGTTAGCTTATCGAACATGGTAGAAGCATGCTGGAGTTAGCAAAGTGAGAAGAAGCCTCACCGAGGGGTTTCCTCGCCCCGGGGTGGCTCGAGGAGGATGAACGATGCCGGGAGGGTGTCGGCTGGTAGACTGGTCGGAAACTTTGGCTCGTCAGTACTGGAGAGAGAGAGTCCTTGGCTCTGATTTCTGTGTGTACGTCGAGAGGAGTTGGCCTTCGGTTATATGTGGAGGAATCTGTCTCCAAGAATTGCCTGAAGGAACTCTCGTCTAATTTTTGTTGATTGTCTGATTATTGTCTGAAAGGGAATGCGAAGGATTTGTCTTTGAGGAAGGAGAGGATTCCAGATATCCTTATTGATTTTTTTTACGTGATTATTGTCTAATTGGAGATTGTATGAAGGGTGAGAAAAATGTCTAGGTTCCTCTTCTACTTGTCGTTTCTTTCCCCAAACATCCACTTTTGATTTCCTTCCTTTTTTTTGTTTTTGATGAATTAATTTCTAATTTTTTTTCTAATTGTCTGATTGCCAAACTTATTGATAGCTCCAATTTATTATTTTTTCCAATTTAGGGTATTGCACCCCTCCAAGCCGAAGTCGAAGTTTCTACACACACTACTCCTTCTGAGTCTAAGGACCACCTCACATTGTGGTAAATGGAGATCAATCATAGATGAGGGAAGGCGGCACAAATCACTCTCGATTTTCCTAAAGATTCCTTTTTAGCATCATGCTCCGCATCTCGCTCGTAACCTTCGGACGACTGGCAAGAGCTCGCATAGGCCCGATTAGGAATCAAGGAGGGTCAACCCCCCTCCTCTGCAGCGCCTTGACGCTCGAGTGTTGACGTCGACCAGAGGAGTATCGGGGGAGTAGGCCTCGGATCCTCGTGTCGTCCGAACCGTCATCGCGCGCCGTAAGGTCACGGAGGGGCACGCATACCCAAGATATTTACATACAGTTGTTGGCTTTCACATGTGTTGAAAGGGGTTGCAAAGCAAACCCAAAATCCCATATCGGAAATAAGGGTAAACGAGTCACTCCCTCTAGTGTAAGCCGTTAAGTTTGTATATTAGACTTGGTATTTAGGTCAATCCAATATTACTAACTTTAGTTTGGGCCTGTGATGGACCTTGGGTTTGAAGGGAGGGATGGAAAAAGCCTCAACTATCGAACCTTTGTTGACATATTTCACATCTTGGCTTGATAGGTCATTTTTCGAGGAATAAGGATGAATGTGATCTTGTTTGGAGAAACTATACCGAGACAAGTACACATAGTTTTTCATCTTAAGTATGCTGATCTCTCAAATTGATACATGAGATCTGGAGTGGATGCGTACTAAATTATCGAGATCAATAGGAGATAATATTTACTCGAAAGCCCTGGATTTGCTTCCACGGATTTGACATAGATAAATAATTTGTGTTCCCATCTTCAACCCACAAGAATTTTACTAACAAACAGTTATTCAAGTCGTACCGAGGATTGTACCTTAGAACTTGTATCGGGATTTCATAGTCGATGTGATTATACTCATATCTATGACTATTCTTTGAAATCATATATATTAGAGCAATCATATATAGATAGGGCAATCACAGAGAGTACTCTTATCCGTCGTTGAAAGGCGCATACTCAAATCTCATGTAACAGCTTCGGAGTTGGATTCGAGCACCGAGGACTTTGGGATGACATTTCTGGGTTATTTTGTTGTATGCGGATCCTAAGCATTGCTCGCATTGGTCGTCAATCGACTCTCGGCATCCTGGACAACTCAAGTCAGCCGGATTCACGTAGCAGACAGCGTGCCCGAAACAGGCAAGATCTTTAAAACTCGCCGAGACATAATAGTTGTAGTCGTTTGACCATGTTAGGCGGATCAACGCATATGTGACATCCGCTTTGAGCAGTCGATAGTCTTCAGAGGTATCAATCACGCCTGAGCATGTCGTGTAGACTTCGCTAAAATCCATGTCGCCCACCGCAGCGACGTAGGTGAGAATGATTGCCGAGGATGCTACAAATGCTCCAGAGATCAAAGCCATAAACGAAACTGTAACAAATGGAATATCTGGGGTCAAACTTTTGACGAACACCCGAATGAATCAGTTGCTGGGTAGTCACCATGTTTTATTGCGATCAGACGTTGGTTTGAGATGGTTTTGCCTTTACCTAAACCTGATTACATCCGCCATTCATCGCGACTTCCTAGGTTTTGCATTAATTTGTTCGACGGCAAACCCTAGGATCAACAATGGTGGAACAGAAGACGACAATGCCGGGAATGCCATCAACAATGATGGAACAGAAGACGACAATGCCGGCTAGGCTGATGACGACAACGATATTTCCAATCATACTATGAAAAGCTTGATTAGTTACCTAAATATATGTTGGGTTTTCAACGGACGCAGCTCGTTTTGGAAAAATACTGTCCGAAATCGATCCTGAATCCATGTGATACGTATAAATTAAACAATAACTTTAAATAAATCATCCCTTACGATTTTAAAATATTTCCTGTGTGACCGTCTTCTAGAGCCTTAAACATGACTCCTAGAAGTATCCATACACACAAGACACGAACACGACGATCTCCTTTTGATGTTAGTCCTAGGAGAACTCGTAACTTTCGAAAGCCTTTTCAATGAATTTTTCGATAGTGTAAAACCTTCTGTTCGGCCAACCCCTTGATTTATAGAGTAAATTTCCGAACTCGTGCAGTACCGACATATAATTAAATTTAATTACTGAAGTAGCACGTAGCAAGGCTAGCTACATAGCCCACTTCATTTCTTTGTGCGTCAAGGTACCGCCAGATAAATCTGTTAACAAAAATCATCGACTAGCAATGCTACAATTTTATCTCAATTAGACTTGGAAAAATAATAAAATAATAAAATGATATAAAAATAATAATTATAAAATTCATACTCTTAGACCAACTTAAATCCGAAACTAGTATTTATTACTTCTGAATATCTCTGAATAAATTTGTAGTACAACGAATTCTAATTCTGAAAATTTATATATTTTAATTCTAATATCCATTAGAATTAAATAATCAACGTCCGTGTCGACGTGTTTTTGTGTTCGACTCTCTAGGTTTTATATACGAAGGCAGTGTACATCGATACACATCCTGAGATAACCGTCTAGCAACAGTTTTCAGCCATCCAACGTAATAGAATATTGTCATGAATCAAAACCACTATGAACCGATTACTATGTAATTCAATCTCTTCATCTCACCAACATTCCGATTAATTCAGTACATTATGCGTCATCAATGAATTAATTATTTTACTTGATTTCTGAGATATAATAGATATTAGCTTGAATGATAAACATTCCTCCACGACCGTGTGTTTAAAATCACGAAAAAATCTCAATCAAGTGGCCAGGATGTCAACTCTCTAATCCAAGAGAGCGATAAATCCTACATTGACTCAACAATATCCTCTCTACGCTTCGCTGCACACCTAATAACTGTATTACTCACAATATGATTAAAGGCTGCTTTTAACGGCATTAAAGTGGACAACTCCACGCATAGAATAAATGAATGTCTCAAGTTAGGAGATAAGTTACAATCGTTCAACAAGAGAAGTGACCAATCACGCTTAACATGTGGTATTCTCTATAAACGGGTCGTGTCCAGTGTATCATAAACTTGAGCATCCTCAAGTATAACTTGGACATCCATCCCTTGGTCTAACTCGACCTATGTTATACTTGGTGTTGATCTAGATGTTCATGTCCTCTCTAAACATCTATCCGGTTAAGGACAATTTTAGATTGACAAATAATCAATCAATGGGAGTTTACCGTAAATTAATTACGAACAGAAAAGTAATTAATAAGCAGTAAATACTTGCCTTTATTAACAACTATTCACATACATTACAAAGTGTCTTGCCACATATATGCACATATAGGAGGGTTAGCTGTTTAGTATCATAGTTATTATACAGCCACAGCCGAATTGCCGAATGTCTTCTTGTGAAAAGGTCATAGAAGCAGCCGACGGAGAGCGAACCTGAATTTAACGTGATTTTCCAAGCATTTAACTCTCCGTCTCGATCGGCTCCTTGCCGACGGTTGATCGAATGTGTGATCTGAGTTAATTGATAAGTAAGATCATGTGCTAGCTTTTACGTGAATAAGTTACTACAAAAAATCCCCTGCGTTTTGGAGTTAATTAGTGATCAAACATCAGTTGATTAAGAATGTGTTTTTGATTGTTTATCTTGGTTTTGTTCTATGAACAAACTTATATACATTTAATAAACAAAAATATTTATCACATAAAAATGGACTAACTCATTCACTATTAATCGTAATCAAGAGTCCAACACATCCGTTTTAAGCAGTCCGTTGTAGTCCTCATAGTTGTCGATCGCTCTCAAGCACGTCCGGAAGACTTTCCGATCGAAATTTCTTGAATTTCCTAATGAGTTAGTTACTTGGTAGGTACCAACATTCTTTGTGATCGTGCATCTGTCCCATATGGTTGGTGTGTAAGAATAATCAATCCAATCCAGGATCACCGCAATCGAATTTAGGACACGATAAAGTGCGGAAAACAGAGTCACATACCTGGCGCTAACGTACCTTTATAATAATCCGATTATCAATCCTTTAACACAATCCATATTCCAGAATCATTCCCCAACGAGATCTGCAAAATACAAGGTGAAGTCGGTGATCTAGGTCTTCCTCTCCCTGACTTGCCGACGGCCGATGGAGCACCTCTATTAGGGTTACGGCAAGCGAGAGAGGGGACCTAGCACCTGTTAATATAAGGTGAGACGGGCCCTTCCATCACGGGGTTACGTCAACACACTAGGCCTACACCGAATGCCGTCCAACCCAATTTAATAACAAAAAACCGAGATGTCGCAAAAGCCCATAGATCACCAAAACTAAAAAAGGGGCTATCATGCATTGTCTCATATATCGTAATACAGCCTATTTTATAAAAACTGAAATCGGTAATTGATTATAGCCCAATAAGAATTTTATAAAGAAAATAAAATAAAATAATAAAAGTTAAAATAAAATTCTAACATTCTCCCACTTGGGTTATGATCAATTATAAAGCTTTTAAAAACATTTTAGTTTTAAAAATGACTCTCAGGCTGTATACAATATGGCCACAGCAAAAACAAAATACAATATACGAGACGACATCTCAAAAATAACCCCGACCATCAATGCTACTAACACTGAGCCATAGTCGTTGCCACACCATTTAACGGTGTTGAACAACCATGATCACAAGCGCCAGCAACACTAACGTCAATAGGTCAATGTGGTGGTGTAGCCGAAAATAGCATCCCTGAATGTGATCTGAATGATGTTATTTTCGGTCGGTCCTCATCTTTCTATAAACTTATGCCCATAATGAGCTAGAAAGACAATAGAGCATAACCGCTCTGCAAAATGTCTCATAAACCTTAATGCGCGCAAACTGCATTGTGCTTTATAAGAGACACTATATTGACAAAACCGTCACACTCAAGACCAAGCACCAAGTCTCAAGATTTTCTTCAAAAAATTAAATGACTCTGTAACCTTTACATTTCTCTGAAGTCGGAGTGCACAATCCGTAACCTTTATACTTCAGAGAAATCAGAGTATACATCTGTAACCTTAATGCTTCAGAAAAGCCAGATGAAATCATCTACCTCCGTAACCTTAATGTTTCACAAAGTCAGATAAAACCATCTCTGTAACCTGAATACTTAGTGAAACCGGAGAAGTCATCTGTAACCCGGATACAACCAAATATATCCATCATCTTTATATTGAACCAAGGTCAGAGAATACCCTCTGTAACCTCTATACCTCGGTGACACCGGGGTAATCATCCGTAAACTTTACGCCTCAAGGAAGCCGGATGAAATAAATTGAGTACTACTGCTTTACATGTCTCAAAACATAAATATCTCGTGAAAACATTTATTGGTGTCAGAGACGTACAAACTTGACATAAGCGTCATGCTCAAGATAGACACCAAATCTTAAGACTTTTAACAATGTGCACATAATAAATCAGATAATCAACGATAATCAAATCTGATATTCCACATGTACAAGGCATGTTCCAAATACGACAGTTTAATAATCATGTCTATCAAACAAGACATGGATATAAGGCTCCCACGAATCGAACAAATCAAAATACATTTCACGTATAACAACAATATGGGCTCGCCAGGCCCCACGTGGTATTCCTCTTGGATATAATTCAATCAATATTGTACCCACGATACAACGAGTAATATGAGTGTTTTTATCATCTACTGCGTCATTTTGAAATAACACCACTCAATTAGCAAGGGTGGTGTATGTAAGAAACCTCAACATCCAACATGACAACTCAATATAACTTTATGTTGAACAATGCTCTCATGAGCCTTAACAAAATCTTCAACTAATGAAAGCAATCAAATGATTAAGTTGAGGAGCTCCCACTGATCTAACATATAATCAAAATCCAAAAACTCCCACAAGTTTATTAAAACATGATTACTCAAGGCACTCAGGGCTTTCAATCTTTGGTTGTGTTAACATCAAGCTCTACAGATGTTACAAACTCCACAACACATATCACATAAGCGACTCCACGGATCTCTACAAGCGAGTCGCTTTGGCGACCAAACACCTGTATCATCATGTGAAATCTCCCAATCCCGGGATGCTTATTAAACCTTTCCCACCCAACTCGACAATCGAGTTGAATACTACGAAATATTTCAAAACAAATTACATACACTTTCAATTAGTGTAACATTCATACAAAAGGATTTCACGGATCTCAACGAGCGAGTCACTTTGGCAACCAAGCGCCCGTATCATCATGTGAAATATCCCAACTCTGTGATGCTCGTAAAACCTTGTATAGCTCACAAGCAAACAAAGTGACATACTCATGAAATTCACGTTGATATGTAAGATTTACTATCTTATACAAATCAATTCAAGACTTTTAAATCTTTATCATTTTAATCAAATTAAAAGATACTATTTATATATGAACCAGTGAGCAACCGATAGTATAACGACTATCAAATAGAGACCAACACGAATGATCTCCTCAGAATTACTCGAAATGCACCAAATGTAAGAACCAGACACCTTTGGGCAGAAAGGTCCCTACACCAGTACAGCCAAGTCTCCGAACATACCCTCAACAAGATTTAGAATATTTCACCTGTCACTCTAAGTGAGCCACTTTGGTAACCAAACACTCAAAGCACAAATATGAGACTTCTCACTTGTTGAGAACACGTGCGATTGTAAGAAACTTTCAGCTGTCACTCTGGCTGGGCCACTTTGGCAGCCAAACAACCAGAGCACAAATCTAAAATAACTCACCCGGATGCACGTGCCCATGAAGCACGTCACCTGTCACTGTAAACGAGCCACTTTGACAGCCAAACGCTTACAGCAAAAATACGAAGTAACTCCACTTGCTCACATAATTATGCACACAATTATCTTATGTATGCCAACTTAGGCCAACGAGTCAAATAATGGTTCATAAGAGTCTCAAATCGAATAACAATCATAGTTGATAAATTTACTTACTCTCTAGGTATTATAAATCTTTCAAATACTTTTGGTGTATTTACACACCTTCTAAGAGAGTAATGTTTTAAACTACATCAAAAGAATAACTACATTTTGACTCTATTAAATAATAGATTTTATCCTAAAAGCTCAAGGCAATTATAGGGATAAAATATACTTATAGGGATAAAGGTTTCTCGTTTAACGTATCATTTCACAGCCGACATAGTATACTTCACATCATAATGACTGAGTCCCAATAAATGTCTCGGCTTATGTTATCTTCGATAACCAAAATTTCATAATTGTCCTACACTTAGAAATGAAAGTCAAAATTTCATGTCATATCATATGATTTTAAAATCAAAATTTATTTAGCAAGTAACCACTAATGCAGAAAAACTAGTGACGATGAAAGAATACTGGTCCCAACCAATCAAATTCAATAAAGCTTTTGTTACTCATATACTCATCTTGTTTAATAAATCAACTAAGCCCAACCAACCTAAAATCAAAACCAGCAGAGTCCCCTTTTCAGAGTCATAGGGTCACCTAGTTTCACTTTATATTCACCATATTAATACTTCCACAAGGTGTTAGGACCACCGTAGTACGTCCCCACCCTCTCCTCCGGACGCCCGGGAAATCGGAGCAGGTAATAACCGCGGGTAGCATTACCTCCCCGCACTCCTCTGACATCTCAGCAGGGTACGCACCGCAGTAATAGTGGGATCGACCTCCACTCATGAGAAAACAGGCGGAGCGATATAATAAATCCTCCCAACCACATCATCAATAGCAGCAGTTGCATTTAAATAGTTATCTCAACACATACTTGCGGTACCAGTTCATCCCTTCCAACCAAAAGGTACATAATAAGTCTCCCTGACAATTTACAAGTCAATCAAAGATAGCAGCAGGGAGAGATCGATTACTCATAAGAGGAAGCAATTTCCAAATCCGCCATCCACATGCCAAATTCATTATTAAATTTCCACACTATGGGTTTTGGTGATTAAACCCACAGATGCCATTATCATCATTGCAACATAATCAGAGTGCAACCTTCGAGAGAAAACAAGGATTATGGCTACAACAAGATTGACAACGCACTACTTCTCTCCCCGACCCACCACCAGGCACGCACTGCCGCAGCCAGCATAACTCGAACATCCACAAACTTAGTGCACGAAATCAACACGGAAACAACACAAGGCATGGACTCAAGCAACCCATGAACAGAGTTGCAAGATCCCCACGGTAACAACTCACAAGAGTTCAACCAGAACGACGACTCCAACTCATACACATGCCAGCTTCACAAGCAGACAGACGATAGGGAGGCACGGTTCTAGGCCTAATTCATCCTAAGGATAGGACTCGCAGACCCCGATGGCAACAGGACGCTCACGCGACTCGACATAGATGCAATCACGGAGAACAGAGCAAGAGAGAACAGAAAGGAAAAAGGGGCGAAATGTACACTCGAACACCACACACAGCACAGGTGTTCAAATTGTCATGAACAAACGGAGATGGAGGCCACCGAGAACAGGGGACAAAGAGGAAAGTGAGACGTATAGCAAACCCACACAAACCAGGGACGTACCCACAAAGACAACGGGAAACACAACACACTCACTCACCAAATTCCACCCCAGTTTATTATTATTGGTTTGATCTCGAAGATATAATCGACCAATTTAAGTTACAATTACCTGTGATCAACATACCCTCGACTTACCGGTTGTTTCGGACAATAAAATCTCAAAGATTTCTTTTAGAAAATCACGACACAATAAAAAATAATTTAAAAGATTCGAAACATCTATTACCAATATTTAGATTTCGGTTGTAATATATCGATCCGAGAGACGTCGATGTCATGGAGTTGATTAAACCTAAAATCAATTTCTTGATTTGAAATATGGGTGTCAAAGTGTTAAAATTTAAAACCTAATAATAATAATAAAAGAAGGAGAAGAAGGAAGGCACCGAGAGATATTCCTTTCCCTGCTGCTAATTCCTCGAGCAATTTCTACCGCAGACAAAAATCCTACTACTCAATTTCAATCCCGTTGACTTCTTAGACTCACTTCCCCGGGATATCGTTGCCACACAAAAGTCCAACTGCAGAGGGGCAGCCATCAATTGAACATCACGGTTACCAGGCCTCTTTCGTGGCCTTGAATTCACAGGAGCATGAATTCACAGGAGCAAGGGATCATTAATCCCACTAGCACAAATCAATTTTTCAATCGTTCAACCATCATTCTTCTGTGGAAAAGGAATTATAGAATTTCACGTATGGAACGAGCGGTTGGGAATATGGGCATCGCTCGAACCGTTCGGGAAACAGCCAATGGCCGTCTCACCACGACCGCTGCCGGCGAATCTCGGAGGATTTAATCACAGTCGCCATCACTTCCAACCGCCGGTGACAGCCATGAAACGAATCACTCGATTCTACTATTGGCCAGAATAGAGCCACCTCGACAGAGCGAGCGGCTTCATCGCGCTAGGCGAAACCCGACTACCATCCGAGCCGCCACAAACCCCGGACTCCACAGACCCCTCGGCCAAAACGCAACCCGACAACAACCTCGACGCCGGCTTTCGTAAATTTTCCAGCACCAAAACCATCCACAGACATCAAAACACAAGGGACCGACAAACCCATAGATGATTCCATATAACAAACAGGAACGGGGACTTCACAGCTCAACAAGGGCAGGGACGACGGAGAACACACGAAAGAGAGGGCAAGACGAGCAACGATCTAAGGGCCACCACCACAGACTCATCAGACAGTGTTATCAAATAAATCATCGATTTGATCAATTTACGGATGCTCTGATACCATATGTAAGAATAATCAATCCAATCCAGGATCACCGCAATCGAATTTAGGACACGATAAAGTGCGGAAAACAGAGTCACATACCTGGCGCTAACGTACCTTTATAATAATCCGATTATCAATCCTTTAACACAATCCATATTCCAGAATCATTCCCCAACGAGATCTGCAAAATACAAGGTGAAGTCGGTGATCTAGGTCTTCCTCTCCCTGACTTGCCGACGGCCGATGGAGCACCTCTATTAGGGTTACGGCAAGCGAGAGAGGGGACCTAGCACCTGTTAATATAAGGTGAGACGGGCCCTTCCATCACGGGGTTACGTCAACACACTGGGCCTACACCGAATGTCGTCCAACCCACATTAATAACAAAAAACCGAGATGTCGCAAAAGCCCATAGATCACCAAAACTAAAAAAGGGGCTATCATGCATTGTCTCATATATCGTAATACAACCTATTTTATAAAAACTGAAATCGGTAATTGATTATAGCCCAATAAGAATTTTATAAAGGAAATAAAATAAAATAATAAAAGTTAAAATAAAATTCTAACATGGTGTTTATCTAAACTTGCATGCCTGGCCGCCTTTCAAAACATTCTAGGACAATGATCAAGGTGATTTACGTTTGTCTTGCCGAATGGAAATTTCCAATGCTCTTGTCGGATTCAACAGCATATTTTTCATCTCTGGATGGCATTGTTTCATATGCTTGATCGTTTGGTTTCTAATGGAGTCTAATCATTTGTCACCAAGGATCATTTATGAACATGTTTTGATCGAGATGACGACCCCAACATTCAATTCTCGGCTTTAATCTCTTCCATGGCAATGACCTAGTTTTACTGAAGGGTACGAACTGAGAAGTGTGGGCATCAAATTCAGTCGTCTCGGTCTCAATTCCAACATTGTATTTGGTTTAAGTTGCACGGGGATGGCCAGACCATGTAGCTTGGCTCGGGTAATAGTTATGTCATGTCGCTAATGAAGAATCGATTTATTTCTCCAAAATCATCCCATAAAAAGGTTTGCCTCATGGCATGGGACCAAGAAGTACTCTTATGCGTCACATGGATTGAGATCGGGCGAGCTCTCGAGTTATAAGTTCGAGTGTCGAAAATGTCACTAGGGCTGTGCCAAAATAATGAAAGACCTCATATGATAGATCTTGTGTGTCTGTCGTGTGCAAGCATCCTAACCCAATGCTCATCACACTTCCATAAAGAGCAACTAATCGGTCAGGGCGAGCAACTTGAGATGTTATGGATAAGGTCTTGTATTTCAGAGCTAATGGCGAGAGGAATGTCATTTCTCATGGAAAAACAGAGCCCACTGCATGCGTCTCTAGAGCGCGTATGCGGGGGACTCAAACATTCATTTCGATGAGAACAGAACAATCGAAATAGAAGCTATTCAGTGCAGATATCGGCCACAATTTTCATACAAGGGGCATGACCAAACGACCCCATTATTTCAGTGTCTTAAACCAGAAGTCTTCTCGTTAACAAATACAGTTGGTCGACGGCTGATGCAGCAGTTGCCTCGGACCTCCCTGGCCATTCTTACCCCTCGTTAAACACGTAGTTCATATACCTCAGATAGCAAAACCCTAACTCTATCCGAGCGCCTGTGTTAATAGGCTCGCAGTTATCCAAAATGAGGGCCTCCGCACCGCGTAAGCAAGCCGAGCAGGAATGCAGCAAGTCCACATCGGAGAAGAAGCACATTGCATGCGCGTAACACGTACTCCACCCGGATTGAGTGGCGGCGTAGTAGTTGTTAGAGGTTTCGACCTGTATGATGGATGAGGCTTTCTTGAGCTTGAAGCTTTAACCCAATATATATCGGGTTAACATCCACTTCGGTCGAACAGAAAAGAGTGCCAGGAATGCTGTCCTCGACTGTGGTGGTACACAATAAGGCCATGCCGGAAAGGACATTGATGACCATGACATTCTGATCCAGCAAACCCATGGTGAATTTGCCAATCCAACGATGAAAGGCTTGATTAGTTACATAGATATGTAGTAATGCTTAACCATTGTAGATGTCCAATAAAACCACAGCCGAATGCCCTAATGTCTTCTAGTTAGAGGTCATGGATGCGAATCTGCACTCAAACATGACCTTCCAAGCGTTTAACTCTCTTCTCACGATCGCCTTCTCCTCGACGAAGTCCAATATCTCGACCCCCTGCGTATCGAGACGTAACATGGCTTTGTTAAAGAAAGGGATCTCGGGATTCATGGGCTCGTTTTCCAAGGCCCAACATAGGCCCATAAAATTATTGACCTTAGATTGTTAAAATAAATCAATGTTATTTAGTAGTAATTCTGAGACAATGAGGATCGCGATTTACATTTGCCATGACGAATGCGAATTCCCAAGCCCCCTTAGTTGGATTCAGCGGCATATCTTTTGTGTCCGATGGCGTTGTCATATATACTCGATTGTTTTGTTTCGCGGAGGTGTCTAAGACAGTTGATCGTTTCTGCTAGTAGTATCGGTTTCGCCGTCTGTTTCAATCGAAACGACAGCCCTGACATCCAGCTCCCGGCTTTAATATTTTCGTCGGAAACGCCCTAGAATTATCAAAGTGTTATCGACGGAGAAATGTGCAAAACTAAGCATTCGGCAGACATGCAGTTGTCTCAGTTTCGGTTCTAGCATTCCGATCCGTTTTGAGTTGGCTGGGGATGGCCTGAACATGTAAATGCGACCGGGATAATAATCGAGAGCAATTCCATGAAAAATACTCCCCCGTAGAGGCTCGGCGTCTAAACAAATTGAGGAAAAATCTTGGCATCTCATGGATTTGGACTGGACAAACTCCTGGAGTTTCATTCGAACGTCGAAAACTTCATCGGGGATGGCCCCAAATTATCGAACCTCTTCTAATACTGTGTGCATGCCTCCCAAACCAATGCTCATCTCACATCCTTACAGGGCAACCGATTGGTTAGCGAGAGCCACTTGAGACGGTACCGATGCATTCTTGTATCTCGTGGATTAACAGGTGCATCGCATACATCTATCGAGTGCTTATGTGGGGAACTTGAACATTCGTTTCGACTTGAACACAGAGAGCAATATAAAAGCTATCAAGCGCAAATGTCAGTGACGATTCATATAGAATGTGAAGGACAAAACAACCCAATTAATTCAATGTCAAAATCTCAGTCTTCTCATTACAGGATACGGCAGGTTGCCTGCCGATGAATTGCTTGTCTCATACATCGCCAGCAATTTTTAGCCCTCGTTGAACACGTAGTTCTCATACCTCAGAGAACAAAGCGCCAAATCTATTCTAGCGCCAGTGTTAATAGGCTCACAAGTATCCAGCAGCACAAGCTCTGCACCCCGTAAGCACTCCGAGCAGGAATCCGGGTACTCCACGTCAGAGAGAAAGCACGTCCCATGAGCGTAACACGTACTCCCCCCAGACTGAGCGATGACGTAATAGTTGTTGAGGTGTCGTCCAGTATGACGGATTAGGCTTTCTTGAGCTTGCAGCTTTAACCCAATATATACCGGGTTAGGATCTACTGTTTCTGAACAGAGTATAACGCCGGGAATGCCGTTGACGACGGTGGAATGGAAGAGGACAACCCCGCAAGGCCAATGGCGACTACAACATTCAGCTGCGACAAACCCATCACGAATTTGCCAATCATACTATGGAAGGCTTGATTAGTTACATAAATATAGGAGGGATAGCTGTTAAGAATCATTGTTATTATAAAAACTGTGGCCCAATGTCTTCTAGCAAAAGGACATGGACATTGTCGAGGGAGAGTGAACCCAAACTCACCATGATTTTTGATACATTTAACTCTCTGTCTCGGTCGAACCCGTGATGATGGCCAATATCTCGACTCGGTTTCGAAATACAACATGGTGTTATGGAAGAAACAACAAGTCTTTTGGGAGTCCAGATATAAAATATAAATCAAGCATTCACCTAACAACTTAATCTTTTAGTCAAACGATAAGATTTCTTTATTGTATCAGCGCAGTCATGGGCATCGCCCCATAATCATAATCATCATAAAAGCGTCACTGATGTCTCCACGTAAAGATGGTGGAACTGAAGAAGAATAAGGCCCCGAAGCTCAATTGTTTGAAAGTTCCTTCTGTTTTAAAGCATTGGGTTAGCATATCGCCGCTCGCAAATTTGATAACCAAGGATATAATCATTTCTAGCCGTTTTTGCAAAAGGACTTGCCGTTATTGCATACAACAACTTTTGCTGTCAATGGCATGTAAATTCATGCCTAATCAAACTTGAAGTGCGCACCAAGGACAAGAATCTAAGGCGCGATGCCAAAATGTCATTGTGGAGTTCGCGACAGCGACGCGCATTGTCTCACACGAGGAATGCCATCTTCTTGGGATGCGGCTATACTTGACTTATTCATTCACCTTTGTTCATTTAATTCATTCAACCCCGGCACTAGCATATACGATATGTGTGTTGCTTGACAAACAGCCTCGCCAAACTCGAGAATATTCCTTCGGCAGCCGGTAACTTTGCCGTCACTAAAAGAAAGGCTAAAAACACAATGTAACATAAATCTTATAAACACGAGGAATGAATGAGTTGTTTTTGCTGTTAATTCATACCTGCATAAAGATCACTAAGTCTGATTTGGCGGGCTCATCGACAAGGCCCAACTAGGCCCGTCAAGGACTTCGAATCCGTTTACATCTCGTAAACTAGGAGCACATGAACTCATTAAATTGAATTTGCAGGGAAGTGCAGGACAGTCCTTAATCTGAATTCAATGATCTTACTGAATCCCATTTATTGTCCGGTGCTTGGCGATCGACACTATTTCCAGCCATGAGGGGATTTCCTCAAGCGATTCATCGCTGTCTTTCTACACGATCGTAATCTATATGCACCGAAGGTAATGCTTTGTTCACATGGTAGTTCAACCGTGATGGTCGCCTGATGTTCACATGGCAGCTTCCCGCGAATGGTTTTTCTCAACCGACCTGATGCACGAGGACTAAACCAACCAGGTTCATTCGCGACCACATAGCTAGGATAATCAAAAGCATCAAATTTGGGATCATGTTTTGATAGCTCGAAATGAGGAATCCATGAAATCTTGCAACCTTTGCCCAAAAGCCCTCAACATAGTACCCAAGTACAAGAAACTGGTCTGTCTTAAGAAGAGGGAATTCATGCATAACTATCTGCTTCTTAGAGGGATTATATGATATGGTGTTCCTCCATTCGTCCATCCATCCCATTTGTTATTTGTCCCTTCTTACCTTACTTAGCTGAAACAAGAGAAAGGAAAAGAAACATGATGTCAGGACGTGAGGGAAACATAGGGTTTAGGAAGGGTTTAGAGAAAGTGGTGTCTCACACTAACCGAAGTCCCATCTGGAGGTGGCGAGACGGGAAGGATGGTGGAGCATCATTGTTCGGCTGCAGCGCATTCACCTCGAAGTATCCCCTTGAATCACCGTACCCGTGGGACGTCGTCTGCATGAACTCGTAATTTGTCCCACCCGGCATCAGGTTCATATCCGCTGGCTGGCCTCGCTCGTTCTCTGCTATCTGGATCAAACGCCACAACAAAGGTGGAATCAGTTTGGCTTTCGAGTTAGATATGAATCTACCCCTAAGGTAAATGATGATTGGCATCGGATAGGGAAATGACCTTCGCTCGGAGAACTTGATTGTTGTTGTGCAGGTCGAGCTCCTCCAGTTGTGAAAAGGTAGAGCAAGGCCATAACAAAATCATATAAGCAAATCATACAATAGAAAGCCGCATCGAGAAATGATGGCTATTGATTGGATGATATTCATGGCCTAATGATTTCAATCGACCTGTTCATGTGCATTTCACCATGCCACAGCATATTCATAGCGAGACTAGAGGGTTTCGAATGAAGTCCATCGATAAATTTTGATCAAAAGGGAGATTGTAGCTTACCCTTTTCTGCATGTATTCGATTTCAGCAAACAGTTTCTCATTCTGCAGTAACAATAAGAACAAGAATGCCCCAGAAGCCATGAAGACTAAACCCAACGGGGTGGGAAAATTCGAGAGGGAATACTCAAAGTGCGCCGCTATTATTACCTTCTTGGATCGGATCTTTGCAATGGAATTCTCTAACTTTGACTCAAGGGCCTTGATTTCCTTCATGGGCATTCCTGCCAAAGATTCCCCACGCATTTGCCTGAGAGATATAATTGGTCAGGCATGCTTATATGTCCAAGAACGCGAATCAGTCGACGAAAATGGGAAGCGAAACGTCATTAACTTCCAAAATAACCTGTTCGCATTCTGCAAATTCCCGATAGAAGAATGCAGCTTCGCAGATTCCTGCTGATAGTACTGAAAAGGAAACAAATGTATTACATAACACAGCTTCGGTGCCCCGTTAGAGGTCGAAATAAGGGAAAAGCGTCGGTTAATTGCCTGAACATTGGCCTCGGAGACAGAAATGGTGCTGGGCGGATCGGAGTAAGCCTTCTTGTACCTCTCGATGGTTGCTTTCACGCTGCGAGACGGAGAACAACACCATAATCCTCGTCGCATTCACATAACAAGGCATGACAATCTAACTAAATACAATCCGATCCGTCACTGGAAAGACTCGAACCCGAAAAATTACACGTGAAATTCACTATGGATAGACACCCCAGCTGTAAGGACACTGAAAATTCACCCGAGATATCAAAGTTTCGAACCTCCCGACACAGAAAATCTCATCACCACTTGTACTAAGGAGGCTTTAGAGTCTGTTCCAACGTTGTTGCGAGACCCCAAAATTTAAATGGGAATATTAAATATTCTTCATGTTTCATGAAAATTTTATTTGAAGTCTGTGGGTGGGGGAGGAATTGACCTGATGGGACAATCTGAATCCTAGGACCCAAGAGAAAAATGGCACTTGATAAAAAAACAAGGATGAGTTCATGCTATGATCCATCAGACAATACAAGTCACCCAAACCTAGGACTTATTTTTTTTAAGACAAAGATCCCACTTATCAAGGGGGTGTCGGATCTCTTCCCCGGGAAACCTTAATTTCCTCGAACTAGTTTGTGGCTCTGAAGTGACATGTTTGGGTGGGGAGGATAGAGATTGTCACATAAATTTCACTTCTTCTGACTACTACTAATACTAATCCCCCACAACTTCACCTAGTTATTTAAACACACTTCTTCCACTCAAGTAATGAATAGTTGAAATAAAAGAAACCCAATTACTCATTTGTTTCAACAATCTGGGTGAATATTTCAAACCTAAGAAAGAAGCAGTCAGAAGCCTCAAAAAGAAAAACATAGAAATATAAACAAACAAAACAAAATGTATATAATAATAAAAAAAAACTTCCACTCGTTTTTTGGACACATCCCAATGTTTTCGTACCTTCGTTTTACTGATTTCATTTTTACTGTTTTTTTATTTTGTGAGTTTTCTTTCTGCAAGTTCTTACACAAATGTAACTACCAAACAATCCTGAGTAAACCGAAAACCTCTTGTCAGACTTCCCAAATTTCCCATGCCCTCCCCGCAAAACTCGACCCTTAAACCTCCCCATTTTTAGTCTCTTCCCAAAGAGTCATCGACCCAAAATATAGTTTAACCAAAATCTCACTCCGAATATTAACCCCCACTAAGCCTTTTGTTGTTGGCAATATCAGATATTATGACCGATTCAAAAACAAATTAACATTTCTACATGAGGCTGCCCTTGAGGGTAGTAGCCAAGTCGATGATGTCGATGATTAAGGGTGGACATTCTCGGAATGCCGCGGGGAACGACCTGGGGTTGGTCTAGAGAGAGTTGTAGAACTTAATGAGATACTAATAGACTATAGGCCATAAAACTTAATGGATATGGATTGCTTTCACGCAATATAATCTAATGTGAACTTAAGGAAGGAAAGAAGATAAGTAGAGTAGGTCTATGTAAACCCTAAATAACCAAACCTAATTGAAACAGTAAGATGTAGTAGTGACTTATTTAAGGATTTTGACTAATGCGGAAATTTGGGTTGTTGTTAGGGGATGGATCCAGATCCATGTTTTGATTAGCCCAAAGAAAAGGACAACGCAAAGCTAAAAGAATTAGCTTAAAAGGACTTCTAAGTTAATGCGATGTTAGATAGATGTATTCACTTGGGAAAATGGTACCGTTTTCTTGTATTTGGTAAATAAAAAAATACAAAAAAATTATACAAAATCCAAACAAGCCCTTGAATAAAATCTTGAATAAAATCAAGACCCGGATCTTCCTTTTTCTTTCCTTTTAATGGAAAAGGAAAGAGGGAACTAATTTTACCTGAATATAGATGGATTCTCATCACAATCCCTTTGACATGTCAAGGATGGAAAAGTGGAGATGGAAAATGGGGACTGGGAATGGGACTAAATGGGAGCCAATTTGATTGGACTCATAGGACATAAAACTCTCTGTCCAAGACCCACAACCAATCACAGAGAGGGGGGGGGGGGGGGGGGGGGGGGATGACAATGTAATGAAAAAGGGGGAAATGACATGAGGAAATGGGTGTTCCTTAAACAAGATCTTTGAAGGAAATGATGAAGTTTGGGGAAGCAAGATCTGGGAAAGTTCTTCCTCCGGGCAAGGATATAACAAAACCCACAAAAAGAGACTTGGGTAAGAAAAATAAGATAACAAATAAAGAGAAACAAAAAGGTAATCTCTGGTTTAGGGTAAACTTGAATCTCTTAATCACTTGCTTATGTTTGCAAAAATCTTATCTAGGAATCATGGGCTTTACACTCAAACTATGTATTGTTCATTTTTTTTCTAAAAAAAAGTATAATAAATAAAATCCACGAGGAAGAAAACCCAGAAAAACTAATACAAGGAGAAACCAAAGTCGGTCCCTTGAATCAAAGCCCTAAGGGAGGTGATGATCATATTTTCTTAGAAGTAGAAAAAATATTTAGTAAATGAAAGAGGGCATGAAGCCCTAATAGATCTTCACTTAAGCAACATAGAGAAATTTTCTTCTTTTTTGTATATGTATTTTCTTTTCTCAGGAATTCCCTTGAAGTCTGAAATCCGTGGGGGAAAAATTAGTTTATGGGGTTATTTTTACTCGAGCCCTAGAAGAAAGAAAAAAGAAAAATGAAATTTTAAGGACTCAACCAAAATCGTACCCTTTTGAAACATTTAGTTGAGATGTGAGTTAATAATAGGTGAAGTGGTGAAGGTTTAATGGAAGGAAGCCAACAGGGGGTTTGATACCTATCATTGGCGTATTCGTACAGGCGGCCGCGGCTCGAGAACACGATGAGGGCCACCTCGGCATCGCAGAGGACCGAGAGCTCGTAGGCCTTCTTGAGTAGCCCGTTGCGGCGCTTGCAGAAGGTGACCTGCCTGTTGGTCGTGTTCTCGATCCTCTTGATCTCGATCTTCCCCCTCCCGAGCTTCCTCATGGGTGAATCCTCGTCCCCGTCACGCGAGTCGCTCTGGAAAGCCATGCCTAAGAAGATCCACCCCCCAAAGAAAAGGAAAGGGGAAAACAAAACCATTTAGGAAACCAAGTACGAGATAAAGAAACAACCGCAAAAATGGATCCAAAACCCCGACTATTCGACAAAGAAAGGAAGGTCGATCTTCATTGTGAGTCATAAGAGACGATCCATTAGCAAACATTTCCGGAAAAGCTAGCTCGAAAGGAAGAAAACTTACTCAACTATGATGCCCCTACTTGTTTATGCAGATCTACACACGAGGGTGGAAGAAGAGATGATTCGGGAAAGATGGGAAAGAGAGTAAGAAGAAATGGGGATGAGAAGGTTTGAGAAGAATAAGAGGAGGAAGAAGAAGAAGAAGGGGGGTGGTGGGTGGGTGGGTGGGTATGGATGAGAGGCTCTTTAACAAAAGCACAAAAGAGAAGGGGCAACATTCATTACAACAACCGAAAGATTCATTTGTACTTTTGTTTTGACAAATTGAGCTTTTTTATGTCTTAAAATCCCACCCTTATTTACATTAAAGTTAAACCAACCCTCCCCCCAACCCAAACACACACAACAACACGAACACCCAATTTCCATATTTCCAAAAAGGAAATAATGGGTGCTTACTCAAATTTGATTGATGTATGATGATGCCTTTCTCCCTCATTTGGTAATTTCTTAGAAAACCTTCTTTTTCCTTCTTTCTCTTTGTACTTAAATCTTTGGGTTGGGAATAATGTTCCCCAACAATGTTAGTTGGAAACAATTTCGTGAAATGGTGCACGTAATTTCGAAAAGACGATTTTTTGGAAGTTTAACTTCTGAAGTTCGATTTTGAAATATTATTTTCGAATTTTCTGAAACTGGGTTTCATTTCCAAAAATTCCATTTTTTTTATCATATTCTTGACACTAAAGGATTAACCCACCACCAACCCCATTTAAAACTCTACCTTTGGTTTCATGTGGGCACGAGTCATTGCTAACATGCACAAAGCATATCATTTTTTCATCTCCTGTGTTCGCATAAGTTTGTAGGGTGTGATGTGTAGAGTTTTGTTCCTTAATAATGTTAGTCGATAAAATATTTTACGAAATATGGTATTAACTTTTACAATTCCTTGAGTACTGTCAAGAAATTTATCTTATAAAGGCAGATTTTGATATAAAGAAAATCAGTTTTAAATTTAAAAATGAGATGGAGAGTAATGAGAGTTAGGGATGAGGACTATAAAAGATTGAAAGTGATTGTTCAGAAGTGGAGGAGTTAAATCGAGACTTTCATTTTCGGAGTAGGGCAAAGAATATTTACAAAAATAATCCCTATATCAGAGAGGGGACTAAGAGGGCAGGTTGCGAAAGCCGGCCGAAAACAGTGATGTATCTTGGTACGTTAGCTGGTTTAGAATGTGTTGGAACTCGAATTTACCCGGCTAACCACGGAGTTGAGAGGGAGTTTGCTTTGCTTCCTAGAGCTCGTCGTGCTCCTTTTTTATTGGCATCGAGGAATTTGACCAGGCTCTCAAACTATGACAAGCGAAATGTTAACCCGAAACTCGATTCACAATCCCGTGGACAGCATTGCATGTTACCTGACCAAACACTGTTCGTCTATGATTCTCCACTTGAGAATTTATGACATTTCGTGATAGTGTTCTTCAGGACAGGCCTTGTTTGTGCAACATGTTCGGGGCTTGTAAAAAGTTGGTGATGTCTTAATGACTTGAGGTGAAACCGTCGGCTGGTTTTGTGCTAGAAAACAAAAAGGGGGGCTACTAATTATAAGTAGCACACTTTCGAAAGGGTGGCGCTTGATTAAATGAAACCCAAAAAACATGTCGTGGTCCTAATATCAAAGGGGGAAGAGGCTAAAACTCTCGTGACAGTAATCTCCTGTTTTACGAAACAGTAACCTAGTAGTAATTATTGTTTCGTAATTTACGAAATTGTTTCGTAAAATTTTACGAAACTTTCGTGGGACTTCGTAAAATCTTATGAATCTTTTCTTAAAGAAATTTTGGAAATGGACTTCGTAAAATCTTACGAGCTGATTAATAATGTACGAAGTAGGTTTCGTAAAATACGAAATAATCACTGCTTAGTAAACTTTTACGAAACAGTAATAAAACGGGAGATTACTCCCACGGGAGAATAGTCGCTTCCATCAAAGGCGGGTTTGTTTGTTATCGTGAATCCTCAACCGCTTTCAAGCCGACATTGTTTGAAAGACACAACCCTAAAACTGTTTAAGATTCAACTAATTCGGTCCGAGCGTCATTCGTGCAAACGTTAACAACGACCACAACAAACTCTTCTCCGCTCAAGGATTTCTCGTGTATTCGCGAAAAGGACACCATAGGGCGAGCTTATACTGATGGGATCGGTTCTTCGTCGATGCAAAAAGTAGTGTGTAATTCCGGGTGTCGTTAGAGAGTCGTGCTACATGAGGAGTTCTACAGTATGAGAGGAAACGTGCGGTGTAAGATGGACCATCGCGCTTAGTGAACTCGCTCGAGGACGAATGCAATGGATGTTGTTTTCAATCCCTATCAAAGCAATATGAGATGCCCACAAAAATATACAAGAAACACAAGTCAGAACAACTTCAATGAAAGGTGGGTGTGATATTCTTCTTCTCCCCCCCCACAATGTGCCATGGTCCCTATCACACATGCAAATATGGTCCACATTCTATTTTGAGTTGGGATTGCATCAATCATTGCAATTTTGGGAAATTTTTTTGGGGTTGTTTAATCATAGTATTTGTAATGATCTTTTTGGGTCCCGAGTAATTCAATTGTTATCTTCAAAGCATAGTTTTGACCTCTTTCCATTAAAAAGTGTTGAAGTAATTGTACAATGATTTGAAACATAAACCAAGAATTAACAAAAAAACATTAAGGGGTCTTTTGCTAAGGTAGAACTAAAAGTTTGTGACCCTTCCGGAACAATTTACTCATGATACTTAGTTTACTATCTAATGAATTATGAGTTCAATACATTCTATTTAGCAGAAAGGCGGATCAATTCAATAAGACCTAATTCACCAACCATAAATCTTTAGGGTATAACAAAGAGATTGTATACAATAATCAATTATGATCGGTTTATACCAATTTAAGGTTAGTCTCGAAATTATTTCATGAATATAATGTAGACATTTTCAAGATTCATCAAATAATTCCCGAAATTGGAGTTGCGTTCTCCGATTTCTTTAAATGTGAAATCGGAGTCAACTGCAATTTCGAGGCATTATTTGACAAATTATGAAACTACCTGCCCTAATTCGCGAAATATTGTCGCGACTTGAGTTGTTTTTGGAACAAACCCCCAATTACAACATCCGCAATCCTACGTGCTTTCTTCACTTTCTTGTTATGCATATATAAGAAGAGCCATACCGTACAGTTATTTTTACGAGAGAAGGGTCGACCTTGGACAGGATCTCATCGGTCGAAGTTGTCCACGCTCATAGCAGATGGCGACCTCGTGCTGTTTGTAGATCGGGATGAGATAATTCGACGATAACAGCCTAAACTGCATGGCCCAACAGCTCCTCAGACTAGTCTAGTCGGAGTTCTTTCGAATTGGCGTTTGCTATTTCCAGTTTTTCGCCTGAAAGTCATGTAATAGCCACGTGAACAATGTCGTCTACATAGATGGTAATTCCACATGAAACACCCGAGCTGGTTCCCCCAGACAGTGGACAACCAGGACTCAATTATTTCCAGTATCATTGGAATAGACCATCAAAAGGGACAGTGTCGAGCCCACCACGAATAGAAAAATCGATGATCAATGTCTAGCCTTTCTGTGATCTTCTCGAATGATGGCCGCTTATCTGGCTTCTCACTCCAGCAATCCTAAATCAACCTGTTATCACACACTGAATCACACCATGTTGCTGCTGTGAGGCAGTGAGTCTAAGATTGCTCTGTACGAGTCTGTTTGACATACACTTTTAGTCCATGAGCATAAAGCTTTTCAGGTGGTTGGAATGGAGGATGGTTTTTCGCAGAGTACTCGTCGAGGACTTTGTACTCTTTCTTCCCAGAAAACGGAGGGCAGCCTTTGATCATCTACAAACAGTGAAGACCTCTGGAGCCACGTAACGACCTGGAAAATTCGGCCAATGTATCATCAGAATTTCCAACAGCCAAGATGCCCCACTCATAGCTTCGGAGTGAAAGTTTGCTCATGAGATGTATCATGACAGGTTAGAGACCTTTCTTGTTTCACGGTAAGAAGCTTGCTAGCCCCTGAAATCTGCAACCTTCAGGCGATTGGAGTCATCGTTTAAAATATTCCTGTCGACCAGCTGGCGATCAAATGAATATAAAGGCTTCCCAAGGTAGAAACTCACAAAACAAAAATATAAGAATGAATGATTTCCATAGAACGAAAATGCTTACGATGGCTCCAAGTCACGGTGAATTACTGGCGGTCGATTCTAATGCCAGCAATTCATGCCCTGCAGTTTCAACGGAATTAGAACCTTACGATTATGAGTTCCACATGCACGTGAAAATGCATCCATTACATATTATCATCGAAGAATGACTCCATGCGATGAATACCGAGAAAGATCATGTTCGCATAGAAAACGGACCACGTCGGAAATATTTGGTAATTGGACTCACCGGGAAATGTATGTGGTCGTCAGAAAGATGAATTTTAATGATAAAAGATACGACTGTACAAATTCAAAGTTTCGAAAGAGAACTTAGAATCTTACAGCTATAAAAATGAACGAAAAATGGGTGATACAGTTGACGTAGGTGTCGTAGACTCGCTGCTGACGTCGTAGATTCGCTGCTGATGTCGTAGACTCGCTGCTCACGTCGTAGACTCGCTGCTGACGCTGTAGACTCGCTGCTGACGTCGTAGACTCGCTGCTGACGTCGTAGACTTGCTACAGTACGCTGTAGACTCGTGTGACGGTGGTAGTACTGGCGGAGGGTTGTTGCCTCGGTTACGGTTGCTCGTCGGGACGGTGGAAGTGGTGGCGGAAGGTTGTTGCCTCGGTTACGGTTGCTCGCCGGGACGGTGGAAGTGCTGACGGAAGGTTGTTGCCTCGGTTACGGTTGCTCGCCGGGACGGTGAAAGTGCTGGCGGAAGGTTGTTGCCTCGGTTACGATTGTTCGCCGGGACGGTGGAAGTGCTGGCGGAAGGTGATCACCACAGCTACGGTTGCTCACTCTGGTGTTGAAGGTAGTGACCAAATAACCCAGGCCGAGGTATCTACTAAAGTCTAAGGGTGACGAGCAATGCAAATCTGTGTTTGGCTGATTGATCGTGATTTTTCCTAAGGAGAATCTGTTCCCCTTTTATACTGAATCTTGCAAGGCTTAAGTGTTTGACACGTTCTTAGGATATTTTGAAGGTCGTGGCCCTCTCAATCAATTCCCTAGAATCTTGGTAACAACCTGACTGGTATACGTGGCTTTTATCCAACTTAACCGCTTCTCTTTCTTAAATTAATTATATTAAATCAAATCCTCAGATTTTCCTCTATCTGAAGATCTTTCCAAATGGGAACGTGGCCCCATAATCTTCTTCCCGAAAATCTTGGAGTCAAGATCTTTTCTAATCCTCGTAGACGCGGACCCTCGTAGACGAGGACCCTCGTAGACTTGACCCTCGTAGACACGGACCCTCGTAGACTTAGACCCCGTAGACTTGATCCCGACAGTCCTTCGTAGACTTAGTACTTCCCTGGCGGGTTCACATAAAAGTGGGCTTGGACTTATGATTTCTTATAATTAAGCCCAAGATTTTTGCCATGTCAACATAAGCCCCCCTCTTAGGGTGAGACGATCTTAGCTGAGAGTCTAACCCAGCATTGTGAAGTGGTTTGGATTACGAATAAAGAAACTTAAAACAAAAGGAACTTTGGGGATTTAAAACCTAACGCCAAATTGCGTGATCCCATGGTATTTGCCAAACTCTATAAGCCCGTGTAGGTTGGATCACTATGTCTATGTACTTATTTTGTTGTGCAAGACGTTGTCTTAAATCATGTTGCAAGCCACCCGGGTCAAAGGGCAAGTGGCACCATAATAATAGGTTGGCCATTATTGTTTCTCCAGGTGCCCATAGTTCATGCTCGGGAATTTCAAGGTTCTCTACAAAGTTAACCTCTGGTTGGAAAGTATGAAAAGTATGAATTGTAATTTCATTTTTTAATGGTTGGACGTCGATTACACGCACATAATTTGGCATAACTTGTTCTACCACTTGTACCCCAACATCTTTAAGGGTTGGCGGACCAAATTGCTTAACTTTATCAACCTCTAGCGACGGGTTTATTCTGACATCTACATCAATAGGAGATGTTGTTATGGGCACGTACTCCTCCGTGGGTGTTTTTGGTACGAATGAATAATTTGTTACAGGAGGTTCGGGAGTGGGGATATAACCCTCGACGGAAGGTTCCGTATGAAAGCTCTCTCTTCGTCGATATAAATGAGCATTGTTCGCATACTCATTTATTTTGAAGCCCCCATATGTAAATTTTCGAAAACTTGTGCCGGGACGAAAGAGCTGGGCTGCCTGGCTCTATTGGCTTTATGAGTATACTCGTCCCAATCTACATCGTCGTTGTCGTAGACATGGTCAGGACTGATCATTTTCGTAAACTCGTCACGAGTCCTTTCCCAGTTTTTTGGATTTGCAACGGCGCTTGGCCGGTTTAATGCACTGAATTGCTCCAGTATGTGAATTATATTGTCTTGTAGCCTAGTGAAACGCCTGTCCATCAAGTTTTTCGTATCATTGAATTCTTTATAGAACTCAAGCCTAGTGGGTTGAGTATGTGCCCCGAAAGAGTGTTGAGTTGCAACCACTTGGCTTCCTAGAGCCGTGGTCTCCTCCTTTGCGTATCCTGCTATATTCTGACCGTCTCCATCTAATGGAGGTGGAGGGTCGCGATTAACCCAACTCCTGGTATTCTTTGCCATGTGAGTATTAACTCGTCTCCCACTGTGGTCGCCAAAGACATGTTCGCATAGAAAACGGACCACGTCGGAAATATTTGGCAATTGGACTCACAGGGAAATGTATGTGGTCGCCAGAAAGATGAATTTCAATGATAAAAGATACGACTGTACAAATTCAAAGTTTCGAAAGAGAACTTAGAATCTTACAGCCATAAAAATGAACGAAAAAGGGGTGATACGGTTGACGTAGGTGTCGTAGACTCGCTGCTGATGTCGTAGACTCGCTGCTGACGTCGTAGACTCGCTGCTAACGCTGTAGACTCGCTGCTGAAGTCGTAGACTCGCTGCTGACGTCGTAGACTCGCTGCTGACGTCGTAGACTCGCTGCTGACGTCGTAGACTTGCTACAGTGCGCTGTAGACTCGTGTGACGGTGGTAGTGCTGGCGGAGAGTTGTTGCCTCGGTTACGGTTGCTCGTCGGGACGGTGGAAGTGCTGGCGGAGGGTTGTTGCCTCGGTTACGGTTGCTCGCCGGGACGGTGGAAGTGCTGGCGGAAGGTGATCACCAAAGCTACGGTTGCTCACTCTGGTGTTGAAGGTAGTGACCAAATAACCCAGGCCGAGATATCTACTAAAGTCTAAGTGTGACGAGCAATGCAAATCTGTGTTTGGCTGATTGATCGTGATTTTTCCTAAGGAGAATCTATTCCCCTTTTATACTGAATCTTACAAAGCTTGAGTGTTTGTCACGTTCTTAGGATATTTTGGAGGTCGTGGCCCTCTCAATCAATTCCCTAGAATCTTGGTAACAACCTGACTGGTATACGTGGCTTTTATCTAACTTAACCACTTCTCTTTCTTAAATTAATTATATTAAATCAAATCCTCATATTTTCCTCTATCTGAAGATCTTTCCAAATGGGAACGTGGCCCCATAATATTCTTCCCGAAAATCTTGGAGTCAATATCTTTTCTGATCCTCGTAGACTTGACCCTCGTAGACACGGACCCCCGTAGACACGGACCCTCGTAGACTTAGACCCCGTAGACTTAGACCCCGTAGACTTGATCCCGACAGTCCTTCGTAGACTTAATACTTCCCTGGCGGGTTCACATAAAAGTGGGCTTGGACTTATGATTTCTTATAATTAAGCCCAAGATTTTTGCCATGTCAACATATCCTTAATATATACCTGGAAAATGTCGAGGGCTAACTTGACAGCTAACGATGGTTTTAATGCTCCCCTTTATCCCAGTACTCACGGAGATCTCCCCTGCAGATTCATGCAAAATATAACAGAAGAATCTAAACACTGTTTAGAAAGTCAATAGTTTAAGACATAATACAACAGATATACAGAAGTGTTCACTGTTCAGAGATCTTTTCTAAGGTAGATCGCAGGTAACACGCGGAAAGAGGGAAGAGGCGGTCAATGCGGGTGAATTCAAGATAGCAATGTAAAGCAGAGAAATTTACGTGAAATAGAAACAATTTCCTAGCAATAGAAGCAATAGAAGATGACACGGACAAGAAGAGAACCGACAGTTAACATGGTAGTGTACAGATCAGTAGGGACTGCAAATTCAGAAAAGAACTCATCAGTTAAGACCATTTCTGCAAATTCTCCGTCACAATCTCTACCGCACCCAAGAATTGAACTACACTTCGGATGTTGTATTTTCAGTCAGCAGCCTCACACTTTCTCTTCATCTGCAAGACGTCCTCCAGAAACTTCTTCATGGCAACAAGGGTTCCCTGCCATGAAGCCTCTGAATATTTTCAAAGTCGACAAAATTAAACCTAAATGATGCATTAGCTCCTTATGGTTGAATTTTGATGAGTTATTGACATGATATGATATACGAGTGCAACTGTCTGTGCCTCGGTCCTCGACACGCGTGTCGATAAGCAACACAAGGATCTGAATTGCTCCCTCTGTCATCCGATCGACCTATAACCTTTGTCAGTTGCATATGGACAGCTCGCAGGCCACCAATATGCGATTCACCTTCAGAAAGTTCCTGCAGTGGAACAAGAACAAGGAATGGTGTGATTTATCTAAGCCGGAATAGGATGTCCAGGTTAATAATCTTGGGCGAGAAGGACATACCATGATCAACCACAACAGATGCGAAACATTTGTCCCAGCAAACACTCTGAGTGTTCCCATGACTAAGTGAAGACAAACGTAATGTGATAAGAGAACATGGACCATTTAAGTATGCTCAGATCTGTAAAGAAGCCTCATTCATGGTTGACATGAGCAGCAAAGAAGAATTGACTGAAATGGTTCCGGTTGGCGAGACGCCTGTGAAAGAAATATCATTCCTGGAGATTCTTGAACAACACTGTGGAAAGCGAGCCTAGAAGGATTGATGAGCCCAAATACCGAATTATCAAACTATCGAGTAAGGCAGAAAAAAAAAAGGAGGCAATGCCTCCCATTTAGAAGAAAGGCAGCAAGCTGAGTCTCGAACCGCGGCGAGCAAGCGAGAAACAAACGAAGTACAAGGAAGGTAGAGATCAACGACTTTCTTCCTGGGACGACACAATTGATTCAGGTTTTGATTCACGATGGTGTACGGTAATATTATCCCATTATCCTATTTCTGTCATATAGTTGTGACTTTTTTATTATTTTTTCTAATAATAATAATAATAAAAGAATTGTATCTGATATATAAAATTAGATACTAACTTTATTTAGTTAGACTAAATATCACGAGACCCTAATTAAAAATAATAATATTTCGGAATGGGCCCGAATGGCCCATTAAGATAATACCGTAAGCCCATAAAATTTAACTCGATGTATCCAAAACAATCTATATAATATATAAAAATCAATGGCAATGAAGAGTGCCGAGCTATATTGCCGTAAAATTCATCATGTTCTCAAATTTTTCACAGGCGAACGGGTGTTAGAAAGACCGAGTATTTTGCTAATCGAATTTGGTATTTTTAATACCAAATTAGGGAAAATTAATGTTATATTTAAAAAAAAAATTCAGACGAAATTTATTTTATGAGAAAGCTACGAAGAGTTCTCATTTAGTTATATATAAATATAAATATAATTTTCTTATTGGAATGAATCCATTTTCTATTATCTCATGCATGCGCGGCCAGGTTAGTAGAATACACCCTCACGAGAATTTCCCCCTCATTTCCGTCTCCGGCCCGCGAGCTGTCCCCGTCGTCCTCCTCTCAATCAATCTCGCCCCATCGTCGCCGACGACGACGATCGAGATGGGCCTCGTCTCCGCCCCTCAGTTGTGCCAGAGGCTTCTCCTCTCCCCTTCCCTTTCCTCCTATCCCAACCCCAAACCCTTCTCCTTCGCCAGTCTCCGTTGCTGCTCCCAATCCAATCCCCCCTCCTCCTACTCCTCCTCCTCCGCAGCCGCCGCCTCCTCGTTCACGTGGGACGACGCCTTCGCCCTCCAGGATCCTGCCTCCCCCTCCTACTCAGTCGAGGATCCATCCGATCTCCTCCCTTACTTCCACAAAGTCCGACTCTGCAACCGTGGGGTGGTAATTGCCCTAACCTCCCCCTCAACATCATCGGCTTCTCGGGTTGTTTTCTGTCCTCTCATGTTTCTGGTTCTTTCGCCCGTCGACCAGGAAAAGCGTTGGGAGTTCCAGCCCTTTGTCGTTGATCGCGGAATTGCCGGCTACATTCATGAAGGGTATTATGGCCTCTCGGATCAGAGTCTTTCGTGGGGCTTTGCTTGATTATTATTGATTCGGTTTTCGGGTGTGGTTTGATTCGGTTTGATAGTTTCGCTGAGCACCTGAGGAAGTTTGGGGATGTGTTCTTGTTCCATCGTGAGGGTTCTAGCGCTGGCCGATTCGGGAACCACATCGAGTTGAGTCCCTCGCTCGTGTCTTATGAGGATAGGACCGATGCGTTGGCGTATGTCGTGAAGTCGTTGGAGAGTGGTCTCATTCCAGGTATAAGGAATGAGGTATTTTCCTCGAGGTCGATGAGAATCATTTTTAGAGTTGCTTCTGCTTTTTTGCCCAGATTCATTGGCACTGTTCCTCCCCTTGCTCGTGTACTTAGTGTGATCTCTCTGTTTTCCTCAGTTGTATCCCGTCAGAGCATCATTTTCGGGTCCGGTGCTTTTATCGCTCGAGCGTGCTGCAGCTCCTTATTTTGGAATAAAGGTCCGCTGATTATGCCTCTTATGTACTTCAATATGTTAGTATATTCTTCGGTTTCTTATGTAATATGTAGCTATCTTTCATAGTTTGTGTAGAACACGAATTGTAGCTATCAAACAACTGGTCTCAATCAGTTTTTTTTTTCTGCGTGGTAGGCGTACGGAGTTCACATGAATGGCTACGTCGAAAAGTATGGCCAGCATTATCTTTGGATCGGAAAGAGAAGTCCCGAAAAACAGACATACCCAGGACTGCTTGACCATGTTGTTGCTGGGGGATTGGTGCGTGCTGTTATTCATTTCCCTATGCAACGCATGTTTCACATTATTACATATATCTATCGACCCATTGGTTAGGGGCTTGTCTGAAGACATGCTTTTGGGCCTAGGATGCCAGTGTCTTTGTTGCACATGTGAATAGTAGGGTGCCTGAAATTTTGTTAAATAAGCTGGAGGTAGTGGATTACAGTACGAGATTTTTACCGACTTCCTATTAAGCACAATGGCGATCCAAACTTGGTTGTCGTTATTTATTGCAAGGTTCAATTATTGTGTCATGGTAATGCAGCCTCATGGTGTTTCCTGTGGAGAAAATCTTATGAAAGAATGCGAGGAGGAAGCCTATATCCCAAGAAATATATCTCACCGGTGAGTAGCCATTCCGCTTGCAGGATAAGCATATCTTTTTCCACCATTAGTTCTATATTTGAATGAAAGCATTTCGAATGTCATTGCAGAGCAATACCGGTTGGTGCCGTTTCTTATTGTGACATAGAAGGGTACAGATTCAAGCGAGATGTCTTGTTCTGCTATGACCTCGAACTTCCACAATCTTTCGAACCGATTAATCAAGGTAATCAAATGAGGATAATCTTCGTGCAACAAATAACGCTCTTTATTTACCCTTGTCCATTTGTAAGCCAGATGGAGAAGTTGAGAGCTTCAGGTTGGTCCCGGTGTCGCTGGTCTCCAATATTATCCGGAGGACCCATTTCTTCAAACCCAATTGCTCGCTCGTGATCATGGACTTCTTATTTCGACACGGGTAGGACCGGACCCTTCCTTTCGAGGGCTATCTCGTCCTACCTCTCATTGATTTCTTATCCATGGCATTGTCTTCTTGTTTGTGGTCGCCGCAGGTATATAAAGCCTGAGTACAGCGGCTACTTAAACCTGCTCGCAAGCCTAAGGAGCGGGGACTGCTCATGACGTCCCCTGCTTACTCACCTGAACTCATGTGCCTCCGGCGACAAGTATTCCTTCGTCTCGTATCAAATGGTGAAAGCATGAAAGACTAAAGAATGTCGGGATGGCTTTCAAATATGTTTAGAAACTCTGAACTTATGATGGAGCTCTGAATGTCCGGATGGCTTAACACGAATTGGAACCGAATGGTGAAGAGATCAGTTTGTTCATTAAAGCACTACTCAAAAAGGAAGAGTATCGCTGTGGTGACCTCGTACACCAAAATAACCAATGGCTCTATCGTGAATAAAGTCGGATATGATTGAGTAGAATCATGATTTTTAAAATGGGTAGACGGCTAGAAGACTAAACATTGTCTTGTTTTTGTTTTAAGCATAAAATATTTTTTTTTTACAAAATTCGGAAAACAAAAAAAAAAACAGAAGAGAAAAGAAAACAACACCAAAGTCACATATATCGACAATTACTAATTATATGTCAAATTTTCGTACTACATGTAAGTAAAATTCGAATGAAACTTTAACATGTGTTAGGAGGACACTCGTGTCTTAGCCTATTCATATAATAAATGGAATTTTTAATCACTTAAATGGACGAACACATCTTAATCAAATTATCATGATACTAGATGAATTATATATTATAATATTTTTTTCTAATATGACATTCTGACAAGTTTTATTTTCTATATGCACCTGTGTAGGTTCGGGTTTGAAAGGTCGAACAATCTGAAATATTAACACCGACTTGAGGGTGTGTTTGATTATATGGGAACGAAATGGAGTGAGCACATTTCCTTTTCGTGTTAGCTGGTAAGGGTACAAGGGATCAGTTAGGAGTTGTAACCGAGGATTTGATTAGGAGATCTCGAGTTTGAATTTCAGCAGTAGTAAGTATCTGTATCCGGTTGTTTTGAACCAACTGCTATCCTTATATTCTGTTCTGCTTTCGTGCGTCTGAACTTATACTTGTGCACAGTTCGTGGCCTCTCGCGTTAGGTTGCGTTGTATGGCGAACCCTATATTGAAAGATCATACAACAAAATGAGGTGTTCCCCCCCAAACAGAACATTTCATCCCGTAATCGAAACGCCTGTTCTGTGCCGACGCCTGTTGTATGGCCCGACAGTGTCCATGACCACATGTGCGAAGACATAAAATCAAGAAACGAACTTGTAATAAAACTATGGTTGATGTATAACCAGGCCATAAATGCGTGTCCCTTCTTATTTATAAAAGCTATATATCACAAGTAGGAGGGTAGCCGGCTCGATCGCAGCAGAGGGACCTCCGTCAAACCGAGGCAGTCGCCCCCCTTGCACAGAGAAATACTAATGCCCTACACCGGGACTCGGGACGGAGCGGCGGAGGATCCGGTCAATGCTCGCAAGGTGCCAGGAGATGAGCTCCTCTTTGGTCATTACCCTGTGGCTCTTCCCGCTTGGGGACGACACCGGGATTCTTCCTTTAGGAGGCGCACTGAGGAACAAACTCATATCGAAGGAAGGTATCGTTGGCGGCGCATCCCTACTTGTTCCCAAAACCTTCCTCCCTTGTGCACTAGCTAGCGAAGCATAGGCGATGACTAGTAGGACGACGACGGCCATGGCTGAGGTACCCGGGCTGCTTCTTCGCGCCATGGGGAAGGAGGGTTTCACGAGTTTGGTGGTTTGCGTGTGGAATGGATCGAGGGAGAGTTTTATATATCGAGAAAAACTTACATTAACTATTACACAATAAAACATTGCTATAATAGTTAATGCGTTAATGGCAGGTTACCGAATATTTACTTTTATAAAAATTGCTATAATTATATTAAAAAATAATACGTCTCTTATGGTAATTTATTTTATATTTAATGCGCTATCCTCAAAAATTAATTTGCAATTAATATATTGATATGTAGAGGATTAAATTAGTCGGGAATTACTTAATTATGGTAAAAATGTAATTTATTGCCCTGCATATGAAAGAATAGAGAGAGGGATTGATTACAACAGAAATAATAGTTAAACAAGAATTTGATTAGAAAATAAAGCATTTATGAGTAATATACTAAGCTTGCAGCTTGATAATAACAAAAAAAAAAAGTAGTACATGCAAATAAATAGATAGGTAAAAAATATAGAGAAGTTATTTCAAGAATGTGATTTTTAATGAATTTGATATTCGATAAGAAAATATGAATAAAAATAAAACAAATTTTAATATTGGTTAATTTTAAGTTTTCAAAAATGTATCACAACGAAAATAAACCAGTTGCAACAATCTTAATTGATGGATTACAAAGAAATATTTTTTTAAGTTGAAAATAATTATGATCTTTTGAATTTATTCTCGACACACATTTATTATTATATTTTTCTATTTTCCTTAAGGTGCGAAAAGAGAAGATGAAATCGACCGAAAAGAATGATCAAATTAAGTACTAAAATTTATCACATGGACACGCACGTTTGCCGCGTTGGTGTTTTCCTTTTTTGACATTTTCAACACACGATGAACATGAAATCTCGTGGCCTGCCTCTCTCTTTCGGTCGAGAGAATTTGATGCTATCTGTTCTTAGTTTAGTCAAGGAATTAAATGAGGATACGAATGCAAAGTAAAGTGTGGGGATATATGTGTTCCAATAGAAAGTACACGTCGCGATGTGACGTGAACGAAATAATAACGTAGAATGAAGGAACACAAATGCTTAGTTCCATTGAAAGACAGTGGAAATGTCCGTCAGGGTTCAAGTGATTGTCTTGTTCTTCTTTGTGCATAAGGACGTCATATATATACCATTACATCAATAACCGCTATAACATTATGTCTAATTCTAGGATGCAATTGTTCCTAAAGAGATAGAACTACCCTAGTATATATGATCACTGCCTGCCTCGACTGTGGCCTGCCCCCAAGTCTAACATGTCTTCAGTCGACTGCCAATCTACGAACCTCGACCTTCGATTGCTCGCCTTGGCCTTGTCCGTCGCTTCTCAGTCTTCATCCTTAATGGTTGACTGCTAGTCCTCTCAGTCTTCATCCTTTAATGTTCCATCAACATAAGATAGATATCTAGTTTTGTTGCAGGCCGCATTCGCATTTTTTGTAGTTACGAAATAGTAGTTTGTGGGCAATGCATGATACACGTAGGATTTGTCATGCAAGATACACGTAGAATTTGTGATTCAAACACGAGTCCCGTGTAATATGTACCTTGTCGTTTTGCCACGTCGGCATACTCTCATGCACATTTATTTTTCTTCATGGCTTGCGTTTGGTCTACCCACCTTTGTTTGTCCCTTTACATTTAGCTACTTCCTTTTGCTTCTGCCCGAAGTCATTTGTTGAGACATAAGTCTTTGTCTCATGTATAGTGTGGAGATGAAAAGACCCTTTTTTGTTTGCTCTTAAGGTCAATATTGGGAACGTGATTTTGTCCTCGACTATAAACTATTGGCGAAACCTTCCAAGGTTTCCAATTCCATGGGGATGATCGGATCGAATTGGGTTGGTTGGCTTCTCTGGTCGTACCCCTAGTTGTTATTACATACTTGAAGCTCATTATTAGATTGTGTAATAACATATTAGCAACGCAAGCTGGAGTGATCGTACGATGAAAGTATCAAACTAAGCAAGTCGAAAAATAATTCCGTTCCGCGATTCTGTTTCGGGCCCTCGGCCCAGTCCAGACAAGGTCAGTTGGGCCCATGGAAGCCCAAATTGGCCTGATAAGAAACGTCGTAGCACACCGCTGACGTCGCGCGGTCACGGCGAGTGTCTCAACGTAATAGCTAAGAGCAATGAGCGTGATATGGTACCTAAGAATAGCTTCAGTCCGGGGGGGGGGGGGCATATCACACATGAATTATGTGCTACTTCTTGTGGAAATGAAGGAGTAGTACGACAACTCATAAATGGTGAAGTTAACATCAGGCTTCTGCTGGAGGCTCGTCTTGTCGGGGGGTGGGGGGGGGGGGGGGGGGGGTGGAATGACCCTGGACTGGGAAGATTCCTCTTTAGCGCGCGCGCGGCAGACGGTCAAGGACATTCCTTTTAATGTGATGTCCTAGAATGGGACTCATGTCTGTATCCACCCAGCAGGAGTCTTAAACACGGGCTTGACATTGTTTTGTCGGTCACGTCCCTGCACGAAGATCCGTCCATTTATACGTTCGCAATCTCATCGCTTCCTATGTGTATCGTTCCAATACTTTCGAAAAGAACTTCACCTTAAACCTGCAAATTAGAAGAGGGGCGGGGAAACGTTACTGCAGGTTAATCTAGCGATTGCACAAGGAACAAAAAAGAAAGAGATTCTCAATCCCTGGTGAAAAATCTTTCCAGTGTCAGTCAATCGATCTACTGAGAACAGTGAGATTGATGTATTCGTTGGCATTACATGGTCATATGTTCAGACAAATGGGATATCACGAAACTTACCATTTCTTTGGTGCTCGCGTAGGTCCAATCCGGGTCCATGTTAACCTACGAAAAATAGCATTACGTATACATACGACGATCGATCGTGCCTACGCATACTCGTCGTCTGGTCAAACGAAGACGACTGAGACGTTTGCACCTCGGGTTCCTTCTCAGATTCAGACACAACAACAAGGAGAAGGAGAAGAAATGTCATACGGGCTGTTTTATTTATTGGTTTTCTTTAGAGCATTTGTCCAGTCTCTAAAAGAGCAGACGATTTCCTTTTTGAAAATAAAAAAAAAGAAGAAAAAAATATTCTCAATTCTACTATTGATTGTTACAATGAGGAGGGGACCAAAGACATGGAAATGCTTCCATGTGAGTGAGCAATTCATCGGGTTTTCGAGATTCCCCGCTTCGTCTCGCGAAGAAGAAGAAGGCCTACAGTGGCTACTTGAAGCTTGCGGCCGGCGGCACTCCAGGAGACGACCCCCGGGAAAGAAATGTTAATGGTCTATGTAACAGGGAATGGATTGCTACAATGTGGGGAAACAGGTGAAGAGGCAGCGAGTGGCGAACCCGAGCCTCCTCCACCGCTTGCGGCGGCGCTTCCCCCCACTCGCATCCATCACACTCCTTAACTCGGCACTCATGTCGCGCTCGCTTAAGATGTTGTCCCCGGGGGAGGTCAAGAAGACGCTCCTCCGGACCGGCGGGGACCAAATCCCGCTTCGCTCGTAATCGAAGTCGAACTCGGAGGTGTCGAGGAACTTCTCGAGGAGGCGGTCGGAGACCGGCCTGGGGACGACCTGGACCCTCAGAGGGGATGGGTATAGGGAGGGGGACTCCTCCTCCAAGGAGATTTGCATATGGAAGAAAAATGTGTTACAGAGTGTAAAGGAGAAGTGATAGGAAAGGTGGAAGAGGGGGGAAAAGGGAATTAGTCTACTTGTGTGGTGGTGATGGATACGAAATGAAGACAATGCAGCTTTTATGAGTCATTAAATTTCATCTTAAAATTTTGTTACTTCTCCATGTTACTAACACGTTACATAATACACAGTTTGTTTTACGGCGTTGAACGGTTACTATCTTAAAAAATCAAACGATTAATTTAAAACGTGACATATTATATATTTTTATTTTTAATTATTATTAAGACTTGACAAATATCTTAGAACACTACCGCACGTAATCGAACTTAAAATATTTCATGTAAATCCTGGATGCTCAATTATATTTATATATGTTATATATATATGATGCTATTCTTTAGGTATCGTGGGTGGCGGTGAAAGTATGAAAAGGACAAGTGTGGAAGTATGCAATCATTGGGAAAGAGGTACAGCGACTTTGGGTGGGTTTGGCCTACGCGATGTTTCCCCAATTTTGGACTTAAACATCTTTTAAAATTAAAAAAAATGGTTTTTTTTGGTGTTATTTGGGATTACTTTTTAGGATAATCTTAACAAGGGAAATATTTCACACATAAGCTGGAAGAAATTAGTGTATTTTGGAAAACTTACATCAATAAATTTCATTTTTCTAAAGAGTGAAATTCAGTATTTGGTATTTGTTGATTTTCATCGAGGAAACTAACGAGTAACGGAACCGAGAGATGTAATTGTGTTATATTTTATTTTGAGTTTTGGGTTCAGTTAGTTTTTTTATGTTACCCATCAATCTTCCATCTTTTACTAAGTACTGTACGCGATAAGCTACTAAAATTCGCTTAAGAATGTGTCGAACACGAAATTTATTTAATTATGAAAGATAAGTGTGTTATCCGGGATTGAGTTTGTATTAATTGGGGTGAAATTCCAAATTTTCGTTTTGTTCGTGAATATCATGACTTACAATTTAAGTTTACGGACACTTTAACATGAACAAGAGAGACATTGAATGAGCACAGTTAAAGAGAGCTTATTATCCTAAATAAAATTTTTAAAAAAAGTTAATATGAATAAACGTATTCATATTGAGAAATAATATTTTGAAAAAAAAAATGTTGCTTTCTTATGTACTATTTTTTTTTTCTTAGCATGGTTTGAATCTCTGACAATAATCAAGGCCGAGAGCTACGTCACACTTTTGTACTATAGAATTCTGTATAAGGCTAAGCAACTCATGTACAATTGTTCCAACTCATTACCATGAATTTCTTTCATATAAGGTGATATTTTCTGACCCATCAGATTTAATATTTTGTTTTTTTTATAACTAAAAAAATTCAAACACTTATATAGTTTAGATTTAGTATAAGACTTTGTTTTTTTCCCTTCACCCACTAAAATCTAAATCGGTCTGAATAGAGTGAAAATAATACACAAAAAAGAAACCCTAAACTCTCCCCTTGATGTACATAGATCATATCAGTTTAGTTGAATGTGGAAGAGAGTCGAGATGAGGAGATCTGTGAGGGGATCTGGCACCAACTCTAATGGAAGAGGACAACACATCATGTGAGTTATAGATACAGCCTTTTTGGTGGTATTAGTTTTTTTTTTATTTTTTCTATTCTAACATTTTATTAGACTCAAAATTAGTATCATCATAAATCTCGAGTCTTTGAAATAATATTTATATAAATTAAGGATTTGTTTGGAAAATCTGGAGAGGAAAACTAGAACATGAACTCGAGGGAATAGTTAGTTGAAATTCGTGTTTTTCTTGCAATTCCGCCCATTTCTATTGAATTTCATCGTACCCAAAAAATAGCGTCTGAATTGAAATATGAGAGTAAATTATATCCTATAAAGAGTTATTAGTATGGAAAAGATATTCATCGAATTTAATATAAGATGACGTGACGTAACCAATGAATATTATAATGTATTAAAAAACAACGAGTAATATACAGTTGACGCACATATAGCATGTAATACCTCAAATCCATTTTTTATTAACAAATAATTTTTCTTTCCCATAATCCTCCCAATCAGTCCAAGATTTCACGTTTTCTTTACCTGATTTATTTTCTCAGATAATTTCCAATCAATTAACGATTTCAGGAGATATTAATTTATCTGAGGGATAAAATCAATTGATATTTTTTCCCCTCGATTTATCTGATCCTCCAATCATTCTTGATTTCCTTCCCTAAGGAATTCTTTCCTAAAGGAAGAGGAGCAGACACACGTTAAAAAGAATCTCACACCGAGGGAGGAGGAGACAGACGCTCCTACAAAGAGACGCTCCCACTTTCAGACGCTCCAACTTTCATACGCTCCCAATTTAGAGAGACGATCCACCCTTCAAAGATTCTCCAGCACTCCCCCCCAAACATTGGTTCCGCCCTCTCCATCCAGCGACCCCAAGGTAGGTGTAGCCATGCCCACGGAGAAACCCCCATCGCTAACTCAAACCCGATAGCAGTCAACCACGACCGGGATTCGCCATTGGAACAACAAACGTGATGGCCGTCGATTCTTTTGGACGCAGCAGCGGCAGCCAATGATGTCGTCCTTTTTTTATCCAAAACCAGAAAAAAATCACCTCCCATAGCCACTTGGCCTTACGGGAGGTTTCGTTTGCTACTGATATTTTCTTTTCATACGCAGGTCATGAAATTGAAGACGATGTTTTGGTGTTCCCCTTTTCAGCCTCGATCGTCCAACGACGACCTCCTCAAATCCGGCGGACGGCAAATCCTCTCACTCTCCGCTAGATAAACCGGCATAGAGGTAGCCCCAAAGGTAAAATCCGATGTTGTCAAACTTTAAACCAAGATACTGCTGCTTAGAAACAACTTTACAAGGAGGCGGAAGCTGAGTACAGACTACAACACAAGTTGAATCTAAACAGAGAACAGGATCACATGGCGGATAGGGGAATACATGGCTTACAAGAAGATAGGGAAAGACATGAGGAAGGAAATAAATTAAACATTGGATAAATACAAAAGCCACTTTAGGTACCAAGCAAGATATTTGCGGTGGACATATTTACGGAGCTTAATCCAACCGGCACATAGCTCCCATGAATCCAGGAAGACCCATTCTTGTCCTGGCTCCATACACTCAAAATAAGAAAGTTGAGAATCAAAAGAACAAATGACACACTTTGTGGACTTATACTCGATGTAGTGATCAAGTAAATACAAGACACGATTGACTCTTTGAAGGGTTTTCTTTTTCTTCCATAGGGGCTCACCGTAATAACGACGTATGCTAAGAAAATGGCTACGCAGGATTTCACAGTCAGGAAAAGGAGGTTTGGTAAAACATTGTCTTCTTGGGGGAGGTCTCATCCTGCCTACTATCAATATCAAGCCTATGGCCGAGCAGCCCTCCTGGCTATATGGCACTGGTGGCGAAGTAGATAGCTTTACGGCCCTGAGAGAACTCTACCAAGTTAACAATACTTAGCAAACAATCTTTTCATGATAGAAAGCCTAGAGTAAACAAAGTCGTAGCAATATCGCAAAACTTTAAGCGATTATGGAAGAAAGATCACTCGTTCAAAGGAGAATACAGGGTTACAATCTTACTGAAGGAGATAGAGAGTGAGGATGAATAGTAAGACATACAAACTGGAAATTTGGGAATAACACAAAAACACGATAAGAAATATGAGGACAGTTTCTCTAAAGAGTTGGAGAAGAAACATCAAAAGAAGATAAAGAAGAATTCGTCGGGATCAGCAAAACTGAAGTAATATCAAAACTTGTTTTTGGGATTTTGGGATTTTCTGAATGTTTTTGGTTTTATCGAAGGTAGAGAGATCATCGAGAGATTGGAGAACTAGATACCTTCCTGCCCTTTGTTATTGCCCGGATGTGTTTAGTTGCTCATGGATGGGAGAAAATGAAAGTTGTGTATTGATTAGTTTTTCTCCTCTGCCTATTGTGTTTACAGGATGGATCTATTTATAGATCAAACTGAAAGAAAAACTAGGTCGTGGTTGTGCCACGTTACAATTTACTATTGTCTACTAGTGCTAGCTGAGTCACAATCCATTAGTGCTAGCTGGGTCACAATCCATTAGTGCTAGCTGAGTCACGATCCATTAGTGCTAGCTGACTCACAACCTTATCTCTTCGTCCTTTGCGCACATGGGTTCCTGTTGTTAGTCTTCGAGAACATACGGTCAATAACGTAAGATATACGACAAAGATTCCAATACCCACAGCGGTAGATGCACAAGGAAATACACAGCGCAACAGCCTTGCAGAAACAGTACTTAATTGGCAAAGCCAGAATGCGATCTCCCAAAATGAAGCATTGAAGATGATCCACAAGAAAGTGGAAAAGGTAGAGAATCGCCTGGAAAAGACAGAATACAATCTGTTCAATCAGATCCAGTCACAGAATACTAAAATCTCACAGAAGCTAGATCAGCATCATGATCAAACACATGAAGTGTTAAGAGTTCTTCTACACTCCTTGGATAATTTCGAACAAGGACGATATCCATCACATTTTCAATCAGATCCAGATGAAGAAATTGCCAGATTAAAAAGACTGATTAAGGCGGCTCAAGAAAAGTCTTCATCCAAAGAATTAGATTTTATGGATATAGGAAGACCTACTTCCTACTCGCCTTTAGAAGAACATGCCAAAGGACATTATTTATTTGGTGACCCAACAAAAAAGGATGTTGCAGACATTAGAGAAATTGTCAGACGACAACAAAAACAAGAGCGGCAAAAGAGTAGGTCTCAGCAACAGAAACAAGACCAAGAGCATAGAAGAGTTGAGATCAGAGAAGGAAAGAAAAAGATGACAGAATCCTCTCGAAGACAAAGATCTCCTAGTCCCACGAAATCACAAAGCGGTGATAGCTCTTCAGAACAAATGCCTACGCAGCAGATACTGATAAAAGAAGATAAGCTGCAGAACCATCCCACAGTTTCTGTCCCATACTGGATGAAATCAGACAGGTCAAATCATTTTTCCAAAGATACAAGGATACATTATTCTATGGATCCTTGGGATACTGAACCTGAACAGCCTTTTCAAGATGATTCAGACGAAGTAGAAATTTTTATGGCAAAACCGCCAAGCGAAGAGCCATACGAGAAACAATCAGAAGAATCCTCCGAATCATCCTTCTCAGAAACATTGACTGAAAGTACAGAGGCTCAGCCAACATCAGAGTATTCCACTGAATCAGAATTCTGTGAAATACCTCTAGCTTTTATGGCTGATAATCAACCACAAGTCAATGAACCAGAAAGCTCTTCAGATAATTCCATGGAGGATAGGCCACATCAAACAATAAAGGAAAGAGGATCCTTTGAGTTCACAATTGATGATATTGACATAGATCAATGGCCACAACGATTCAAAGATTTTTATGCATGGTGCCTCCAGAAGAGATTAACGGTAACTTCCTCCGTTGAGATACTCTCAGAGCTAACAACAAAGTTTAGGGGAATGCTACAAACTTGGTGGAATCAGCTGACAGAACAAATTCAGATCCAATTGATAAGCCTTCCATTCCCAGAGTTTCTTGCACAGCTATACAAGAACTTTATAGGAAGTCCAGACAGCCTGACTGAAGATCAGAGGAAAGAATTCTTCAAAAGACGCTGTTGTTCATACAAAAAGAAGGATATCAATCGACATTTCAAGCGAATGATTACACTGTTCATAAATCTTGGAGCAAACGATGCCCTCAAACCAGTTTTCTTATCTTCACTTACAGAGCCAGTTTCCTCACTAGTGGAGAAAGAATTAGCTGCTAAAGGATTAAGAGTTATGGACTTAACGGTCGGACAGATCATCCAAGCAGTTCACTTTGCAATCAGTGAACTCTGCCAAAGGCGAAGTGTCATCAAAGACTTCCTCAAGCATGACAAACGACTCGACATGGCTTGCAAACCAGCCAGGTACCTTACCAAGTGTACTAAAGCAGATTTGTGCAAATGTCCAGATTTTCCTGACAAAGAAGTATCCAGAAGAAGATTTAGAAGATCTCCGCAGAAATACTTCAAACAAAAGAAGAGAAGAGATCCTACAAGGAAGAAGTCAGAAAAGAAAATCTTTCCCAGACTAAGAAAGCGTTATCTCCGATTCAAGCATAGACGTTTTCCAACAAGGAAAACAGACAAGTGCTATGTCTGCAATAAGTCAGGACATTTTGCAAAAGATTGCTCAAAAAGGAAGAAGAAGTTCATCGCCCAACTTGAGAGGGTTACAGGTGTTTCGTTAGAAGACCATGATATAGAATCAGTCTTCTCTATAGATGAAGAACCCTCAGAACAAACGATTTACTGTCTACAACCCAGACACACATGCCCAGATAAATACTCCTCTTCAGAAGACAGTGATTATTGCAGTATCTATACCATCACTTCAGTTACACGGTACCAGCCATCATTCCCACGATATGTTAGTATGGCTACGAGAAGAATCCCTTCATGTGAATCCTTCACCAATTTAGAAATCCAGTCCACGGAACCAGAATCAGAAGAGACTGCAGAGCCAAGTACTCCTCTCATAGCCACCTCCAACATCTTACCTCATATCAAGGTACAAATCTACTTTTCAAAGTACCACAGGCCAGTTCAAGCAATAGCTTTCATTGACACTGGAGCAGCTGAAAGTATGATCAATTCAGTGATAGTCCCAGCAGAACTATTAGTTCCAGAAGTAAATACATACAAGGCAGCATCAGGAAAGAACTTCCAGACATTCCTGAGAACCAAGCGAATAAAGGTCATGCTTTTCCCCACATGCTCTATATCTGCAGAAATATTAGCAACTGATTTACCAGGAAAAGACCTTGTTATCGGATGGGACTTACTTCATCAACTTCACAGCCTCAGACTGCTAGCAACTGGTATACGACACAAGTCAAGCTTCAAGCCCTACACCCATGAAAACAGAATGTACTCTGTTCAACCAGTACAGAAAGCTTTGGAACTATTCAGACCCTCCTTTGCATTGGATCATCAGGATTTCCTGACAAAGTGTTCACACCCATTATGGACAAATCCAAAATTCTTCGTCAGACTTCCGTTCAAGCAAAACGAAGATGTGAATCCAACAAAGGCTAGTCATCCAGGTATGACTCCTGAAAATACAAAGCAAGCAACTGATGAATGCAATTTGCTATTACAACAATGTCTGATCGAACACTCCAGTTCTTCATGGGCATGCCAAGCATTTTATGTCAACAAAAGATCAGAGCAAAATCGAGGAAAGAAGAGGCTGGTGATCAATTATCAACCACTGAATCACTTCCTACAGGACATCAAATTTCCTATCCCAAATAGGACAGCTTTGTTCTCCTCACTCTCCAAAGCTAAGGTATTTTCCAAGTTCGACCTCAAAAGCGGTTTTTGGCAATTAGGTGTTCATCCCGACGACAGATGGAAAACAGCCTTCTGCATACCTAATGGTCATTATCAATGGAGAGTTTTACCATTTGGCTTAAAGACAGCCCCGTCATTATTCCAAGAAGCCATGATAAGTATTTTTGAACCCCTACAGTCTTCTGCACTCATCTATATTGATGACATCTTACTCTTCAGCGAAGATCACAGCTCACATGAACCACTCCTGAAGAAATTTGCTCAGATTGTACAGCAATATGGGATTATGCTATCCGAAAAGAAAGTTCAGCTTTGCACATCAACCATTGAATTCTTAGGAATGCGATTAGCAGATGGACAATATTACCCAGGTCCGCATATCGCCCAAGAACTTCTGAAGTTTCCAGACTCACCACTTACCACGAAGCAAATTCAACAATTCTTAGGCATTGTGAATTATCTCAGAGATTTTGTTCCTGAGATCAGTAAGTACACCAGCCCATTAGAAGCTCAGCTCAAGAAAAATGCATCTCCATGGGGTGAACAACAAACCAATGCTGTCCAATACTTGAAGAAGAATCTCTAGAATTTGCCCCCATTACAAATTCCATCCAATGGAACAAGAATCTTACAGACGGATGCAAGCAATGACTTCTGGGCAGCTATCCTTTTAGAAGAAATCAATGAAGTCAGGAAAATATGTGCATACAAATCAGGAAAATTCAACAATGCTGAACAGCATTACCACTCAAGCATCAAAGAGATTCTAGCGGTCAAATATGGGATCAAGAAGCTTGAATTCCATTTAATGGGACATCATTTCATGATAGAGACAGACTTCAAAGCTTTCGACTCCATGATGAATCTCAACACCAAAAAGGTCCCAAATGCTCAACTTTTGAGATTATCACAGTGGTTCTCACAATACTCCTATACAGTGCGACATATCAAGGGCAAATCAAATGTAGTTGCAGACTTTCTTTCCAGACCCTTTGATACAATCAATCCACAGCTCCTTGAATATCCTAAACTGCAAGCGATGTTAACTACTCACATCCAGAGTACCCCAAGACGTCAACAATCAAGTTCTCTGCCTCCCGAAATTCACAAATGGAACAAGATTTTCAGGTTTGATTGTGCCATGGACATAATATCTCACCCATACTCACAAATGCAGTATTATTTGGTGCAGACTTTCCGGAAACATGGACAGATATTTTTCCCAAGACTAGGACTTCATCCTACATGTCCATTCCTACACTTGTTTCCAATACAACCTACTGACAGATTTCCATTGAACTTAAATGGTTCTTCTGGTATTTCTTTCATGCACATACAGTAGCCTTTGAATTCCCAGCATTAGAGATGCTCCAATACTTGGAAAGTTTTGGAGATCTATTCTCATATTCTCCTTCAAACCATCCTCATGCTCACCTAGCAGAAGTTTTAAACTGGTTCGCCCCTTTATCCCAGTGGAAGGTTTGGTTCGAAGAACAGGCTTACAGATTTCAGAAATGGCCAGGGATCACTTCATACACTATATACCTCTTTCACAGAAGATGGCATTACGACAATGAAATAACCTCTTTGGTTGCCATAAACACAGTTGACCATTTTGCCTGCCTGCCGTATTCAATTGCCATACATTATGGACATTTTGAGGTAGATGACCAGATTCCACATCCATGGAATATTCCCTGTAGAGTCAAGAGTTCAGAGCATACATATATGCTTCACAGTAGAACATGTCTCACTGACAAGCTTTTCCAGCTAAATGCTGTAACCCCACTAACAGAAGAAGAACTGCTGATTCAGCAGATTGCTAGAGACGACCTTGCACAGACATGGAATTTATCTCAAGCCCTGGAGAATTTTGTACAAGAACAAATAGATTGGGATATTGTGGCTGAAGACATGATACAAAATCTCAATCTTTCAAGCCCAAGCACCAGACAACCAAGAGCCCCAGAACCATCGAGTCCAAAATCACCACCAAGCCCAGGATCAACGTCGACCCAAAGACGAAGAACCTCGCGACAAAAAAGACTGTCGGCAAAGAGGTTGGACCCACACGGAAAGCGTCCCAAGACAGACGAAGACTAACAACAGGAACCCATGTGCGCAAAGGACGAAGAGATAAGGTTGTGACTCAGCTAGCACTAATGGATTGTGACCCAGCTAGCACTAATGGATTGTGAGTCAGCTAGCACTAGTAGACAATAGTAAATTGTAACGTGGCACAACCACGACCTAGTTTTTCTTTCAGTTTCATCTATAAATAGATCCATCCTATAAACACAATAGGCAGAGGAGAAAAACTAATCAATACACAACTTTCATTTTCTCCCATCCATGAGCAACTAAACACATCCGGGCAATAACAAAGGGCAGGAAGGTATCTAGTTCTCCAATCTCTCGATGATCTCTCTACCTTCGATAAAACAAAAAACATTCAGAAAATCCCAAAATCCCAAAAACAAGTTTTGATATTACTTCAGTTTTGCTGATCCCGACGAATTCTTCTTTATCTTCTTTTGATGTTTCTTCTCCAACTCTTTAGAGAAACTGTCCTCATATTTCTTATCGTGTTGTTGTGTTATTCCCAAATTTCCAGTTTGTATGTCTTACTATTCATCCTCACTCTCTATCTCCTTCAGTAAGATTGTAACCCTGTATTCTCCTTTGAACGAGTGATCTTTCTTCCATAATCGCTTAAAGTTTTGCGATATTGCTACGACTTTGTGTACTCTAGGCTTTCTATCATGAAAAGATTGTTTGCTAAGTATTGTTAACTTGGTAGAGTTCTCTCAGGGCCGTAAAGCTATCTACTTCGCCACCAGTGCCATATAGCCAGGAGGGCTGCTCGGCCATAGGCTTGATATTGATAGTAGGCAGGATGAGACCTCCCCAAGAAGACAATGTTTTACCAAACCTCCTTTTCCTGACTGTGAAATCCTGCGTAGCCATTTTCTTAGCATACGTCGTTATTACGGTGAGCCCCTATGGAAGAAAAAGAAAACACTTCAAAGAGTCAATCGTGTCTTGTATTTACTCGATCACTACATCGAGTATAAGTCCACAAAGTATGTCATTTGTTCTTTTGATTCTCAACTTTCTTATTTTGAGTGTATGGAGCCAGGACAAGAATGGGTCTTCCTGGATTCATGGGAGCTATGTGCCAGTTGGATTAAACTCCGTAAATATGTCCAGTACCGCAAATATCTTGCTTGGTACCTAAAGTGGCTTTTGTATTTATCCAATGTTTAATTTATTTCCTTCCTCATTTCTTTCCCTATCTTCTTGTAAGCCATGTATTCCCCTATCCGCCATGTGATCCTGTTCTCTGTTTAGATTCAACTTGTGTTGTAGTCTGTACTCAGCTTCCGCCTCCTTGTAAAGTTGTTTCTAAGCAGCAGTATCTTGGTATCAGAGCCAGTCAGTGTGCCCTTTTTATTCCCCTTCTTTTCGGAGAGAGAGAGAGAATCTGTGAGACTAGTGCCCCTGCCCGCCGTTATTGCCTCCTGCCCAGCCATGGATACCCCTCCTGAATTGTTGACTGCCCCCTTCTCCCTTGAGCCATCTTCCTCCTTTCGCCGTTCTAATGCCAGCATAGAATCTCTGTATGAAATATCACACAAAGGCTGTGATGCTAATCAGGTGGCTAATACTGAACTACCATTGCTTAATCCGTATACGGCTTTCCATAAGCCTTCTGCAGGACCTATAAGACGGATAAGGACATTAATCAGACAGCCTGCCTCATCAGTCCTTGAATATATTCAGACAAGTAAGTTCAGCCAACACCCAATACTTGGGACACAGAAAGAACAATTCGTATCTCTGCAATTGCCAGCAGAATTTCCTGGACAATGGACTGAAAAGGGATATTCCCATCTCCATTTTGGAGCCATAAGACTTGCCCTGACATATCATGGACGAAAAGGACTGCCTGTGACGGCCCGAATGGCCCTTTTGGACACAAGATATATGGAATATCAACATGCAGTAATCGGGACAATTGAAACAACACTAAATGCAGGAACAGTCTTTGTGACCCTTTATCCTAACTTTTGCATGTCTCTCAGGGATCCGAAGGTGATAACAGCTCTGCAGGTACAACTGCAACTCTGTGGAGCCACAATGGAATCAGATTCCATTGAAGCCACCCTTCATTACCAGATGGCGTATCGGGTTCAGAATCATGCTTTGGACATAAGCATGCCTAGTGACGCCCAGAATGCCCTGCTCATTGTGGCCGACTATCATAATCAGAAGGCTCCTACATGCATCCACATCCCCAGGCAAATTCTAAGAGCAGAACTCTTGAGGTTGCTGCCAGAAAAATGGGTGACAGACTACGAGCAAATCAAGAGAAGGACTGTGCCTATTTCACCAATACAGTCCACCACTCCTACCTTCTCAAGAGACAGAGAAGGAGCGATTACAATCAAGTTTGATCGCTCTTCACAAAAGGAGCCAGTCACGCCTCCCATTTTCCCAACAATGTTCATGATACAGCCCGTACCAAGAAGGAAAAAGCCAGATTCCCTAAACAGAATCATCCACTCCTTTGATGGACACGGCAATCCAACGTTTTTCTTCCGAGATCCTCAATCACAACATTGCTACTGGGATGTAGCAAGATGCCCAGACTATTGCGACTGCGAAGATTGCGAAGTACCAGATTACTCCAAGAAAAGGAGTAAAGCCAGTTGCCAAACAAGGAGAAATCTTCCAGACTCAGATAATGATTCTGATTCTGAGGAGGAAACCTCAATCAGACGGTCCACAACAAAGAGAAAGGATAAAGACTTGTCTATACATCGACGCTACCAAAATGGTGACCCAACAGTTGGTCTTCTAGGCCAACAATCTGGAAAGTTCGATTACATTGTGAACTATGGGATATCGTCTTCCGAACCAGAATCTGGACCGATTATCCCTACAGGATGGGATAATGAAGTCGAACCACCAGCACCACCACCAGTACTAGCTTCATCTCACCAACACCAAGCGTGGCAAGACTTTGCAGACTTGACCAAACATTCAAGACGTCCGTTGAAACAGAAACAGACGATCTTGCCTTGCTACAAACCTACCCTCAAGTGGCAACGAAGGAATCCTTCGACATTTGGAAGTGAGCATGTTCCTGAACCAGAGAAAAAGTTAACTTCAAAGGACACACCTGTAAGAAAGACAGGTATATGTCAAACACTTGGACCAACTCCAGAAAAGAGTCTGCCTATGAAGGTTCAGACCTGTTCTCAAGAAGTACAGCTCCAAGAATACTACAAGAGCATCATCCATGTTCCTGCACAAGTCATGATGATGCAGCCAGAACCGTCAGAGCCAGTATTTCCAACCCTTGAGGAACATACGGTCAATAACGTAAGATATACGATAAAGATTCCAATACCCACAGCGGTAGATGCACAAGGAAATACACAGCGCAACAGCCTTGCAGAAACAGTACTTAATTGGCAAAGCCAGAATGCGATCTCCCAAAATTAAGCACTAATGGATCGTGACTCAGCTAGCACTAATGGATTGTGACCCAGCTAGCACTAATGGATTGTGAGTCAGCTAGCACTAGTAGACAATAGTAAATTGTAACGTGGCACAACCATGACCTAGTTTTTCTTTCAGTTTGATCTATAAATAGATCCATCCTGTAAACACAATAGGCAGAGGAGAAAAACTAATCAATACACAACTTTCATTTTCTCCCATCCATGAGCAACTAAACACATCCGGGCAATAACAAAGGGCAGGAAGGTATCTAGTTCTCCAATCTCTCGATGATCTCTCTACCTTCGATAAAACCAAAAACATTCAGAAAATCCCAAAATCCCAAAAACAAGTTTTGATATTACTTCAGTTTTGCTGATCCCGACGAATTCTTCTTTATCTTCTTTTGATGTTTCTTCTCCAACTCTTTAGAGAAACTGTCCTCATATTTCTTATCGTGTTTTTGTGTTATTCCCAAATTTCCAGTTTGTATGTCTTACTATTCATCCTCACTCTCTATCTCCTTCAGTAAGATTGTAACCCTGTATTCTCCTTTGAACGAGTGATCTTTCTTCCATAATCGCTTAAAGTTTTGCGATATTGCTACGACTTTGTTTACTCTAGGCTTTCTATCATGAAAAGATTGTTTGCTAAGTATTGTTAACTTGGTAGAGTTCTCTCAGGGCCGTAAAGCTATCTACTTCGCCACCAGTGCCATATAGCCAGGAGGGCTGCTCGGCCATAGGCTTGATATTGATAGTAGGCAGGATGAGACCTCCCCCAAGAAGACAATGTTTTACCAAACCTCCTTTTCCTGACTGTGAAATCCTGCGTAGCCATTTTCTTAGCATACGTCGTTATTACGGTGAGCCCCTATGGAAGAAAAAGAAAACCCTTCAAAGAGTCAATCGTGTCTTGTATTTACTCGATCACTACATCGAGTATAAGTCCACAAAGTGTGTCATTTGTTCTTTTGATTCTCAACTTTCTTATTTTGAGTGTATGGAGCCAGGACAAGAATGGGTCTTCCTGGATTCATGGGAGCTATGTGCCGGTTGGATTAAGCCATGTTTAATTTATTTCCTTCCTCATGTCTTTCCCTATCTTCTTGTAAGCCATGTATTCCCCTATCCGCCATGTGATCCTGTTCTCTGTTTAGATTCAACTTGTGTTGTAGTCTGTACTCAGCTTCCGCCTCCTTGTAAAGTTGTTTCTAAGCAGCAGTATCTTGGTTAATTTTTTTTTTCACTTCACGTCCTTCTTAACGTTAATATTTTTAGTCGAGTTATTTTAATTATCAATTAAATCATTTTTTTCCTTATAATTTAATTCAATTTTTTTATTACTATCATTTTTTTAACAACAATTTCGTCATTATTATTATTTTTTTTAAATTGTCAATTAGACCACTTTTTTCATAATAAATCAATTTACCAATTTTTTTAAACATGTTGCACGTTCGTTTTTTCTAACAATAATTATTTTTATATATATTTTTTTAATTCTCGATTAATCCAATTTTTTTTTAAAACATGTCGGACGTTTGTTTTTTTTTATATTAATTAAAATCAATTAATTTACTTTAAAAAACAGAAAGACAAGGACAACATGTAATTGGTGACAGATTAAACTAGTGTTATTATTTAAATTTTTCTATCCACTTCATTTTTTTGTATAAAAAAAAATTAACAAAAACTCCGGGGAACCCGTGGTGGAGGCATGTTACCAAAGCAGCCCCAAGTAACGAATTCAACACCAACACAAGCCCCCCTCCCCTGGCCGAGCCTCATGGAGGTGCGAGGCTCTCGATTTATTTTTATTTCCACATGTAATGGGCCGTGGGCCTAAGTGCATAGGCCCACGATCACTACCTTTTCACGCTCCCTTTGATCTCAATAATTGTCTTTGCCTGTCCGCATGCCTTAGGCCCATAGGTTTATCATTGCATGTTGTTTGTAAAACAAATAAACATGAGTTCGGGCCCGAAAAAACCCGAATTGGGTCCAACGCCCGTAAAATAGAGACATGAGTCCGGAGTGATGCTCGGATTGGGTCAAATGCCCGTTAAACAGAGACAAATTCTTTGGAGCAAACGCCACCTTTTCGCATGTCTAAGTGTAAGAGTCAGTAATTAAGAATCCTCGAACCACTGTTTTTTTTCCAGCTTAAAACAAATTTTATAAATAAAGTTGGTGGCGACTCCGTATAGTTTACCTAGGTTAAACAACAACAACCTTTTTTACGGAACCGTTTTGGATGAGGAACGGATGACACGAGTCGCTCCCGATTTCTCCCGAAAGTTTCTTCTTCTGATCTCCGGCTTTCGCCCGCCACCTCTTAGGAAAACAGAGACGGTCGGCGAGGGCCCGAGCAGGCCCAGTTAGGAACCCAGGGAGGGATCACCCAACTCCCTTCCACAGCGTCCGACGCTCGAGTTGTGACGTCGACTGGTTGGGCCTTGGGGAGCGGGCCCGAATCCTTAGGTCATTCGAACCGCCACGCGCGTGCTAGGCCGGAAGGCGTGCGTACATAGCATAGTTTTGTTCACGAAATATTTGGTCCTCACATGGTTTGATGTTGGACCCAAATGTTGCCCCTATGACCCTTTTGGCCGAGTAGGTAACTATGATGAACTTCACCCGCGGTGCTTGACGACGATGCAAAACTTACTTCGCCTGTTGGATTTCATGTTGCTGAAATATCCCAAGGGTATGAAACCCTTTTCTTTCATTTTGCATATCCAGCATCAAAGCTATGTACCCATTCACAGTTGTTATATTTATATTATCGTAGAGTCTCTCTTCATGGCGTCTTCGACAATAATAACAGAAGTTGAATCTTGATAAAGTGGTGATGTTGTCCTCCCAAATACTTACCTAAAAGTTCCGTTTTTCTTTTGTATTTCTTGTGTTGTGTAACGGGCAGTATTCTTTGGAGTCAGTAATTAAGGATCCTCGAACGGAGTAGTCAGGATTCTTTGGAGACAAAGTTGCTTCTTGTGTTGGGCTTATGTAACGAAAAGCCATATAGTCACAATGGGATGTACAAGACACTCAGAGCATCGCAGGAAGTTTACATCCACCCATCATCGGTGTTATTTAGGTGAGCACATCATATCCATCCAATAAAAAAAAAATATATATTTGGTTGAATGCATATCCGTCGGCACTACTACGACTACTCCGTTCATTCCTCTCCTAGGATTGACTTTGAGTTTAGTATTAGATGTGGCTATGTCTTCCTTTTTACTGAATTTTGTGCTACTTGATCATTTCTTGAGACACAGAATCAATCATCCGAAGTGGGTTCTGTATCAAACTATCGTTTCAACTGACCGGCGGTACATGCACAACGTCATCTCGATCGAGCCTTCTTGGTTAACTGAAGTCGCCCCTCACTTCTACCAGAAACAAGGACTTTGACACTCCATGCTATGCTCCCTAATACCCGAGTCGGATCAAGTGAATACTACAAATGCGGAATGAGTCAATGCCTATGTTTATGTTCATCTTTCGGGTATTAAAACAAGTCCCAGATGAAATTGCACATGTGAGTAGTTCAGGCAACCTTAGCGTTAACCCTGAGTTCCGCTGTAAGAGGATCGAACTTTGGAAAACACTTGTAAAAAGTTTGCAATCCCATCGTTTCTTCGCATTCGGAAAAGGCTTATTTTCTAAGTTATTCCTTTAGTCATATATCTTAGACAGTGTTTAGAAAGTATAAGACATGGCAACGTAATCTCTTGGTTAATAATTGTCATAATTTATGGAATTGGTCAAAATGTGTTAACAATAACAACATCTTGTTTGAAAATGGGATGAATTGGTTATTAATAAGAGTTGCTAATTTTAAGAAAGAAGGAAATATTCAGGCCACGTGGTCTAATAATAACCATTATTTACGTGCAACAACAATTTTTTGTTAGTTGTTTTAAGCAAAGACTCGATTCTAACTATCTTAATTTTAGGCCCACTTTTAACACAGGACAAAGACTAGTCTGGTAAATATGACAAACTATTATATTATTTCGTCAAATACTTACGTTTTCAAAATTTTTGACTAATTTCAAAAAGGCAACCTTACAGAGTTCTATTTTTCAAATTTTAAAAATAAAAATCATTGTTTAAACCACCAAATTCCAACCATTTAAAGGAAGTTGTTTCATTATTATTTCGTCAAATACTTACGTTTTCAAAATTTTTGACTAATTTCAAAAAGGCAACCTTACAGAGTTCTATTTTTCAAATTTTAAAAATAAAAATCATTGTTTAAACCACCAAATTCCAACCATTTAAAGGAAGTTGTTTCATTTTCATTTTTTAAATTTAAATTTTTTTTATGGCTTAAAAATGTCAATTTTTTAGTCCTAATTAAGAAATTTCAAAATTTATTACTTCAGTAAGTAAATTATTTTGCGCCGGAGAAAGCTTAATTGACGGACAATCGGAGAGACAGACATGGAAGAAGAAATTTGGAGTTATTTGGTTTGGGGGACAGACAGTACCATCATGGAAGAATGGAAATTCACGTGGGTGGGGGGGACCATACCAACAGTCCAAGGTCTTCTTCCATCATCATCAGCCTTTCCTTGAAATAATTATATATTTACCAAACAAACCAATGCTTGTCAGTTTGTGTAGGATGATGGTTGAATGAATTAAGGCAAGACTCGTGGGAATTGGGGCAAAGCCTTTGCTCAGTTGTTTTTTACCCACCATAACCTCTCGGTTATGGGTTGTGTTTTATCGGAGTTATGCTCCCAAATGTGATTAGTGGAAAAAAAAATTCACAAAATAGAGTAAATAGTATAGACAAATTTAATAAAATCGACTATAAAAATGTTAAAAATAAAAAAGAAAGTAAAACCGATTAAGAGTAAGAAAAGCTCAAGTTAATTCTTTGCAAACTGTCTAAGAAAAAGCTCAGGTCACTCTCAAGAACATGGACCATTGAGTGAAACCAATTAAATGTCAGTAATTCATTTTTAGAATTAGTACAAAACTCGGGAATTGATCGTTAATGCGTTATCATGTCCAATCATCACTCATACCGTCGATCTGATAAAATATCTAGTGGCGGGCCATGTAGATATTGTCCGGAGTCCATCCTTTCAGTCTTTTATTTGGCCCACACGAAACGACCCATGTTTGTCTGTTTCTGTAAGATGGATGGACGGACGGACGGAAGACTCGTGGGAGCGTTCAAAGTCTTTTGGGTCAGTTGGTTTAATAATAATATCCCTCTGTGAAGGAAGACACACTATTCCAAAAGACAGAGAGAGATAAAGAGAGAATATGGATTTCATCTCCCCCGTCCTCAAACTGGTCGGCTCTCAACTCATCGCAGAGTATGCCCGGATCCACGGCATCTCCGACAAGCTCCAGTCGTGGGGTGAGAAGCTGCCCGGGATCCAAGCCGTTCTGGATTCTGCCGAGGAAAAGCAGATGTACGACGATGACCCTTCTATTGCCCAGTGGCTCGCTGACCTCAGGGACGTCGCCTACGACATGGAGGACCTGCTCGACCACTTCTCTGTCGAAGCCAAGCGGGCCGAGTCCAAGGCACAGTCGTCCAAACTCCCTCACTGCCTCATCGCTTGCTGCTCTCCTTTCCACCCGCGCACCCTGATCTCCCGTCATCGTATGGCCAACGAGATCGAAGACATCGACCGAAGATTGGAGCAAGTTGTCGCCCGCATACCCATTCTCGGATTAGTCCAGATCTCAACGAGAGAGCCTCGCAACGACCAGCCTCGTTTCGTCACCACATGCCTGCCTGAGCCCAGGTTCGTGGGCAGGGAGAGGCAAATGGAGGAGCTGCTTGCTCGTTTGACCGGATCCGAAGCAGCAGCTGGCAACTCCGTCCGACCCTTTACCGTCATTTCGATCGTGGGGATGGCAGGACTCGGTAAAACTACCCTCGCACAGGAGTTGTATAATCACGAGTCCTTGAAAAAACCGGACTTCGCAGTCAAAGCCTGGGTCTGTGTCTCCGAAGTCTTTGACATGGCCGCCATCACCAAGAGCATACTGGACCAGGTAGACCCGTCTTCGTCCACTGAGAAGAAGGATCTTAATCAGCTTCAGAGTTCTCTGAGAGACAAGTTATCTGGAAAGAAGTTCCTCCTTGTTTTGGACGATGTCTGGAACAATAAGTATGAAGAGTTCGAGTCCCTGCTGAAGCCCTTGTATTCCGGGAGTAAAGGAAGCAGGATTCTTCTCACAACAAGAAACTCTGAGGTCGCCAGAGTGATGGGTGATCGTGATCCGAAGCAGTTGGAATTAATGTCGTTGGAGGAGTGCTTGTCTCTGCTTGCCTATCACTCCATAGGTGAGAAAAACTTTGAAGGCCACCCACATCTTCAAGAGATTTCCGTTCAATTGGCTATAAAGTGTAAGGGTCTGCCTCTTTCTATTAAGGCGATCGGAGGTATGTTGCATTTCAAAACTGACGATGAACAATGGAAGCAAGTGTTAACTCATGGTAGAGGTGGCAAACGAGCGAGCCGAGCCGAGCCGAGCCAATCAAGGCCTGACTCATCGAGCCTGTCGAGCTTAGCGAGCCGAGCTCAACGAGCCTAACGAGCTTAACGAGTCGAGCCTAACGAGCCAATCCGAAATTTTTTTTAACCCGAGTCGGCTCGCGAGCCACGAGCCGAACGAGCCGAGTCGAGCCGAGTCGAGCCGAGTCGAGTCGAGCCTAACGAGCCGAGCCTAACGAGCTCAACCGACACAAATAAAATTATTTTTTATAAAAATAATAATTATGAAATTAATTTTATAAATTGTATATTACATACAAATTTTTAGCTGAAAATAAATTTAAGTATACAACTAATAATTTGACATTTGCATCACTACAAATTACATACATCCCAACTAGGTTGGCACCCATGTAATTGTCAATCATGTACAAAATGTCAAAAAAATTACAATGTTAATCTTCAACATCCAAATTTTTAAATTCTTCAAGTATTTCGTCCTCTCGTTGTTGGTTTCTCGTAATGGCGTTGTTCCAATCTTTCATGCAAATGAGAGCTTCCACGAGATCGGGTGCTAGTCGTCCTCGGCGTTCATCGTACACACGTCCACCTGCACTAAAAGCAGACTCCGATGCTACGGTAGAGACCGGAGGTGTTAGTAGATCACGTGCCATTATAGAAAGAATAGGATACGTGGTGGAAAATGTTTTCCACCAATCTAAAATATCAAAGTTTTGTTCGCGTGAAAAGTGATATCGAGTGTCAAAATAAATGTCTAGTTCATTTCTCATAGAACTAGAGTGAACATCTGTTTCAAGTTGACTCCAAATATCTTCAATACCAAATTGTGAATGCATAGTATTTCCACCTCCACTGCTTGAACTAGCATGTGATGAAACACCAACATGTAAACGAGAAACATCAGAATATTTAGATTCATAAGAAGAAAATAAACTGGCAATACCATTAGTTATTTGATCATCAGAAACTTTAGGAGTAGTTTGTAAATTGTGAGAAATTTTATTAACCATAAGACATACTCCTCTTAATTTATATCTAGGATCCATAATGCATGCATAACAAAAAATAGAAGGAATATCAAGCCAATATTTTTTAAATTTTGTTTCCATTTTATTAAGTATTTCTCTAAATTCTTCTACTTGTCGATATCTTGCAAAATTACTAGTTAAGTTTATAAAAATTGGGAGAACAAGATGAGAAGTGGGATAATAAACTCCCGAGCATTCATTTGTAGCATCATAAAACGGTTTTAAAAAGTCAAGAAATATATTAGCTACATCGCAAATAGATTTATCAAGGTTAATATTTGATGTTTTCTCATTAATATAAGCACAAATAATCTGCCAATATGGTCGGGCATTTTCTAACATTAAATAAGTCGAATTCCATCTGTTTTCTACATCGGTTTTTAATTTTCGTGGTTTTAGTTGAGCAGCTTTACAATAATCTCTATATTCTTGTTGCCTGGAATTAGACCCAATTATATAAGAAATTGCTGTCCTAATTGATTCAATGTGAGGTGCAACAAATGTCATACCATCTTTAACAACTAAATTTAAAATATGACAAACACATCGCATATGAAAAAGAGAATCGTATGTAGTATTTAATTGAAAATAGTTTTTAAAATGTGAAACAACAACATCGTTAGCACTAGCATTATCAAGTGTTATGCTAAATATTCTATCTTGAATATTATATTCTTGTAAAATCGTTACAATATATTTATAAATAGTAATACCAGTGTGAGGATATTCACAATTACGAAATCCTAAAATTCTTTTATTTAATTGCCAAGAGTCATTAATAAAATGAGAAGTTACTACGACATAACCTATAGAATTGCGTGCACTCCACAAATCAGATGTGATACAAATAGACATTGCAGGAGCACTTGCAAAAAATGAAATTAATTCATTCTTCATATTATTAAACATTTTAATAATATCGTTTCTAATTGTACTTCTAGGAACACGCTTAAAATTAGGAGTGGCATATTCTTTCATAAAATTTTCAAATTCAACACTATCCATAAAGGCTAAAGGCAACTCGCATTGTGCTACAAGTTTAGCTATTCCTTCTCTCATTTTATCTTGTGAATAAGAAAATATGCCACTACCACTAGCATCTAAAACTTTTTGTCTAGGATCTTTACTTTGTTCGTTTAAGTGACATTTTTCATAATGCCTACCAAGTGTGCTCGTTGAACTACCTGAAGTATAAGAATAATTTTTAATACAATAATTGCATTGAGCCCTAGATTCTATCTTTCCACCAATTTTAATTTCTATCGTTTTAAAATGTTTCCATACTTCTGACGTTTTATTTCTTTTTCTTTGAGGCGATGAGGTGGATGCGGATGCTTGTGTACAAGATTGTCCTACTGAAAATGAAGCATTTATTTCCCTAAGTTCGTCAACATCATCATTAATATTATAATTATATGGATCCATAACAAACAATAACAAAATCTTATAAATAAATTCCAAATAAATAAATGATACCGTCACCGAAACTCCAATTAATGAACAATAGCTTGTTGCCGCTTGCCGATATCGAGAGAAAAGCACAAGATCACGATTAATTGATTGAGAGCAAGAGAAGAAGAGAATAAGAGAGGAAGAGTTTGTTTGTAAAAAATTTTATGAGTTTGGTGGTATTTATAGTGGTTTTTTTTTTAAATTAAAAACAAAAAAATATATATCAAACGGTAACATTACCGTTAAAAAAATAAAATTAAAAAAAATTCTAACCCCTAACGGACGGTTAAATGACCGTTCAAAAAAAAAATTAAAAAAAAAATAAAAAATTAAAATAATCCAACGGTCAAACGACCGTTGCAAAAAAAAAATAAAAAAAATAATAATAAAAAAATTCTAACGCCTCCTAACGGTCAAATGACCGTTCAAAAAAAAATAAAAAAAAATAAAAAAAAATCCAACGGTCAAATGACCGTTGCAAAAAAAAATTAAAAAAAAATTTAAAAAAAAAAAAAAAAAATTAATTCCGGCTCGCGAGCCGGCCCGATAACAGGCTCGCGAGCCGGCTCGCTAGCCCGGTGAGCCTGGCTCACCAACCCGGGGCTCGCGAGCCCATCTCGCTGGCTCGGCTCGGCTCGTCGACGATTGCCCGAGCCGAGCCAGCCCGTTACTGTAGCGAGCCGAGCCGAAGCTCGGATCGCTACAGTACGAGCCGAGCGGGCGGGCTGCCGAGCCAGCCCGCCCGTTTGCCACCTCTAACTCATGGTTCTTGGGACAGAGAGGGGGGAAAGATCCCTCCAGCTTTGAAGTTGAGCTACGTTCATCTTCCCATTCACTTGAAGAGATGTTTCGCAGCTTGTGCATTGTTCCCGAAGGATTACGTATTCGACCAAGACGAGTTAATTCGACTGTGGATCATACAGGGTTTGTTGCAAAAAGGGACTACCCGAACTCTCCGAGAGGTGGGGATGGAGAATCTCCGTCGGTTGGAGGCCTTGTCATTCCTTCAGAGAACGAGCGATGATAAGAATTTCTATTCAATGCATGATCTTATCAATGACCTCGCGAAATCGGTCGATGCCCGCTCATACTTCAGCTCTGATGAGTTTAAAGAAGGCTCAACCTCTTGTGAAGTGTCGTTTCTTGACAAAGTTCGTCATGCAGCAATGGTCATTCAATATTTTGAACGTTGTCGCTCGAAGAAATTTGAGGCATTTCGCTCAATGAAGAAGTTGCGAACATTTATGCCTTTTCAAATCTCAGAATGGCAGTCGCGAATTGCCTTTGTATCCGAGGATGTGATACAAGACTTGATCGTGGATATGAAGAATGTGAGAATGTTGTCGCTACGCTTCTTTCAAATTAAGCAAGTGTCGGACCGAATTGGACAGTTGAAACTGCTACGTTCCGTAGATTTTTCTCATACGGCTATCGAGGTGCTGCCGGAATCCATTTGTGACCTTGTGGAGTTGCAATCTCTACTGCTCCGAGGGTGTGTAAATCTTCAAAAGTTGCCGAGAAACATTCACAAGTTGGCTAATCTTCTCCACCTCGACATAACCGGCACAGAAGTCTTGCAGGAAATGCCGCCGCATATCGGCGATCTAAAAAATCTCGAGATACTCTCTGACTTTGCCGTGGGAAAAGAAGTCGGTCAGGAGTTGAAGCAACTGGGACCACTAGAACGCCTTCAACGAGAGTTGCGAGTTAGTAATTTGCTTAATGTAGATGACGTCGAAGACGCGAGGATTGCTAATATATCGGGAAAGGAAGCGGTTATCGAATTAAGCTTGGATTGGGGATCGTGCTCTGAAATTTCACGTGATGATAGCCATGAATTCAAGCTCCTCGACTATCTGCAACCTCCGAGGAAGATTGAATCACTTGAAATTTATCACTATGGGGCAAAAACATTTCCAAAATGGTTTGATAATCATTACAGTATGAATAGTGTCACGAGCATAACCCTGACAGGTTGTAAAAGCTTGGATTCCTTGCCACCTTTGGGACAACTTCCCTTGCTGGAAAGTTTGGACATTTGGGGTCTTCAAATGGTCTCTTCCATAGGTCCCGAGTTTTATGGGTACAGAAGGCCATTTTTTCGGTCATTGAAGAGCTTGAGCTTCAAGGACATGGGTGCCTGGGAGAAGTGGTTGTACAACGGAGAGGAGGAGAACGACTCGCCATTCCCTTGTCTCCGACAACTAATCATAAAGTGGTGTCCCAAACTGAAAGGAGGGTGCACTCTTAACCTTCCATCCCTCGTCAAAATTAATATTAATGGCTGCGATGGGAGATTTTTGAAATGTCTGGCAGGCCTTACTTCGATGAACGAGATGGTAATTTGGGATGTCCAGGAGCTGGTTCACTTTGAGGGGAGTTTGTCGACCTCTTGGACTGCGCTCGAAGAGATGACGATTGAGAGATGTCCTCAATTTAAGTTCATCGTGGGAGGGGATGGAGGGAAACGAGTTCCACCTAATCTAAAGGTTCTTCAAATAGTAGGTTGCGGAGAGTTCGAAGAGCTGGTTCACTTTGAGGGGAGTTTGTCGACCTCTTGGACTGCGCTCGAAGAGATGAGGATTGAGAGATGTCCTCAATTTAAGTTCATCGTGGGAGGGGATGGAGGGAAACGAGTTCCACCTAATCTAAAGGTTCTTCAAATAGTAGATTGCGGAGAGTTCGAAGAGCTGGTTCACTTTGAGGGGAGTTTGTCGACCTCTTGGACTGCGCTCGAAGAGATGAGGATTGAGAGATGTCCTCAATTTATGTTCATCTTGGGAGGGGATGGAGGGAAACGAGTTCCACCTAATCTAAAGGTTCTTCAAATAGTACATTGCGGAGAGTTCGAGAAGCTGCCGGAAGAGTTATCTGAACTTACATCTCTTAATGAGATGAGTATTGTTGGTTGCAAGAAGTTATGTTCCTTCCCCCGCGGGGGACTGCCTGCTTCGTTGAGAAGATTGTGGCTTCAAGGCTGCCCGAAAATGCCGCAGTCCCAGCTGATTAGCATAAGACTTTCGTATTCTCTCGTGGATCTTAGCCTATACAATCTGGAGGGGTTGGTGTCGATTGCGAAATTAGTTGATGTTGGTAGTCCTCTCTCTCGGTCTCTGCAGAAATTGGAAATTGAGTATTGCAGAAGCCTCGCGACTTTTACGGACAACTTGCAACACCTGTCCGCACTCTCCGATCTCCATCTCAATGATTTACCAGCATTAGAGATGGAGATATTCCCTTCACTCCCTTGCAACCTGTCCTGGTTTCGGCTTGCCAGATGTCCAAAGATGAAGTCTTTGCCTCATGACATGCACCACCTCACATCCCTCAAATCACTATTTATTTATGACTGTGAAGGCATCACGAGCTTATCATCGAGTGGAGGTCTGCCTCCCAATCTGGAGTACCTCTACATAGAGCGATGTAAAAATCTGAATCAGCCACTTGAGGAGTGGGGGTTGAGGGGTCTCACCGCCTTACGAGAATTGCGCATCCGGGTAGAGATGGAGTGTGTGGATGAGATGGAGTGTTTTCCTCCTAGTGTTTATGATGGAGACTGGAGTCGTTTCCTCCCTTCATCCCTCGTCAGTTTGTCTATTGGGGGAATAAAGAAGTTGGAGAGGGTGGGTGGGGGACTCAGACACCACCTCACCTCCCTTCAATCTTTGAAAATTTGGGACTGTCCTAGACTGAGGTGGTTACCAGACGACGGCCTCCCTGACTCCCTAGAAATTTTCTCCATTAAAGGATGTACGGCTGAGTTGAAAAAGAAATGCAAGAAAGGGAAAGGGAAATATTGGCATTCCCACCTCCGACTCATCCCGGAAGTTATTATCTAGTAATTTTATTTAATAAGTGAGGAATTGAATGTCATTACAGAAGAATGTGGAGACGCATAAAGCTTGAATGAATCATATCTCTATTTTCATGCGATTAATTTATCTTTCTATTTTTTATAAGGTGTAAATTTACCGTCACCTGATTAAAGCTAATGATGACATACATCACCTCCCATCCCTCAAAAAACTAAATATTAGGAATTGTGAAGGTATTACGAGCTTATCATCCAGAGGAGGTCTGCCTCCCAACCTGGAGTCTCTTTGGATTGATAATTGCAGAAATCTGAAACAGCCACTTGAGGAGTGGGGGTTAAGGGGTCTCACCGCCTTACGATCATTGAGCATCTGGGGAGAGATGGAGTGTGTGGATGAGATGGAGTGTTTTCCTCCTAGTATTTATGATGGAGACTGGAGTCGCCTCCTCCCTTCATCCCTCATCCATTTGTCTATTAGTGTTATGAAGAAGTTGGGGAGGGTGGGTGGGGGACTCAGACACCACCTCACCTCCCTTGAATATTTGTATATTTCGAACTGTCCGAGACTGAGGTGGTTACCACACGACGGCCTCCCTGACTCCCTAGGACATTGCGAAATTGGAAGATGTACGGATGAGTTGGAGAAGAAATGCATGAAGGGGAAAGGAGAATATTGGCATTCCCACCTCCGACTCATCCCGATATTTAACGAGAACCCTTTCAATTAATTCCGTATTCTTTTTTGTTTCCACATGAGCATACACTTTTTTGTCTTATCACGAGTTGGATATCTAATTTTATTTCTTGAATCGCAAAAATAGTCGACTCGGCTTGACAATTAGACGTGATGAACGTCATTACATAAGAATGTGGAGACGCATAAAGCTTGAATGAATCATATCTCTATTTTCTTGCGATTAATTTCTCTTTCTATTTTTTATAAGGTGTTAATGGGTAGTGTAAATTTACCAAAGCTAATGATCACGTGATTCCCTTTACCAAAGCAAGGGGGAGAGTAAAACAAGGCGGAGCAGATCAGCTAAGGGCTCTAACACAAGCAATACAATTAATTAATTATAACCCTCCAATGAGATCGATGACATCGACCGAAGATTAAAGGTTGTCTATGAAAAAATTCCCTCGCTCCAATTAGTCCGGAACTCGAGGAGCGAGCGTCACAGCTACCAGCCCCGTTTCGAAGCCACATCCCTGCCCGAGCCAAAGTTCGTGGGCAGGGAGAAGCAAATGGAGGAGCTGCTCGCTCGATTGACCAGTTCTGAAGCAACCCAAGGCTCCGTCCAACCCTTTACAGTCGTTTCGATCGTGGGGATGGGAGGACTCGGTAAAACTGCCCTCGCGCAAGAGTTGTATAATCACGAGTCCTTGAAAACTGCGGACGTTGCAGTCAAAGCCTGGGTCTGTGTCTCCGACGTCTTTAACATGGCCGCCATCACCAAGTGCATCCTGGACAAGGTAACCCCGTCTTCATCCAGTGTAGAGAAGGATCTGGATAGGCTTCAGAGTTCTCTGAGAGAGAAGTTATCTGGAAAGAAGTTCCTTCTTGTGTTGGACGATGTCTGGAACGATAAGTATGAAGAGCTCGAGTCTCTGCTGAAGCCCTTATATTCCGGGAGTAAAGGAAGCAGGATTCTGCTCACAACAAGAAACTTGGAAGTCGCTCGACTGATGGGGGATCCTGATTCGAAGCAGTTGGAATTAATGTCGTTGGAAGAGTGCTTATCCCTGCTTGCCTATCACTCCATAGGTGAGAAAAACTTTGAAGGCCACCCACATCTTCAAGAGATTTCCATTCAATTGGCTAGAAAGTGTAAGGGTCTGTCTCTTTCTATTAAGGCGATCGGAGGTATGCTGCGTTTCGAAACTGATGATGAACAATGGAAGCAAGTGTTAACTCATGGTTCTTGGGACAGAGAGGGGGGAACGATCCCTCCAGCATTGAAGTTGAGCTACGTTCATCTTCCCATTCACTTGAAGAGATGTTTCGCAGCTTGTGCATTGTTCCCGAAGGATTACGTATTCGACCAAGACGAGTTAATTCAATTGTGGATCATACAGGGCTTGCTGCAAAAAGGGACTGCCCGAGCTGAAACGACCTGAAAAATTTCTAAACATTTTCGTTAGTCAACACGGTCGTACTTGACCGGTCAGCAGCGGAAGACCATCTTTCATAACCCTACCGTGGCATCAGTTTGCTGATCAAAATTCACTATCCGTCGCCACGTGTCCCCTTCCAGTTCCCTCTGTCTGCAAAACTAAGATAATTTCCCCAAATTGGGGTCAGCGATAAATCGCCGAATACGCCCACCCATGCACATGCGTAAGACATGAGACTCCTAGGCACTTCCTAGCATGTTTTTCTTGAAAACAGTTATATGCATACGTATCATAACACATACAACATTATAATCATTGAAATCAACATATTACATAACAATATATATATATATATATATATATATATATATATATATATATATATATATATATACGGAATCAGAGACAAATCCAGTAACGCTCACAACTCACAAGCGACTCCCTCAATCTCTCGTCTCTCGTATATCAGCACTTCGTTTGGTGCCAGGACCACCGTGGTGCGTCCCCACCCTCTCCTCCGGGAGCGCCCGGGCTAACGGCAGCAGGTGCTACCACGAGTGGCGCCACCACCCCGTTCTCCTCCGACCCACGGTCGGGAATCTTATCTCAGCCACAAAATATTTACTCATTGGCTTACCCATAACATCAGTTCAATAGTATTGAGCAGGCAGAAGATTGAATTATCTATGAAAAGGATCGGATTTATTACTCAATGGAATAACCCAGAAGCATCTGCGTAGCCTGCGACAGTTTAATGTTTCTGCGTGACTGAACCCAACTGGGCTGGCAACCGGCCGTTAAACGCAAAGGAGCTGGCTGAAACTCGTCACCCCAGTCACCTTACCGAGGCAACGTAACCAGACCAATGACAAGTTCAGTCCTCCTTCCAAATTCAGCCGATACCGGAGCCCCAGTTCCCAGCCACCGCGTCATCAATTCCCTCATAACGTGAACCGAGTACTTACATGCGGTCCAAGTCCTTTCCGTCCATTGATCCAGCTCAATACATGAACACTCTAACAGATTATAGTCATATGCTCGCTTATGCAACTCAGAGGTGGCCAAGATTTCCAATTGGAATTCCCAAAACCCACAACTCACTCAGTAGGATCCGAGGCTAGTTTAGAACTCATGCTCACTGTATCATCCAAGTTGAATCAATTTTCATGAGGATGATTCTGAATGACTTATTCGCACTCAATCTTTAGGATCATAACATTTCAGTGAGATCACAATTTCTCATAGATATGTTTGCAGCCAACCTCCGAACCAGCCGGCACCAGAACTAGTGAAGACTAGAATATTACAGGACTTCATTTTTCCCGTTGGTTAATTAGTGAGCCAACCTTCCCATATCCGAGACGGTAAGTCCACGCTCGATTTCCGTCTACGATTGTTCCCTCATAACACCCCCGTGACGCTATCTCTCGCCCAACCTTCCCCTGAGCTCCGTTCCCCCACCCGCGACAAAACACGCAACATAACAGCAGACCACAGAAAGACAGGGGAAGGGGGAGAACGTACTTGGACCATCAAACCCTCACGCCTCGCCGTTGTCCACGAGTTTACGAACCCCGCGATCCTTCGAGTGGGTCAGCCCGCTTCGCCTGGGGTTCCCCTGACCCTGCACCGTGCTCCTCCTCCTCTGGTTTGGTCATCCATCCCAAGGAGACAGGAAAATCGCCAAACGCCATAAGAGTGGAGCACTTCGAACCCCGACCGAAAAGCAAGGTGATCAAGGTTTTCTTTTGTGTGGAGGGAGGACAGAGAAACGATGAGTCTTCCCCTCCAAGTCATCTGCTTAGAATCCTCCCCCGTTTATTACTTCTATTATTATTTGAAAACCATCCTTTAATATATATAGATGTTGCACTTTGGTCCTTTTATTATTTTTTTGAATCGAAATGCGAACAACATCGTCACCCGAACTCGATTGTATTTGAGTCAAGGCGTCCCTTTTCCCGCGTGACGTAGTCACACGCAATCGAATCCAAGGTCTCGATAGTGTCTCGCTAAATAAGTCGGTTGACTACGAGAATATTAAACTCTCGTGTCCACGTCAGATTCTGACTAAATCCAAGTTTGACTCGCCTACAATTAGTATTCCAATGAATCATTTACACGTGTATAAAAATATATCATTAATTTTTTTCCGGGTCGTTACACGAACTCTCCATGAGGTGGGGATGGAGAATCTCCGTCGGTTGGAGGCCTTGTCTTTCCTTCAGAGAACAAGGGATGAAAAGAATTTATATTCAATGCATGATCTTATCAATGACCTTGCGAAATCAGTCGGCCCACTCATATTTCAGCTCTGATGAGTTTAAAGAAGGCTCCACCTCTTGCGAAGTGTTGTTCCTTGACAAAGTTCGTCATGCAGCATTAGTCACTCAACATTTTCAACGTTGTTGCTCGAAGAAATTTGAGGCGTTTCGCTCAATGAAGAAGTTGCGAACATTTATGCCATTTTTAGAAGGGGGAGAGGGAATGCCTTTTGTTTCTGAAGATGTGATACAAGACTTGATCATGGACATGAAGAATCTGAGGATGTTGTCACTACGCTTCTTTAAATTAAGCAGGTGCCGGACCGAATTGGAGAGTTCAAACTGTTACGTTCTGTAGATTTTTTTTATACAAATATCCAAGTGCTGCCGGAATCCATTTGTGACCTTGTGGAGTTGCAATCTCTACTGCTCCGAGGGTGTATGAATCTTATGAAGTTGCCGAGAAACATTCACAAGCTGTCCAATCTTCTCCACCTCGACATAACCGACACGGAAAGTTTACAGGAGATGCCGTCATGTATCGGCGATCTAAAAAATCTCGAGATACTCTCAGACTTTGTCGTGGGAAAAGAAGTCGGTCAGGAGTTGAAGCAACTGGGACCACTAGAACGCCTTCAACGAGAGTTGCACATTCGTAATTTGTTTAATGTAGAAGACGTCGAAGACGTGAGGATTGCTAATATATCTAGAAAAGGAAGCGGTTCTCGAATTAAGCTTGGATTGGGGATCGTGCTCTGAAATTTCACGTGACGATAGCCATCAATTCAAGCTCCAAGGCCTAGAAGGCCATTTTTTCGGTCATTGAAGAGCTTGAGCTTCAAGGACATGGGTGCCTGGGAGAAGTGGTTGTACAACGGAGAGGAGGAGAACGACTCGCCATTCGCTTGTCTCCGACGGCTAATCATTATGGGGTGTCCCAAACTGAAAGGAGGGTGTACTCTTAACCTTCCATCCCTCGTCGAGACCAAGATTCAATGTTGCGATGGGAGATTTTTGAAATGTTTGGCAGGCCTTACTTCGATGAACGAGATGGTAATTAGGGAAATCCAGGAGCTGGTTCACTTTGAGGGGAGTTTGTCGACCTCCTGGATTGCGCTCGAAGAGATGGAGGATTGAGAGATGTCCTCAATTTAAGTTCATCGTGGGAGGGGATGGAGGGAAAGAAGTTCCACCTAATCTAAAGGTTCTTCAAATAGTATATTGCAGAGAGTTCGAGGAGCTGGTTCACTTTGGGGGAGTTTGTTGACCTCTTGGACTGCGCTTGAAGAGTTGAGGATTGAGAGATGTCCTAAATTTAAGTTCATCGTGGGAGGGGATGGAGGGAAACGAGTTCCACCTAATCTAAAGGTTCTTCAAATAGTAGATTGTGGAGAGTTCGAGAAGCTGCCGGAAGAGTCATCTGAACTTACAGCTCTTAATGAGATGAGTATTGGAGGTTGCAAGAAGTTATGTTCCTTCCCCAGCTGGGGACTGCCTGCTTCGTTGAGAAAATTGGGGCTTCGAGAATGCCCGAAAATGCCAGAGTCCCAGCTGATTAGCGTAAGACTTTCGTATTCTCTCGTGGAGCTTGGACTATTCAATCTGGAGGGGTTGGTGTCGATTACAAAATTAGTTGATGTTGGTAGTCCTCTCTCTCGGTCTCTGCAGATATTGGAAATTGGGAATTGTGAAAGCCTTGCGACTTTGACGGACAGCTTGCAATACCTGTCCGCCCTCTCTGATCTTAATCTCTCGGATTGCCCAGCATTAGAGATGGAGATATTCCCTTCACTCCCCTGCAACCTGTCCAAGTTTAATCTTCGCAATTGTCCAAAGGTGAAGTCTTTGCCTCATGACATACATCACCTCACATCCCTCAAAACACTATATATTGAGAATTGTGAAGGTGTCACGAGCTTATCATCAAGAGGAGGTCTGCCTCCCAACCTGGAGATTCTTCGGATTGATAATTGCAGAAATCTGAATCAGCCACTTGAGGAGTGGGGATTGAAGGGTCTCACTGCCTTAAAAATGTTGTCTATTTTGGGAGAGATTGAGTGTTTTCCTCCTAGTGTTTATGATGGAGACTGGAGTCGCCTCCTCCCTTCATCCCTCATCCATTTGTCTATTAGTGTTATGAAGAAGTTGGGGAGGGTGGGTGGGGGACTCAGACACCACCTCACCTCCCTTGAATATTTGTATATTTCGAACTGTCCGAGACTGAGGTGGTTACCAGACGACGGCCTCCCTGACTCTATAGAAAGATTATTCATTAAAGGATGTACGGATGAGTTGGAGAAGAAATGCATGAAGGGGAAAGGAGAGTATTGGCATTCCCACCTCCGACTCATCCCGATATTCAACGAGAGCCATGTGGTTTAATTCCGTATATTCTTTTTTTTTTTCCCACATGAGCAATTGAGCATACACTGTTTTTTGTCTTATCAGGAGTTGGATATCTAATTTTATTTCTAGAATCGCAAAAATAGTCGACTCGGCTTGACAATTAATGTCATTACAGCAGAATGTGGACACGCATGAGAGGATATATTATTAACAATATATTAACAACTAATGACGACGTCAGAATCCATTGTTTGGAAGATAAAGCTTGAATGAATCATATCTCTATTTTCTTGCGATTAATTTTTCTTTCTATTTTATATAAGGTGTTACAGTCACCTGATTAAAGCTAATGATCATCTGATTCCCTTTACCAAAGCAAGGGGGAGAGTAAATGTCACACACACGAATTCAACATCAGCACTTTCCTGGTGTAGCTCTAGCCACGCCCGCGGCCGATTTAATCAACAATAATTCCATACCAGCAGCTCGTGGAGCTGCTCTTCAAAGGCAGTGACTATAGTTCCTTCTCAGCTTCACACAAGAGGACCAAAGCCTCCCTTTGTTGGAAACGCTGGCAGGCACTCGCTGCAATCTGCCGGAAAATTCGACAGACTCACCAGAAAAATCGTTACTCTCTAAGAAAATAATCTAATAATTTTCTAAGGAAATACTCAATGCAACAACTCTCCATCAAATCAACATTACAAAAGAATTTAAAGGGCAAATTACCAGACTACTCATCTCCCTAAATTAAAATAAATCTACCATTACCAAAAACCACAACAATAATCTCTTAATCTACCCATTAAAAAATAATAAATTGTCTTAAATTAATTTTATTTTCAACACTCCCCTTAAAATTGATTTTCTTCATAATTCCAAGGTTGCTGCTCATCTTGCAGAAAACATCCACATCGTAAAAATATATGTAACTTGATCAATATGATTCTTCACCAACGCTTGAGCAGATTTGTTGTGACAAAGATAGTGGTTGTTTCATTCTCTGTCAAGCCTAGCTCTTTCAACATAATCCTTGCTAGCATGTTGATGCGATTATCTCTGTTCCTCAGGACTAAGTGTTTTACCATTGTACTCGGGGCTTCCGCGAGCTGAACAGGTGACTGATTAACAAGTTGTTGCTTTTATGGAAGGGTTATACCGAAACAAGTTTCTTGCTTAATGTTTTCTTCTTCTAGGATTTAATATTTTCCCCTACTCCTCGAGGCAAAAGAAAAGTGGTGATATCAACAAATATTGCGGAGACATCTTTGACATTGGAGGTCATTGACAGCGGTGGAAATATTACATGTGGAAATAAAGAAAAGACGGAAAGCCCGCACTTCCCTCATGTACCTGAGATGACGGTTGATGTCGTTTCTCTCTGAACCAGCTGTTTTTTAGGACGCGGTAGATCCAATCCGCGCGGTTTGTTACACGCGCCTTCAAGCTTTCTATCTTCGAAATATCGCTTTGTCGAAATTCCATGAAGCTCGGTTGATTTTTCATGCAAAATTAAAACACAACATAGAAGACGATTGTCAGAAAATTCCAAAATACATGGGATAATTTTGAAATTAACTGGTGAGTAAGAATGATTACTCACCGGGCATTGTGTGGCCCGTTGATGTTGATCTTTCATGATGTTGAAAGATATTCTCTCGTTGTTTTAACATGCAAAACAAAGGAGAAAAACAAAGAAGAGCAGCATGAGTAACAATTATATCAACGCATATTTAATCGTACTGAAAAATAAGGCATGACTTACCGTTTGAGAGTGGTTAAAAGATTCGTAACCTGCCAATATATGTATGTATAGTAATTTCGAGATTGCTCGAGAATGTTCACCAGGGTCCCGTCGTGTTTTCATGAAAAACAAGAAAATAGACATTAGTGACACGTTAAAAAAGGATTCTCATGAATGAAAATTAAACGTTTATCACGTGATGGCAACGTCCCCTTGTAAATTTTTCATTATTATTACATTTTAGAAAATGAAAGGGGCGACTTACCTTCGTTCCACGTGTGTTCCCTAACTTAATTTTGATTTTGATTTTTTTTAATTAAAAAAAATAATAAAATAAAAAATAATAATAAATAATAAAAGGAGGGGACATACTTTTGACGACTCCCCACGCTCAACCCCTTCCAATTTCAATTTCTTTTTTTTTACTTTAGGAAATGAGGGGACAGCCTTTGCTCTCACAAACCCCAACCCCCACGCACATCTTATAGTTAAAAATAAAAAAATAATAAAAATAATAAATAAAAATAAAAGAAGAAGAACTTACCGTGTGGGGAGGGAACGCTCGTCTCTCAAAAGAGGGAAAACCCACGAGGGCGTGCTCTCTAGTCCGGGCAAACAAAGGTCGAAGACGATAGAGGGGGTTCCGACGCATGCAAGGGTAGGAGGACTTCACCGCCCGCAGGAGGGCTGGGCGTGCCGCGCCAAGGATCCCATCGTCGTCGGGGGACAGATCTGGGCGCAAGCGGGGGTCCAAGGGTGAAATGAAACTCGGGCGGCCGAGGGGGGTTCGAACGGAGCCAGGAATGGGGGCGACGGCGTGGGCGGTCGACCGCGGATGTTGGGAGCCGAGCGGGGAGGGCTCCAGCGGGTGTGGCGTCTTTAGTGCCTAAGTTCGAGGTGGAGGCGACGGCATGGAGCTAGCAGGGGGTGGCGCCATTGTCGCGGGGAGCCGACTGCTGGTTTGCGTTCTCCCGTCCCTTGGCAACATCACGGCGGGCGAGACGGGGGGGCCTTTTGATGTCCCAGAGATTGAAGCTGGCGCTGCCGGCAACATAGGTGGAAGAGAAGCCTTTCAACTGGGCCGCCTTGGTGCTGGAGGCGGTCGGAACTGGCTGGCTCTCTGCGGCAGGGACGACGGACGACCACGCTCAAACCTGCCTGAACACAAAAGCAAACGAATCAGAGTAAATGGGGAAGCTCCTTGCGATGCCCATGTGTGTTCGCGAGGAGCTCGGTCGTGATTCTCGACCGAAGGTAGGAGGAGAGGGGAGCTGGTCCGCCTATCGAGAGAGAAAGGCTGTCTTCGTCGAGTGCCGTCGCTGCGACGTGCAGGAAGGAGGGTCTGAGGCTTGCCACGATCAGAGGTGAGTCCTCTTGTCGATCGCTTGGATGCTTCTTTTGAGTTGATCGCAGGGGGTTTCCATGACACCCATTTCTGCTTACCTTGTACAGGGTCGTTGTGTCGGGAGAGAGAGAAAGATGGATCGAGAAGAGAAGAGGAGTTCTTCGATCGGAGGAGGGGAGAAAGGTTCTTCTCTACCCGTGCCTTCTATCTTCTGCTTCTTCTTATAGGGGGGAGGGAGGGGCCTAATCGTTATCCTGATCGATGGTGGCACTCGTCTCAAGAAGCGAGGTCATCACCGCCTGGGAAAACCATCATCGCAGCTAGTGGTAGTCTGTAGTGAGGAGGAAGAGAAAGTCGCAGCCCCCCTCCCCCCCTTCCTTTCGCGTGTGGCCGAAGGATAGAGAGACTTGCCATCTATCCCTCTAATTCTAAGTCTCCCTGGCACCCTAGAAAGGTTCTTCATTGAAGGATGTACGGATGAGTTGGAGAAGAAATGCATGAAGGGGAAAGGAGAGTATTGGCATTCCCACCTCCGACTCATCCCGTCAGATATTATCCACTAATTTTATTTAATAAGGGAGGAATTGAATGTCATTACAGAAGAATGTGGAGACGCATAAAGCTTGAATGAATCATATCTCTATTTTCTTGCGATTAATTTCTCTTTCTATTTTTTATAAGGTTGTTAATGGGTAGTGTAAATTTACCAATGCTAATGATGACGTGATTCCCTTTACCAAAGCTAGGGGGGCAGAGTAAAACAAGGCGGAGCAGATCAGCTAAGGGCTCAATCACAACCAATACAATTAATTAATTATAACTTTCCATTTCACAATTCACATATGTCAACAGCAAAAAAATACGACACTCAAGAGGACCAAAGCCTCCTTGTTAGAAACGCCGGCGGACACTCGCTGTAATCTGTCGGAAAATACAACACTCACTGGGAAAAATCGTTAGACTCTCTGAGAAAAAAATCTGATAATTTTTTGAGGGCAGACGCGCAGCAACAAGCCTCCATCAAATCAACATTACAAAAGAATTTTTTAAAGGGCAAATTACTAGACTACTCATCTCCCCAAATTAAAACAAATCTACCGTTACTAAAAACTAGAACAACAATCTCTTAATCTACCCATTAAAAAATATATTAAATTCAAGATTAAGTTCTCCGATTAAATTAATTTTATTTTCAACACTCCTCTTAAAATTGATTTTCTTCATAACTCTAAGAATGCTGCTCATTTTGCAGAAAACATCCGCTCTAAGAGGCTTCGTAAAAATATCCACAACTTGATTAACAGGATCCTCGCCAATGCTTGAGCAGATTTGTTGTGACAAAGATCGTGGTTGTTTCATTCTCTGTCAAGCCTATCTCTTTAAACATTCTCCTTAGCCAGATTGCGTGACAAGCGCATGCCTATTACATCTCAAGTAGCTGACCAATGTTTTCTCTTTTCATCGTATCTTGGCTGATTTGTCGGCCAAATAAGCTTGCTAGCATGTTGATGCGATTATCTCTGTTCCTCAGGACTAATTGTTTTACCTTTGTATTCAGGCCTTCCGCGGGCTGAACAGGTGACTGATTAACAAGTTGTTGCTTTAATGGAAGGCTTATACCGAAACAAGTTTCTTGCTTACTTTTTTCCTCTTCTAGGATTTAATATTTTTCCCTACTCCTCGAGGCAAGAGAAAAGTGGTGATATCAACAAATATAGCGGAGACATCTTTGACATCTTGTGGTGGCACCTATATATCACGCATCTGCTAGACAGAGAGCTGGTAGGGCCGGAAGAGTTGGTCCTGGAAAATGTTACAGGTGATTGTGGGAAGTTTGACGTATGAAATGATGTTTGATCGGAGTTGTAGATAATATTTTGTAGATGGATATATTGGGAAATTATTAAAAGACAATGATATATATAAATTATAAGAAGGGTGGAAGTTTAACCTTACAGATTAGGAAACTATTCAATTCGTCCTTTTGGGGGTTGGAAAACCTTCTAACTATTTATTATAAAATATGTAATTTTATTTCTCGAATTATAAATTCTTAAATCGGTTGACATGAAGAAGAGCATAACCAGTGATGGTGGAGCCATGGGGACTGGAGGTAAACATGGGTCAACGCTAAAATCCCGTGTCTATAAATCCCGTGAATTCAGATGTAGAATGAAAGCATATACACATGTTTGAACAGTAAAACACATGTAGAAAAAAGCGCGCACGTGTTTGAACAGGATCACCGATATGTCTAAACAATTGTCAATGTTGGTGGTTACATGTCCGAACTCATGGGAGTCCCGGACATGGGAATTTAGCCGTATCCAATAAACATGGCCCCGTAGCTTTTAGAGATAATTGAATATGACCCTCCAAGCCATTGGATAGCTCAAGAAAATTTTCTGGCTTTGCCGCTTACCGTAGCTAAATTTTGGCGGCCGAAAGCAAGGTTAATTACGCAGCATACTTCACGCGCTGTAAATACAATGGAAGTAAAAAAGAAACAAAGACTCTTCGCTCTGGAAGAGAGAAGTTGAATCCGAACATGTCGGAAATCTCGAGCAACTGGTGCTCGTAGGCTTGTATGATCCCCGTATGAATGAAGAAAGACAGGAGAAGGTAGGGGATAGATACCCTTAAGCGGAAGCACTTACGGATTCATATACCACGTAAAGGCCGAAATCCTCAATTCGGGGAAAGATTCACACCGAATTCGGGAAAAGATTCACATACCACGTAAAGGTCGTGAGAGTTGGGAAACAGGCAAGTTTTCATAACCCATTAGTGGCAGCTTCTCCAGCCTGGTGAGAGAAGTTGGGGATATGTTCCGCGGGCGAAATACCTTCTTCGCCCTAGAAACGGACAAATTCAGGCGTCGATGTTGTCATGGTGAAGAGCTCAATAGAGTTCAACCTCGTTCATATCGTTTGCTCCAAGAATCGCTTGTTCAACAACTCGGACCAAGTAATCCCTATTTCGGGCATGAGACCACGTGGAGCCATCGCCTCCTGCATAGCCATGCCTCTTCCACGCACGGTTTGGAGAATGTACTCAGAGTGTCGATGATCCTCAAGAGGACAAAAAAGCTCGTTCTTACCAGCCACCGAGATCTGTAGCCCAAAATTTCTGTTGCTAAACATTATGATTTACCATAGACGTGGGGAGTCGTCTGCTTCCACCCTCCTATTCAAGAGGAGACAACTTCATGCAAACATGAGCCCGGCCAGCTTGAGGGATCCGTTGGATGAGAAAGTATATTGAGGGTCGGGAAAAATCAACCGTGCAGCGGCTCCATCTGTTCGACGGCCCTCTTGTTTTTTTTCCCTGGGCTGTAGATTTCATCTCATTGTTAGAGTGTCTTCCATGTTGGCATGGGACGTAATCTCCGAAATTATGAAACGTCGGTTGGCCGTGATTAATACTTAATAAGTGGTGAGTGTGTCGGGCTGATAGGCTAATTTTGGGGATCTACGAACCTTACAAAATTACATTATGTGAATAGCCATGAAATAAATTTCATGAATGAAATGAAGAATCCGTATTCCTGAAAGAACTTCCGAATTTTCGTCTCAAATATAAGTTAGTCATCTTCTTTTTTTTTAAGAGATACTTTTTGTGCCTTGGACATATAGACGTAAAAGTAAAGCAAAGCAACGAATGAAATGTGATAAAGAGGCCGTCATAAGGGACACGATGACGACGACTCTTTTTCAAGGGCTGCACAACTGTTTTGTCTGGTAAACAGATGTGCGTGCAGTCTACATGAACTCAAGCAAATGCATGCTCAAGCTTTTTACTACTACACATTTTGGATAACTCTCATTTTCTTCTCACTTTGAGGAAATCAAGTACAAATGACAGACTTTTGTGTTTTGGATGTATAGCCCAAGTTCGTGGGCCGGGAGAAGCAAATGGAGGAGCTGCTTGCTCGTTTGACCATATCCGAATCAGCAACTGGCAACTCCGCCTGACCCTTTACGGTCGTTCTGATCGTGGGGATGGGTGGACACGGCAAAACTACCCTTGCACAAGAGTTGTATAATCATGAGTCCTTGAAAAATGTGAACTTCGTAGTCAAAGCTTGGGCTTGTGTTTCTGACTTATTTGACCTGGCCGCCATCACCAAGAGCATACTGGACCAGGTACCCCCGTCTTCGTCCAGTGCGGAGAAGGATCTTAATCAGCTTCAGAGTTCTCTGAGAGACAAGTTATCTGGAAAAAAGTTCCTCCTTGTGTTGGACGATGTTTGGAACGATAAGTATGAAGAGCTCGAGTCCCTGCTAAAGCCCTTGTATTCCAGGAGTAAACGAAGTAGGATTCTACTCACAATAAGAAACTTTGAGGTTGCTAGAATGATGGGTAATCGTGATCCGAAGCATTTGGAATTAATGTCGTTGGAGGAGTGCTTGTCTCTGCTTGCGTATCACTCCATAGGTGAGGAAAACTTTGAAGGCCACCCACCCCTTCAGGAGATTTCCATTCAACTGGCGAGAAAGTGTAAGGGGCTACCTCTTTCTATTAAGACGATCGGAAGGATGTTGCACTTCCAAAGTGACGATGAACAATGAAAGCGAGTCTTAACCCACAATTCTTGGGACAGAGAGGGGGGAAAGATCCCTCCCGCTTTGAAATTGAGCTACGTCTACCTTCCCATTCACTTGAAAAGATGTTTCCCAGTTGGTGCATTATTCCCAAAGGATTACGTATTCGACCAAGACGAGTTAATTCGACTGTAAATCATAGAGGGTTTGTTGCAAAAAGGGACTGCCCAAACTCTCCGAGAAGCAGGGCAGGAAAATCTCTGTCGGTTAGAGGCCGTGTCATTCCTTCAGAAAACAAGGGATGATAAGAATTTCTGTTCAATGCATGATCTTATCAATGACCTCGCAAAATCGATTGATGCCCACTCATACTTCAGCTCTGATGAGTTTAAAGAAGGCTCCACCTCTTGCAAAGTGTTTTTCCTTGACAATGTTTGTCATGCGGCAGTCATTTATGCCATTTCAAATCTCAGAAGAGTGAGAGCAAATACCCTTGTTTCCAAGAAACATTCACAAGTAGTAAAGAACTTGTTCGCAGTAGGAGATTTTTTTTTGGAAAGGGTCGTTTGGTAGATTAAAAATAAACAAGGAAATAAAATTATCAAAGTTCACAAGCCAATAATTTAATTAATGGCGGTGATTATATATTATTGATATAATAATAATGATGATTATAATAATAATAAAGCCCTAATTGAAACTTTTATATAATAACAGGAGGAGCTGCAGGTAGAGTCCGAAGGGAAGGGACGACGACGGTATTAGGCCCGAGGATGCCAATTCAGCAGGGATAGTCACATCAGCAGAGATGAGACGGGTCGGTGCTGGGACTAGAGTGGGCCCATTATCCGACCGAGCGGGCGGCAACTTTTCCAGCTGATTTTCCGACTGTCCACCTCTGCTCCTGGAGCTTCTTCCGGGGTGCCTCGGACATCAGATGCTGCTGCTTTTGACCGTGTTCTGCCTCCTATATCCTTTGCTAAGATAATTTGTTCTTTTCGTCCGGATGTGAGGCGTGTTGATGTCGCTTTTGGTTCAGATGGGAGGCTGATTATGCCATCAGAGGTGGCATAGGAGGGTAAGCGTCTGTGGAAGAATATACTAATGAGATATATTATTGGTCGTCGCTTGCCTATTGATATTATCAGTAGGACAGTTCGCCTTCTTTAGGACAAACAGGGGCTTACTGATGTTTGCGGAGAAGGGTCTGGCATGTTCCTCATGCATTTTGCTTTTGATGAGTCTTTTGATGCCATTTTGGAGAGGAGCGATTGGCATGTTGTTGGCATTCCGATGGTGCTCAGACATTGGACTCCTAGGACTTCCGTGTAGGCTGTTCAGCCGAAGATCCTAGATTAAAGAGTATCCCTGTTGAGATTTTTCATTAAACTGGAGTGCAGTATATTGCGAGCAGTTTAGGTGCATTTGCGTATTGATGCTAAGTCCCTTTCACAAGATAGTGTGGGCAGTGCACGGAAGTAGATTGAGTTTGATGCTCAATGGAGCTACACCAATCTATTAGGATTACTGATGTTGAGGGACAGAACTAGAAGATTCAGATTGATTATGAGTTTCGGCCGCCACATTGTCAGTCTTACTGTGTATTTGATCATGGTTTTTATCGCTATCTACAAAATCCGAAGGCGACTACTCGTACTATTAAGCTAATGGAGAGGGGGCCTAGGAAGGCTGGTGTAGCGAGGACTGATGTAGAGATAGAGCGTGTTGAGAAAGCTGCAGTAGTTCCTCCGCGAGTTCCCTATGATGTCATATGTCCTCGCTACACGGACCTTCCTAGGCCTCTTATCTATCGGCCTAACAGTACGAGTAGTCGCCTCCGGATTCTATAGACAATGCTCAAAATCATGGCCAACGACACAGCAACATTGACAACGTGGCAGCCAAAACTCATAATCAGACTTAATCTCCCGACTCTAACCCTCAATAATAATAATCCTGATAGACTGGTGTAGCTCCATCTAGACATTAAATTCAATCTGCACCCGTGCATTGCTCACACTACCTCGTGAAAAGGACCTAGCATCAATACGTAAAGGCACCCTCAAACTGCTTGCAATATATTGTACTCCAGGACAATGAAAAAACTCAACAGGGATACTTTTCAATCTAACCCAGGAAAGATCTTTGGCTCAACACCATCCACATAAGTCTGAGTCCAAGAGCATCATCAAAATGCCAACAACATACCAATTGCACCTCTCCAAAATAGCATCAAAAGACTCATTAGAAGCAAAATGCATTAGGGAACAGACATGCCATCATACTCCACAAACATCAATAAGCCCTCATTTGCCCAAAAATAAGCGAACTGTCCTATTGATAATATCAAAAGGCAAGCGAGACCAATAATATATCCCACCAGAGTATTTTTTCATAGACGCTTACCCTCATTTGCCACTTCTAACGGCATTATCATGCTCTCATCTGAACCAAAAGCGACCTCAACACGCCTCATCCCCGAATGGAAAAAACGAACTGCCTTAGCAAAGAATCTAACAGGTAGAACATGGTCAAAGGCAATAGCATCTGACGTCGAAGACACCCCGGAAAAACTTCTACGAGCATAGGAGTACGGCTGAAAAGTAGGCGAAAAATTGGCCGAAAAAGTCGCCGGCCTGCTGTTGACCGGTCTAAGTGAACCGAGCCGAACTGATCTGAGTGAACCAGTTCAGTTAAACCGGTTTAACTGGCCGGAGAACATCGTTGGCCGATTGCTGGGGAGCTCGTTGACCGGTCGGCGGTCCCTTTGACGGCCGTTGAGCCGCCATCCACCAGGCCCAAGTCTGGCCCACCATCGGGGCCCAATCCGAACCCACCTATCGAGCTCAACACCGGCCCGACCTATCTCTGCTGACCTGTCATCCACGTGTGAATGATGTGGTGGATGACATTGCTGATGACGTGGCCACCTGAAACCCTAGCCGCTGCCCTTGCGCTTCCCCCGTCGTTCCTTCTCTTCGGACTCCGCCTGCAGCTTCTCCGGTGCTCCAAACGAGATGTACAATATACCAACTAAAAGCTCTCGAAACGAGGAACACTAAGGAAGAAAGCGTGCCTCGATTAGTCGCCAACACTGTCCGGTGATATACTGTGCGCCCCAATCTGAGATCGGGCGTGACTGGAATCACCGGTCAAAGTTTCGGCGATTCAAACCCGTTTTCCAAAAAACCGGAAACTTCGAACGCCAATAACTCCCAATCCCGTGATCTGATTGAAACGCATAGTATGTCGTTGGAAAGGTCTCGAGAAGGCGATTCCAAAGACACCTCATTGACCCCGAACAGAGTCCGGACGCTCCCACTAGCTGCTGGTCAAAGTTCTGCCCCCCAAATCTTTAGAGAGATGTTCTCACTTAGAGTTGTTCTTCCGGACCGGCCAAGGGTGGTTGTGCTCGCAAGAGTAGGTGATGACTAGCATGGTGGGGTCATCACGGCTCCGCTCCACCTGCTTCCTCGCGGGGCACCCTTTCGAGCTACTACACCGATAATATCCCCTGCATAATCCGACATAATTTAACTCAATGACACCTAGGTATCATGGTTTCATCTTGCAAAGACCTACTCGAACACTTACCTCGGATATGGCGAGCCCTTGATCAGCTTTTGGCCGTACTTCCTCCAAGCCCACAAATCAGAAGGCAGATGCGTGCCCTCTCCCTTAAATCGTGTCCCTTCGGAATCCTTGATAGGTATCGAGACAACCCACTTTTGCGTGGCCTTCCGACTATGATTTTCACCAAAATTAAAAACAGCAAAACATAGTTACTCCTTGGCCGCCCCCTTTACTTGATCAGAAATAACTAGTCTAATTTACCGAACGGAATCACCTCTTTCTATGCGAAGGGGGCATTTTGGAACCCGGTTGCTGTTCATCTTGCAGAAAATATCCACATCATAAAAATATATGTAACTTGATCAACATGATTCTTCACTCAACGCTTGAGCAGATTTGTTGTGACAAAGATCGTGGTTGTTTCATTCTCTGTCAAGCCTATCTCTTTCAACATAATCCTTAGCCAGATTGCATGACAAGCACATGCCTATTTCATCTCAAGCAGATGACCAATGTTTTCTCTTTTCATCGTATCTTGGCTGATTTGTCAGCCAAATAAGCTTGCTAGCATGTTGATGTGATTATCTCTACTCCTCAAGACTAAGTGTTTTACCTTTGTACTCGATGCTTCCGCGAGCTCAACAGATGACTGATTAACAAGTTGTTGCTTTTATGGAAGGGTTATACCGAAACAAGTTTCTTGCTTAATGTTTTCCTCTTCTAGGATTTAATATTTTCCCCTATTCCTCGAGGCAAGAGAAAAGTGGTGATATCAACAAATATTGCGGAGACATCTTTGACATTGGAGGTCATTGACAGCGGGTTCTCCAACAAGTAGCTCAATCTTCTTTCTATGTTAGATTTATTTTTGAGAGACTAAGACATCATACTGTCCAATTGCCGATTATATTTGTTGGAATGATTCCGTACCAATCTGCAGAGAATTCGTCAATTTTTCCCAGTTAATTTTTATCTCCTATCACATGAATGGTTCTTGCCCAGTGTTGGATGTGATTAATCCAGCTGCTGGCGTAGTATATGTATCTACAAATGTAGTTGACCGTTATTCCTTTTCTATGCTTAATCTGCAGATTACGGACATCAGAACCTTGTGGTGGCACCTATATCTCAGCCATCTGCTAGACAGAGAGCTGGTAGGGCCGTAAGAGTTCGTCCTGGAAAATGTTACAGGTGATTGTGGGAAGTTTAACGTATGAAATGATGTTTGATCTCTCAAATATATTTTATTCGGAAAAGCCTTCCTCCTGAAGAAGTTGCTACTTGCTTTTTGTCCTTTCAATCCAGGTTCTACACAGAAGAGCATTTTCTCGAGGAGATGTCTACCCAGAGTATTCCAGAGATTCAGAGATCAAACCCAGTTTCATGCGTAATTAAACCCAGTATGATAATATTTCAGCCAATCAGGCAGTTGTTTGTGAGTTTTTGACGGAGAAAGAAGTGCTTTCAATTGTGGTCCAAATGGAGCACACAGAAATGCCATTGCCTTCTTTGAACGTTTTAGTTGGTGATCTCAAATGCTGGAAATTAATTGGTAAAATAATCGGCTAAGGCATTATTTTTTATGTACGAAAGAGGTCTTTGCCATTTTTTTTTCTTTTTCATCTTACCGTTGAAAGCTCTTGGGATAGGTAACTGGCCAGCTTCTCCATCGCCAGAATCAGTGATTCGGGCACTTGAGATACTCTACTCTCTTGTGGTGCTTGACGACGATGCAAAACTTACTTCGCCTGTTGGATTTCATGTTGCTGAAATACCCCAATGGTATGAAACCCTTTTTTTTCATTTTGCATATCCAGCATCAAAGCTATGTACCCACCCATTCACAATTGTTATATGTATATTATCATAGAGCCTCACTTCATGGCGTCTGACAATAGTAACAGAAGTTGAATCTTGATAAAGTGGTGATGTGGTCCTCCCAAATACTTACCTCAAAGTTCTGTTTCCCTTTTTATTTTGTATTACTTTTTTGATGATTTGTTAGTTTTCGTTTTCTACGATAGCACACTTTCTGAAAGTTAGTGCTGTGATGTGTAATTTTATTCACACTCTTGAATATGGTGAGGCTGCCAATGTGTTTTAAATTAACAAGTTGAAGCATTCTGGTTTAAACTTATGACATATGTCTCCTTCCCGCCTACTTCTCTAGAGTGAAACAGGAGGTAATAATTACTAATGACGACGAGTTTTCTGCAGGAACCAATGATTTCGAAGATGATGTTGTCTTCCAACCAACTAGGCTGTTCAGAGGAGATACTCACAATTTCGGCAGTACTTTCTGTTCAAGTAAACCCTCCTGACCTTACAGAGTAGATGTAAACGCATGGAGTTCATTTGGAAACAATTTCAGTAAGCTTTTCACAAATTGATCAAATTAGTCGGGACAACCTCTTTGTGCTCTTCCCTGTGTAGATATCTCATTACAGAAGTTTATATCCAATTTTTGTTTTTACTACTATTTGCAAGAGCCTGAAGGCCAAGCTTCTTCTTTCTTGCAGGGTGACCATGTGACATTCCTAAACGTCTACAAAGGATTCCTTGAATCTGGGAAATCATCCAATTGGTGTTCCAAGAATTATATTAATTACCACGCCAACCCGTGTGTATGCTGTTCTATTTTTAATGTTGTTGCTTGTGTTGTGCAGAAAAAAGTCATTGAAATAAGAGAACAACTTCAAAGAATAGCCCAGAGGTTAGGCATAGACCTTAAATCTTGTGAAGGAAATTTTCAGGTTAACTTCTGCAGACCCATGCTAGAACTTCTATTTTGTTTTAGTTTCATTGTTCAATAGAAATGGTAGCTTAGCTGGCTGTTTCTCCTATTAATTTTTATCTTTTATCGCAGGCCGTAAGGAAAGCAGTGACTGCTGGGTTCTTCGCCAACGCCTGTCGTCTTGAAGTGAGTTCCTTCAATTGAAGTAACCTCTGGTTTACAACCTTTTGGATCTAATCCCTAGAAATACTGTTGCTTCTTGTGTTGGGCTTATGTAACAAAAAGCCATACAGTCACAATGGGATGTACAAGACACTCAGGGCATCGCAGGAAGTTTACATCCACCCATCATCGGTGTTATTTAGGTGAGCACATCATATCCATCCAATAAAAAATATATTTGATTGAATGCATACCCGTCGGCATTACGTATTACGTCTACTCCGTTCATTCCTTTTCTAGGATTGACTATGAGTTTAGTATTAGATGTGGTTATGTCTTCGTTTTTACTGAATTTTGTGCTACTCGATCATTTCTTGTGAGACAGAGTTAATCCGAAGTGGGTTCTATATCAAAATATCGTTTTAACTGACCGACAATACATGCGCAACATCATCTCGATCGAGCCTTCTTAGTTGACAGAAGTTGCTCCTCACTTCTACCAGAAACAAGGACTTTGACACTCCCATGCTATGCTCCCTAATATCCAAATCAGATCAAGTGAATACTACAGATGCGGAATGAGCCAATGCCTATGTTTATGTTCATCTTTCGGGTACTAAAAGAAGTCCCACATGAAATTGCACATGTGAGTTGTTCATGCCATCTTAGCATCAACCCCGAGTTACGTTGCAAGAGTATTGTACTTCGGAAGACACTTGTAACAATTTCACAATCTCATCAAACTATCGTTTCAACTGATGTTGATTTACACTTTTATCATTAACTTCTTGAATGCTCTCGCATGTTACAATTATTATAAAACTTAGATGACAATGTTATGTTCATTAAATTGTGATCATAGACCATTTACTATTTCAGGGTAGAGGTTTCAATGTGCAAATTCACTATCAGACTTTGTGAGGGCTGCTGTTTCAACAAAAAGGGTTTGCTGCAAAAAGGGACGGCTCGAACTCTCCGAGAGGCGGGGATGGAGAATCTCCGTCGGTTGGAGGCCTTGTCATTCCTTCAGAGAACAAGTGATGATAAGAATTTCTATTCAATGCTTGATCTCCTCTTGTGAAGAAGGCTTCACCTCCTGTGAAGTGTCGTCCTTGACAAAGTCCATCATGCAACATTGGTCACTCAATATTATGAACGTTGTCGTTCGAAGAGATTTGAGGCGTTTCGCTCAATGAAGAAGTTGCGAACATTTATACCATTTCAAATCTCAGAAGGGCCAGAGCGAACGGCCTTTGTTTCTGATGATGTGATACAAGACTTGATCGTGGACATGAAGAATATGAGGATGTTGTTGCTACGCTTCTTTAAAATTAAGCAGGCGCCAGACCAAATTGGAGAGTTGAAACTGTTACGTTCCATAGATTTTCTCATACAAATATCCAAGTGCTGCCGGAATCCATTTGCGACCTTGTGGAGTTGCAATCTCTACTGCTCTGAGGGTGTGGGAAGCTTCAAAAGTTGCCAAGAAATATTCACAAGTTGGCCAATCTTCTTCACCTCGACATAACCGGCACAAAAGCCTTGTAAATAATGCCACCATGTATTGGCGATCTAAAAAATCTCGAGCTACTGTAAGACTTTATCATGGAAAAAGATGTCGGTCAGGAGTTGAAGCAACTGGGACAACTAGAATGCCTACAACGAGAGTTGCACGTTAGTAATTTGTTTAATGTAGACGTCGTCGAAGATGCGAGGATTGCTAATATATCAGGAAAAGACACTCAGAGCATCGCAGGAAGTTTACATCCACCCATCATCGGTGTTATTTAGGTGAGCACGTCATATCCATCCAACAAAAAATATATTTGGTTGAATGCATACCTGTCGGCATTACGTATTGCGTCTACTCCGTTCATTCATTTCCTAGGATTGACTATGAGTGTAGTATTAGATGTGGCTATGACTTCGTTTTTACTGAATTTTATGCTACTTGATCATTTCTTGTGAGACAGAGTTAATCCGAAGTGGGTTCTGTGTCAAACTATCATTTCAAACTGACCGATAGTACATGCGCAACGTCATCTCGATCGAGCCTTCTTGGTTGAAAGAAGTCGCCCCTCACTTCTACCAAAAACAAGGACTTTGACACTCCATGCTATGCTCCCTAATACCGAAATCGGATCGAGTGAATACTACAAATGCATAATGAGCCAATATGCCTACGTTTATGTTCATCTTTCGGGTACTAAAAGAAGTCCCAGATGAAATTGCACATGTGAGTTGTTCAGGCCATCTTAGCATCAACTCTGAGTTACGTTGCAAGAGTATCGTACTTCGGAAGACACTTGTAACAATTTCGCAATCTCATCATTTCTTCGCATTAGGAAAAAGGCTTATTTCCTAAGTTATTCCTTTATTATATATCTTAAACAGTGTTTTGAAAGTATGGGCGAAGTAATCTTTTGGCTAATAATTGTCATAATTTATGGAATTGGTCGAAATGTGTTAATAATAACAGCATCGTGTTTGAAAATGGGATGAACCGATGATATTAATAAAACTTGCTAATAAAACTTGTCACTATTGGGCCAAAAGATTTCCACATTGGTTTGATAATCAATACAGGTTAAAAGCTTGGATTCCCTGCCACCTTTGGGAGAACTTCCCCTGCTGGAAGGTTTGGACATTTGTGGTCTTCAAATGGGGTCTTCCATAGATCCCGAGTTTTATGGGTCTAGAAGGCCATTTTTTCAGTCACTGACGAGCTTGAGCTTCAGGTACATGGGTGCCTGGGAGAAGTGGTTGTACAACGGAGAGGAGGAGAACGACTCGCCATTCCCTTGTCTCCGACATCTAATCGTGGAGGGGTGTCCCAAACTTAAAGGAGGGTGCACTCTTAGCCTTCCATCCCTCGTCGAGATTAATATTCATTCTTGCAATGAGGGATTTTTGAAATTTCTGGCAAAGCTTACTTCGATGACCAAGATGGCAATTAGGGAAATCCAGGAGCTGTTTCACTTTGAAGGGCGTTTGTCGGCGGCAATTAGGGAAATCCAGGAGCTGTTTCACTTTGAAGGGCGTTTGTCGGCCTCTTGGACTGCGCTCGAAGAGATGAGGATTGAGAGATGTCCTCAATTTTAGTCCTTAGTGAAAGGGGATGGAGGGAAACAAGTTCCACCTAATCAAAAGGTTCTTAAATGAGACGTTGCGGAGAGTTATAGAAGCTACCAGAAGAGTTATCTGAACTTACATCTCTTAATGAGATGATTATTGATGGTTGCGAGATATTCTATTCCTTCCCCAGCGAGGGACTGCCTGCTTCGTTGAGAAGATTGTGGCTTCAAGGCTGCCCGAAAATGCGGCGGTCCCAACTGATTAGCAGGAGACTTCCGTATTCTCTCGTGACACTTCAACTATACAACCTGGAGGGATTGGTGTCGATTACAAAATTAGTAGGTGTTGGTATTCCCCTTTCTCAGTCTCTGCGGGAATTGGAAATTGACGATTGCGAAAGTCCCACCACTTGACGGATAGCTTGCAACACCTATCCGCCCTCTCCGAGCTTAGACTCTATAATTTGCCAGCATTAGAGATGGAGATATTCTATTTTTCCCATACTCCTTTTTCTTTTCCTTTAGATTTGTCGTTTTTGTCCTCACCAAATCTGTAGATGAATCTTGGTGTGGGTACTAGTAGTTTATTATCTTTCCTTAATCATATCACGATGTGTTTTGAGGCTCCTCTGATTAAAATTGAACATGTGAACAATCCTTTTTTAAGACTCAAAAAGGTGGAAGGAAAGGGACCAGGCCCTTGACTTCGAGGTGTGATCAGAGGAGTCATTGGGCTTCTTAGCGTCCTCCAAAGGGACTCCGACGACAACATTCCTCCACTCTTGATGAGATAAGCTCCCCCCATGGTTTGGACGACATATGAGCTCCCTCCTTTCTTTAACGGGCTTGACTGGTTGAACTTTAATGGGCCTCCAGTTACTTTTCAAGCCCAATATATGAGGAAAAAAACTTGTATCGAGTCCATCTCAATTATCTACTTCAGTCAGATTTGCCCTAACAAAACAAAACCCGCCACTCCCACACCAACTAGGAGTGGTGGGAGGGAGGGCATCTCTCTCTCTTTAAGTTTTTTGTCCCATTTTTTTTTTGTTTTTAAGGGAGAAATGTGCGCTAAGGAAGTGTTTGAAATCATCGGAAATAATAAGAATAGAAAAGAAAAAGAGGGAAAATATTTAAATTGACCAAAATGCCCTTTAATAGATTTTAAAATAAATGAGATTAATGAATACTTTCTTGTTTTGACCCATCTTAATTTGGAGAGTAGAGGGGCAAGGGGAAGAAAAAGAGGAGATAGGTAAATAATTTAATTTATTTTAAAAATTTATTAAAGGGCATTTTAGTCAATTTAAAGATTTTCCCTCCTTTTCTTTTTTATTCGTACGATTTTCGATAATTTCAAACATAGCCTAAAGGAAATAAGAAAAACAAACAACGTTTCTTTCCCACCCAACAAATAGTCCTCCGGTCACAGGACCAGGACTCACAAAACTACAACCGAAGAGACGGAGAACATCTGCATTCATTTATTTGATTTATTCGACAATCAAGACGGACGAACAGCTGTCGGTTAGTGGCGGGCCGAGTCAAGGCGCAGCACACCGGCCTTACCCGGTAACCGGGAGGCCCAAAGTCTCTGACTGAAGGCGTTCGTCGGTGTATGCCCGAGAGAGGAACCAGTCAAAAAAAATAAAATTTTAATATTTACTAGATTACGTGGATACGAAACGACCGAATCAAAGAATATTAATTAACGATTCTTTGCTCAGATCACATGGATTAGCAAAATATTTTTCATCGTTTCGAGGAAAAATATAATCTTTTAATCCTTTTGGTTGGAATCAATCAATAATGTGACGTGTTCAGGTGGCCGACCACTTTCTTAATATTATTTATAAAATCAACAACCCTCCCCTATGAATTAATTAAACAAACAAAATTAGAATCGAGCCTTTTGCTTAAAAACAACGAACAAAAAATAGGTGGTTTCTAGCGGAGCGGTAGTTGCAGAAGCTTGGGACATCGGCCGAGTATGAAACAGTGGTTTATCGCTCACCTCGCCTAAAGGAAGCCTCTAGACGTCCGAGTCCATCTCAATCCTCCATAGTTGGACTGTATACATCTACACCAGAGGCTCGGTGAGAACAAGAAGGTATAGCAAGGAGGCACAGACCAGGTTCGAGGCTTGTGTACCAAGCTGGCGGCCGCGTACATACGTTTCTAATTCTGAAATTACTGTACTATGTTTTAACTACCGGGTCTGGGGGCTACAACCATACAGGAAAAAAAGTACTCGTAAGATTGTCTCAAGTCCAAGGGTGGCGACCTCGATATCCAGGTCGGAATTTTACTTCGAGTCAGACTAAGATTTTCAAATGCAAAAGAGAATTTTAGTTTTAATGTAAGAGTTGTAATTTATCTTATTTTAATTATAGTAAGAGTAAAATTGAAATTACACTATATAATTTTTTTAATCCTTTTAAATTTTAAAATACTATAATTAATTAATAACAAAATAAATCATAAACACTAAATTATAAACTCGAAAGTTAAACCATAAAAATTAAATTTTAAATCTGAAAAGTTAAATCATATGTTAAATATTAAACTCGTAAATGTTAAACTAAGACATTCAATTATAATCTTAAACTCTGTACGTAAATATTTATTTAGTTTTTTATATATTAAAGGAACTAATCTAATAACCTCTTCAAGGGTAATAAAGTAATTTTACAATGATATAAATAACATTATGGTCGAATTAAAAAAGAACGTAATCCTTGTTGATGGTAATTTATGATTCGAGTGCATGCGATATTATTGTCATTTAAGTAAATAATTGAATATGTCATTTTAGATAGCTGTTTCTATTATTTCTACTCCTCCTTGTATAATCATTTAAAAGTAAAAGAAATGAAGAATAATATAGTTTGTCAACCTAACCTCCATTTCTATTTAATTATTTCACACGTAATCCCCGACGATTGTAACCATAAAATGTACTCTCTGTATTTTTTTATGAAATAAAGATGATCATAATCCAACCCACCGCCCCTTCCCTCTTTTTCTTTGGCCTAATAATATCAGTCCCCATCGACCTAATCCGAACGAGTACAAAAAGGGATTAATTAATCCCAACAAAGATTAGATAAAAATCGATCAATTTGACTAGTAAAAAATATAAAGAAACAAAAACCCTATCGTTGGTCTGTTTCCCTCAATAAAAGTCAATCAATAATTAATTGCTCGTATTCCAATAATAAGATCTCCCCCTAAAGAGGTTTGAACCGTTCAAGCATGGATACCGAAGCATGTGATAAAAGTCAATCAGTAAAAGTCAATCAATAATCTCCACCCCAACACACGACCCGTCGAGTCTTCGTCGTGCTGTATGGCTTTTTGTTACATAAGCCCAACCTGCCAAGTCTTTGACGTTTTTGTGCATACAAATATATTTTTCATCTTTTGTTTTGTAAGATTGGATCTCAAATAATAATAAATAAATGTATTCTTACTTTTGGTTGGAATCAATCAATCCCTTCTTACAATGTGACGTGCTCACATGGCCGACCACTTTCTTAATATTGTTTATAAAATCAACAACCCTCCCATATGAATTAATTAAACCAACTGACCCAAAGACTTTCCCCCATTCCCACGAGTATAGATATTGACGATGATGACATTTGTTATTATTAGTTATTATAAATATATTTTTCATCTTTTTTTAAGATTGGATCTCAAATAATAATTGCATCCAATAAATAATAAGATTGGAATCAATCAATCCCTTCTTACAGTGTGAAGTTTTCACGTGGCCGACCACTTTCTTAATATTATTTATAAAACCAACAACCCTCCACTTTTTTTTTATTATCGAGGAGGAAATTTAAAATCGTTCGATAATAAAGCGCTTTTGATGGGATCCAGACAGATATATATATATAACAATATATTTGTACAATATAATAGACACGACCCATGCGAGAATAAGTTAATTTGTACAGGAATTTATAAAAAAACAGGATCATCTCGTAGGGATGTATGATCGCATGGAGAATGTAATCGACATGTTTAATTTGAGTTCTCACGTTGAACGACATGTTGTGATGGTGCACGGCATGGGCGGTATTGGGAAGACAACGTTGGCGAATGTCATCTTCAACAGAATCTCTTCCCGATTCGATGGATGCGGCTTCCCTGCTGATGTGCGAGAATCCTTGTCGACTGGTGTGGGGGTTGTTGAAAGGTTGGAAATTTCGATTTCTTCGGACTGGGAACGATAATTATCATCACGACGAGGGATAAGAGCGTTTGCGAGGGCCTTATGAGACCTAGTGATACTGCTCATGAAGTGGAGGGAATGTGAAACGACCTACAAAATTTTTCCAATTTTATCAGATAGTTTCAGCCGTGGCTGACCAGTCAACAGCGGAAAACAACCAACTTATACTGTTACCATGGCATCCCCTTCTGTCTTAATCCGTAGTTCTGTGCCACGTGTCCTTTGTCCAATTCTTACCTCTGCAATACTACAAAAAATAATCCCCATTTGGGGTCAGTGATAAATCGCCGAGGTGATCTCGTAGAATTGCAATCTCTACTGCTCCGAGGATATGGGAAGCTTCAAAAGTTGCTGAGAAACATTCACAAGTTGGCCAATCTTCTCCACCTCGACATAGCCAGCACAAAAGCCTTGCAGGTAATGCCGCCATGTATCGGCGGTCTAAAAAAACTCGAGATACTCTCAGACTTTATCAAGGAAAAAGAAGTCGGTCGGGAGTTGAAGCAACTGGGAGCACTAGAATGACTTCAACGAGAGTTGCGCGTTCATAATTTGTTGAATCTAGATGTCGTCGAAGAAGCGAGGATTGCTAATATATCTGGAAACGAAGCAGTTATGGAATTAAGCTTGGACTGGGGATCGTGTTCTGAAATTGCACATGAAGATGACCATCAATTCAAGCTCCTCGACCATCTGAGACCTCCGAGGAAGATTGAATCACTTGAAATATGTCAGTATGGGGCCAAAAGATTTCCAAATTGGTTTGATAATCAATATAGTATGAATTATGTCATGAGCATAACCCTGACAGGTTGTAAAAGCTCGAATTCCCTGCCACCTTTGGGACAACTTCCCCTGCTGGAAAGTTTGGACATTTGTGGTCTTCAAATGGTGTCTTCCATAGGTCCCGATTTTTTTGGGTCCAGAAGGCCATTTCTTCGGTCACTGAAGAGCTTGACCTTCGAGTACACGGGTGCCTGGGAGAAGTGGTTGTACAACGGAGAGGAGGAGAAAGACGCGCCATTCCCTTGTCTCCGACAGCTAATCGTGGAGGGGTGTCCCAAACTGAAAGAAGGGTGCACTCTTTGCCTTCCATCCCTCATCGAGATTAATATTCATTGTTGCCAAGAGGGATTTTTGAAAAGTCTGGCAAAGCTTACTTCGATGATCAAGATGGAAATTAGGGAAATCCCTAATTTTGTTTGTTTAATTGATTATATTAAGCAAGTGGCCATGTGACTGACAAACGACACATTGTATCTAACCTTCAAACAATACATTTATTTATCCCATATATTTAAGTATTTGTCCTTCGAGATTCAATCCACAGATTGATAACAAAACGACAACGACTTTGGCAGGTTAGGTCTAGGTGGATATTATTATTTTATTGTAATGCAACGTCCCCCCAAGCAAATAAGAAATACCAACATCATCATCATCAGCAGCCTTTCCCATTTGTGCCGGATGATGGTTGAATGAATTAAGGCAAGACTCGTCGGCAAAGCTTTTGATCAGTTGGTTTTATAATCCCCTGACGAAGAAGAAATCAATGGTAGAGAATATCAATCCCTCAAGTTTATGACTTACAAGTCATAACAATATCAACCCACCGTAATTATTTTTTTCTGAATGTTTTTCAATCATGAGAAAATATTTCCAACTGGTCTTATTAATGTGTTTGGGGACATCATGCATTGATTGTATCAAATAAAGAAAGATTCCCACCACCACCAAAAAAAAATAATAATAATACTCTTCTTGATTCATGGCGTCTCTTTATATTTATATTATCGTAGAGTCTCACTTCATGGCGTCTCTTTATTCTATGTCGACAATAATAACAGAAGTTGAATCTTGATAAAGTGGTGATGTGGTCCTCCCAAATACTTACCTCAAAGTTCCATTTTTCTTTTGTATTTCTTTTTCGATGATTGTTGAATGAATTAAGGCAAGACTCGTGGGAATAATTGCCTTGCCTCTGTGTAAGTGTTTGAGGAAGACAAACCATTCCAAAAGAGAGAGAGAGAATATGGATTTCATCTCCCCCATCCTCAAACTGGTCGGCTCTCAACTCATCGCAGAGTATGCCCGGATCCACGGCATCTCCGACAAGCTCCAGTCGTGGGGTGAGAAGCTGCCCGGGATCCAAGCCGTTCTGGATTCTGCCGAGGAAAAGCAGATGTACCACGATGACCCTTCTATTGCCCAGTGGCTCGCTGACCTCAGGGACGTCGCCTACGACATGGAGGACCTGCTCGACCACTTCTCTGTCGAAGCCAAGCGGGCCGAGTCCAAGGCACAGTCGTCCAAACTCCCTCACTGCCTCATCGCTTGCTGCTCTCCTTTCCACCCGCGCACCCTGATCTCCCGTCATCGTATGGCCAACGAGATCGAAGACATCGACCGAAGATTGGAGCAAGTTGTCGCCCGCATACCCATTCTCGGATTAGTCCAGATCTCAACGAGAGAGCCTCGCAACGACCAGCCTCGTTTCGTCACCACATCCCTGCCTGAGCCCAGGTTCGTGGGCAGGGAGAGGCAAATGGAGAAGCTGCTTGCTTGTTTGACCGGATCCGAAGCAGCAGCTGGCAACTCCGTCCGACCCTTTACAGTCATTTCGATCGTGGGGATGGGAGGACTCGGTAAAACTACCCTCGCACAGGAGTTGTATAATCACGAGTCCTTGAAAAAACCGGACTTCGCAGTCAAAGCCTGGGTCTGTGTCTCCGAAGTCTTTGACATGGCCGCCATCACCAAGAGCATACTGGACCAGGTAGACCCGTCTTCGTCCAGTGAGAAGAAGGATCTTAATCAGCTTCAGAGTTCTCTGAGAGAGAAGTTATCTGGAAAGAAGTTCCTTCTTGTGTTGGACGATGTCTGGAACGATAAGTATGAAGAGCTCGAGTCTCTGCTGAAGCCCTTATATTCCGGGAGTAAAGGAAGCAGGATTCTGCTCACAACAAGAAACTTGGAGGTCACTCGACTGATGGGGGATCCTAATTCCAAGCAGTTGGAATTAATGTCGTTGGAAGAGTGCTTATCCCTGCTTGCCTATCACTCCATAGGTGAGAAAAACTTTGAAGGCCACCCACATCTTCAAGAGATTTCCGTTCAATTGGCTATAAAGTGTAAGGGTCTGCCTCTTTCTATTAAGGCGATCGGAGGTATGCTGCGTTTCAAAACTGATGATGAACAATGGAAGCAAGTGTTAACTCATGGTTCTTGGGACAGAGAGGGGGGAAAGATCCCTCCAGCTTTGAAGTTGAGCTACGTTCATCTTCCCATTCACTTGAAGAGATGTTTCGCAGCTTGTGCATTGTTCCCGAAGGATTACGTATTCGACCAAGACGAGTTAATTCGATTGTGGATCATACAGGGTTTGGTGCAAAAAGGGACTGCCCGTACTTTCCGAGAGGCAGGGATGGAGAATCTCCGGCGGTTGGAGGCCTTGTCATTCCTTCAGAGAACAAGGGATGATAAGAATTTATATTCAATGCATGATCTTATCAATGACCTTGCGAAATCAGTCGATGCCCGCTCATATTTCAGCTCTGATGAGTTTAAAGAAGGCTCCTCCTCTTGTGAAGTGTTGTTCCTTGTTCGTCATGCAGCAATGGTCACTCAATTTTATGAACGTTGTCTATCGAAGAGATTTGAGGCGTTTCGCTCAATGAAGAAGCTGAGAACATTTATGCCATTTCGTATCTCAGAAGAGCGAGATGGAATTGCCTTTGTTTCTGATGATGTGATACAAGACTTGATCGTGGACATGAAGAATCTGAGGATGTTGTCGCTACGCTTCTTTAATGTTAAGCAAGTGCCAGACCGAATTAGAGAGTTGAAACTGTTACATTCCGTAGATTTTTCTTATACAGGTATTCAAGTGCTGCCGGAATCCATTTGTGACCTTGTGGAGTTGCAATCTCTACTGCTCCGAGGGTGTAAGGAGCTTCAAAAGTTGCCGAGAAACATTCACAAGTTGGCCAATCTTCTCCACCTCGACATAACCGATACTGAAAGTTTGCAGGAGATGCCGCCGCATATCGGCGATCTAAAAAATCTCGAGATACTCTCAGACTTTTCCGTGGGAAAAGAAGTCGGTCAGGAGTTGAAGCAACTGGGACCACTAGAACGCCTTCAACGAGAGTTGCACGTTAGTAATTTGTTTAATGTAGATGACGTCGAAGATGCGAGGATTGCTAATATATCAGGAAAGGAAGCGGTTCTCAAATTAAGCTTGGATTGGGGATCGTTCTCTGAAATTTCACGTGACGATAGCCATCAATTCAAGCTCCTCGACTATCTGCAACCTCCAAGGAAGATTGAATCACTTGAAATATGTCACTATGGGGCAAAAAGATTTCCAAAATGGTTTGATAATCATGACAGTATGAATAATGTCATGAGCATAACCCTGACAGGTTGTAAAAGCTTGGATTCCCTGCCACCTTTGGGACAATTTCCCCTGCTGGAAAGTTTGGACATTTGTGGTCTTCAAATGGTCTCTTCCATAGGTCCCGAGTTTTATGGGTACAGAAGGCCATTTTTTCGGTCATTGAAGAGCTTGAGCTTCAAGGACATGGGTGCCTGGGAGAAGTGGTTGTACAACGAAGAGGAGGAGAACGACTCGCCATTCCCTTGTCTCCGACAGCTAATCGTGGAGGGGTGTCCCAAACTGAAAGGAGGGTGCACTCTTAACCTTCCATCCCTCGTCGAAATTAATATTGATGGCTGCGATGGGAGATTTTTGAAATGTCTGGCAGGCCTTACTTCGATGAACGAGATGGTAATTAGGGAAATCCAGGAGCTGGTTCACTTTGAGGGGAGTTTGTCGACCTCTTGGACTGCGCTCGAAGAGATGAGGATTAAGAGATGTCCTCAATTTAAGTTCATCATGGGAGGGGATGGAGGGAAACAAGTTCCACCTAATCTAAAGGTTCTTCAAATAGTAGATTGCGGAGAGTTTGAGGAGCTGGTTCACTTTGAGGGGAGTTCGTCGACCTCTTGGACTGCGCTCGAAGAGATGAGGATTGAAAGATGTCCTCAATTTAAGTTCATCTTAGGAGGGGATGGAGGGAAACGAGTTCCACCTAATCTAAAGGTTCTTCAAATAGTAGATTGCGGAGAGTTCGAGAAGCTGCCGGAAGAGTTATCTGAACTTACATCTCTTAATGAGATGAGAATTGAAGGTTGCGAGAAGTTATGTTCCTTCCCCAGCGGGGAACTGCCTGCTTCGTTGAGAAAATTGGAGGTTCAAGGCTGCCCGAAAATGCCGCTGTCCCAGCTGATTAGCATAAGACTTTCATATTCTCTTGTGGAGCTTAGCCTATACAATCTGGAGGGGTTGGTGTCGATTACGAAATTAGTTGATGTTGGTAGTCCTCTCTCTCGGTCTCTGCAGAAATTGAAAATTCTGTATTGCGGAAGCCTCACGACTTTGACGGACAGCTTGCAACACCTGTCCGCACTCTCTGATCTTAATCTCTCGGATTGCCCAGCATTAGAGATGGAGATATTCCCTTCACTCCCCCGCAACCTGTCCTTCTTTGAGCTTGAGGATTGTCCAAAGGTGAAGTCTTTGCCTCATGACATACATCACCTCACATCCCTCAAAACACTAAATATTAGGAATTGTGAAGGTATTACGAGCTTATCATCCAGAGGAGGTCTGCCTCCCAACCTGGAGGCTCTTCATATTATTAGATGCAGAAATCTGAAACAGCCACTTGAGGAGTGGGGGTTAAGGGGTCTCACCGCCTTACGATCATTGAGCATCTGGGGAGAGATGGAGTGTGTGGATGAGATGGAGTGTTTTCCTCCTACTACTGTTGATGGAGACTGGAGTCGCCTCCTCCCTTCATCCCTCATCCATTTGTCTATTAGTGTTATGAAGAAGTTGGGGAGGGTGGGTGGGGGACTCAGACACCACCTCACCTCCCTTGAATATTTGTATATTTCGAACTGTCCGAGACTGAGGTGGTTACCAGACGACGGCCTCCCTGACTCCCTAGGACATTGCGAAATTGGAAGATGTACGGATGAGTTGGAGAAGAAATGCATGAAGGGGAAAGGAGAGTATTGGCATTCCCACCTCCGACTCATCCCGATATTTAACGAGAACCCTTTCAATTAATTCCGTATTCTTTTTTTTTCCCACATGAGCAATTGAGCATACACTTTTTTGTCTTATCAGGAGTTGGATATCTAATTTTGTTTCTAGAATCGCAAAAATAGTCTACTCGCTTGACAATTAGACGTGATGAACGTCATTACAGAAGAATGTGGAGACGCATAAAGCTTGAATGAATCATATCTCTATTTTCTTGCGATTAATTTCTCTTTCTATTTTTTATAAGGTGTTAATGATCACGTGATTCCCTTTACCAAAGCTAGGGGGGAGAGTAAAACAAGGCGGAGCAGATCAGCTAAGGGCTCAAACACAACCAATACAAACAAATCAATTTATTAATTATAACCCTCCATTCCTGTCACGGTCGTCCAAACTCCCTCACTGCCTCATCGCTTGCTGCTCTCCTTTCCGCCCGCGCGCCCTGATCTCTGGCCATCATATGGCCAATGAGATCGATGACATCGACCGAAGATTAAAGGATGTCTATGAAAAAATTCCCTCTCTCCAATTAGTCCGGAACTCGAGGAGCGAGCGTCACAGCTACCAGCCCCGTTTCGAAGCCACATCCCTGCCCGAGCCAAAGTTCGTGGGCAGGGAGAAGCAAATGGAGGAGCTGCTCGCTCGATTGACCAGTTCTGAAGCAACCCAAGGCTCCGTCCAACCCTTTACAGTCGTTTCGATCGTGGGGATGGGAGGACTCGGTAAAACTACCCTCGCGCAAGAGTTGTATAATCACGAGTCCTTGAAAACTGCGGACTTTGCAGTCAAAGCCTGGGTCTGTGTCTCCGATGTCTTTGACATGGCCGCCATCACCAAGTGCATCCTGGACAAGGTAACCCCGTCTTCATCCAGTGTAGAGAAGGATCTGGATAGGCTTCAGAGTTCTCTGAGAGGGAAGTTATCTGGAAAGAAGTTCCTTCTTGTGTTGGACGATGTCTGGAACGATAAGTATGAAGAGCTCGAGTCTCTGCTGAAGCCCTTATATTCCGGGAGTAAAGGAAGCAGGATTCTGCTCACAACAAGAAACTTGGAAGTCGCTCGACTGATGGGGGATCCTGATTCGAAGCAGTTGGAATTAATGTCGTTGGAAGAGTGCTTATCCCTGCTTGCCTATCACTCCATAGGTGAGAAAAATTTTGAAGGCCACCCACATCTTCAAGAGATTTCCATTCAATTGGCTAGAAAGTGTAAGGGTCTGCCTCTTTCTATTAAGGCGATCGGAGGTATGCTGCGTTTCGAAACTGATGATGAACAATGGAAGCAAGTGTTAACTCATGGTTCTTGGGACAGAGAGGGGGGAACGATCCCTCCAGCTTTGAAGTTGAGCTACGTTCATCTTCCCATTCACTTGAAGAGATGTTTCGCAGCTTGTGCATTGTTCCCGAAGGATTACGTATTCGACCAAGACGAGTTAATTCAATTGTGGATCATACAGGGTTTGCTGCAAAAAGGGACTGCCCGAACTCTCCGAGAGGTGGGGATGGAGAATCTCCGTCGGTTGGAGGCCTTGTCATTCCTTCAGAGAACAAGGGATGATAAGAATTTTTATTCAATGCATGATCTTATCAATGACCTTGCGAAATCAGTCGATGCCCACTCATATTTCAGCTCTGATGCGAAGTGTTGTTCCTTGACAAAGTTCGTCATGCAGCATTAGTCACTCAACATTTTGAACGTTGTTGCTCGAAGAAATTTGAGGCGTTTCGCTCAATGAAGAAGTTGCGAACATTTATGCCATTCTTAGAAGGGGGAGAGGGAATGCCTTTTGTTTCTGATGATGTGATACAAGACTTGATCATGGACATGAAGAATCTGAGGATGTTGTCACTACGCTTCTTTAAAATTAAGCAGGTGCCGGACCGAATTGGAGAGTTCAAAATGTTACGTTCTGTAGATTTTTCTTATACATATATCCAAATGCTGCCGGAATCCATTTGTGACCTTGTGGAGTTGCAATCTCTACTACTCCGAGGGTGTATGAATCTTATAAAGTTGCCGAGAAACATTCACAAGCTGTCCAATCTTCTCCACCTCGACATAACCGACACGGAAAGTTTACAGGAGATGCCGCCATGTATCGGCGATCTAAAAAATCTCGAGATACTCTCAGACTTTGTCGTGGGAAAAGAAGTCGGTCAGGAGTTGAAGCAACTGGGACCACTAGAACGCCTTCAACGAGAGTTGCACATTCGTAATTTGTTTAATGTAGAAGACGTCGAAGACGCGAGGATTGCTAATATATCTAGAAAGGAAGCGGTTCTCGAATTAAGCTTGGATTGGGGATCGTGCTCTGAAATTTCACGTGACGATAGCCATCAATTCAAGCTCCTCGACTATCTGCAACCTCCGAGGAAGATTGAATCACTTGAAATATGTCACTATGAGGCAAAAACATTTCCAAAATGCTTTGATAATCATTTCAGTATGAATAATGTCACGAGCATAACCCTTAGAGGTTGTAAAAGCTTGGATTCCTTGCCACCTTTGGGACAACTTCCCTTGCTGGAATGTTTGAACATTTGTGGTCTTCAAATGGTTGTACAACGGAGAGGAGGAGAACGACTCGCCATTCGCTTGTCTCCGACGGCTAATCATTATGGGGTGTCCCAAATTGAAAGGAGGGTGTACTCTTAACCTTCCATCCCTCGTCGAGACCAAGATTCAATGTTGCGATGGGAGATTTTTGAAATGTTTGGCAGGCCTTACTTCGATGAACGAGATGGTAATTAGGGAAATCCAGGAGCTGGTTCACTTTGAGGGGAGTTTGTCGACCTCTTGGATTGCGCTCGAAGAGATGAGGATTGAGAGATTTCCTCAATTTAAGTTCATCGTGGGAGGGGATGGAGGGAAACAAGTTCCACCTAATCTAAAGGTTCTTCAAATAGTATATTGCAGAGAGTTCGAGGAGCTGGTTCACTTTGAGGGGAGTTTGTCGACCTCTTGGACTGCGCTCGAAGAGCTGAGGATTGAGAGATGTCCTAAATTTAAGTTCATCGTGGGAGGGGATGGAGGGAAACGAGTTCCACCTAATCTAAAGGTTCTTCAAATAGTAGATTGTGGAGAGTTCGAGAAGCTGCCGGAAGAGTCATCTGAACTTACATCTCTTAATGAGATGAGTATTGGAGGTTGCAAGAAGTTATATTCCTTCCCCAGCTAGGGACTGCCTGCTTCGTTGAGAAAATTGGGGCTTCGAGACTGCCCGAAAATGCCACAGTCCCAGCTGATTAGCGTAAGACTTCCGTATTCTCTCGTGGAGCTTGGACTATTCAATCTGGAGGGGTTGGTGTCGATTACAAAATTAGTTGATGTTGGTAGTCCTCTCTCTCGGTCTCTGCAGATATTGGAAATTGGGAATTGTGAAAGCCTTGCGACTTTGACGGACAGCTTGCAACACCTGTCCGCCCTCTCTGATCTTAATCTCTGGGATTGCCCAGCATTAGAAATGGAGATATTCCCTTCACTCCCCTGCAACCTGTCCAAGTTTAATCTTCGCAATTGTCCAACGGTGAAGTCTTTGCCTCATGACATACATCACCTCACATCCCTCAAAACACTATATATTGAGAATTGTGAAGGTGTCACGAGCTTATCATCAAGAGGAGGTCTGCCTCCCAACCTGGAGATTCTTCGGATTGATAATTGCAGAAATCTGAATCAGCCACTTGAGGAGTGGGGGTTGAAGGGTCTCACTGCCTTAAAAATGTTGTCTATTTTGGGAGAGATGGAGTGTTTTCCTCCTAGTGTTTATGATGGAGACTGGAGTCGCCTCCTCCCTTCATTCCTCGTCAGTTTGACTATTAGGAAAATGAAGAAGTTGGAGAGGGTGGGTGGGGGACTCAGACACCACCTCACCTCCCTTGAATATTTGTATATTTCGAACTGTTCGAGACTGAGGTGGTTACCAGACGACGGCCTCCCTGACTCCTTAGAATTTTTCTGGATTAGTGGATGTAGGGATGAGTTGGAGAAGAAATGCATGAAGGGGAAAGGAGAGTATTGGCATTCCCACCTCCGACTCATCCCGATATTCAACGAGAGCCATGTGGTTTAATTCCGTATATTCTTTTTTTTTCCCACATGAGCAATTGAGCATACACTGTTTTTTGTCTTATCAGGAGTTGGATATCTAATTTTATTTCTAGAATCGCAAAAATAGTCGACTCGGCTTGACAATTAATGTCATTACAGCAGAATGTGGACACGCATGAGAGGATATATTATTAACAATATATTAACAACTAATGACGACGTCAGAATCCATTGTTTGGAAGATAAAGCTTGAATGAATCATATCTCTATTTTCTTGCGATTAATTTTTCTTTCTATTTTATATAAGGTGTTACAGTCACCTGATTAAAGCTAATGATCATCTGATTCCCTTTACCAAAGCAAGGGGGAGAGTAAATGTCACACACACGAATTCAACATCAGCACTTTCCTGGTGTAGCTCTAGCCACGCCCGCGGCCGATTTAATCAACAATAACTCCATACCAGCAGCTCGTGGAGCTGCTCTTCAAAGCCAGTGACTATAGTTCCTTCTCATCTTCACACAAGAGGACCAAAGCCTCCCATCGTTGGAAACGCTGGCAGGCACTCGCTGCAATCTGCCGGAAAATTCGACAGACTCACCAGAAAAATCGTTACTCTCTGAGAAAAAAATCTAATAGTTTTCTAAGGAAATACTCAATGCAACAACTCTCCATCAAATCAACATTACAAAAGAATTTAAAGGGCAAATTACCAGACTACTCATCTCCCTAAATTAAAATAAATCTACCATTACCAAAAACCACAACAATAATCTCTTAATCTACCCATTAAAAAATAATAAATTGTCTTAAATTAATTTTATTTTCAACACTCCCCTTAAAATTGATTTTCTTCATAATTCCAAGGTTGCTGCTCATCTTGCAGAAAACATCCACATCATAAAATATATGTAACTTGATCAATATGATTCTTCACCAACGCTTGAGCAGATTTGTTGTGACAAAGATTGTGATTGTTTCATTCTCTGTCAAGCCTATCTCTTTCAACATAATCCTTGCTAGCATGTTGATGCGATTATCTCTGTTCCTCAGGACTAAGTGTTTTACCTTTGTACTCGGGGCTTCCGCGAGCTGAACAGGTGACTGATTAACAAGTTGTTGCTTTTATGGAAGGGTTATACCGAAACAAGTTTCTTGCTTAATGTTTTCTTCTTCTAGGATTTAATATTTTCCCCTACTCCTCGAGGCAAAAGAAAAGTGGTGATATCAACAAATATTGCGGAGACATCTTTGACATTGGAGGTCATTGACAGCGGGTTCTCCAACAAGTAGCTCAATCTTCTTTCTGTGTTAGATTTATTTTTTAGAGACTAAGACATCATACTGTCCAATTGCCGATTATAGTTGTTGGAATGATTCCGTACCAATCTGCAGAGAATTCGCCAATTTTTCCCAGTTAATTTTTATCTCCTATCTAGGGAATATACATCACATGAATGGTTCTTGCCCAGTGTTGGATGTGATTAATCCAGCTGCTGGCGTAGTACATGTATATACAAATGTAGTTGACCGTTATTACTTTTCTATGCTTAATCTGCAGATTACGGACATCAGAACCTTGTGGTGGCACCTATATCTCAGGCATCTGCTAGACAGAGAGCTGGTAGGGCCGTAAGAGTTCGTCCTGGAAAATGTTACAGGTGATTGTGGGAAGTTTGACGTATGAAATGATGTTTGATCTCCCAAATATATTTTATTCGAAAAAGCCTTCCTCCTGAAGAAGTTGCTGCTTGTTTTTTGTCCTTTCAATCCAAGTTGTACACAGAAGAGCATTTTCTCAAGGAGATGTCTGCCCAGGGTATTTCAGAGATTCAGAGATCAAACCCCGTTTCATGCGTAATTCAGGTTCTGCTAGCCTTAGTATGATCATATTTCAGCCAATCAGGCTGTTGTTTGTGAGTTTTTGAGGGAGAAAGAAGTGCTTTCAATTGTGGTCCAAATGGAGCACACAGAAATGCCATTGCCTTCTTTGAACGTTTTAGTTGGTGATCTCAAATGCTGGAAATTAATTGGTAAAATAATCGGCTACGGCATTATTTTTTATGTACAAAAGAGGTCTTTGCCATTTTTTTTTCTTTTTCATCTTACCGTTGAAAGCTCTTGGGATAGGTAACTGGCCAGCTTCTCCATCGCCAGAATCAGTGATTCGGGCACTTGAGATACTCTACTCTCTTGTGGTGCTTGACGACGATGCAAAACTTACTTCGCCTGTTGGATTTCATGTTGCTGAAATACCCCAATGGTATGAAACCCTTTTTTTTCATTTTGCATATCCAGCATCAAAGCTATGTACCCATTCACAGTTGTTATATGTATATTATCATAGAGCCTCACTTCATGGCGTCTCTTTATTCTATGTCGACAATAGTAACAGAAGTTGAATCTTTATAAAGTGGTGATGTGGTCCTCCCAAATACTTACCTCAAAGTTCTGTTTCCCTTTTTCTTTTGTATTACTTTTTTGATGATTTGTTAATTTTCGTTTTCTACGATAGCACACTTTCTGAAAGTTAGTGCTGTGATGTGTAATTTTATTCACACTCTTGAATATGGTGAGGCTGCCAATGTGTTTTAAATTAACTAGTTGAAGCATTCTGGTTTAAACTTATGACATATGTCTCATTCCCGCCTACTTCTCTAGAGTGAAACAGGAGGTAATAATTACTGACGATGACGAATTTTCTGCAGGAGCCAACGATTTCGAAGATGATGTTGTCTGCCAACCAACTAGGCTGTTCAGAGGAGATACTCACAATTTCGGCAGTACTTTCTGTTCAAGTAAACCCTTCTGACCTTACAGAATAGATGTAAACGCATGGAGTTCATTTGGAAACAATTTCAGTAAGCTTTTCACAAATTGATCAAATTATGGCTTGGTAGTCTATTTGGGTCGCTGGTCGTGGAGTTATATCCAATTTTGTTTTTACTACTTTTTGCAAGTGCCTGAAGGCCAAGCTTCTTCTTTCTTGCAGGGTGACCATGTGACATTCCTAAACGTCTACAAAGGATTCCTTGAATCTGGGAAATCATCCAATTGGTGTTACAAGAATTATATTAATTACCACGCCATGGTATGAGCTCAATTTTCAACCTCTGTGTATGATGTTATATTTTTAATGTTTTTGCTTGTGTTGTGCAGAAAAAAGTCATTGAAATTAGAGAACAACTTCAAAGAATAGCCCAGAGGTTAGGCATAGACCTTAAATCTTGTGAAGGAAATTTGCAGGTTAACTTCTGCAGACCCATGCTAGAACTTCTATTTTGTTTTAGTTTCATTGTTCAATAGAAATGGTAGCTTAGCTGGCTGTTTCGCCCTTGATTTTTATCTTATCTCACAGGCCGTAAGGAAGGTGGTGACTGCTGGGTTCTTCGCCAACGCCTGTCGTCTTGAAGTGAGTTCCTTCAATTTGCTTTTCGCAACCTCTGGTTTACAATCTTTTGGATCTAATCCCTAGAAATACTGTTGCTTCTTGTGTTGGGCTTATGTAACGAAAAGCCGTATAGTCACAATGGGATGTACAAGACACTCAGAGCATCGCAGGAAGTTTACATCCACCCATCATCGGTGTTATTTAGGTGAGCACATCATATCCATCCAATAAAATATATATATATATATTTGGTTGAATGCATATCCGTCAGCACTACGACTACTCCGTTCATTCCTCTCCTAGGATTGACTCTGAGTTTAGTATTAGATGTGGCTATCTCTTCCTTTTTACTGAATTTTGTGCTACTCGATCATTTCTTGTGAGACAGAGTCAATCCGAAGTGGGTTCTGTATCAAACGATCGTTTCAACTGACCGGCGGTACATGCCAACGTCATCTCGATCGAGCCTTCTTGGTTAACTGAAGTCGCCCCTCACTTCTACTGGAAACAAGGACTTTGAAACTCCATGCTATGCTCCTTAATACCCGAATCGGATCAAGTGAAATCTACAAATGCGAAATGAGCCAATGCCTATGTTTATGTTCATCTTTCCGGTATTAAAACAAGTTCCAGATGAAATTGCACATGTGAGTTGTTCAGGCCATCTTAGCATTAACCCCGAGTTTCGCTGCAAGAGAATCGCACTTCGGAAAACACTTGTAAAAATTTTGCAATCTCATCATTTCTTTGCATAGGTTTATTTCCTAAGTTATTCCTTTAGTGATATATCTTAGACGGTGTTTAGAAAGTATAAGACAGGGCGACGTAATCTCTTGGTTAATAATTGTCATAATTTATGGAATTGGTCAAAATGTGTTAACAATAACAACATCTTGTTTGAAAATGGGATGAATTGGTTATTAATAAGAGTTGCTAATTTTGAGAAAGAAGGAAATATTCAGGCCACGTGGACTAATAATAACCATTATTAGTCCACTTTTTGTTCGTTGTTTTAAGCAAAAGACTCGATTCTAACGATCTTAATTTTAGGCCCACTTTTAACAGAGAGGGCAAATACTAGTTCGATAAATATGATAAATTATTATATTATTTCGTCAAATACGAGCGTCTGTCCTTTTCCTTTCTCTAGTTTTTATCTGTGAATATTTATTTATTTTGCCTTCCTATTTTTTTTTTCGAATTCCTAAATTTTATTAAATCCAATCCTTTTTTAGTTCGAAAATTGAAAGTTCCTCTCGGTTATGGGTTGTGTTTTGTCGGAGTTATGCTCCCAAATGTGATTAGTGGAAAAAAAAATTCACAAAATAGAGTAAATAGTATAGAAATTTCTAAAATATAACGTCAAATTCAATAAAATCGACTATCAAAATGTTAAAAATAAAAAAGGAAGTAAAACTGATTAAGAGTAAGAAAAGCTCAAGTCAATTCTTTGCAAACTGTCTAAGAAAAAGCTCAGGTCACTCTCAAGAACATGGACCATTGAGTGAAACCAATTAAATGACAGTAATTCATTTTTAGAATTAGTACAAAACTCGGGAATTGATCGTTAATGCGTTATCATGTCCAATCATCACTCATACCGTCGATCTGATAAAATATCTACATGGCGGGCCATGTAGATAGCCAATGCTTGTCAGTTTGTGTAGGATGATTGTTGAATGAATTAAGGCAAGACTCGTGGGAATAGGGGCAAATATATTTACCAAACAAACCAATGCTTGTCAGTTTGTGTAGGATGATTGTTGAATGAATTAAGGCAAGACTCGTGGGAATAGGGGCAAAGCCTTGGGTCAGTTGTTTTTTACCCACCAAAAGCAAAAGGAAGAGACTTGTCAGTCTATGCTCTGTTCAGTCACATGGCCTCAATATTCTTTTTTACTTTTTTTATTTTCTCTGTCCTTTTCCTTTTTCTATTTTTTATCTGAGAATATTTATTTATTTTGCCTTCCTATTTTTATTTTTTTCGAATTCCTAAATTTTATTAAATTCAATCCTTTTTTAGTTCGAGAATTGAAAGTTCCTCTCGGTTATGGGTTGTGTTTTGTCGGAGTTATGCTCCCAAATGTGATTAGTCGAAAAAGCTCAAGTTAATTCTTTGCAAACTGTCGATCTGATAAAATATTTGTAAATATGGAGATGAAATTTAAAATATCTAGTGGCGGGCCATGTAGATATTGTCCGGAGTCCATCCTTTCAGTCTTTTATTTGGCCGACACGAAACGACCTTTGTTTGTCTGTTTCTGTAAGATGGATGGATGGATGGATGGATGAGCAAAGAAGACTCGTGGGTGGTCAAAGTCTTTGGTTCAGTTGGTTTAATAATAATAATATGCCTCTGTGAAGGAACACAAACTATTCCAAAATAGAGAGATAGAGAGAGAATATGGATTTCATCTCCCCCGTCCTCAAACTGATCGGCTCTCAACTCATCGCCGAGTATGCTCGGATTCACGGCATCTCCGACAAGCTCAACTCGTGGGGTGAGAGGCTGCCCTGGATCCAAGCCTTTTTGGATTCTGCCGAGGAAAAGCAGATGTACGACGATGATTCTGCTACTGTCAAGTGGCTCGCTGACCTCAGGGACGTGGCCTACGACATGGAGGACCTGCTCGACCGCTTCTCTGTCGAGGCGAAACGGGAGGCACCCAAGTTGCAGGCCCTGTCAAGGTCGTCGAAACTCCCACACTGCCTCATCGCTTGCTGCTCTCCTTTCCGCCCGCGCGCCCTGATCTCTGGCCATCATATGGCCAATGAGATCGATGACATCGACCGAAGATTAAAGGATGTCTATGAAAAAATTCCCTCGCTCCAATTAGTCCGGAACTCGAGGAGAGACCGTCACAGCTACCAGCCCCGTTTCGAAACCACATCCCTGCCCGAGCCAAAGTTCGTGGGCAGGGAGAAGCAAATGGAGGAGCTGCTCGCTCGATTGACCAGATCTGAAGCAACCCAAGGCTCCGTCCAACCCTTTACAGTCGTTTCGATCGTGGGGATGGGAGGACTCGGTAAAACTACCCTCGCACAAGAGTTGTATAATCACGAGTCCTTGAAAACTGCGGACTTCGCAGTCAAAGCCTGGGTCTGTGTCTCCGAAGTCTTTGACATGGCCGCCATCACCAAAAGCATACTGGACAAGGTAGCCCCGTCTTCGTCCAGTGCGGAGAAGGATCTGGATAGGCTTCAGAGTTGTCTGAGGGACAAGTTATCTGGAAAGAAGTTCCTCCTTGTGCTGGACGATGTCTGGAACGATAAGTATGAAGAGCTCGAGTCCCTGCTGAAGCCCTTATATTCCGGGAGTAAAGGAAGCAGGATTCTGCTCACAACAAGAAACTTGGAGGTCGCTAGACTGATGGGGGATCCTGATCCGAAGCAGTTGGAATTAATGTCGTTGGAGGAGTGCTTGTCTCTGCTTGCCTATCACTCCATAGGTGAGAAAAACTTTGAAGGCCACCCACATCTTCTAGAGATTTCTGTTCAATTGGCTATAAAGTGTAAGGGTCTGCCTCTTTCTATTAAGGCGATCGGAGGTATGCTGCGTTTCAAAACTGACGATGAACAGTGGAAGCAAGTGTTAACTCATGGTTCTTGGGACAGAGAGGGGCAAAAGATCCCTCCAGCTTTGAAGTTGAGCTACGTTCATCTTCCCATTCACTTGAAGAGATGTTTCGCAGCTTGTTCATTATTCCCCAAGGATTACGTATTCGACCAAGACGAGTTAATTCAATTGTGGATCATACAGGGTTTGGTGCAAGAAGGGACTGCCCGAACTTTCCGAGAGGCGGGGATGGAGAATCTCCGTCGGTTGGAGGCCTTGTCATTCCTTCAGAGGACAAGGGATGATAAGAATTTCTATTCAATGCATGATCTTATCAATGACCTCGCGAAATCAGTCGATGCCCGCTCATATTTCAGCTCTGATGAGTTTAAAGAAGGCTCCTCCTCTTATGGAGTGTTGTTCCTTGTTCGTCATGCAGCAATGGTCACTCAATATTATGAACATTGTCTATCGAAGAGATTTGAGGCGTTTCGCTCAATGAAGAAGCTGAGAACATTTATGCCATTTCAAATCTCAAAAGAGCGAGAGGGAATTGCCTTTGTTTCTGATGATGTGATACAAGACTTGATCGTGGACATGAAGAATCTGAGGATGTTGTCGCTACGCTTCTTTAAAATTATGCAGGTACCGGACCGAATTGGAGAGTTCAAATTGTTACGTTCCGTAGATTTTTCTTATACATATATCCAAGTGCTGTCGGAATCCATTTGTGACCTTGTGGAGTTGCAATTTCTACTGCTCCGAGGGTGTGACGAGCTTCAAAAGTTGCCGAGAAACATTCACAAGCTGTCCAATCTTCTCCACCTCGACATAACCGGGACAAAAGTCCTGCAGGAGAATATGCCGCCACGTATCGGCGATCTAACGAAACTCGAGATACTCTCAGACTTTGTCGTGAGAAAAGAAGTCGGTCAGGAGTTGAAGCAACTGGGACCACTCGTACACCTTCAACGAGAGTTGCACGTTCATAATTTGCTCAATGTAGATGACGTCGAAGATGCGAGGATTGCTAATATATCTGGAAAAGAAGCGGTTATCGCATTAAGCTTGGATTGGGGATCGTGTTCTGAAATTGCACATGAAGATGACCATCAATTCAAGCTCCTCGACCTTCTTCGACCTCCGAGGAAGATTGAATCACTTGAAATATGTCGCTATGGGGCCAAAAGATTTCCAAAATGGTTTGATAATCAATACAGTTTGAATTATGTCATGAGCATAACCCTGAGAGGTTGTGAAAATGTAGATTCATTGCCACCATTTGGACAACTTCCCTTGCTGGAAAGGTTGGAAATGAGCGGTCTTGAAGGGATATCTTCCTTAGGTCCCGAGTTTTATGGGTCCAGAAGGCCATTTTTTCGGTCATTGAAGAGCTTGTGCTTCGAGAACATGGGTGCCTGGGAGAAGTGGTTGTACAACGGAGAGGAGGAGAACGACTCGCCATTCCCTTGTCTCCGACAGCTAATCGTGGAGGGGTGTCCCAAACTAAAAGGAGGGTGCACTCTTAGCTTTCCATCACTCGTCGAAATTAATATTGATGGCTGCGATGGGAGATTTTTGAAATGTCTGGCAGGTCTTACTTCGATGAACAAGATGGTAATTAAGGAAATCCAGGAGCTGGTTCACTTTGAGGGGAGTTTGTCGACCTCTTGGACTGCGCTCGAAGAGATGGGGATTGAGAGATGTCCTCAATTTAAGTACATCTTGGGAGGGGATGGAGGGAAACGAGTTCCACCTAATCTAAAGGTTCTGCAAATAGTAGATTGCGGAGAGTTCGAGGAGCTGGTTCACTTTGAGGGGAGTTTGTCGACCTCTTGGACTGCGCTCGAAGAGATGAGGATTGAGAGATGTCCTCAATTTAAGTTCATCTTGGGAGGGGATGGAGGGAAACGAGTTCCACCTAATCTAAAAGTTCTTCAAATAGTAGATTGCGGAGAGTTCGAGGAGCTGGTTCACTTTGAGGGGAGTTTGTCGACCTCTTGGACTGCGCTCGAAGAGATGAGGATTGAGAAATGTCCTCAATTTAAGTTCATCTTGGGAGGGGATGGAGGGAAACGAGTTCCACCTAATCTAAAAGTGCTTCAAATAGTAGATTGCAGAGAGTTCGAGAAGCTGCCGGAAGAGTTATCTGAACTTACATCTCTTAATGAGATGAGAATTACAGGTTGCGAGAAGTTATGTTCCTTCCCCAGCGGGGGAAAACTGCCTGCTTCGTTGAGAAAATTGGAGGTTCAAGGATGCCCGAAAATGCCGCAGTCCCAGCTTATTAGCATAAGACTTTCGTATTCTCTCGTGGAGCTTAGCCTATACAATCTAGAGGGGTTGGTGTCGATTACGAAATTAGTTGATGTTGGTAGTCCTCTCTCTCGGTCTCTGCAGAAATTGGAAATTGAGCATTGCGAAAGCCTTGCCACTTTGACGGACAGCTTGCAACACCTGTCCGCCCTCTCTGATCTTGATCTCCGGCATTGCCCAGCATTAGAGATGGAGATATTCCCTTCACTCCCCTGCAACCTGTCCAGGTTTACGATTGTCAATTGTCCAAAGGTGAAGTCTTTGCCTTATAACATGCACCATCTCGCATCCCTCAAAACAATAAATATTTATAATTGTAAAGGTATCACGAGCTTATCATCGAGAGGAGGTCTGCCTCCCAATCTGGAGGTCCTTACCATACATGAATGTAAAAATCTGAATCAGCCACTTGAGGAGTGGGGGTTGAGGGGTCTCACCGCCTTACAAGAATTGAGGATATGGGGAGAGATGGAGTGTGTGGATGAGATGGAGTGTTTTCCTCCTAGTGTTTATGATGGAGACTGGAGTCGTTTCCTCCCTTCACCCCTCCTCCATTTGGATATTCGAAATATGAAGAAGTTGGAGAGGGTGGGTGGGGGACTCAGACACCACCTCACCTCCCTTGAAACTTTGGGTATTTGGAACTGTCCGAGACTGAGGTGGTTACCAGACGACGGCTTCCCTGACTCCCTAAAAAGTTTCTTCATTGAAGGATGTAGGGATGAGTTGGAGAAGAAATGCATGAAGGGGAAAGGAGAGTATTGGCATTCCCACCTCCGACTCATCCCGGAGTTGAACGTTTTCAATTAATTCCGTATTCTTTTTTTTTTCCCACATGAGAAATTGAGCATACACTTTTTTGTCTTATCAGGAGTTGGATATCTAATTTTATTTCTAGAATCGCAAAAATAGTCGACTCGCTTGACAATTAGACGTGATGAATATCATTACAGAAGAATGTGGACACGCATGAGAGGATATATTAACAACTAATGACGACGCCAGAACCCATTGTTTGGAAGATAAAGAAGCTTGAATGAATCATATCTCTATTTTCTTGCGATTAATTTCTCCGATAAGGTGTTAATGGGTACTGTAAATTTACCGTCACCCGATGAAAGCTAATGATGACCTGATTCCCTTTACCAAAGCTAGGGGGGAGAGTAAAACAAGACGGAGCAGATCAGCTAAGGGCTCAAACACAACCAATACAAACAAATCAATTTATTAATTATACAACAAAAAAAAATGGAAAAAAATGATCCCCATCTAACATTAGAGAAATGTCACACACGAATTCAACCTCAGCACTTTCCTGGTGTAGCTCTAGCCACGCCGGCGGCCGATTTAATCAACAACAACTCCATACCAGCAGCTCGTGGAGCTGCTTTTCAAAGGCAGTGACTATAGTTCCTTCTCAGCTTCACACAAGAGAACCAAAGCCTCCCTTTGTTGGAAACGCTGGCGGGCATTCGCTGCAATCTGCCGGAAAATTCGACAGACTCAACGGAAAAATCGTTAGACTCTCTAAGAAAAAAATCTGATAATTTTCTAGGGAAATACTCCCTGCAACAACTCTCCATCAAATCAACATTGCAAAAGAATTTAAAGGGCAAATTACCAGACTACTCATCTCCCTAAATTAAAATAAATCTACCATTACCAAAAACCACAACAATAATCTCTTAATCTACCCATTAAAAAATATATTAAATTCAAGATTAAATTCTCCGACATAAATTGTCTTAAATTAATTTTATTTCCAACACTCCCCTTAAAATTGATTTTCTTCATAACTCCAAGAATGCTGCTCATCTTGCAGAAAACATCCACTCTAAGAGGCTTCGTAAAAATATCCGCAAGTTGATCAACAGGATCCTCGCCAACGCTTGAGCAGATTTGTTGTGACAAAGATCGTGGTTGTTTCATTCTCCGTCAAGCCTATCTCTTTAAATATTCTCCTTAGCCAGATTGCGTGACAAGCGCATGCGTATTACATCTCAAGTAGCTGACCAATGTTTTCTCTTTTCATCGTATCTTGGCTGATTTGTCAGCCAAATAAGCTTGCTAGCATGTTGATGCGATTATCTCTGTTCCTCAGGACTAATTGTTTTACCTTTGTACTCGGGCCTTCCGCGGGCTGAACAGGTGACTGATTAACAAGTTGTTGTTTTTATGGAAGGCTTATACTAAAATAATTTTCTTATATAAATTTTTCCTCCTCTTCTAGGATTTAATATTTTCCCCTACTCCTCGAGGCAAGAGAAAAGTGGTGATATCAACAAATATAGCGGAGACATCTTTAACATCTTGTGGTGGCACCTATATATCAGGCATCTGCTAGACAGAGAGCTGGTAGGGCCGGAAGAGTTCGTCCTGGAAAATGTTACAGGTGATTGTGGGAAGTTTGACGTATGAAATGATGTTTGATCTCCCAAATATATTTTATTCGGAAAAGCCTTCCTCCTGAAGAAGGAGCTGCTTGCTTTTTTACTTCCAATCCAAGTTGTACACAGAAGAGTATTTTCTCAAGGAGATGGCTGCTCATGGTATTCCAGAGATTCAGAGATCAAACCTCGTTTCATGCGTAATTCAGGTACTGTTGGCATTAGTCCGATCGTATTTCAGCCAATCAGGCTGTTGTTTGTGAGTTTTCGAGGGAGAAAGAAGTGCTTTCAATTGTGGTCCAAATGGAGCACACAGAAATGCCATTGCCTTCTTCGAACGTTTTAGTTAGTGATCTCAAATGATGGAAATTAATTGGTAAAATAATCGGCTAAGGCATTATTTTTTATGTAGGAAAGAGGTTTTTACCTTTTTTTTCTTTTTCATCTTATAGTTGAAAGCTCTTGGGATAGATAATATACTAGGCTTTAACTGGCCAGCTTCTCCATCGCCAGAATTAATGATTCGGGCACTTGAGATACTCTACTCTCTTGAGGTGCTTAACGACGATGCAAAACATACTTCGCCTGTTGGATTTCATGTTGCTGAAATACCCCTGGTATGAAACCGTTTTCTTTCATTTTGCATATCCAGCATCAAAGCTATGTACCCATTCACAGTTGTTATATTTATATTATCATAGAGTCTCACTTCATGGCTTCTCTTTATTCTATGTCGACAATAATAACAGAAGTTGAATCCTGATAAAGTGGTGATGTGGTCCTCCCAAATACTTACCTCAAAGTTGCGTTTCCCTTTTTCTTTTGTATTACTTTTTCGATGATTTGTTAATTTTCGTTTTCTACGATAGCACACTTTCTGAAAGTTAGTGCTGTGCTGTGTAATTTTATTCACACTCTTGAATATGGTGAGGCTGCCAATGTGTTTTAAATTAACAAGTTGAAGCATTCTGGTTTAAACTTATGACATATGTCTCCTTCCCGCCTACTTCTCTAGAGTGAAACAGGAGGTAATAATTACTGATGACGACGAGTTTTCTGCAGGAGCCAATGATTTCGAAGATGATGTTGTCTTCCAACCAACTAGGCTGTTCAGAGGAGATACTCACAATTTCGGCAGTACTTTCTGTTCAAGTAAACCCTTCTGACCTTACAGCGTAGATGTAAACGCATGGAGTTCATTTGGAAACAATTTCAGTAAGCTTTTCACAAATCGATCAAATTATGGCTTGGTAGTCTATTTGGGTCGCTGGTCGTGGAGTACGCAAGGAATTCGATGAGGCCAAAATGCGTTTTGTTGCAGCTGAGGTACGTGTTTAATATATATCCGGATTTAACTCACTTGTTTGAAACCGCACTCGAGCACAACTCGGCCAGAACGTTATAATATTTAGCAACTGTATCAATCATATCATTTTGTTTATAGTTGGGACAACCTCTTTGCGCTCTTCCCTACGTAGATATCTCATTCCTTACAGAAATTTATATCCAATTTTGTTTTTACTACTTTTTGCAAGTGCATGAAGGCCAAGCTTCTTCTTTCTTGCAGGGTGACCATGTGACATTCCTAAACGTCTACAAAGGATTCCTTGAATCTGTGAAATCATCCAATTTGTGTTACAAGAATTATATTAATTACCACGCCAACCCGTGTGTATGCTGTTCTATTTTTAATGTTGTTGCTTGTGTTGTGCAGAAAAAAGTCATTGAAATAAGAGAACAACTTCAAAGAATAGCCCAGAGGTTAGGCATAGACCCATGCAAGAACTTCTATTTTGTTTTAGTTTCACTGTTCAATAGAAATGGTAGCTTAGCTGGCTGTTTCTCCTATTAATTTTTATCTTTTATCGCAGGCCGTAAGGAAAGCGGTGACTGCTGGGTTCTTCGCCAACGCCTGTCGTCTTGAAGTGAGTTCCTTCAATTGGCTTTTCGCAACTTCTGGTTTACAACCTTTTGGATCTAATCCCTAGAAATGCTGTTGCTTCTTGTGTTGGGCTTATGTAACGAAAAGCCATACAGTCACAATGGGATGTACAAGACACTCCAAGCATCGCAGGAAGTATACATTTCACCCATCATCGGTGTTATTTAGGTGAGCACATCATTTCAGCCAATAAGAAATATATATGTATATTTGGTTGAATGCATATCCGTCAGTACTACGACTACTCCGTTCATTCCTCTTCTAGGATTGACTGTGAGTTTAGTATTAGATGTGGCTATGTCTTCCTTTTTACCGATTTTTTTACTACTCGATCGTTTCTTGTGACACAGAGTCAATCCGACGTGGGTTCTGTATCAAACTATCGTTTTAACTGACCGACGGTACATGCGCAACGTCATCTCGATCGAGCCTTTTTGGTTGACTGAAGTCGCCCCTCACTTCTACCAGAAACAACGACTTTGACACTCCATGCTATGCTCCCTAATACCTATGTTTATGTTCATCTTTCGGGTATTAAAACAAGTCCCAGATGAAATTGCACATGTGAGGTATTCAGGCCATCTTAGCATTAACCCCGAGTTACGTTACAAGAGGATCGTACTTCGAAATACACTTGTAACAATTTGGCAATCTCATCATTTCTTAACATTCGGAAAAAGGCTTATTTCGAAAGATTCCTAAGTTATTCCTTTATTGTATATCTTAGACAGTGTTTTGAAAGTATGGGCGACGTAATCTTTTGGTTAATAATTGTCATAATTTATGGAATTGGTCGAAATGTGATAACAATAACAACATTTTGTTTGAAAATGGGATGAACTGATGATATTAATAAAAGTTGCTAATTTTTCATAAGAAAGAAGGAAATATCCATGTCGGGCCACGTGGACTAATAATAACCATTATTTACGTGCAACAACAACTTTTTGTTAGCTGTTTTAAGCAAAGACTCGATTCTAACAATTCTTAGGCCCAATTTTAACAAAGACTAGTTTGGTAAATATGACAAATTATTATATTATTTAGTTAAATACATACGTTATTAAGTTTCGAAATTCTTTAACTAATTTCAAGAAATCGGTCAGGTCGATTTTTCAATTTTAAAAAATGAAAAATCAATATTTAAATTATCAAATTCTAATCGCTTTAAAGAAAGTCGTTGTTTCGAACCCCTATTTTTATTTTTCAAATTTAGAAATCAGGCAGGTGAATTTTTTTATGCCTTAAAAATGTCTGTCAAAGCCAAGCGGGACGAGTCCAAGGCACAATCGTCCAAACTCCATCACTGCCTCATCGTTTAGGAAACTGTTCAATCTCTCCGCATTTGGGAATATACGGAGGAGTTGAGGGAGAAATGCAGGAAGGGGAAAGGGGAATATTGGCATTCCCACCTCCGACTCATCCCAGAAGTTGATATTAACTGTGAGAGGCTGAGGTGTTTACCAGACGACGGCCTCCCTGACTCCCTGGAATCTCTCAATATTAGGGGATGTACGGAGGAGTTGAGGGAGAAATGCAGAAAGGGGAAAGGGGAATATTGGCATTCCCACCTCCGACTCATCCCACGTGTTGACATTGTGTAAGACGTTGTGTAAGATTTGCTATTAGAGGGTATTATTATGTGTTTTTGCTTCTATTTTCGTTCCTCTGTCTTAAGATAATAATTGTACAACTTTATGAAACATTTTTGAGGAACTCTTTAGTTATGTTTTTGTGAGTAAGCATTAGGATTAGTGATGAGCATCCCGGTTGCAGAAAGTTGGTGTTCTCGGGTACAAGACATGTCAGACCTTCAAAGGCTTCAAGGTCTTGGCCGCGCTACAGGAGGCGAGGCATTCGCGAATTAGCCTTGAGAAAAGTCAAGGTTTATATGTGTAGACGCATGGTGGCCAACACAGTGAGTTAATGACATCAAACGTTATGTAATTGGTTTGTTGTTTTGTACAGAAGCCTTTGTGATGAGCTGAGCATGTAGGACACCTCTTGAGGGCGAGGTCTGACACCCAACTAGAGGGCCTCCTAGAGTCAGTACTGTTCGTTTTGCGGATTTGTAGTGGATCGTGGAGCAAGCAACGAGGAATTGAGTGAAAGTCTCGGTGAAGCGCCAAACATTCAAGACACGACCTGTTGAGTTATTGTTGGAAAAGGTTTTGATGATGAGCCAGACCTCTGTGCCACAGAAGGTCGAACATTCTTGGCTTTGATGATGAGCCTGACCCTCTGTACTACAGAAGGTCGAACATTCTTGGCTTTGATGATGAGCCTGACCCTCTGTACTACAGAAGGACGAACATTCTATTCTACAGAAGCTTCTATTATTAAGGACTTCTTGTAAGAATTATTTTTGTAATTAAATGATTAGTTTTCAATTATTTAATTACGAAATATGCTTCATTTGATTAAGATATTTATCTGATCAAATTACTACGATTTGGTTTCCAAATAATCATATTGGAGATAATATTTCTTATAGAAGGAAATAAGATCTCTATTTATGGAAAGGTTCTACTAGAAGGTCTACAGGCTTCTGTAAGCTTAATTGACCACTATACGGCTGTTATTTGCAAACCTATCACTACCACCTGTCTAGATACGTCCTCCTATGTATTTTTATCAGGATGGAATTGACTTCAAGTCATTTGGAAACAAATCAACGATTGTTTCCACCTGTAGAAGGTTATCGAGCAGAACCTTCTGCGATACCTTCTGTGGTGCACTATTCATGGAAAATATATCATGATCTTATTCTGATTTATCTTCTGAATGTTTGCACGTGTATATTATTTTATCTATTTTGTAAACTAACTTTTAATTTCTTGTTTTGCAGATTTCGTTTTTATCTTTTCCCATTTAAGTTTTCTTCTTAGGCTTTGTGTATAAATAGCCACGCCCTCTCTCCCATTGTTACAAAATAAAACAAAACAACGAATCCATCCATCCATCCCATTCTGTCCAGAGAGAGCGTGAGCTTCATTTGTTTTAATTTCCTTAGTTCTCTCATTCTTTCATTCGTTTTGAGTTAGTCACACGAGGAGTACTAGCAACGGACGGCTGCATCGTTGGTGAAACCTTCTGGGAGAGTGACTCGGGGGCTCGAGGGACTCGGCTGGAAGCTGCAGGATATGTTGTTGGAAGCGTGTGTACGTGGGCAACGTGCAGCGGGCCGGAGAGAAGAGCTGAACCTCGGGAGCACAGAAGGTGAGGGACTGACCAGCTTCTGTTGTGTAGAACTCTGTGTGCAGGAACCTAGGACGGAGGCTGCCGTCTGCTTGCGTGGGGTTTGCCGCGTGCTTGCGTGGGGTTTGCCACGTGCTTGCGCAGGGTCTGCTACGTGCTTGCGTAGGGTATGCTACGTGCTTGTGTGGGGTACGCCACATAGTCGCTATCTCGAGGAGATCGTGCAGGTCGTGTGGAGCCGCCGGAGGGAAAATCCATCCTTGAACAGGGGTTGCTGTTCGCTTGCGTAGGGTCCGCTACGTGCTCGCGTGGGGTACGCCACGAAGTCGTTTTCCTTAAGAGGATTGCGCATTTGGTTACCTTGTTAGTCACGTTAACGCGTGCAACCTTCTGTTGTGCAGAATCTTCGGATCTGTATAACCTCCTGTAGAGCAGAACCTTAAGGTCTGAATCTACTTTAGTGCAGAACCTTACGGTGTGTACAACCCTCTGTAGTACAGAACCCTACGGGTCTGTGCATACATTTTCCTTGTCACTTTTGCTATAGAACTTCACAGTCTGTTCAGTAGAAGGTCGACTACCCTTGGTACAGAATCTTTTAGATCTGTGCTTCTCAACTAAGTCATTTTCCTATACAGAACCTTCTGTTGTGGATTGACATACTCGGTACAGAACCTTACGGTCTGTGCTACCTTCTTCGACACAGAACCCTCTGTGTTGTGCCTACCTTCTTCGACACAGAACCCTCTGTGTTGTGCCTACCTTCTTCGACACAGAACCCTCTGTGTTGTGCCTACCTTCTTCGACACAGAACCCTCTGTGTTGTGCCTACCTTCTTCGACACAGAACCCTCTGTGTTGTGCCTACCTTCTTCGACACAGAACCCTCTGTGTTGTGCCTACCTTCTTCGACACAGAACCCTCTGGTCTGTGTTGTGCCTAAGTCTCTTCGACACAGAACCCTCTGGTCTGTGTTGTGCCTAAGTCTCTTCGACACAGAACCCTCTGGTCTGTGTTGTGCCTTACCCTCTACGATACAGAACCTTCTGGTCTGTATTGAGCCTAAGTTACTATAGTACAGAACCTTCGGGTTTGTGCTACATAACGAGCCTCTACGGCACAGAACCTTCTGGTCTGTGTTCTGCCACTCAAGCCTCTATTATACAGAACCCTACGGGTTTGCTTTTAGTTGCTATCACTTGTGTAATTTGTACTGAGATACATTTGAGTGGAAACCATCCAAATATCTGGGTGAAGAGTGGACGTAAGCAATTTGCTGAACCACTATAAAAATCCTTGTGTCCATCAAACAAATTTGCGTACACAATCAAACGTTCTGTCTTACAGAAACTTGCAGGCTCTGTTTAACAGAAGCTTTTCATTCCGCTGCGGGGTAAAACGAAAAAGGGTTAAAATCCAATTTTGGAGATTAACACTAATTCACCCCCCATCTTAGTGTAACAATTGGTATCAGAGCGGGTTCAACAGAGGCTTAACAGCTTGTTGTAAGATCCTTGAAAAGCTCTTACCAACTATACACCTTTCTCCACAGAAGCTTTTAGCTCTGTGACTGTTTCTATTCTGTAGAAGCTTACGCTCTATCAGAATCAACCCGCTATTCAACAGAAGCTTTAAGCTCTGTGAAAACCTACTTGGTTCTATTCTGTAGAAGCCTACGCTCTATCAGAATCAACCCGCTACTGCACAGAAGCTTTAAGCTCTGTGAAAATCAACTTGGTTCTATTCTGTAGAAGCTTACGCTCTATCAGAATTTAACCTCTGTTCCACAGAAGCACCTTGTTCTGTGAGAAACGATTTGTTGCTCTACTTTGTAGAAGCATACGGTACATTCTACAGAAGCATACGATCTGTTGGCATTTTCTGCAGAAGCCTATCGCTCTGCGAATCCAACAAGTACAGCTTGACAGCTGATTTCTACCCAACAGAAGCTTGCTTCTTTGTTGAGGTTCTATTCGTCAACGTTCTGTTCTATAGAAGCGTAATACTCTATACGAATCGAACATATGGCTGAAAACAATAATGTGCCTAAACCACATGTTGGGAATCCTCCCATTTTCGATGGTAAGAATTTTGCCTATTGGAAAATTCGAATGAGCGCATTCGTTGATGCTATCGACGAAGACTTATGGTCTTATATAGAAGATGGTCCACCTTCTATACCTGAGAACCAACGATTTGATCGAGAAGGTCATCCCACAAGGGAATACCTTAAGATCAGACGACTCACTAAAACGGCAAAGTATTTGATGTTCAATGCTATGTCAGAAGGTGAATTCGTCAAAGTTTCAACTTGCACTTCGGGCAAGGAAATCTGGGACAAACTTGTCACCATGTATATTGGGACAGACCAGATAAGAGAAACTAAGGTGAATTTCTTAATTCACCAATATGAAAATTTTACTATGAAGGCTGATGAATCTGTAGAACAAATGTTCCAGAGACTCAACCTCCTAGTCGATGCCCTAACTCATTTGGGCAAAACCTATCAAAACTCTGAGCTAGTTCGAAAGGTTCTGCGTACTCTACCCAAATCTTGGGAAGCCAAGAAAACGGCTATAGAGGAAGCTAAAGACCTCTCTATTCTTCGACTAGATCAGTTGATGAGCTCCTTAATCTCGTATGAGATGGAAAGATCCTCTCAACCAGATATAAAGAGAGCACCCGTTGCTTTCAGAGCATCAGAAGAACCTACAGAAGGTTCGGATGATGAAGCAGAAGCTAATACGGATGATGAACTCGCAATGATAGCTAAACGACTATTGCGGTTCGCCTCCAAAAAGCGCTTCAATAAGAAAAGCCAAAAACACATGGATCCAAAGTTGGTCACATGCTTTGAATGTAAAAAGAAAGGACACTACAAAACAGAATGTCCTTTACTTAAAGAAAAGGAGAAACCTTCTCCTAAATACAAGTTCAAGAAAGCAATAGCTTCTTGGGCAGAACTTGATGATTCTGATGATGAGGAAGCACAAGTGTGCCTCACAACTCACACAGAAACTCAAAATGAACTTCATACCTGCTTTCAAACAGAAACTGTTGAAAGCGAATGGTATCTGGATAGTGGATGCTCCAGGCACATGACCGGAGACCCATCCAAATTTTCCCAACTGACTCTACAATGTGGAGGGTCGGTTAAATTCGGTGACAATAGCAAAGGCTCTGTCATCGGCAAAGGTACCATTGGAAGTTCTGACTCCATGGTCATCGATGAGGTTCTGTTGGTTACAGAACTCAAACATAATTTGCTGAGCATTAGCCAGCTTTGTGACAAAGGTTATAAAATAACTTTTGATCAAGACAAGTGTTCCGGAGTCCTAAACAATGAAGTTCGCTTCATTGGGAACCGTAAAGGGAACATCTATACCTTGACTCAGAATAGCTTCTGTACAACAGAAAGTTGTCTTCTGACAGTCAAAGATGAAAGCCTACTATGGCATAGAAGGTTGGGACACTCCAACTTCAAATTGTTATCCAAGCTTGTGAAAAAGGATTTGGTTAAGGGATTACCCAATATCCGTTTTGAGCATGACAGCTTCTGTGAAGCATGTTCTCTTGGAAAACAAACTAAGTCTTCATTCAAATCTAAGAATGAAGTCTCTACTTCTCAACCTCTTGAACTTCTACATATGGATCTATTCGGACCTACTAGAGTTCAGAGTGTCGGCGGTAGAAGGTACTGTCTAGTTGTGGTCGATGACTACTCTAGATACACGTGGGTTAAATTTCTAACTCACAAAAGCGATGCTTTTGAAACTTTCATTAAGCTAGCTAAGAAATTACAGAATGAAACTGGATCTTCTGTAAAAGCTATAAGAACGGATCATGGTACTGAGTTTGAAAACCATGACTTCGCTACTTCTGTGACGAACAAGGTATCGATCACAATTTTTCTGCTCCTTATACTCCTCAACAGAATGGAGTAGCAGAACGGAAAAATAGAACTCTAATAGACATGGCTAGAACCATGATATGTGAGAGCTCTGCTCCACAGAACCTATGGGCAGAAGCTGTTAATACAGCCTGCTACATATCAAACAGGGTTCTACTTAGACCCATACTTGAGAAAACTCCCTATCAACTATATAGGGGGAGAAAACCGAACATCTCCTATTTCCACTCCTTTGGAAGTCCATGTTTCATCTTGAGACCTTCTAAGGACAATCTAGGAAAGTTCGAAGCTAAGACAGATGAGGGCATCTTTCTTGGATACTCTTTGTCTAGCAAAGCTTATAGAGTTCTAAACAAAAGAACTTCTACTATAGAGGAGTCTATTAATGTAAAAATTAATGACATTCCTACTATCATTACAAGAGATGTTATATCTCAAGAACCTACAGAAGATGCTGTAGAACCTCTACCCTCTACGAAAGAGAAGGGTGAACCTTCTGTTCATGAATCTAAAAATGATCTTGAACAAACAAATGATAATTATGAAGAACATTCTCATAATGATCAACAAAGTGATATTAGAGCACCTGCTCTTTATCAAAGACGTCATCCTATAGACCAAGTTATAGGATATCTTAACAGAGGCATACAGACTAGAAGTTCTGTAAATGCCTTCTATGAACACTCGGCTTTTCTATCACAGAAAGAGCCAGAGATTATTGTTGAAGCTCTTAACGATCCAGATTGGATACTTGCTATGCAAGAGGAGCTTGAACAATTTGAACGGAGCAAAGTGTGGTCACTTGTTCCTAAACCTGGTAACCGTTCCATCATTGGGACTAAATGGGTTTTCAGGAACAAACTAAATGAGTCAGGCATTGTTGTGAGGAACAAGGCTCGGCTCGTTGCAAAAGGGTACTCTCAACAAGAGGGTATCGACTTTGATGAGACATTTGCTCCTGTAGCTCGTCTCGAGGCAATACGAATGTTATTAGCCTATGCTTGCTTTAACAACTTTAAGTTGTATCAAATGGACGTAAAAAGTGCATTCCTCAATGGAGAAATCAAGGAAGAGGTCTACGTAAGTCAACCTCCTGGTTTCGAGGATCTGCAACACAGAGACTACGTCTATAAACTCTCCAAAGCTCTATATGGCCTTAAACAGGCTCCTAGAGCATGGTATGAGAAACTTAGCTCCTTCCTTGTCGAAAAGGGCTACAATAGAGGAAGAGTAGATACTACTCTCTTTCTCAAACACAGAAGCAATCATCTCATTGTTGTCCAGATCTATGTCGATGACATTATCTTTGGATCAACTGATGAAACGCTCTGTGCAGAATTCTCCAAACTCATGACAAGCGAGTTTGAGATGAGTATGATGGGAGAACTCACGTTCTTCCTTGGTTTACAAATTCAGCAATCTGCAGAAGGTACTTTCTTACATCAAGAAAAGTACACTAAGCAGCTTCTGAAGAAATTCGGCCTAGAAGGCACGAAACCTTTGTCTACTCCAATGGGCACAAATACTCAATTGGACAAAGACGAAAACGGTAAAGAAGTGGATAGTAAGCTCTACAGAAGCATGATAGGTTCTCTTCTGTACCTTACAGCTTCTAGACCTGACATACTGTTTAGTGTATGTCTCTGTGCTAGATTTCAATCAGCACCTAAAGAATCTCATATGACTGCGGTCAAGAGGATCTTTAGATATCTACAGGGTTCTGTAAACCTTGGCATCTGGTATTCTAAGAAATCAAACTTTGATCTCACTGGATACTCCGATGCAGACTTCGCAGGAAGTAAGGTGGACAGAAAGAGTACAAGTGGTACTTGTCAGCTCATGGGAAACATGTTGATTTCATGGTTTTCCAAGAAGCAGACTTCTGTTGCCCTCTCCACTGCAGAAGCTGAGTATATAGCAGCCGCAAGCTGCTGTGCACAACTCCTGTGGATGAAACAACAACTTGAGGACTATGGTCACTCATTTACAAAGATACCGATCAAATGTGATAATACTAGCGCTATTAGCCTAGCTAAGAATCCAGTATATCACTCGAGATCAAAGCATATCGAACTCAGACATCACTTTCTGAGAGATAATGTACAACAGGGTTCTGTTAATGTAGATTACATTAACACTGAACACCAATTGGCTGATATCTTTACTAAACCTCTGGATAAAGAAAAATTTTTCTTTTTCAGAAGTGAGTTAGGAATATGCCATCCTATATAATGTCTTTCATAAGACAACGAAAAGTTAAGTAAGTACTTCAGAAACTTACTACAGAAGGTACATAAGTGTACACCTTATTACAGAAGGTGCAAACCTCTGTTTCTACACTACAGAGGGTACACATTCGTACACCTCACTATAGAAGGAAGAATATTAAACTTTCTATATAATAGAAGGTTGAATTTCCTCCTCTATCAAACAGAAGGTACATACTTGTACACTTCATACAGAAGGAATAATCCTCTGTTTCTATACTATAGAAGGTACAACGTCGTACACTTCACTACAGAAGGTCGTATATTTAGCTTTCTACACAATAGAAAGTTAAATTCCACCATCTATCATATAGAAGGTACACCTTTGTATACTTCAAACAACAGAAGGTATAATCCTTCGTTTCATCTTTATAGAAGGTAGAATTATCCACCCTCTATTTCACAGAAGGTACAATTGTTTGTACACTTCATTACAGAGAGTTGATTAAACTTTCTACCTTATAGAAGGTCTTACGAAATGCTTACCTAAACTTTAATTTAGGTAACTTTCAAACTAAATCTGGAGATATAATATATCATCCAATAAAAGATTTTGATGAATAAAATATTTATTCTGATCGAAATCTTCTTTGTTAGGAATATTAAAATCCTAATAAATTATACTTGGATACAAATATCCATTATATTTAGCTCTTCGGTGTGGAAGAAGCTTTAACAGAAGGTGACGATGTCTTTCTTGCCTTGAAAAGCCATTCGCCTCACACAATCGAATCAAGGAAATAAAATTTCCTTTCCCCCGTGTTCTGATGCATGACAGTTTGACATGACATCTCAAATAGATCACTTGAGCGGGAAAAATATTTTATTCCCATAAACCGCCTTTTTGTGTCAGCTTAAAAACCCACAACCGTCACCCTTCTTCTTCACCACCTTCAGATCATCGCATCCCCTTTCTTTTTGCCCTAAAACTCCCAGACCTTCGTTCTTCATCATCCATGGCACCCAAGGCAAAATCCTTGAGGAAAAAGGCTAAGGCCGGAAGAAAGAAGGCTCGCGCCTCTGGATCGGAGAAACCTGCACCATCTGCGAGCAGGACTCCATCCCCTTCCTCGCCGGAGAAACCCATCTCTCCTGCGAAGGAACAGACCATTCCTGCTGTTGTCGAGACCCACGATGACATGCAACCACTCTCCAAGGACAAGGGACTTGAAAAAGCCCAAATCCAAGTGGAAGAGAAAGCACTTGAGGGATCCCTGGTCGCTGCGACAAAGGAACTCCCTGACCCTGAACCCTCTGCCAAGGGTTCTACTACGGCTGATGACATTGATGCATCAAAGGTCGCCACTCCTGAGGAGAATGCTGAGTCTGATAAGGAGGTGGAAGTGCCCCTTGTCGATGACGCACCAGAGGAACCAGATGAGGAAGCTCCTGCTCCTGTCATCTCTGTCTCCCCTGACCTCAAGCAGAAAGGCGTTGCCTCTGCTGCACAGAAGGCTACCCAGAAGCCTGCAGCACCCTCTGGAACAAAGCTTCTCCATGATGCCATCAAGTCAGGAGGTGTATCCTCACGGACTAGGCTGAAACGGAAAGAGCCCGAGACTGTCAGCACCTCTCTTGTCAAAGCGGCTGCAAAGAAAACCAAGTCCCCGGAGAAATCTGTGGACACCTTCACTGAGGGGTTGGATACCTTCATATTTCCGGTAAACCCTCTAGTCTCTAGAAAGGAGATAGAAACTGTGCTTGCCGATACCAAATTGCCCAAATGTGATGTTGCTGGTCGACAGTTCGCTGCCTTCAAGCGCATTGATTTTAATTGGTTTAAGGCAAATGATCTTGACATTGCTCCATTGCTTGAGAGTTGGTCTGAAAAACTTCTGTGAGACATATGCAGAGGTGGCCGTTTCTCGCCTGAGGGAGTTCTATGGTAACATTACGTTCCATGAACAAGGACCTCATGTCAAGTTCATCAAAACAGTGATTGAAGGGGTTCCGCTTGTCTTCTCTGCACATGATGTTAACCAATTGTTTGGCTGTGAGGAATATGACCCACTGTCAGATCTTGGAAAGGAGGAATCCTACAGCATCATCATGGGAGAAAGAGTCCAGTCGGACAAATACCTGGAGTCCACAAAGCTGGAACTCAAGACTCGTGTATTGCATCGAGTTGTGCTATTCTGCCTCTTACCAAGGACCGGGAGCATCGACACCATCACCTCAATTGATGCGTCACTGATGGCTCACATCATGAAGGGAATCCCTTTCAACCTTGGCTTGCTGGTGTTCTCGCACATGAAACGTTGCTGCAATACCACAGGAAAGGCTCAGCCTTATGGCCAGGTAATTGCCGGCCTTCTTAAGCTTGCCCGTGTTTCTACTGATGCATCTACTTTCCAAGAGAAATGGAAGGTTGGTACCTTTGGGCACCAGATCATAGCTAGCATGCATTATGTAAGGAAGGGCTCCACCTGGACTCTCAAATTGAAGTCACAGGACACCATTGAGGATGATGAGGATAAGCCCCTGTCTGCCAGAATGTCCAGAAAGGCTGCTACTGCACCTTCTGCGTCTGCCTCTGCAGCTAAGGCTCCTTCAGCACAGAGACAGCCCAAGTCCTCTGCTGAGATGACCATCCTCCTGGAACAAACTGCTCTCCTCAAGGACCTCCAGCAGAAGGCTGTGGCCAATGAGGAAGATATGCGTGTCCTACGCAAAATGGTAGAGAACCTGACTCGCGAGCTGGAACGTCAAGCAAAGGTTATCCGTGATAATCTTGATGCAGTCCCTTCTGAGGAGGAAGAGGAAAAATGAAATCTCTTGATGTTCTCTCTTTTCCGCATTTCTAGCTAGACCAAAAACTGATTTCTGTGGTCTTCTAGATTGTAATAAGTGCCACCTCGTGGACACATTTCCTTTGAGCAGTATGGTATTGAACATTCTGTCACACCTTCTGCACCACATTCTGCATGATGGTTTTTGAACCCTCTGTTCTACCCTCTGCAAGAATTAAAACTACCCTCTGCACGTTGGTCATGAACAATATGTCATACCTTCTGCAAGAAGCTTACTCTTCTTTTTCAACCTACATTCATCTTCTTTTTGATGTGACAAAAAGGGGGAGAAAATTGTGTTGAGGGGGAGTACCTAGCTCTGTATTGGTTATAGAAAAATCCTTGATTTTCTATAACTCAATGGGTCGTAGAAGGCTATACCATCTATGGTATAGAAGCTTGTGAGACTGATACAGCTCATAATCGCAACCTTCTGCAGGGAATGCGATTCGTGATCTTTTTAAAGTCACTATTGCTGGGAGTGCAGAAATGAAATACCATCATTTTTGTCGGGCTATATACAGAAGCTCCACACTCTGTATTAATCACAGAAGCCTTTGTGCTCTGTGCAACCTTCTTCATAACAGAAGCTTTTATGCTCTGTTTCACAGAAACCTTATGGTTCTGTACAAACACGAGACTCATACTCTCATCTATTTAGGGGGAGTTAGGGGGAGTTCTTGCAAACATATTTCCCTCAACGATGAATGTTTTGTCATCATCAAAAAGGGGGAGATTGTTGGAAAAGGTTTTGATGATGAGCCAGACCTCTGTGCCACAGAAGGTCGAACATTCTTGGCTTTGATGATGAGCCTGACCCTCTGTACTACAGAAGGTCGAACATTCTTGGCTTTGATGATGAGCCTGACCCTCTGTACTACAGAAGGACGAACATTCTATTCTACAGAAGCTTCTATTATTAAGGACTTCTTGTAAGAATTATTTTTGTAATTAAATGATTAGTTTTCAATTATTTAATTACGAAATATGCTTCATTTGATTAAGATATTTATCTGATCAAATTACTACGATTTGGTTTCCAAATAATCATATTGGAGATAATATTTCTTATAGAAGGAAATAAGATCTCTATTTATGGAAAGGTTCTACTAGAAGGTCTACAGGCTTCTGTAAGCTTAATTGACCACTATACGACTGTTATTTGCAAACCTATCACTACCACCTGTCTAGATACGTCCTCCTATGTATTTTTATCAGGATGGAATTGACTTCAAGTCATTTGGAAACAAATCAACGATTGTTTCCACCTGTAGAAGGTTATCGAGCAGAACCTTCTGCGATACCTTCTGTGGTGCACTATTCATGGAAAATATATCATGATCTTATTCTGATTTATCTTCTGAATGTTTGCACGTGTATATTATTTTATCTATTTTGTAAACTAACTTTTAATTTCTTGTTTTGCAGATTTCGTTTTTATCTTTTCCCATTTAAGTTTTCTTCTTAGGCTTTGTGTATAAATAGCCACGCCCTCTCTCCCATTGTTACAAAATAAAACAAAACAACGAATCCATCCATCCATCCCATTCTGTCCAGAGAGAGCGTGAGCTTCATTTGTTTTAATTTCCTTAGTTCTCTCATTCTTTCATTCGTTTTGAGTTAGTCACACGAGGAGTACTAGCAACGGACGGCTGCATCGTTGGTGAAACCTTCTGGGAGAGTGACTCGGGGGCTCGAGGGACTCGGCTGGAAGCTGCAGGATATGTTGTTGGAAGCGTGTGTACGTGGGCAACGTGCAGCGGGCCGGAGAGAAGAGCTGAACCTCGGGAGCACAGAAGGTGAGGGACTGACCAGCTTCTGTTGTGTAGAACTCTGTGTGCAGGAACCTAGGACGGAGGCTGCCGTCTGCTTGCGTGGGGTTTGCCGCGTGCTTGCGTGGGGTTTGCCACGTGCTTGCGCAGGGTCTGCTACGTGCTTGCGTAGGGTATGCTACGTGCTTGTGTGGGGTACGCCACATAGTCGCTATCTCGAGGAGATCGTGCAGGTCGTGTGGAGCCGCCGGAGGGAAAATCCATCCTTGAACAGGGGTTGCTGTTCGCTTGCGTAGGGTCCGCTACGTGCTCGCGTGGGGTACGCCACGAAGTCGTTTTCCTTAAGAGGATTGCGCATTTGGTTACCTTGTTAGTCACGTTAACGCGTGCAACCTTCTGTTGTGCAGAATCTTCGGATCTGTATAACCTCCTGTAGAGCAGAACCTTAAGGTCTGAATCTACTTTAGTGCAGAACCTTACGGTGTGTACAACCCTCTGTAGTACAGAACCCTACGGGTCTGTGCATACATTTTCCTTGTCACTTTTGCTATAGAACTTCACAGTCTGTTCAGTAGAAGGTCGACTACCCTTGGTACAGAATCTTTTAGATCTGTGCTTCTCAACTAAGTCATTTTCCTATACAGAACCTTCTGTTGTGGATTGACATACTCGGTACAGAACCTTACGGTCTGTGCTACCTTCTTCGACACAGAACCCTCTGTGTTGTGCCTACCTTCTTCGACACAGAACCCTCTGTGTTGTGCCTACCTTCTTCGACACAGAACCCTCTGTGTTGTGCCTACCTTCTTCGACACAGAACCCTCTGTGTTGTGCCTACCTTCTTCGACACAGAACCCTCTGTGTTGTGCCTACCTTCTTCGACACAGAACCCTCTGTGTTGTGCCTACCTTCTTCGACACAGAACCCTCTGGTCTGTGTTGTGCCTAAGTCTCTTCGACACAGAACCCTCTGGTCTGTGTTGTGCCTAAGTCTCTTCGACACAGAACCCTCTGGTCTGTGTTGTGCCTTACCCTCTACGATACAGAACCTTCTGGTCTGTATTGAGCCTAAGTTACTATAGTACAGAACCTTCGGGTTTGTGCTACATAACGAGCCTCTACGGCACAGAACCTTCTGGTCTGTGTTCTGCCACTCAAGCCTCTATTATACAGAACCCTACGGGTTTGCTTTTAGTTGCTATCACTTGTGTAATTTGTACTGAGATACATTTGAGTGGAAACCATCCAAATATCTGGGTGAAGAGTGGACGTAAGCAATTTGCTGAACCACTATAAAAATCCTTGTGTCCATCAAACAAATTTGCGTACACAATCAAACGTTCTGTCTTACAGAAACTTGCAGGCTCTGTTTAACAGAAGCTTTTCATTCCGCTGCGGGGTAAAACGAAAAAGGGTTAAAATCCAATTTTGGAGATTAACACTAATTCACCCCCCATCTTAGTGTAACAATTGGTATCAGAGCGGGTTCAACAGAGGCTTAACAGCTTGTTGTAAGATCCTTGAAAAGCTCTTACCAACTATACACCTTTCTCCACAGAAGCTTTTAGCTCTGTGACTGTTTCTATTCTGTAGAAGCTTACGCTCTATCAAAATCAACCCGCTATTCAACAGAAGCTTTAAGCTCTGTGAAAACCTACTTGGTTCTATTCTGTAGAAGCCTACGCTCTATCAGAATCAACCCGCTACTGCACAGAAGCTTTAAGCTCTGTGAAAATCAACTTGGTTCTATTCTGTAGAAGCTTACGCTCTATCAGAATTTAACCTCTGTTCCACAGAAGCACCTTGTTCTGTGAGAAACGATTTGTTGCTCTACTTTGTAGAAGCATACGGTACATTCTACAGAAGCATACGATCTGTTGGCATTTTCTGCAGAAGCCTATCGCTCTGCGAATCCAACAAGTACAGCTTGACAGCTGATTTCTACCCAACAGAAGCTTGCTTCTTTGTTGAGGTTCTATTCGTCAACGTTCTGTTCTATAGAAGCGTAATACTCTATACGAATCGAACATATGGCTGAAAACAATAATGTGCCTAAACCACATGTTGGGAATCCTCCCATTTTCGATGGTAAGAATTTTGCCTATTGGAAAATTCGAATGAGCGCATTCGTTGATGCTATCGACGAAGACTTATGGTCTTATATAGAAGATGGTCCACCTTCTATACCTGAGAACCAACGATTTGATCGAGAAGGTCATCCCACAAGGGAATACCTTAAGATCAGACGACTCACTAAAACGGCAAAGTATTTGATGTTCAATGCTATGTCAGAAGGTGAATTCGTCAAAGTTTCAACTTGCACTTCGGGCAAGGAAATCTGGGACAAACTTGTCACCATGTATATTGGGACAGACCAGATAAGAGAAACTAAGGTGAATTTCTTAATTCACCAATATGAAAATTTTACTATGAAGGCTGATGAATCTGTAGAACAAATGTTCCAGAGACTCAACCTCCTAGTCGATGCCCTAACTCATTTGGGCAAAACCTATCAAAACTCTGAGCTAGTTCGAAAGGTTCTGCGTACTCTACCCAAATCTTGGGAAGCCAAGAAAACGGCTATAGAGGAAGCTAAAGACCTCTCTATTCTTCGACTAGATCAGTTGATGAGCTCCTTAATCTCGTATGAGATGGAAAGATCCTCTCAACCAGATATAAAGAGAGCACCCGTTGCTTTCAGAGCATCAGAAGAACCTACAGAAGGTTCGGATGATGAAGCAGAAGCTAATACGGATGATGAACTCGCAATGATAGCTAAACGACTATTGCGGTTCGCCTCCAAAAAGCGCTTCAATAAGAAAAGCCAAAAACACATGGATCCAAAGTTGGTCACATGCTTTGAATGTAAAAAGAAAGGACACTACAAAACAGAATGTCCTTTACTTAAAGAAAAGGAGAAACCTTCTCCTAAATACAAGTTCAAGAAAGCAATAGCTTCTTGGGCAGAACTTGATGATTCTGATGATGAGGAAGCACAAGTGTGCCTCACAACTCACACAGAAACTCAAAATGAACTTCATACCTGCTTTCAAACAGAAACTGTTGAAAGCGAATGGTATCTGGATAGTGGATGCTCCAGGCACATGACCGGAGACCCATCCAAATTTTCCCAACTGACTCTACAATGTGGAGGGTCGGTTAAATTCGGTGACAATAGCAAAGGCTCTGTCATCGGCAAAGGTACCATTGGAAGTTCTGACTCCATGGTCATCGATGAGGTTCTGTTGGTTACAGAACTCAAACATAATTTGCTGAGCATTAGCCAGCTTTGTGACAAAGGTTATAAAATAACTTTTGATCAAGACAAGTGTTCCGGAGTCCTAAACAATGAAGTTCGCTTCATTGGGAACCGTAAAGGGAACATCTATACCTTGACTCAGAATAGCTTCTGTACAACAGAAAGTTGTCTTCTGACAGTCAAAGATGAAAGCCTACTATGGCATAGAAGGTTGGGACACTCCAACTTCAAATTGTTATCCAAGCTTGTGAAAAAGGATTTGGTTAAGGGATTACCCAATATCCGTTTTGAGCATGACAGCTTCTGTGAAGCATGTTCTCTTGGAAAACAAACTAAGTCTTCATTCAAATCTAAGAATGAAGTCTCTACTTCTCAACCTCTTGAACTTCTACATATGGATCTATTCGGACCTACTAGAGTTCAGAGTGTCGGCGGTAGAAGGTACTGTCTAGTTGTGGTCGATGACTACTCTAGATACACGTGGGTTAAATTTCTAACTCACAAAAGCGATGCTTTTGAAACTTTCATTAAGCTAGCTAAGAAATTACAGAATGAAACTGGATCTTCTGTAAAAGCTATAAGAACGGATCATGGTACTGAGTTTGAAAACCATGACTTCGCTACTTCTGTGACGAACAAGGTATCGATCACAATTTTTCTGCTCCTTATACTCCTCAACAGAATGGAGTAGCAGAACGGAAAAATAGAACTCTAATAGACATGGCTAGAACCATGATATGTGAGAGCTCTGCTCCACAGAACCTATGGGCAGAAGCTGTTAATACAGCCTGCTACATATCAAACAGGGTTCTACTTAGACCCATACTTGAGAAAACTCCCTATCAACTATATAGGGGGAGAAAACCGAACATCTCCTATTTCCACTCCTTTGGAAGTCCATGTTTCATCTTGAGACCTTCTAAGGACAATCTAGGAAAGTTCGAAGCTAAGACAGATGAGGGCATCTTTCTTGGATACTCTTTGTCTAGCAAAGCTTATAGAGTTCTAAACAAAAGAACTTCTACTATAGAGGAGTCTATTAATGTAAAAATTAATGACATTCCTACTATCATTACAAGAGATGTTATATCTCAAGAACCTACAGAAGATGCTGTAGAACCTCTACCCTCTACGAAAGAGAAGGGTGAACCTTCTGTTCATGAATCTAAAAATGATCTTGAACAAACAAATGATAATTATGAAGAACATTCTCATAATGATCAACAAAGTGATATTAGAGCACCTGCTCTTTATCAAAGACGTCATCCTATAGACCAAGTTATAGGATATCTTAACAGAGGCATACAGACTAGAAGTTCTGTAAATGCCTTCTATGAACACTCGGCTTTTCTATCACAGAAAGAGCCAGAGATTATTGTTGAAGCTCTTAACGATCCAGATTGGATACTTGCTATGCAAGAGGAGCTTGAACAATTTGAACGGAGCAAAGTGTGGTCACTTGTTCCTAAACCTGGTAACCGTTCCATCATTGGGACTAAATGGGTTTTCAGGAACAAACTAAATGAGTCAGGCATTGTTGTGAGGAACAAGGCTCGGCTCGTTGCAAAAGGGTACTCTCAACAAGAGGGTATCGACTTTGATGAGACATTTGCTCCTGTAGCTCGTCTCGAGGCAATACGAATGTTATTAGCCTATGCTTGCTTTAACAACTTTAAGTTGTATCAAATGGACGTAAAAAGTGCATTCCTCAATGGAGAAATCAAGGAAGAGGTCTACGTAAGTCAACCTCCTGGTTTCGAGGATCTGCAACACAGAGACTACGTCTATAAACTCTCCAAAGCTCTATATGGCCTTAAACAGGCTCCTAGAGCATGGTATGAGAAACTTAGCTCCTTCCTTGTCGAAAAGGGCTACAATAGAGGAAGAGTAGATACTACTCTCTTTCTCAAACACAGAAGCAATCATCTCATTGTTGTCCAGATCTATGTCGATGACATTATCTTTGGATCAACTGATGAAACGCTCTGTGCAGAATTCTCCAAACTCATGACAAGCGAGTTTGAGATGAGTATGATGGGAGAACTCACGTTCTTCCTTGGTTTACAAATTCAGCAATCTGCAGAAGGTACTTTCTTACATCAAGAAAAGTACACTAAGCAGCTTCTGAAGAAATTCGGCCTAGAAGGCACGAAACCTTTGTCTACTCCAATGGGCACAAATACTCAATTGGACAAAGACGAAAACGGTAAAGAAGTGGATAGTAAGCTCTACAGAAGCATGATAGGTTCTCTTCTGTACCTTACAGCTTCTAGACCTGACATACTGTTTAGTGTATGTCTCTGTGCTAGATTTCAATCAGCACCTAAAGAATCTCATATGACTGCGGTCAAGAGGATCTTTAGATATCTACAGGGTTCTGTAAACCTTGGCATCTGGTATTCTAAGAAATCAAACTTTGATCTCACTGGATACTCCGATGCAGACTTCGCAGGAAGTAAGGTGGACAGAAAGAGTACAAGTGGTACTTGTCAGCTCATGGGAAACATGTTGATTTCATGGTTTTCCAAGAAGCAGACTTCTGTTGCCCTCTCCACTGCAGAAGCTGAGTATATAGCAGCCGCAAGCTGCTGTGCACAACTCCTGTGGATGAAACAACAACTTGAGGACTATGGTCACTCATTTACAAAGATACCGATCAAATGTGATAATACTAGCGCTATTAGCCTAGCTAAGAATCCAGTATATCACTCGAGATCAAAGCATATCGAACTCAGACATCACTTTCTGAGAGATAATGTACAACAGGGTTCTGTTAATGTAGATTACATTAACACTGAACACCAATTGGCTGATATCTTTACTAAACCTCTGGATAAAGAAAAATTTTTCTTTTTCAGAAGTGAGTTAGGAATATGCCATCCTATATAATGTCTTTCATAAGACAACGAAAAGTTAAGTAAGTACTTCAGAAACTTACTACAGAAGGTACATAAGTGTACACCTTATTACAGAAGGTGCAAACCTCTGTTTCTACACTACAGAGGGTACACATTCGTACACCTCACTATAGAAGGAAGAATATTAAACTTTCTATATAATAGAAGGTTGAATTTCCTCCTCTATCAAACAGAAGGTACATACTTGTACACTTCATACAGAAGGAATAATCCTCTGTTTCTATACTATAGAAGGTACAACGTCGTACACTTCACTACAGAAGGTCGTATATTTAGCTTTCTACACAATAGAAAGTTAAATTCCACCATCTATCATATAGAAGGTACACCTTTGTATACTTCAAACAACAGAAGGTATAATCCTTCGTTTCATCTTTATAGAAGGTAGAATTATCCACCCTCTATTTCACAGAAGGTACAATTGTTTGTACACTTCATTACAGAGAGTTGATTAAACTTTCTACCTTATAGAAGGTCTTACGAAATGCTTACCTAAACTTTAATTTAGGTAACTTTCAAACTAAATCTGGAGATATAATATATCATCCAATAAAAGATTTTGATGAATAAAATATTTATTCTGATCGAAATCTTCTTTGTTAGGAATATTAAAATCCTAATAAATTATACTTGGATACAAATATCCATTATATTTAGCTCTTCGGTGTGGAAGAAGCTTTAACAGAAGGTGACGATGTCTTTCTTGCCTTGAAAAGCCATTCGCCTCACACAATCGAATCAAGGAAATAAAATTTCCTTTCCCCCGTGTTCTGATGCATGACAGTTTGACATGACATCTCAAATAGATCACTTGAGCGGGAAAAATATTTTATTCCCATAAACCGCCTTTTTGTGTCAGCTTAAAAACCCACAACCGTCACCCTTCTTCTTCACCACCTTCAGATCATCGCATCCCCTTTCTTTTTGCCCTAAAACTCCCAGACCTTCGTTCTTCATCATCCATGGCACCCAAGGCAAAATCCTTGAGGAAAAAGGCTAAGGCCGGAAGAAAGAAGGCTCGCGCCTCTGGATCGGAGAAACCTGCACCATCTGCGAGCAGGACTCCATCCCCTTCCTCGCCGGAGAAACCCATCTCTCCTGCGAAGGAACAGACCATTCCTGCTGTTGTCGAGACCCACGATGACATGCAACCACTCTCCAAGGACAAGGGACTTGAAAAAGCCCAAATCCAAGTGGAAGAGAAAGCACTTGAGGGATCCCTGGTCGCTGCGACAAAGGAACTCCCTGACCCTGAACCCTCTGCCAAGGGTTCTACTACGGCTGATGACATTGATGCATCAAAGGTCGCCACTCCTGAGGAGAATGCTGAGTCTGATAAGGAGGTGGAAGTGCCCCTTGTCGATGACGCACCAGAGGAACCAGATGAGGAAGCTCCTGCTCCTGTCATCTCTGTCTCCCCTGACCTCAAGCAGAAAGGCGTTGCCTCTGCTGCACAGAAGGCTACCCAGAAGCCTGCAGCACCCTCTGGAACAAAGCTTCTCCATGATGCCATCAAGTCAGGAGGTGTATCCTCACGGACTAGGCTGAAACGGAAAGAGCCCGAGACTGTCAGCACCTCTCTTGTCAAAGCGGCTGCAAAGAAAACCAAGTCCCCGGAGAAATCTGTGGACACCTTCACTGAGGGGTTGGATACCTTCATATTTCCGGTAAACCCTCTAGTCTCTAGAAAGGAGATAGAAACTGTGCTTGCCGATACCAAATTGCCCAAATGTGATGTTGCTGGTCGACAGTTCGCTGCCTTCAAGCGCATTGATTTTAATTGGTTTAAGGCAAATGATCTTGACATTGCTCCATTGCTTGAGAGTTGGTCTAAAAAACTTCTGTGAGACATATGCAGAGGTGGCCGTTTCTCGCCTGAGGGAGTTCTATGGTAACATTACGTTCCATGAACAAGGACCTCATGTCAAGTTCATCAAAACAGTGATTGAAGGGGTTCCGCTTGTCTTCTCTGCACATGATGTTAACCAATTGTTTGGCTGTGAGGAATATGACCCACTGTCAGATCTTGGAAAGGAGGAATCCTACAGCATCATCATGGGAGAAAGAGTCCAGTCGGACAAATACCTGGAGTCCACAAAGCTGGAACTCAAGACTCGTGTATTGCATCGAGTTGTGCTATTCTGCCTCTTACCAAGGACCGGGAGCATCGACACCATCACCTCAATTGATGCGTCACTGATGGCTCACATCATGAAGGGAATCCCTTTCAACCTTGGCTTGCTGGTGTTCTCGCACATGAAACGTTGCTGCAATACCACAGGAAAGGCTCAGCCTTATGGCCAGGTAATTGCCGGCCTTCTTAAGCTTGCCCGTGTTTCTACTGATGCATCTACTTTCCAAGAGAAATGGAAGGTTGGTACCTTTGGGCACCAGATCATAGCTAGCATGCATTATGTAAGGAAGGGCTCCACCTGGACTCTCAAATTGAAGTCACAGGACACCATTGAGGATGATGAGGATAAGCCCCTGTCTGCCAGAATGTCCAGAAAGGCTGCTACTGCACCTTCTGCGTCTGCCTCTGCAGCTAAGGCTCCTTCAGCACAGAGACAGCCCAAGTCCTCTGCTGAGATGACCATCCTCCTGGAACAAACTGCTCTCCTCAAGGACCTCCAGCAGAAGGCTGTGGCCAATGAGGAAGATATGCGTGTCCTACGCAAAATGGTAGAGAACCTGACTCGCGAGCTGGAACGTCAAGCAAAGGTTATCCGTGATAATCTTGATGCAGTCCCTTCTGAGGAGGAAGAGGAAAAATGAAATCTCTTGATGTTCTCTCTTTTCCGCATTTCTAGCTAGACCAAAAACTGATTTCTGTGGTCTTCTAGATTGTAATAAGTGCCACCTCGTGGACACATTTCCTTTGAGCAGTATGGTATTGAACATTCTGTCACACCTTCTGCACCACATTCTGCATGATGGTTTTTGAACCCTCTGTTCTACCCTCTGCAAGAATTAAAACTACCCTCTGCACGTTGGTCATGAACAATATGTCATACCTTCTGCAAGAAGCTTACTCTTCTTTTTCAACCTACATTCATCTTCTTTTTGATGTGACAAAAAGGGGGAGAAAATTGTGTTGAGGGGGAGTACCTAGCTCTGTATTGGTTATAGAAAAATCCTTGATTTTCTATAACTCAATGGGTCGTAGAAGGCTATACCATCTATGGTATAGAAGCTTGTGAGACTGATACAGCTCATAATCGCAACCTTCTGCAGGGAATGCGATTCGTGATCTTTTTAAAGTCACTATTGCTGGGAGTGCAGAAATGAAATACCATCATTTTTGTCGGGCTATATACAGAAGCTCCACACTCTGTATTAATCACAGAAGCCTTTGTGCTCTGTGCAACCTTCTTCATAACAGAAGCTTTTATGCTCTGTTTCACAGAAACCTTATGGTTCTGTACAAACACGAGACTCATACTCTCATCTATTTAGGGGGAGTTAGGGGGAGTTCTTGCAAACATATTTCCCTCAACGATGAATGTTTTGTCATCATCAAAAAGGGGGAGATTGTTGGAAAAGGTTTTGATGATGAGCCAGACCTCTGTGCCACAGAAGGTCGAACATTCTTGGCTTTGATGATGAGCCTGACCCTCTGTACTACAGAAGGTCGAACATTCTTGGCTTTGATGATGAGCCTGACCCTCTGTACTACAGAAGGACGAACATTCTATTCTACAGAAGCTTCTATTATTAAGGACTTCTTGTAAGAATTATTTTTGTAATTAAATGATTAGTTTTCAATTATTTAATTACGAAATATGCTTCATTTGATTAAGATATTTATCTGATCAAATTACTACGATTTGGTTTCCAAATAATCATATTGGAGATAATATTTCTTATAGAAGGAAATAAGATCTCTATTTATGGAAAGGTTCTACTAGAAGGTCTACAGGCTTCTGTAAGCTTAATTGACCACTATACGACTGTTATTTGCAAACCTATCACTACCACCTGTCTAGATACGTCCTCCTATGTATTTTTATCAGGATGGAATTGACTTCAAGTCATTTGGAAACAAATCAACGATTGTTTCCACCTGTAGAAGGTTATCGAGCAGAACCTTCTGCGATACCTTCTGTGGTGCACTATTCATGGAAAATATATCATGATCTTATTCTGATTTATCTTCTGAATGTTTGCACGTGTATATTATTTTATCTATTTTGTAAACTAACTTTTAATTTCTTGTTTTGCAGATTTCGTTTTTATCTTTTCCCATTTAAGTTTTCTTCTTAGGCTTTGTGTATAAATAGCCACGCCCTCTCTCCCATTGTTACAAAATAAAACAAAACAACGAATCCATCCATCCATCCCATTCTGTCCAGAGAGAGCGTGAGCTTCATTTGTTTTAATTTCCTTAGTTCTCTCATTCTTTCATTCGTTTTGAGTTAGTCACACGAGGAGTACTAGCAACGGACGGCTGCATCGTTGGTGAAACCTTCTGGGAGAGTGACTCGGGGGCTCGAGGGACTCGGCTGGAAGCTGCAGGATACGTTGTTGGAAGCGTGTGTACGTGGGCAACGTGCAGCGGGCCGGAGAGAAGAGCTGAACCTCGGGAGCACAGAAGGTGAGGGACTGACCAGCTTATGTTGTGTAGAACTCTGTGTGCAGGAACCTAGGACGGAGGCTGCCGTCTGCTTGCGTGGGGTTTGCCGCGTGCTTGCGTGGGGTTTGCCACGTGCTTGCGCAGGGTCTGCTACGTGCTTGCGTAGGGTATGCTACGTGCTTGTGTGGGGTACGCCACATAGTCGCTATCTCGAGGAGATCGTGCAGGTCGTGTGGAGCCGCCGGAGGGAAAATCCATCCTTGAACAGGGGTTGCTGTTCGCTTGCGTAGGGTCCGCTACGTGCTCGCGTGGGGTACGCCACGAAGTCGTTTTCCTTAAGAGGATTGCGCATTTGGTTACCTTGTTAGTCACGTTAACGCGTGCAACCTTCTGTTGTGCAGAATCTTCGGATCTGTATAACCTCCTGTAGAGCAGAACCTTAAGGTCTGGATCTACTTTAGTGCAGAACCTTACGGTGTGTACAACCCTCTGTAGTACAGAACCCTACGGGTCTGTGCATACATTTTCCTTGTCACTTTTGCTACAGAACTTCACAGTCTGTTCAGTAGAAGGTCGACTACCCTTGGTACAGAATCTTTTAGATCTGTGCTTCTCAACTAAGTCATTTTCCTATACAGAACCTTCTGTTGTGGATTGACATACTCGGTACAGAACCTTACGGTCTGTGCTACCTTCTTCGACACACAACCCTCTGTGTTGTGCCTACCTTCTTCGACACAGAACCCTCTGTGTTGTGCCTAGCTTCTTCGACACAGAACCCTCTGTGTTGTGCCTACCTTCTTCGACACAGAACCCTCTGTGTTGTGCCTACCTTCTTCGACACAGAACCCTCTGTGTTGTGCCTACCTTCTTCGACACAGAACCCTCTGTGTTGTGCCTACCTTCTTCGACACAGAACCCTCTGGTCTGTGTTGTGCCTAAGTCTCTTCGACACAGAACCCTCTGGTCTGTGTTGTGCCTAAGTCTCTTCGACACAGAACCCTCTGGTCTGTGTTGTGCCTTACCCTCTACGATACAGAACCTTCTGGTCTGTATTGAGCCTAAGTTACTATAGTACAGAACCTTCGGGTTTGTGCTACATAACGAGCCTCTACGGCACAGAACCTTCTGGTCTGTGTTCTGCCACTCAAGCCTCTATTATACAGAACCCTACGGGTTTGCTTTTAGTTGCTATCACTTGTGTAATTTGTACTGAGATACATTTGAGTGGAAACCATCCAAATATCTGGGTGAAGAGTGGACGTAAGCAATTTGCTGAACCACTATAAAAATCCTTGTGTCCATCAAACAAATTTGCGTACACAATCAAACGTTCTGTCTTACAGAAACTTGCAGGCTCTGTTTAACAGAAACTTTTCATTCCGCTGCGGGGTAAAACGAAAAAGGGTTAAAATCCAATTTTGGAGATTAACACTAATTCACCCCCCCTCTTAGTGTAACAGTTATCATTTGTGGTAAAGCTTTTGTGCTGTCTGCATTATCTTTTGCAGGAGAGTCTTAATACCTTATGACATTATTTGTACTCGTAGAAGAGCCGTTGTGCCTTCTATCGTCACTAATGCTCTGTTTGGGCGTTTTCCCTCCTTATGGAAAACAAAAATGAATAGTGATATGATAACTCTATGGAAAAGTAAAATATTATATAAAATATAAATTCATAAGGAAATGACATAATTGCTCCCATTGATCTCGTATTAAATTTCAGTAACGAGGACATTTATGTCAAAGCAAGAAAAAGACAACATACTATTGTTTTTCTTTTTATTCGCGGGATCGAGAACTTTTCAAATATTTTCTATAGTTTTCTATTCTATTCTTTTATAAAGAAACGGATCCAAACACAGCATAAAAGTCTTCGATACCGCATCCAATAAGAGTGAAAAGTGTACTTAAGGCTATTTATCGAACTACTACAAAACTCCGGTATATTTTTTTAGAAAAAAATATTCTTCGAACCAATTAGAACATTCATTAATTTGAAAAAAAAAAAGATATGTGATTTATGGGAAAACCAAATCCTATTGGCTCTTTTAAGTTTGACTTGCTTCCCAACGTAGTCATAAGGAGGGGATTGCACTTGCACTCCACAACGCGAAGATCGTCACAACTGTTAAGGCGAGTCTTCAGAAAACCTTTGGAATTAGTTCATGGTGTGAATGCCCTTTGCCAGTTTTTCGCACCCTTCTTTGGGGTCATCCAACGCCATGCTAGCCGATTACATGGAGGGTATGCTGAAGCCGCTGGCCGCCCTCGCGGTGGTCTTCTTGGCTGTTTTCCTCTCCCGTTTCCAGAACCTCGGCATCGAGAAGGACATGCTTTACTCCGCCTGCAGAGGCTTCATTCAGCTCTCTGTCGTCAGTTTTGTCCTTGGGTTCATCTTCCGTCAGACCAACGATATCTGGATCCTCGTTGCCTATCTCTTCATGGTTGGCGCCACCTTTCCCTGCCTCTTTATCGGGATTATTACCGAACCTCTTGAACGTTCCGGACTGTTAACACTAACCTCCATGTGTAACAAATATTATGGAGAATTCTTCACAGTCCAACAACTAATGGTCATGAACACTATTAAATCGTCTCCCGATGATTACTATCGTTTTTAGTAGATATTGTGAGGATTCTGGGGAATGGTTTCAGGTATGCGTAGCGGGTCATACGGCAGGTCAGCGAGCAAAGCACGTGCCTAAGGGGAAGTACATAGCGGGGATTTCTATTCTGAGCGGGACGTCAGTCACGATGTCGCTGCTTCTGCTGCTCAAAGTCTTTCCCTTCACTCCCAGCTATGTGATTCCAGTCGCTGGAATGATGGTCGGGAATGCGATGACCTCTACTGGTGTCACCATGAAAAGGCTCCGAGACGATGTCAAGATGCAGAAGGACCAGGTCAGCCATCCGCTGTGGCCATAAATATGAGAGGGGCTAAGAAGTCTACTCTGATGTTGCTCTGTTCTGCATGTTGATAGGATCTTGGAAACATGAATTGGTTACGGCACACATTGATTTGACGAGACTTTCTAACTGTTATTTCATCATCTTAATATTAAGAAATTCACCGTGGTTTATTTTCCGCAACGCTTAGGGGTGTGTTTTGCGTAAATCTTTCATTATAGGTAGAGACAGCGTTGGCTCTGGGAGCGAGCCCCAAGCAAGCGACCATCTCGCAGGTGAAGAGAGCATTGGTCATCGGACTAACTCCCGTGCTTGACAGCGCCAAGACCGTCGTGCTTATCTCACTCCCCGGTGCAATGACTGGCATGATTATGGGAGGGGCTTCCCCGTTAGAAGCCATTCAGCTCCAGATCGTGGTTATGAACATGACAATTGGAGCATCCACGGCCAGTTGCATGATGTCAACATTCCTATGTTGGCCAAACTTCTTCACCTATGCCTATCAGTTGGAAACCAAGGTCTTTGATGCAGAGTGAGATCGCTGCCATCTCGCCTCTTTCATAGAAGTTCGACCCCAAATCGTCCGTCACTTTTTTACCCCCTCCTGTTGGATCCCAGAACAAAGTTGATAGTTTAATTGCCAAGAAACTGAGATGAGTAGAAAAGTTGATAGTTTTTGAAAACTTTCATGGAACGGAGAACAACTATGACATATAAAAGCTCAAGCTAGACTAGAGCCCAAAGATGAGGCAACATGTCATTCTCGACGGCCACCGGAGTTCCTTTTCCATCTCCCGGAATTTTCCAACCCCTTTGACGGACTGCAGTACACTGCTTTTATGGTGTCTCTACAGTGACAGCACGCCTTCTTGTTGAACCTCTTCTTCTCGATCCTGTACAACGACTTAAAAGACATCTTCCTCGACAAGGCAGAAATACGGATGATCCGACATAAAGCAGCAAACAAAGTGTACGCGCGCCCTCCGGCCTAGCACGCGCGCTGCGGCTCGGGCGACCCGAGGATCCGGGCCCGCTCCCCCCGAGGCCCAGTCCGGTCGACGTTCCGGCTCGAACGCCGGACGCTGCGGAAGGGCACCGGGTTGAATCCTCCCTTGTTTCCCGAGCGGATCTGCGGGACGCTTCGCCGACCGTCTCCAGTTCCCTGAAGGCGACGGGCGAAGGGCTGCGTTAAGACCTCGCTTGGGATTTTCGGGGAGGGCCCAGGGAGCGGCTCGTGTTGCCGTCACCCATCCAAAATGGCTCCGAAAAAAGGGTGTAGTGGGGTTTGTTTTAGCTTTGGAAAAACTTGTTCGGAGTCGCCACCGACTTAGTTTTAAAAATGTGATTTTAAGTCGGAAAAAATCAGAGTTCTGGGTTCGGGGATTCCTATTTACTAACCTTAGTATTCTACCACATGCGAAAAGGGTGGCGATTTGTCCAAAAGAGAGTTAGCTTTTGATTGACGGGTGTTGGGCCCGATCCGGGAGTAGGCCGGACTCTTATCGACGTTTTAACGGGCGTTGGACCCGACTTTAGGTTGGTTGAATTAAAACCAACCATGCGACGAATAACCTAAGGCCTAAGTCATGCGCGCAACCACAAACAATTATTTAGATCAAAAGGGCGGGGAATGGGCGATGATTGCGAGCCTATGCACTTAGGCCCGCAATCCGTTACAAGTGGGCTTTTAAAAATGAAATTCGGGGAGGCCCGCATCTCCCCTTTGTACCTTAGATTGAAGGTTGGGGCCGCTTTGTCTTCGAGCCCGCGGTTTTTAGGCCGGGGTGGATCCACGCGGTTTGATACACGCGCCTTCGAGTTAGTCTTCGAAATTTCGAGTATGATCTTCCGAAGTTGCATGCTCAGTGTACATGCAAAGAAAACAAAGAAGTGGTCAGAAAGTCCTAATTTAAATCGAAATGAATAATTAGGACTTAATGAAATAAGAGCGATGCTTACGGGGCGTTGTGAGCCCGTTGATGTCGATCGTCCGCGTCGTCGGAGGATGCATTCCTTGGTAATAATTCCTCGGTGTTTTACATGTAAAACAGGAAAAGGAAATAGAGGTGCAAAGCCTTGTCGAATCGATTAAATTTGAATAAAATTCAATTGAATTGAATTAGTAAGACATGTCTTACCGTATGAATCGGTTGAGTAGGGTCACGATTCTTCGAAATGTCCGAGTTTCGATTGTGTTTTTCATGTAAAACGAATAGAGATGGAGGTTAGTAATATTCATAACATATTAATTTCATGTTAGAAAACGAGAACAAAATTATACTAACCTTATGAAGATTTTAAAATTTTGACAAATAAAGAATGCAATAACATAAGCCTATTAATGGTTTAACTATCGTTGAGAATTTAAATATCCTATGACAATTTTTAGGAAGTGTAAAAATGAGCTACGGTAAAAAGTTTTCAAATCAGATAGAAATTTATTTAGGCTTAAAAATAATATTAAAAGAGTAAAGAGCTTTACCTTTGTAAGATGTCACGTGTTCCCCTTCTGTAGCTTGTCCTATTTCCTCCTGTGACTCCCCCCAGACGAAGCCGAGACAAAGGCTTGAAAAATCCCTTTTGGCGACAGCAACCAGAGGCCACACTAAAGGGGAGCATCCATCCGCTCGAGGAAGATTCTGACGATGGGGCTCATCCGGGAGAAGAACGATGGTGCTGGTCGAGGTACGCGGGCGACATCTTTGGAACCCAGACCTGAAATTGACGCCGAGATTTACCAGAGGAGGGAGGTGAGGTTGCGTCACCAGATCTGGAGCGCCGAGGGCTGGTTCATGCTGGATCGGGGATGAGCCGTCGCTGGGGGAAGTCGGCCACTCTTCTGGTCTGTCGGCTGGCAAGGGAGAGCCGTCTTTGGAGGCTGCGCCAGCAGGTCCGGGGGCGGGTGAAGAGGAGCCGGAGTCTGGAGGCGCTGAGGAGGAACCAAATCGAGGCCGGGATGGCGAGATCCGGGTCGGAGGAGACGCCGGAGGAGGTCTGTCGCTTCCTTGGCCGGCTGTTGGGTCGCCGCCGAAGTTGGGGTCGCCGGGAGGAGAGCTTGCTGTGGCTTGGAGGAGGAGCGCCGGGGAGCCTGGGGTTTTGCGGGGACTCCGGAAAGTGGGTTTGCTGGACATGGTCAGATCTAAAGGGGGGGTGCCGGGTTTGAGTTGCTGCCACCAGGGACGGGTTGTGGCCGCAAAATCCAGGAGCACGGGGGAGAGGGAGGCTGTCGGTCGTCGGGCTAGGAAGGACTTATCTGGGGGGTGCCACGGCTGGTTCCGGGTGCATCGTTGTCGTTAGAGCAGCTAGTCGCGGTCGGGGCTGAGCGTCTGGGAAGTGGGTCGTCGGAGTTGTGACTGAAGGAGGAGGCATTGTCGAGAAAGCTTCAGATCTGGGCGTGTATGGTGACACCCATAGTGAGACTAAGGCTGAAACGGTCGGGCGCGTCGAGGTTGTTGGGAGTGGCGAGATCCAGGATGGGAAAGGCTGACACTGGAGAGGAATGTCGAAGATGGACTGTGGAGCTGCAGGGCCGATTCGCGGCTGGTTCTGATGACGCCGGAGGGAGATGGGCTCGCTGTCGCCGCGGAGCGCCTGGAAGCCAGGTCTGAGGACGCCAAGTGAAGGTCTCATCTCGACTGGACCCAGGAACGTGGGGGACGCCAAGAAATCTGCTCCGGCAGAGTTGAGGACGCCGGGATGGTTTTGCTGTGGGTTCCAGGAACGTCTGGAAGGTCGTGCACTCCGCTTCAGGCTCGGGAACGTCGGGGAGGAGGGGTCGTCACGGCTACGGTGTGCTGGTGCTGGTTCGTGGAGATGCTGGTGCAGCTATGGAGCGTCGTCTCCGTGATGTGATCTGCGCACGAGAAGAGAAGCAAGAATCAAAATAAAATAAAGGTTCTTCGCGACACCCATGTGCACCGCAAGAAATTCGGGCGGGTCCTAAGCGGATGGCAGATGATGGGAGGTGATCGGGATATCTAGCAGGAAGACTTGTCTTCATTATTGCTGAGGAGAGACTCTTGTCGATGGAGCTGATGAAGTTGGAGTCATTGCCACGAATCAGAGTTGATGTCGCTGCATTTGGGGAAGCGAGAGTCCGCTGCAGCCAGAAGTCCGGTGCATTCCTGCTGTGGTGTCTAGCAAAGTTGAAGCTGATTGCAGCCTGAAGTGCGGCACCCTCCTTGCGCTTTGCCTGGGTTGGTCGTCGAGGGGGCTCCGTCGTATCGACCGTCTGCTTACCTTGGTTAAGGAGGGGTGGAAGATGGCTGCTACTCTCTGGGGAGAAGTCGGGACAAGGGAGAAGTTTAAAGCAATTTCTAGTTTCTTTTTGGTGAAAGAAATTTTTTTCGGTCCCAGCTGGCCCCCCCCCCCTAGAAGATTGGTGAGTTCTGTTTTTGTTTTCTCGATTCCTCCTCCCCCCTCTGAATGCCCCCCCCCCCTTTCTTCTTATGGAAGGTTCCCTCCCCTCATCCGATCAGCCGCGGCACTCCCCTCAAGAAAGAGAACCATCATTGCCCAGAAGACTTCTAGGCTGCCGGCGGCTCATGTCTTGTTCATAGGGGGACGTCAGGATGAGTTCCCGGGGGGGAGGTGATTGCAGGTTGGTTCCCTTGATCTGGGCTTGGGCTGTCTGGTTTTATGGGTTGGACTGGGCTTCTTCTTTGGATTGGGTTTAGGAGTTTGGTTGGGTTAGCTAGATGAAAATGGAGGGGGACTGCTGCTGGGCATAGGATGGGCATACAACCTGCGCCTGTTGTGCCTGTGATTTGAGGGTCTAACACTGATCCAGGCATTAGAGTTTGAGAGACTGGGGCTGGAGAATCTGAGTTCCCGGAACTTTCGGAATTCATGATCTGGTCTGCAGCACTTGCGATCCCAGCAAGTTGAGAAGCTTCAACAGGTGGTTGTGTATGTGTTGTTTAATCTGCTATGGCTGCATATTAGTCGATTTTGTTGTGGTTTCAGATGCTTCATGCAACTGCATTTGGCACAATTTGAGGCCGGTATATTTGCTTCTGTTGATCGATTGCATTTTTCTGCCGATGCAATGATTTTGGTGATTGGGATCTTCGCTAGGTTTGCAATTGTTCAGTGATGGCTGCATCTGAGAAGCACGTGCACTGTTGCTGGCCACCTTGGGGTGAGGTAAATTGTTTTGTTGTCTTGGCTGTCTTGATCGATGCTGCGACTGTTTTGTTGTCCGTTGAGCTAACTCTATTGCAGTGGTGGCTGAGGCACCAAGGTGATCACTGCATGCACTTCCGTTGCTGGCTGCTGGAGTTCGAGCAGCACTCGCAGCTATTGCATCTGTCGTCGTAAGGAACTTGGGCATTCTTCTTCTACTGCGCATTTTGGGCGACAGCAGCCGTGACCGCATTAAAAGTAGGGGATGGCGGGGAATCTATGGTAGACAACTTCGAATCATTATGTTGGGGCGCCAACTGTGGTTGCTGTTCGTTGTTGCGGCTGTATCTTTAATATGCTCTCTGTTTGTTGTTTTTTTTTTATATTTTATTATTTTGGGCTTTGGCCAAAACAGGAATGTCGGACTTTGGCTTCACTCTCTCTCTCTTTTGTATCTAAAGCACATTGGGCTTTAAAGCCCATGAGTATAAATCTTCCCTTTTTGAGGTATTACAGTTTGCCCCTCCTTGTGAGGGAATCTGGAAAGATTTTCTCGCAAGGATATCAGGAATACCTCAAATAATTCTTGACATGTATCCTGGAAACTCATCAAGAAGATCATTAATCGCAGCGAAAACAAAAATGGCTAAATGTACATACACATCATGCTTCGTCTTGCTTTCTCTTTAAAGGCATGTTTTCAAGCGAGAGCAGAGGAAGTTTGTTGATTCCTCTCGTGTTCACTCTCATTTCTGATAGCCATTTCAGTTGGATTTCAGAATTCCTTTGACTTGGATGCTCATGTACCGGTCGAAGGAGACTTTATTCGAGTTATAATGAGGCTTCGGCATAAGGCCTTTAGATTGAGAGTTTAAAACAGTTGTTTGAAAGAAGGAGTTTAAGGACCTCATCGGAAGCTACTGGATCGTAGAGGTTCCACCATTCAAGCAAATTCTCCGTCTTTCAGACAGCTCACCGGTTGATGTGCTTTGTTGGGGATGAATGATTGGTTTACTGGTAGCCGTGAACAATCCACTTTGGGGAAAGCTTTGTCTTTGAAAGCATAGCACCTTTGCTTTTGCGACCGTCAATGTTGGCCCTGGTGCTTTATGTTGCTCTTTTGACTTTCATCTCGCGCTTTGCTTTTGAAGACTTTGGTCTTTGCGCTGATTTTGCTTTTTCTTTACTAGATCATAGGGATTTCCCCTGTTTTCTTTTTCTGATAGTCTCTTTTGGAAATGCTTTGGACTTCTTGGGAATTTGTACTTCTTGTAGTACTGTTTGGGGAGTTTCATCTTTGGAAATGACTCAACTGGTGGGCTTGACTGTCAATGATGCCTCTTCGCTTGAATCTTAAGGAAGTGTAGCCTCTATGACCCGTTGCTTCCAGGCTTTAGCTACAAGATCTCCTTTAAACCTCGATATGAGGCGGTCCTTAGACTCAGTGGGAGTAGTGTATACAGAAACTTCAACTTTGGCTCGAAAAGGGGTAGCAATGGTTGATGTTTTGTGTTTGGGATAGAGAAGAAATGCTCGATCTCATTCCGGTTTCGAGCACCTTGTGTCAAAGGATTCGTCATCCGCCTGAATGCTCGTGTATGAATCCTCACAGTGTTTGCGCTCATTACTCTGGGTAAGTGTTTGGGAATAGGCTTGCCTTCTCCACTCTTGCTCAGAAACATTTTTATTAAAGATGATTTCGAATTATATGCAAATGAGCACACAAATGCTTACGAAATAAACAGGTTTAGGTACTCAAACCTCTGTAGTGCTCTTGTGCACTTCGAGGGGAAAGTGTTTGCACTTTCATCCCCGGTCACGTTCTCTGAGATTAGAGTCAAACGGCTTCCACCCGACCACCCTCGCCGTTGCCCGGGAGTTTGTACCGTACTGTGTGGATGCCCATGTACCTGCACAGTTGGCAACGGACGGAGACGAAGTTAATTCATGTATTTTGACTCTCGCTTGAGGAGATGAAGTAAAAATATCCGCTGGGGAGTTGAGATGGACATGCCCATCTCAATGGTCGTTCTGACTTCATCTGAGGAATGATAAAAATTTTGTTAGAGAGTAATGTAAATGATACTCCCTTTTGGCATGGTTATTCATGATAACGACAAAGGCAATCTCGAAGCTTTGGTTCGAAATTTTCCACCCAACCGCCCGCGCCTTTGTCTATAAGATAGGGTGTTCATGTACCTATGTTAAGCAAAGGACAGATAACAAGTGAGCTCATGTAACTTGTTTCCTTTAAAAGTAAGAATGAAATTTGTTCATGTAATTTCATTTGTATGAAAGGCGAAGTAGAGTTTTGATACTTCCCTTTTTGTGTGATTTCATCAATGCATCTTCGTCCGATGGAATCGAAGGTCTGACGAAATTGCTGCAAGATTTTGACTTGAAGCTTTGCCGCCCTACCACCCTCGCCTTTGTCATGGGAGTTATGTACCATTCGTGTGAGGAGCTCTTGTACCTGCCCACGAGACAAAGGACGTAAACGAAATGTGTTCATGTAATTTCGCTTAACTTGAATGAGGAGAAGCATGATCATGTATTTCTCCCTTATCCCTGATGTCAGTGTTCTTCATCCTGAGTGATTTTTCGAGGTGTAAAAGAATTCAGCTGACAGATATCGTCTCAAAAGTCCGACTTGAGACCTGGATACCATTCAGGTGTAATATCGTCGGAGAGCATCTGCGTTAATTGCTTGTGGCAGTTCTCCTCCATCCATTTTTGCTAAGATGGTTGCTCCTCCTGAGAAGGCGTGCTTGACGACGAACGGTCCTTCGTAGTTTGGAGCGAATTTTCCTCGTGGATCCTTGACATTCGGTAGGATTCTTTTAAGAACGAGGTCACCTGGTCTGTACCTGATTGGCTTGACCTTTTTGTTGAATGCTCTAGACATGCGTTGTTGGTAGCATTGCATATGGTGAGCTGCGGCAAGTCGTTTCTCATCAATGAAGTCGAGGTGGGCGATTTGATGATTGGCCTTCTCTTCTTCTGTCATGTTGCTTTGGGATGATATCCTGAGAGTTGGCAATTTGACCTCTGCTGGAATGACTGCTTGAGTGCCGTAGACGAGCTCGAAGGGAGTTGCCCCAGTCGAAGTGCGCATCGTTGTTCTGTAGGCGAGTAACGCGAAAGGGAGCTTCTCGTGCCAATCGCGATAGGTAACTGCTGTCTTCTGAAGAATTTTCTTCATGTTTTTGTTGGCAGCTTCGACTGCACCGTTCATTTGTGGACGGTACGGTGAAGAGTTGCGGTGCTTGATTCGAAATTCCGTGCATAGGGATTCCATTAGTTTGCTGTTGAAGTTTGAACCATTGTCTGTGACCAATAGCTCTGGAACTCCATATCTGGCGATGATGTTCGCCCTCATGAAACGCACAACGTTGTTTTCTGTGACTTCTCTGAAGGATTGTGCTTCAATCCACTTGGTGAAGTAGTCGATTGCGACCAGTAAAAATCGATGCCCGTTGGATGCCTTGGGATTGATGGGCCCGATCACGTCCATGCCCCACATTGAGAATGGCCACGGTTCAAATAGCGGGTAAAGTCTTGTTGGAGGCACATGTACCTTGTCGCTGTAAATCTGACACTTGTGACATGCTTTGACATATTTGATGCAATCGGCTTCCATTGTGAGCCAATAATACCCCTGTCGCATGATTTTCTGGGCAAGAGCGTACCCGTTCATGTGCGGTCCGCAAACCCCTTCATGGACTTCGACAATGAGGGCTTCAGCTTCTTGCTTGGTGACGCATCGCATGAGGGCCGTCGTGAAGGATTTTTTGTACAGGGTATCACCGTCTAGAAAATAACTTCTTGTTATCCTCCGGATGAACTTGCGTTCTTTCCCCGCGCTATTCTGGGGAAATCCTCCTGATTGTAAATAATTCTTGATGTCCGTAAACCAAGGTAGGGAATCCTCTGGTTGACTCTGCTCAATATGCATGCAGCTTGGATCATCAGCAATATTGATGCGCAAGGGCTCGATGTCCATCTCTCCAGCCAACGGGATCATTGAGGCGAGCACTGCAAGAGCATCAGCAAATCGATTATCAGTTCGCGGGAGATAATTAAATTCAATATCAGTAAATTGTCTAATCAGTGTTTGTAGATAATCCTGATATGGAATGAGCTTTGGGTCTCGTGTGCGCCATGCTCCATTTGTCTGGGAGATGATGAGTGCCGAATCTCCATGAACATCGAGGAGCTTAACCCGCCTGTCGAGTGCACGAAGTAGGCCGAGGATGCACGCTTCATACTCAGCTATGTTGTTCGTGCAGGGGAAGGTGACTTTGGCGGCCGTTGGATAATATTGTCCATCTGGGGAGATTACCACAGCTCCTATTCCCGATCCTGAGGAATTAACTGCACCGTCGAAGTACATCTTCCACCTTGGTTCTTGTTCCATGAGCAAGATGTTCTCATCTGGTAGTCCGATTTCCAAAGATGAATCATCTGTTCCTGGATATTCAGCGATGTGATCAGCGATTGTTCTCCCCTTGACTGACTTTGTGGAGTGGAGTCGAATGTCGAATTCGGCGAGCTGCAATTGCCACTTTGATACTCTCCCCATCAGTGTTGGCTTGTCGAAGAGATATTTGAGTGGGTCATTCTCGGACACTAACAGGATCTCATAATGCAGAGTATACTGTCGGAGTCGGTGGAGAACCCAAATGAGTGCGCAGCAGGTACGCTCAGAAGTTGTGTATCTCGACTCACAATCTGTAAATTTCTTGCTGAGGTAGTAAATCGCATGCTCCTTGGCACCTGGCAATTGTTGGGCGAGCATGGCTCCAAATGATTCTTCCCTGACGGTGAGATAGAGCGTGAGAGGATGCCCCGGCTTTGGCGGGATAAGAACTGGTGGTTCTGTCAAATACGTCTTAATCTGCTCGAATGCGATCTTGCAATCATCGTCCCACTCGAATTTGACGTCTTTCCTTAATTTCTTGAACAGTGGTTTGCACGTGTCGGCTAGGTTGGAGATGAACCGTCCGATGTAGTTAACACGACCCATGAAGCCGCGGATCTCTTTGACTGACCTTGGAGCTGGGAGATCACGAATTGCTTCGATTTTATCGGGATCAATCTCAATGCCTTTGTTACTGACAACGAAACCAAGAAGTTTGCCCGAAGTTGCTCCAAACACGCATTTAGCGGGGTTGAGGCGCAGCTTGTACTTGCGAAGCCGTTCGAATAGCTTCCGGAGAATGACAGTGTGGTTTTCATCTTCCTTGGACTTAGCGATCATATCGTCGACGTAGACTTCAATTTCGCGATGCATCATATCATGAAATAAAACCACCATAGCACGTTGATAAGTTGCCCCAGCATTCTTGAGTCCAAAAGGCATGACTCGATAACAGAAGGTGCCCCAGGGCGTCGTGAAGGTTGTTTTTTCCTTGTCTTCTTCGGCCATGCGAATCTGATTGTAACCGGAGAATCCATCCATGAAAGAGAATCTGTTGAATCCAGCAGTATTGTCTACCAATAGATCGATGTGCGGGAGTGGAAAGTCATCTTTGGGACTCGCCTTGTTGAGGTCGCGATAGTCGACGCAGACTCGGACCTTCCCGTTCTTCTTGATGACAGGGACTATGTTGGCAACCCACTGTGGATAGGTAGACACTTCGATAAAGTTGACCCTCAGTAGCTTATCCACTTCTTCCTTGATGGCAAGGGCTAGTTCGGGCTTATACCGGCGTTGCTTTTGCTTTATAGGATGAACTGACGGGTCTGTAGGAATCTTGTGCTCCACAATCTCCGAATCTAATCCCGGCATGTCTGTGTATGACCAAGCGAAGACGTCAGAGAATTCCTTGAGCAAGTTGGTGATGTCTTCAGTTTCATCCTTCGACAAGTCTGCGCCGACGAACAATTCCTTGGGGTCATCTTGAGTTCCGATGTTGATCGAAACCGGCCTCTGCAGTGTGATGTCCTTTGGTTCTTCATGTCGTTGAAGACCTTGTTCCAAGCCATAGTATCCTTCTATGGATTTAGGGTCGTCTACTGCTTCTCCATCTTGTTCGGGGGTGTTCTCGGGTGTACCCGAAGCGCCGTTCCTGAAAAGGGGTAGAAACTAGAGTGATGCATTGAAATGAATCATTCAAACTATTGTTTCATGCGACAATAAGGCATGCGCCTATGACCAAAAGAAAATGTTGTGGGATCAGGACTCAGCGGGTCCCTCGTCGTTTCCTCATATTCGCCCTAATCATCAGCGGCCCGATCCCACAAACGCCCTAGGTGCTGCCTAGGGGCCGCGTTACATATAGACAACCTTGCTAGTCCGCGACCAGAATATAGCAAGGTAACCTACTCTAGACTCTAACTATCTAAGTGCAGAAAAGTAAAGATGGAAAGTTTCACCCGTCGAGAGGCATGTCTGACTCGGTCGGGATCGACGCTTCCATCATACAAACTTCTTCTTCGGACTCTTGTGTCCTGGTCTTCTCATCTTCCTTCTCCTCCGCTCCTTCACTAGTGGTAGGAGAATCCAAGCGCCTGTTCGGAGGAGGCGCTTCGAACCTTGGAGGCGTCCGGGGCAGCATTGACACCACTGGAGCTCGAAAGTACGGTGCTCCGGCTTGCTGAAAATGTGCCTGTATTTGATTCCAGGGAATGGCGACGTTATGAGGTAAGAAGTGAGCCCGCCTGCGAGATCGACGCCTACGACCGAGCCCAATATTCACTTGGATGACGTTGACATGTTCAACAGTCATCTGCTCGTCATCGACTTCTTCATCCTTCTGGATCTTCACGTTCTCCAACTTCTCCGACAGGATTTCGCCTTCCATTGTCGCCGCAGATGATCGGACGAAATGGATGGCCGATTTGCTGATGGGGTGATTGCCTTGTTTGCGCCGCACTTTGCCAGTGAACCCGAGTCCACTAGTCCCTGCAGGAGCTGGAATAGTGATCGGATAGACGATCCCTTGTCCTCTAATTCCGAGTCCTTGGCCCGGTTGATACCCATGTCGAAGGAATTCCTTTGCGGCACTGATGTTGCCCCATGTCATCAAGGGGTCTGATTTGTAGTCGCGCCTCACCATGTTGACCATCTCCAAGGTCTGCGTTGTTGACGGCTCTTCGGTTGGCTCTCCCACGTATGGCATGTCAATCTCGTGGCAAAGCTCCATTGACTGTTCTCCCCGGACTGTGATGAGCTTGCCATCTGAGGAAAATCGAATCATCTGATGAAGCGTTGAGGGAACTGCCCCAGCTTGGTGAATCCATGGACGCCCCAGCAACATGTTGAAGGACCCCGCAGTCTCCAGAATCTGGAATTGGGTAGAGAAGAGGGTTGGCCCAACTTTGATCTCCAACGTAGCTTCCCCATGGGCCTGCCGCTTCGCGCCGTCGAAAGCCCGAATAGTTAAGCCGGATTGTGAAAGCTTCTCCAAGTTGATACCGAGCTTTTGAGCTACCGCCAATGGGATGATATTAACCCCTGACCCGCCATCGATGAGAACCTTGGAGATGGTGGTATCACGACACTTGAGCGTGATGAAGAGAGCATTGTTGTGATCCGGCCCCTGTTCCGGTAGATCGTCTTCCGAGAAGGTAATTATGTTGTTCGCCAGCATGCTGCTCATGTACGCATCTAACGCCGCGACTTCAACCTGCTCTGGCACATGTACCTCGGCTAGAAACTTCTCCAACATCTCCCTGTGCTTGTCAGATGAATGGATGAGGTCGAATAGTGAGATCTGGGCTGGCTGTTTTCGGAGCTGCTCGACTATATCGTAGTCGCTTCCCTTCACCGTATAAATCACCTTGCGGATCTGCTCGTTTGAAGGCGCCTTGGGCTTCGAAGGTTCGGCTGGAGACGAGGCTTCAGGGGCTGGCACTACCCTTCCGGAGCGGGTAATTAATTCAACTTCTGGGCTGAGAGACGTGCAGGTAGGTCCCATCACGACCGGAATCCTTGGTTCCGTTGCAGGCGATGATTCTGTCTGACATGCTTCAGGTTGTGCTGATCCCAACGAAATATAAACATAGGGCGTCCTTGGCCGCCGAGGGGGAACTAATGTAAATCCATCCGGCAGGATAATGGGCTGAACACTTCTACTGGACTGGGGCGCACGACCTCTTCCTCGACCTCGGCTGCGGCCTCGGCCTCGACTACGACCGGGGTTCACGACATTGACAGTCCTTGGTTGTGCATAGTCATATTCATATGTGTTCACCTCTTCTTCACGTTCGGCCAAAACTGAGAAGGAATTTGCCCCGATGTAATTTACATGCTCGGGAAGAGGATTGCTCTTAACATTTGGGGCAGTTGCAGGCGCAGAGAATGTAATAGCCCCTTCATCTAGCAGGTTCTGAATCTTGAACTTCAAGGCGATGCAATCTTTGGTGTCATGCCCTGCTGCTCCTGAGTGGTACTGACACACCGCCTTGGGGTTGTATCCGAACGAGGAGGGGTTGGTTGCTTTGGCTTCAACGGGCTTGATGAAGCCCATGTCCCTCAACCGAACAAACATAACATCCAGGGGATCAGGCGTTGGGGTCAAGTCTTCTAGCCTCCGTCGTGGACGCTCCATTTGTGCAGGCCTTGGCTGCTGTTGTCCCGCCATGTTGACTGGGGGTCTAAAACGAGTTGCTGCCGGGGCTGGGGGCCTGAGCGCGGCTGCGATATACGTCCTTGGCGCGTACGAGGTCGGGGGTGGCGTTGCCCTCATTGACTGCCTATTCTGTTCAGCAGTTGCAATTAGCTCCTTGGGCCTGGGCTTCACCGTCAGTTTCGCTGAAGGGGAAGGGATTAGCCCTTCTCGATTTACTCCGTCAAGCTTGTCTGCATTGATGACTGCCTGGGCGAAGGTGGAGAATGTCTGCCCGATCATGTAGGGCATGTACTCACGTGGGAGCAACTGGAGGAATTCGTCGATGAGCTCTCTCTCTGTAAGTGCCGGTTTTATCTGGGACGCGATATGCCTGAAACGGTAGGCAAACTGCTTGACGTCTTCGGTGCGGTATCTCTTCAATTTCCGCAAATCCGATATTGTTGGCGCCATCTCAACATTAAAGCTGTAGTAGTTGAGGAAATCAAGGGCCAAGTCTTTGAACGTCGCGTACTGGCTGACATCCTTGGTGTAGTACCAATGTAGCGCTGATTCTGCCAAACTCTCTTGGAACATGGCGATGCGAAACTTATCGTCTGCTGGATATACTGCCATCTTGTGGCAGAAGTGTTTGAGATGTAATTCCGGGCAGCCGTTTCCACGGAATTTCTCAAATTCGGGCATCTTGAACTTTGGCGGGACTTGAATCTGAGGGATCTGGTAGTTGGCGTACTCCCAGTTGTGTGCCCGATGCCCCTGGATGGCGTTCAGGCGCTCTTCCAACTTTGCCATGCGGCGAGCCTCTTCTTGCTGCATTGAGGCAATCCTAGCCTCGAGCCTTGTCTCGAAAGCGCTGGTCTGTTGTTGCTCGCCAAATAACTCGTCGACGATCGCTGCGTTACGGGTTCGTGGGCTTGGCAAGGCTGGTTCCACATGCGGAACTGAAGGGGTGGCAATTGGCTGGGAAATTCTAAAAGCGGGAGGTGTGAAGGTTGTTTGAGGGTAGGGAGTTGGCCCGGGCGTTTGAGTGTGGGCGTGGGGAGTTGGCCCGTATGGCATTGGGAGGTAGGGCATTGGCCCTCGGGATGTTGGTTGAGGGTAGTATGGAGGCAGATATGGCTGAGGCATGGGAAGAGAAAGGGATGGCGCATTCATGTATGGGTTAGATAAAGGTGCTACACTTGTGGAGGTAGCGGATCCGGGCATGACCGGATTATAGGGAGGTAGAGTGTTTGGTGGAGTGTTTAGGTTAGAATGGAATGGGTATGTTGATGTTTGGGGTTCTGGCATGACAGGAGGAAGGTGGGGGTTTTGGGAGGTGGCAGGAGCAGGGGTGGCTACTAGCTGTCGTTGGAGAAGCTCAGCCATCATCGTCTTCAAAGAAGAGAGCTCGGCTGTGAGAGACTCCACCTTGTCTCCCAGTGAAGGAGGGCCGGCGCCTTGGGCCAGTATGTTTGAGGTGGAATTGAGGGGAGCTGCCGCCAAAAGAGCAGCTGACGACATCACCGACGGCACTGTTGACGCAACCAGCGGTGGAACGTACATCGGTGAGGTCCTCCCATCTGAGGGTTGCCCGGTAGTGAAGAGAGTCTGGGGCAATGACGGGAAGGCGAACGTTGGGAAAGGTGAGGCAGCTTCCATTGCGGCCGAGAAGTCAATGGCGGCGGGCGACGGGACGGCAATGGTGACTCCGGCAGCCGGGGCCATCTCTTCTTCCGCTGCCGGAGACAGGACCATGGGAGTCAGTGCTTGTCCTGCCGAAGCTTCGGCCATCACTGCTCGGATGGCACGATATTTGGGGCGCTTTCGGTATGGAGCTATTGCTCAGTACCTTGGTTGAAAACAAAGGAAAATCTGATCAGCATCAAGCAGTGATACCGTAGATGCATGACATGTAGTGATGCATGATGTGTCTAATGCAGGGATCGGATTGTTCTCACTCGAATTTAACCCCAAAAGAAACGAATTAGATAGAGACCAACAAGTTCAACATCTTCGCAAAAGTTAAAATACAATCAACTGAAATGAAAGATAGGATGGGTTCGTAGGCCCGATAGCTGCATGACGACGCCGTCGCTCAGGTGCGATCCCACTGAGCATGACGCTTCCTCCAGAAGCGCTGGGACTGAGCTGCGCGATCCTCCTCCTCGGGCTCTGGTGGAAGCTCGCAGATTTCCTCCGTGAGGGTCATCCATGTGCGGGAGATGTGCGCGATCACCCTCTGGAGTGCTGTCTTGACCACCTTGTCGTCGAGGCTGAGTGGTCGGAAGAGCTGCTGCGGGGGTGCCCTGGTCTTCGGGGCTAATCCTAGCTGGTGTCGAGCCTGGAACGGCGCGTAGTAGGAGGTGCCTCCGAATCCCATGATCGGAATGAAGTATCCGTCCGTCGAGGAGGTGATTGCATCATCCGTGTCGAAGCAGCGGGCTCTCTGGTAGAAATCGGCAGGCTCCAGAGACCGGAACAGAGTGTCCACTCCAACGAAAGAGCGTGCAGGCAGGCGGGCACGCTCCACGATGCGGGCAAGCAACCCCGGTGTGTGCTCCCTAGTGAAGGCTTCTCCCGTGATCCCGAGATGAGTGTAGAACCACACCTGCAGTAGGGCTGGACAGAAGGTCATTCGGTGGTTGCGAATTCCTCGCCTGGCTTCACGCACAATGTTGGTGAGGCTGAAGTTGGTTTCTCCAATCAGGTTGGGCAAGAAAGGAGCGCTTTCCAAAATGGCTTTGGTGATGTAGACGGCTCGTCTGTTGATTGTCTTCTCATTCTGCGGGTATAGTATCGTCCCAACGAATAGCAGGATGAACGCTCGTGCCGATCCTTGCCCTTCTCCCATGCGTGGGTTGTACGGCGTCAGTTGCAGATCGATGATGCCATTGACGCTGATGTCTCCTTGGGAATGGAACAGTCCGGGTACACTTGCTGACGGGATTTGGAGGAGCCTCGCTATGTATTCCTTCGGCTTGTCGATCCGAGGCAAGGGTAGTATTCCCGTGCGGTGGGGCATCTCAGCAAGGTTGATGTACTCTTCGTAGAGTGGTGCCAGCTTCAAATCCCCGAAGCGGAAGACGAAAGAATCCGGATCCCAGCGCCCCACTAGGTTCTGTAGGAGAGCCCAATCCAACTCCAGGTGAATGAGGTGGAAGAGCCCCTTGAGCTTGGACTGCACGAACTCGAGCTCGGATGGCCTCAGCAGCGGCAACCACTGGTGGAGGTGATGGGCGTTAGGCATGTCCTTCTGACGCAATGCGATGGGCTCCATGAAGTCTTTCTGCATAATAGGGTGTCAATCCAGGATGATAACACTCCAATCCCTAACCCTAGTATAGTATGATTCAGCACGCAATTTGTGCAATCGTGTTCAAGTAAAATAGAATATATGGTATTACAAGAACAATTGTGAATTGAAATGCATTCATACGATTATGAACGTGTATGGATGCATTAAAGCGGTAAAAGGAGTTAGGGAAGGGAGAAAAGGAATTTGGAACCCCCCGTGACCAACCCAAACCGCTGTAAAACGAACAGAGTTAGTGTCACGGTTTATTGCATACAACACATACCTGAGCCTGTCCCTGCACGAGTAGCAGTCACTTAGTAACAAGCAAATGCACGTGCGGCGTCTGGTACCTGTAGTGGGCAAGCAATTCTAGACTCGGATGAAGGTTTCTAAGACCTCCCTCGGACTAAGGGAGGCGGGTCCCGGTCCATAGCCTACAAGCCGCAGGAAGCAGCGAGGCCGTGCCTTTCGGTGACCCCCTAAAGATCCTAGTCCCGGGTATAGGGACTTACCTATGTATGCCTAATAACGCGGTAAACAAACACAGATTGGAGATCAAACAAAGGGCATCGAGCCAATCAATTACATGCGCAAACAAGTAACTCCCCTCCGCATGTGGTAAAAAGAGGTTTTCGGTAGGAATCCACATGCGGAGGTCCCCAGCGGAGTCGCCATCCGGGATGTACGCGCGCCCTCCGGCCTAGCACGCGCGCTGCGGCTCGGGCGACCCGAGGATCCGGGCCCGCTCCCCCCGAGGCCCAGTCCGGTCGACGTTCCGGCTCGAACGCCGGACGCTGCGGAAGGGCACCGGGTTGAATCCTCCCTTGTTTCCCGAGCGGATCTGCGGGACGCTTCGCCGACCGTCTCCAGTTCCCTGAAGGCGACGGGCGAAGGGCTGCGTTAAGACCTCGCTTGGGATTTTCGGGGAGGGCCCAGGGAGCGGCTCGTGTTGCCGTCACCCATCCAAAATGGCTCCGAAAAAAGGGTGTAGTGGGGTTTGTTTTAGCTTTGGAAAAACTTGTTCGGAGTCGCCACCGACTTAGTTTTAAAAATGTGATTTTAAGTCGGAAAAAATCAGAGTTCTGGGTTCGGGGATTCCTATTTACTAACCTTAGTATTCTACCACATGCGAAAAGGGTGGCGATTTGTCCAAAAGAGAGTTAGCTTTTGATTGACGGGTGTTGGGCCCGATCCGGGAGTAGGCCGGACTCTTATCGACGTTTTAACGGGCGTTGGACCCGACTTTAGGTTGGTTGAATTAAAACCAACCATGCGACGAATAACCTAAGGCCTAAGTCATGCGCGCAACCACAAACAATTATTTAGATCAAAAGGGCGGGGAATGGGCGATGATTGCGAGCCTATGCACTTAGGCCCGCAATCCGTTACAAGTGGGCTTTTAAAAATGAAATTCGGGGAGGCCCGCATCTCCCCTTTGTACCTTAGATTGAAGGTTGGGGCCGCTTTGTCTTCGAGCCCGCGGTTTTTAGGCCGGGGTGGATCCACGCGGTTTGATACACGCGCCTTCGAGTTAGTCTTCGAAATTTCGAGTATGATCTTCCGAAGTTGCATGCTCAGTGTACATGCAAAGAAAACAAAGAAGTGGTCAGAAAGTCCTAATTTAAATCGAAATGAATAATTAGGACTTAATGAAATAAGAGCGATGCTTACGGGGCGTTGTGAGCCCGTTGATGTCGATCGTCCGCGTCGTCGGAGGATGCATTCCTTGGTAATAATTCCTCGGTGTTTTACATGTAAAACAGGAAAAGGAAAGAGAGGTGCAAAGCCTTGTCGAATCGATTAAATTTGAATAAAATTCAATTGAATTGAATTAGTAAGACATGTCTTACCGTATGAATCGGTTGAGTAGGGTCACGATTCTTCGAAATGTCCGAGTTTCGATTGTGTTTTTCATGTAAAACGAATAGAGATGGAGGTTAGTAATATTCATAACATATTAATTTCATGTTAGAAAACGAGAACAAAATTATACTAACCTTATGAAGATTTTAAAATTTTGACAAATAAAGAATGCAATAACATAAGCCTATTAATGGTTTAACTATCGTTGAGAATTTAAATATCCTATGACAATTTTTAGGAAGTGTAAAAATGAGCTACGGTAAAAAGTTTTCAAATCAGATAGAAATTTATTTAGGCTTAAAAATAATATTAAAAGAGTAAAGAGCTTTACCTTTGTAAGATGTCACGTGTTCCCCTTCTGTAGCTTGTCCTATTTCCTCCTGTGACTCCCCCCAGACGAAGCCGAGACAAAGGCTTGAAAAATCCCTTTTGGCGACAGCAACCAGAGGCCACACTAAAGGGGAGCATCCATCCGCTCGAGGAAGATTCTGACGATGGGGCTCATCCGGGAGAAGAACGATGGTGCTGGTCGAGGTACGCGGGCGACATCTTTGGAACCCAGACCTGAAATTGACGCCGAGATTTACCAGAGGAGGGAGGTGAGGTTGCGTCACCAGATCTGGAGCGCCGAGGGCTGGTTCATGCTGGATCGGGGATGAGCCGTCGCTGGGGGAAGTCGGCCACTCTTCTGGTCTGTCGGCTGGCAAGGGAGAGCCGTCTTTGGAGGCTGCGCCAGCAGGTCCGGGGGCGGGTGAAGAGGAGCCGGAGTCTGGAGGCGCTGAGGAGGAACCAAATCGAGGCCGGGATGGCGAGATCCGGGTCGGAGGAGACGCCGGAGGAGGTCTGTCGCTTCCTTGGCCGGCTGTTGGGTCGCCGCCGAAGTTGGGGTCGCCGGGAGGAGAGCTTGCTGTGGCTTGGAGGAGGAGCGCCGGGGAGCCTGGGGTTTTGCGGGGACTCCGGAAAGTGGGTTTGCTGGACATGGTCAGATCTAAAGGGGGGGTGCCGGGTTTGAGTTGCTGCCACCAGGGACGGGTTGTGGCCGCAAAATCCAGGAGCACGGGGGAGAGGGAGGCTGTCGGTCGTCGGGCTAGGAAGGACTTATCTGGGGGGTGCCACGGCTGGTTCCGGGTGCATCGTTGTCGTTAGAGCAGCTAGTCGCGGTCGGGGCTGAGCGTCTGGGAAGTGGGTCGTCGGAGTTGTGACTGAAGGAGGAGGCATTGTCGAGAAAGCTTCAGATCTGGGCGTGTATGGTGACACCCATAGTGAGACTAAGGCTGAAACGGTCGGGCGCGTCGAGGTTGTTGGGAGTGGCGAGATCCAGGATGGGAAAGGCTGACACTGGAGAGGAATGTCGAAGATGGACTGTGGAGCTGCAGGGCCGATTCGCGGCTGGTTCTGATGACGCCGGAGGGAGATGGGCTCGCTGTCGCCGCGGAGCGCCTGGAAGCCAGGTCTGAGGACGCCAAGTGAAGGTCTCATCTCGACTGGACCCAGGAACGTGGGGGACGCCAAGAAATCTGCTCCGGCAGAGTTGAGGACGCCGGGATGGTTTTGCTGTGGGTTCCAGGAACGTCTGGAAGGTCGTGCACTCCGCTTCAGGCTCGGGAACGTCGGGGAGGAGGGGTCGTCACGGCTACGGTGTGCTGGTGCTGGTTCGTGGAGATGCTGGTGCAGCTATGGAGCGTCGTCTCCGTGATGTGATCTGCGCACGAGAAGAGAAGCAAGAATCAAAATAAAATAAAGGTTCTTCGCGACACCCATGTGCACCGCAAGAAATTCGGGCGGGTCCTAAGCGGATGGCAGATGATGGGAGGTGATCGGGATATCTAGCAGGAAGACTTGTCTTCATTATTGCTGAGGAGAGACTCTTGTCGATGGAGCTGATGAAGTTGGAGTCATTGCCACGAATCAGAGTTGATGTCGCTGCATTTGGGGAAGCGAGAGTCCGCTGCAGCCAGAAGTCCGGTGCATTCCTGCTGTGGTGTCTAGCAAAGTTGAAGCTGATTGCAGCCTGAAGTGCGGCACCCTCCTTGCGCTTTGCCTGGGTTGGTCGTCGAGGGGGCTCCGTCGTATCGACCGTCTGCTTACCTTGGTTAAGGAGGGGTGGAAGATGGCTGCTACTCTCTGGGGAGAAGTCGGGACAAGGGAGAAGTTTAAAGCAATTTCTAGTTTCTTTTTGGTGAAAGAAATTTTTTTCGGTCCCAGCTGGCCCCCCCCCCCTAGAAGATTGGTGAGTTCTGTTTTTGTTTTCTCGATTCCTCCTCCCCCCTCTGAATGCCCCCCCCCCCCCTTTCTTCTTATGGAAGGTTCCCTCCCCTCATCCGATCAGCCGCGGCACTCCCCTCAAGAAAGAGAACCATCATTGCCCAGAAGACTTCTAGGCTGCCGGCGGCTCATGTCTTGTTCATAGGGGGACGTCAGGATGAGTTCCCGGGGGGGAGGTGATTGCAGGTTGGTTCCCTTGATCTGGGCTTGGGCTGTCTGGTTTTATGGGTTGGACTGGGCTTCTTCTTTGGATTGGGTTTAGGAGTTTGGTTGGGTTAGCTAGATGAAAATGGAGGGGGACTGCTGCTGGGCATAGGATGGGCATACAACCTGCGCCTGTTGTGCCTGTGATTTGAGGGTCTAACACTGATCCAGGCATTAGAGTTTGAGAGACTGGGGCTGGAGAATCTGAGTTCCCGGAACTTTCGGAATTCATGATCTGGTCTGCAGCACTTGCGATCCCAGCAAGTTGAGAAGCTTCAACAGGTGGTTGTGTATGTGTTGTTTAATCTGCTATGGCTGCATATTAGTCGATTTTGTTGTGGTTTCAGATGCTTCATGCAACTGCATTTGGCACAATTTGAGGCCGGTATATTTGCTTCTGTTGATCGATTGCATTTTTCTGCCGATGCAATGATTTTGGTGATTGGGATCTTCGCTAGGTTTGCAATTGTTCAGTGATGGCTGCATCTGAGAAGCACGTGCACTGTTGCTGGCCACCTTGGGGTGAGGTAAATTGTTTTGTTGTCTTGGCTGTCTTGATCGATGCTGCGACTGTTTTGTTGTCCGTTGAGCTAACTCTATTGCAGTGGTGGCTGAGGCACCAAGGTGATCACTGCATGCACTTCCGTTGCTGGCTGCTGGAGTTCGAGCAGCACTCGCAGCTATTGCATCTGTCGTCGTAAGGAACTTGGGCATTCTTCTTCTACTGCGCATTTTGGGCGACAGCAGCCGTGACCGCATTAAAAGTAGGGGATGGCGGGGAATCTGTGGTAGACAACTTCGAATCATTATGTTGGGGCGCCAACTGTGGTTGCTGTTCGTTGTTGCGGCTGTATCTTTAATATGCTCTCTGTTTGTTGTTTTTTTTTTATATTTTATTATTTTGGGCTTTGGCCAAAACAGGAATGTCGGACTTTGGCTTCACTCTCTCTCTCTTTTGTATCTAAAGCACATTGGGCTTTAAAGCCCATGAGTATAAATCTTCCCTTTTTGAGGTATTACACAAAGCTAAGGGGTGGGTCTTTCCACAGGAGAGACGAGATTATTATTCCAGGGGTGGAAGCTTCCATCCGAAGTTTCGTACTGTTTTACGAAATATCCTCGAAGTTTTGGCGTTTCGTACTTTTTTACGAATAATTTCGTATTTTACGAAACTTTTACGAATAAATTTCGTATTTTACGAACGAGTACGAATAAGTTCATAAAAATTTTGTAAAGTATGAAACTCGTTCGTTTAGCACGTTATGAAACATTTACGAACGAAAGTACGGATAGGTACGTAAAATTTGCGTGAAGTACGAAAAAGCTTCCCCGTCGAAGAATAGCCTCTGTACCCTAACATTAGCCCAGTAAACTCGGACAATCCGTAGGAATGACCGCAGATTTGATGAGGTATTAAACATTGCAGAAATCCAATTAGCTTCGACTATCTCAAAAGTTTAACGTATAAATTTCAGGAACCCACGAACTGAATGATGAGTCTATCAAATCAAAATTAAACATCAAAGAACACCTTTATTTGGCTGCAGCCCTTATTGCGGAAGAGCTTGTAGATTGCTGACCTCAAGAGGAGTGCAGCTACCGTGGCTGCGGCCAAGGAATCTCGGAGTTCTGACAGTAATGCTGAGGTCTGCCGCGGCATGGGCTAGGGCACGCCCATTCACGGCAGGGGCTGCGACGGAGGCGGTTGGTCTGGGATCTGCCGGCGTTCAATTCCTTTGGGCCGGAGCAGTCGAGGACGGCTGGAAGAACGGGGAGGTCGCCATTGGTTGTCAGTGCCGGAGTGCTATTCTAAGCAGGCAGCTAATTGCTGATTGCTGCCGCCGCAAAGGGAGGATAACTCGTGTATGTTAAAACTGGGCTCCGCTGGTCTGAGCCGGAGGCGCTGTAGCTGGGATGAGACGCCCTGCTGTCGGGAACAAGGGCAATCTTCTGGAAGTTCTGCTGCGGCTGGATTGGGGGATGACCAATGTGCTGGGGATCTGGCGTGAAGGGAGCGCCATTGGAAACGGCTGGTGTTGTCTGTTGGGGGATGCTGAGGGCAGCAAGGATCGGGGCAACCAGACCCTGGAGTCCAATGTGACTACTATCAACCGGCTGAAGATAAGATGAAATCGCATCATCTGGGAATGATGCAGCTGCTTCGACCCGAATAAGCTTCGGAAGGTTCCTTAGCTGCCAGGAACTTGCGCAGGCCGAAGACAGTATTCTAGCGCACGTGTTGCAACATCTAGGAATCGTTGATCCGGAACCAGCGTTGCCAAGAGCTCGGTGCAGCTGCCGGAATTGTGGCTCGGAGAGCACTAGGGAGGAAGTTGAATTTGGCAGCACGGCGAGGCCGGAGCAGCCTGGATGGAGCTGTTCGAGGTATGAAATTCGCTGTTGGCTTCAGGCTGGGAGCTTGGCTGAAGCTTGGGTGAAGTCTCTGTCCCAGGTAGCGACCTGGGTGATGGAGGAGGTTGGAGTTTCTCTGTTTCGACCATTGCCCAAGATATGGAGAGAAGGTTGAGGAAAGGAGAGGAGGGAGGGAGGCTATGGCTCAAGGAGAAGGGGTAGGGGCTGAACGTCTGGTTTAGTCCATGGAAGGAGGAGATATGGAGAGGAGGATCTCTTTGGGAAGAAGGCAGGCTGGCCGCAGATCTTGGTTAGAGGGAATGCCGCAATATTTTGCTGAACTTGCTGCAAATGGGCTGAGTCGCATTCTCCATGGTGTTGGGGGAAGTTGGGAAGTGCGGCCAATGAAGGATGTTGGATAGAGGACTAAGGCCAGTGTCGGCTTGAGTCGGGAACTGATGGGGATTGATGGTGTGCGAAGAAGGCAGAAGAACCCCAGGAGAACGGGATGTCCGTTGCCTACTGGCGTGACGTTATGTGGTCTGTTGGCGTTGATTCCAGCATTCCTTGCAGTACCGCAACTATTGTTTCTAGTAAATAACATAACGAGGTGTTCCTGAATATGACCAGGCTTGGTCCTCGCATTTCCATGCCAGTTACCATGGTGATTGAGCGAAGTTAGAGCTGGTTGTTCCATCCTTGGATTGCAGGTGAGGCCAGCATTGCCGGTGAGACTGCCGTCTGCAGGTAAGCCAGTCGAGCCGGAGGAGGGCCGGTGGTATAAACAGGATTTGTCGCTGGTAGCATCCGGGAGGCTAAGGCTAGCGCCTTGAGTTAATGAGTCCAAACCTATTTTTGTTTGTTTGTGTAGGATGAATGAATGAACAAGGGAAGACTCTCGGGAAGACGCACAAAGAGTCTTTTGGTCAGTTGGTTCAATTCAATGCCACCGTGAGAAAACGTGTGAGGAAGACGAACCATTCCAGAGAGATGAAATGGATTTCCTCTCCCCCGTCCTCAACTTAGTCGGCTCCCTCCTCCTCGACGAGTATTCCCGGATCCACGGCATCTCCGACAAGCTCCAGGTCTGGGCTGAGAAGCTGCCTGGGATCCAAGCCCTGCTGGACTCTGCAGAGGAAAAGCAGATGAGCAATGACCCTGCTACAATTCAGTGGCTCGCTGACCTCAGGGACGTCGCCTACGACATGGAGGACCTGCTCAACCACATCTCTGTCGACGCCAAGCAGAAGCCATCCAAGAAACGTCCTTTCTGCCTGATCTCTAGATTATCTCAGTTTTACCCAGGCACCCTGATCTCTCGTCATCGTATGGCCAACGAGATCGAGGACATCGACCGAAGATTGGAGCGAGTCCTCAGCCGCATGAGAGTTTTCCTCCTGCCGATGATGTAGACAGGAGTCACCATCTTCCTTCATCCCTCTTGAGGTTGTACATTGGGAAAATGGAGAAGTTGGAGAGGATGGGTGGGGGACTCATGCACCACCTCACCTCCCTTCAATCTTTGGAAATTTATAACTGTGAGATGTTGAGGTATTTACCAGACGACGGCCTCCCTGACTCCCTTGAGTATCTCAACATTTGGGGATGTCCGGAGTTGGAGGAGAAATGTAGGAAGGGCAAAGGAGAATATTGGCCACACCTCCGACTCATTCCAAAAATTAATATTGAGTAGATGCATTTGATTCAAATAATTTGATATTCTATGTTATTTTACTGTTCATACAACCAGAAAACTAGAAAACAGACGTTCATCAGGGCAACCGGAGGCCAAAGCTCCTCCTTACTTCGTCAAATTGGAGCCAAAGCCTCCTCCTGCAACATCTGGATGCGCCTTTCCCAACTCCTCGGACAAGACCTGTAGCAAGGTACGCCAACTCGCCCCATCTAAGAACGCATAAGAGGACGCCCACTCATCCCCCGGACACGACCTGCATCGTAATCACAGTCAACGGGTGTAAACAACCCCAGTCGAAGTGCTAAAGTTTGGAAAATTTCGTTACTTTGTGAAGAGAAGCAACCTGGATAATAACAGCAGTGGAAAACATGAAAATTTCAAAACTCTTTTCTTAAAATGGTATGTAACTTTGTAATGTTTCTAATATATGTAAACCTGTAATATGAAATATGTAATGATCCGCTGTTTAAATACCAACGAAACTTGTTCAGTCGGTACGAGAATGCGCTCGAAGTAGACTCGGGCGAAGTCCTCGAGTCATGGGAGCAACATTTGTCGGTCCGATGAGACTAATGGCAATCCCTTGTACTCTTTCTTGATGTATTTTGTGAAGAAACTGAATACGATTGAAGATGAATTAAACAAAGACTCACTCGACGAGAGAGGGGGGAAAGTATTCTGGGTTGGTTTGGGTTGGATGCAACCAAGAAAGAGCGAGGAGGACAACTCAATCATGGTGTGCCGACAAAAAGCAGATATGTACCGACATATGAATCCACTTCTTGCGAAAAAGGGCCAAAGTCTTTTTTTTTTTTTTTGGGGGGCTCAATTTCCCAAAAGAACTCGCTTCATTAATAATTTAATGGAATCCAACTGGAATCCACCCACTTCATTAATAATAAAAATTGTCCGACTTTAAGAATGAAATCAATTAGTCCATAATTTTGTTAATAAAACTTGTCAATATTATTTGATTATTATCAATCAAGCCTATCTTTGTTTGTTTGTGTAAGATGAATGAATGAATAAGCGACGACTCTCTCGGGTTAAAAAGTCTCTGGTCCGTTGGTACAAGTGTGAGGAAGACAAGCCATTCCTAAAGAGAAGAAATGGATTTCCTCTCCCCCATCCTCGACCAGGTCCGCTCCCTCCTCCTCAATGAGTATTCCCGGATCCACGGCATCTCCGGCAAGCTCCAGCTTTGGGCTGAGAAGCTGCCCGGGATCCAAGCCCTGCTGGACTCTGCCGAGGAAAAGCAGATGAACGATGATGACCCTGCTACTGTCCAGTGGCTTGCTGACCTCAGGGACGTCGCCTACGACATGGAGGACCTGCTCGACCATGTATCTGTCGACGCCAAGCAGAAGGCATCCAAGAAACGTCCTTTCTCCCTAATCTCCAAATTATCTCAGTTTGATCCACGCACCCTGATCTCTGGTCATCGTATGGCCAACGAGATTGAGGACGTCGACCGAAGATTAAAGGCTGTCCATGACCAAATTCCCTCGCTCCAATTAGTCCGGAACTCGAGGAGCGAGTCCCGGGATGATCAGCCCCGTTTCAGAACCACATCCCTGCCCGAGCCCAAGTTTGTGGGCAGGAAGACGCAAATGAAGGAGCTGCTTGCTCGGTTGACCAGATCTGAAGGAACCCGTGGCTCCGTCCGACCCTTTACCGTTGTTTCGATCGTGGGGATGGGGGGACTCGGTAAAACTACCCTTGCACAAGAGTTGTTTAATCACGAGTCCTTGAAAAACGCGGACTTCATGGTCAAAGCCTGGGTCTGTGTCTCCGAAGTATTTGACATGGCCGCCATCACCAAGAGCATCCTGGACAAGGTAGCGCCGTCTTCGTCCGGTACAGAGAAGGATCTGGATCAGCTTCAGAATTCTCTGAAAGAGAAGTTATCTAGAAAGAAGTTCCTCCTTGTGTTGGACGATGTGTGGAATGATAACTACGACGAGCTCGAGTCTCTGATGAAGCCCCTGTATTCCGGGAGTGAAGAAAGCAGGGTTCTAGTCACTACAAGAAATATCGACGTCGCTAGACGGATGGGTGATCGTGATCCAGAGCAGTTGGAATTGTTGTCTTCAAAGGATTGCTTGTCTCTGCTCGCCTATCACTCCATTGGGGAAGAAAACTTTGAACAACATCCTAATCTTCAAGATATTGCCGTTGAATTGGCAAACAAGTGCAAGGGGTTGCCTCTTTCTATTAAGGCAATCGGAGGGCTGCTGCGGTTTGAAAGGGACGATGAACAATGGAAGCGAGTGCTAACTCGCGGTTGTTGGGACAGAGAAGGAAGGATCCCTCCGGCATTGAAGTTAAGCTACATCCACCTTCCCATTCGCTTGAAAAGATGTTTCGCAGCTTGTGCGTTATTCCCGAAGGATTACGTATTCGACCAAGACGAGTTGATTCGACTTTGGATCATACAGGGTTTATTGCAAAAAGGGACCACGAGAACCTTCCGAGAGGTAGGGATGGAAAATATTCGTCGATTGGAAGCCTTGTCGTTCCTTCAGAAAGCAAGGTACGACAAGACCCGCTACTCAATGCACGATCTCATCAATGACCTCGCGAAATCGGTTGATGCCTGCTCATATTTCAGCTCGGATGAGCATAAAGAAGGCTTCACCCCCAGTGAAGTGTCTCTTGATAAAGTTCGTCATGCGGCAATGGTTACAAAATGGCGTGAAATGTATCCTTCGAGGAGGCTTGACGTGTATCGTACAATGAAGAAGTTAAGAACGTTTATGCCATTCCAAATCTCAAAAGTCCCAGAGCCACCAGTCTTTGTCTCCGAGGATGTGATACAAGAGTTGATCGTGGATATGAAGTGCCTCAAGATGTTATCGTTACGTTACTTTCAAATTACGCAAGTGCCAGACTGGATTGGAGAATTGAAACTCCTGCGTTCGGTCGATTTTTCACATACAAATATTCAAATGCTGCCGGAATCGATATGTGACTTGGTGGAATTACAGTCTCTATTACTTCGAGGGTGTGAGGATCTTACGAAGTTGCCGAGAAACATTCACAAGCTGACCAATCTTCTCCACCTCGACATAACCGGCACAAAAAATTTGCAGGAGATGCCGTCGAATATCGGCGATCTAACCAATCTCGAGATACTTTCAGACTTTGTCGTGGGAAAAGAAGTCGGTCAAGAGTTGAGGCAGTTGGGACCACTCGGATGCCTTCAACGGGAATTGCACATTCATAAGTTGATGGATGTAGTCGATGTCGAAGACGGGAGAATTGCTAATCTGCCAGGAAAGGAAGCGATTCTTGAATTAAGCTTGAACTGGGGATCAAGTTCTGAAATTTCTCATGAAGATGACCATCAATTCAAGATCCTCCACCATCTGCAGCCTCCGAGGAGGACTGAATCCCTTGCTATCAGTGGATATGGGGCCAAAAGATTTCCATCCTGGTTTGATAATCACTGTTGTATGAAAAATGTATTGAGCATAACCTTGACTGGTTGTACAAGTGTGGTTTTGTTGCCACCATTTGGACAACTTCCCTTGCTTGAAAGGTTGGACATCAGAGGTCTTGAAGGGATATCTTGCATAGGTCCCGAGTTTTACGGGTCTAGAGGGCCATTTTTTCAGTCATTGAAGAAGTTGAGCTTTGTGAACATGGGTGCCTGGGAGAAGTGGTTGTCCAACAAAGGGGATGAGAATGACCAGCCATTCCCCTGCCTGCTCCAGCTTGACGTGAGGGAGTGTCCCAAACTGAGAGGAGGGTGCACCCTTAGCCTTCCGTCCCTTGTCGAGATTAATATTGATGGTTGCGATAGGGAATTTGTGACATGTCTAGCAGGCCTTACTTCGACGACCAAGATGAACATTAGGAAAATTCCGGAGCTGGTTCAATTTGAGGGAAGTTTATCAACCTCTTGGGTCGCACTGGAAGAGATGAAGATTATGTGGTGTCCTCGATTTAAGTCCTTTGTGGAAGGGGATGGAGTGAAGCAAGTTCCACCTAAGCTGAAGGTTCTTGAAATAAGTGGTTGTGGAGAGATAGAGAAGCTACCGGACGATTTATTTGGGCTTACATCTCTTATTGAGATGAGTGTTAATGATTGCAAGAAGTTATGTTCCTTCCCCAGCGGGGGACTGCCTGCTTCGTTGAGAAGATTGAAGCTTCAAGGCTGCCCAAGCCTGCCCCAGTCACAACTGATAAGCAGCGGACTTCTGGAATCTCTCGAGAACGTTTCTCTTAGTAATCTGGGTGGATTCGTGTCGATTTCGGAATTAGTCGATGTTGGCAGTCCACTGATTCGGTCTCTGGGAAGATTGGAAATTAGTGATTGCAATAGCCTCACGACATTCCCGGACGGCTTGCAACACATGTCCGCCCTCTCCCATCTTACCCTCGGTAATTGCCCAGCACTAGAGATGGAGATATTCCCTTCATTCCCCTACAACCTGTCCTCCTTTGAGCTTTACAAATGTCCAAAGGTGAAGAATTTGCCTCATGACATGCACCACCTCACATCCCTCAAAAGTCTGCTTATTTTCGACTGCAACGACATCACGAGGTTAGCACCGAGAGGAGGTATGCCTCCTAGTCTGGAATTTCTTTGGATTGCGGGATGCAGGAATCTGAATCATCCAATTGAGGAGTGGGGGTTGAGGGGCCTCACCGCCTTACGAAATTTGATGATTAGGGGTGAGATGGGGTGCGTGGATGAGATGGTGTGTATTCCTCCTCCTACTGATGATGATAGAGAATGGAGTCGCCTCTTCCCTTCTTCCCTCCTCTATTTGGATATTGGGGATATGAAGAAGTTGGAGAGGGTGGGTGGGGGACTCAGACACCACCTCACCTCCCTTCGATCTTTGTATATTATTAACTGTCCGAGGCTGAGGTGTTTACCAGACGACGGCCTCCCTGACTCCCTGGAAGGTCTCTACATTTGTGGATGTACGGAGGAGGAGTTGGTGGAGAAATGCAGGAAGGGGAAAGGGGAATATTGGCATTCCCACCTCCGACTCATCCCAGATGTTGATATTAGGGTGGTATTATTATGAGTTTTTTCTTCTACTTTTGTATCCTCTGTCTTAAGATAATAATTGTACAACTTCACGATCCTCCCACTCGTCCCAGTAATTTTGAACAAACGAATTTATTTCCAAATTCAAGATGAATTTAACTTTCTTATCCCTACCAGATCCATATTATCTTTCTCAAACTCCTTTTTTTAGATTTGTCGGAGTTGTAAATAATATCTTATGGATGGATATATTGAGAAATTATTAAAAGTTAATGAAATATATTAATTATAAGAAGGGTGAAAGTTTAATCTTACATATTAGGAAACTATTCAATTCGTCCTTTTGAGGGGTTGGAAAACCTTCTCAATATATATAATAAAATATGTAATTTTATTTCTCAAATTATAAATTCTTAAATCGGTTGACATGAAGAAGAGCATAACCAGTGGTGGTGGAGCCATGAGGACCGGAGGTAAACATGGGTCGATGCTAAAATCCAGTGTCTATAAATCTCGAGAGTTCAGGCATAGTATGAAAGCATATACACATATCTGAATAATAAAACACATGTAGAAAAAAGCGCGCACTTGTCTGAATAGAATCGTCGATATGTCTGAACAATTGTCAATGTCGGTGGTTACATTTCCGAACTCATGGGAGTCCCGGACACGGGATTTTAGCCGTGTCCGATAAACATGGCCCCGTAGCTTTTAGGGATAATTGAATTTGACCCTCCAAGCCATTGGATAGCTCAATTCGGCCACCCTCAAGAAACATTTCCGGCTTTGCCGCTTAGTGTAGCTACATTTTGGCGGCCGATAGCAAGGTCAATTACGCAGCATACTTCACGCACGGTAAATACAGTGGAAGTAAAAAAGAAACAAAGACTCTTCGCTCTGGAAGAGAGAAGTCGGATCCGAACATGTCGGAAATCTCGAGCAACTGGTGCTCGCAGGTTTGTTGTATGGTCGCCGTATGAATGAAGAAAGACAGGAGAAGGTAGGGGATAGATACCCTTAAGCGGAAGCACTTACGGATTCATATACCATGTAAAGGCCTAATTCCTCAATTCGAGGAAAGATTCGCACTGAATTCGGGAAAAGATTCACGTACCACGTCAAGGTCGTGAGAGTTGGGAAACAGGCAAGTTTCCATAACCTATTAGTGGCGGCTTATCCAGCCTGGCGAGAGAAGTGGGGGATATGTTCCGCGGGCGAAATGCCTTCTTCGCCCTAGAAACGGACAAATTCAAGCACATGCTATCCCCTTGGAAAATGATAGTCCCGGTCGATGTTGTCATGGTAAAGAGCTCAATAGAGTTCAACCTCGTTCATATCGTTTGCTCCAAGAATCGCTTGTTCAACAACTCGGGCCAAGTAATCCCTATTTCGGGCATGAGACCACGTGGAGTCATCGCCTCCAGCATAGCCATGCCTCTTCCACGCACGGTTTGGAGAATGTACTCGGAGTGTCGATGATCCTCAAGAGGACAAAAAAGCTCGTTCTTACCAGCCACCGAGATCTGTAGCCCAAAATTTCTGTTGCTAAACATTATGATTTACCATAGACGTGGGGAGTCGTCTGCTTCCACCCTCCTATTCAGGAGGAGACAACTTCATGCAAACATGAGCCCGGCCAGCTTGAGGGATCCGTTGGATGAGAAAGTATATTGAGGGTAGGGAAAAATCAACCGTGCAGCGGCTCCATCTGTTCGACGGCCCTCTTGTTTTTTTTCCCTGGGCTGTAGATTTCATCTCATTGTTAGAGTGTCTTCCATGTTGGCATGGGACGTAATCTCCGAAATTATAATCCACGTATCTCCTTGACTCTACGAGTATCATGAAATTATAAATTTCATGAATGAAATGAAGAATCCGTATTCCTTAAAGAACTTCCGAATTTTCGTCTCAAATATAAGTTAGGCATCTTCTTTTTTTTTTAAGAGAAACTTTTTGTGCTTTGGACATATAGACGTAAAAGTAAAGCAAAGCAACGAATGAAATGTAATAAAGAGGCCGTCATAAGGGACACGATGACGACGACTCTTTTTCAAGGGCTGCACAACTGTTTTGTCTGGTAAACAGATGTGCGTGCAGTCTACATGAACTCAAGCAAATGCTGTGTTTAGGGAACGCGTTGTGCATTTACATGCTCAAGCTTTTTACTACTACACATTTTGGATAACTCTCATTTTCTTCCCACTTTGAGGAAATCAAGTACAAATGACAGACTTTTGTGTTTTGGAATGGAAGTATAGCCCAAGTTATCTGAGAGACAAGTTATCTGGAAAAAAGTTCCTCCTTGTGTTGGACGATGTTTGGAACGATAAGTATGAAGAGCTCGAGTCCCTGCTAAAGCCCTTGTATTTCGGGAGTAAAGGAAGCAGGATTCTACTCACAACAAGAAACTTTGAGGTTGCTAGAATGATGGGTAATCGTGATCCGAAGCATTTGGAATTAATGTCGTTGGAGGAGTGCTTGTCTCTGCTTGCGTATCACTCCATAGGCGAGGAAAACTTTGAAGGCCACCCACACCTTCAGGAGATTTCCATTCAACTGGCGAGAAAGTGTAATGGGCTACCTCTTTCTATTAAGACGATCGGAAGGATGTTGCACTTCCAAAGTGACGATGAACAATAGAAGCGAGTGTTAATCCACAATTCTTGGGACAGAGAGGGGGAAAGATCCCTCCCGCTTTGAAATTGAGCTACGTCCACCTTCCCATTCACTTGAAAAGATGTTTCCCAGCTGGTGCATTATTCCCAAAGGATTACGTATTCGACCAAGACGAGTTAATTCGACTGTGAATCATAGAGGGTTTGTTGCAAAAAGGGACTGCCCAAACTCTCCGAGAAGCGGGGCAGGAAAATCTCTGTCGGTTAGAGGCCGTTTCATTCCTTCAGAAAACAAGGGATGATAAGAATTTCTGTTCAATGCATGATCTTATCAATGACCTCGCAAAATCGGTTGATGCCCACTCATACTTCAGATCTGATGAGTTTAATGAAGGCTCCACCTCTTGCAAAGTGTTTTTCCTTGACAATGTTTGTCATGCGGCAGTGGTTACACAGTTTTATGAACATTGTCGCTCGAAGAGATTTGAGGTGTTTCGCTCAATGATGAAGCTGAGAACATTTATGCCATTTCAAATCTCAGAAGAGCGAGAGCAAATGCCCTTGTTTCCAAGAAACATTCACAAGTAGTAAAGAACTTGTTCGCAGTAGGAGATTTTTTTTTTTGGAAAGGGTCGTTTGGTAGATTAAAAATAAACAAGGAAATAAAATTATCAAAGTTCACAGGCCAATAATTTAATTAATGGCGGTGATTATATATTATTGATAAAAAATTATGTATAATAATAATGATGATTATAATAATAATAAAGCCCTAATTGAAACTTTTATATAATCACAGGAGGAGCTGCAGGCAGAGTCCAAAGGGAAGGGACGACGACGGTATTAGGCCCGAGGATGCCAGTTCAGCAGGGATGGCCACGTCAGCAGAGATGAGACGGGTCGGTGCTGGGACTAGAGTGGGCCCATTATCCGACCGAGCGGGCGGCAACTTTTCCAGCTGATTTTCCGACTGTCCACCTCTGCTCCAGGAGCTTCTTCCGGGGTGCCTCCGACATCAGATGCTGAAGCTTTTGACCGTGTTCTGCCTCCTATATCCTTTGCTGAGATAATTTGTTCTTTTCGTCCGGATGTGAGGCGTGTTGATGTCGCTTTTGGTTCAGATGGGAGGCTGATTATGCCATCAGAGGTGGCATAGGAGGGTAAGCGTCTGTGGAAGAATACACTAATGAGATATATTATTGGTCGTCGCTTGCCTATTGATATTATCAGTAGGACAGTTCGCCTTCTTTAGGACAAACAGGGCTTACTAATGTTTGCGGAGAAGGGTCTGGCATTTGCGTATTGATGCTAAGTCCCTTTCACAAGGTAGTGTGGGCAGTGCACGGAAGTGGATTGAGTTTGATGCTCAATGGAGCTACACCAGTCTATTAGGATTACTGATGTTGAGGGACAGAACCGGAAGATTCAGATTGATTATGAGTTTCGGCCGCCACGTTGTCAGTCTTACTGTGTATTTGATCATGGTTTTTATCGCTATCTACAAAATCCGGAGGCGACTACTCGTACTATTAAGCTAATGGAGAGGGGGCCTAGGAAGGCTGGTGTAGCGAGGACTGATGTAGAGATAGAGCGTGTTGGGAAAGCTGCAGTAGTTCCTCCGCGAGTTCCCTATGATGTCATATGTCCTCGCTACACGGGCCTTCCTAGGCCTCTTATCTATCGGCCTAACAGTACGAGTAGTCGCCTCCGGATTCTGTAGACAATGCTCAAAATCATGGCCAACGACACAGCAACATTGACAACGTGGCAGCCAAAACTCATAATCAGACTTAATCTCCCGACTCTAACCCTCAATAATAATAATCCTGATAGACTGGTGTAGCTCAATCTAGGCATCAAATTCAATCTGCACCCGTGCATTGCTCACACTACCTCGTGAAAAGGACCTAGCATCAATACGTAAAGGCACCCTCAAACTGCTTGCAATATATTGTACTCCAGGACAATGAAAAAACTCAACAGGGATACTTTTCAATCTAACCCAGGAAAGATCTTTGGCTCAACACCATCCACATAATCAAAATGCCAACAACATACCAATTGCACCTCTCCAAAATAGCATCAAAAGACTCATTAGAAGCAAAATGCATTAGGGAACATACATGCCATCATACTCCACAAACATCAATAAGCCCTCATTTGCCCAAAAATAAGCGAACTGTCCTATTGATAATATCAAAAGGCAAGCAACGACCAATAATATATCCCACCAGAGTATTTTTTCATAGACGCTTACCCTCATCTGCCACTTCTAACGGCATTATCATGCTCTCATTTGAACCAAAAGCGACCTCAACACGCCTCATCCCCGAATGGAAAAAACGAACTGCCTTAGCAAAGAATCTAACAGGTAGAACATGGTCAAAGGCAATAGCATCTGACGTCGAAGACACCCCAGAAAAAGTTCTACGAGCAGAGGAGTACGGCTGAAAAGTAGGCGAAAAATTGGCTGAAAAAGTCGCCGGCCTGCTGTTGACCGGTCTAAGTGAACCGAGCCGAACCGATCTAAGTGAACCAGTTCAGTTAAACCGGTTTAACTGGCCGGAGAACATCGTTGGCCGGTTGCCGGGGAGCTCGTTGACCGGTCGGCGGTCCCTTTGACGGCCGTTGAGCCGCCATCCACCAGGCCCAAGTCAGGCCCACCATCGGGGCCCAATTAGTGCAATAATTTCTTTGAAATTAGTGCAATAAAATAAACAATAAGATTAGGGGAAAGATGATTAATGTCTAAAGTGAAGGGATTATTGTTACGATAGAATCAAGGATTTTCTTTTCATTGGGATGATGGAAGTCTAATTTTAGGATATCTGAGTGACGCCGTTGTTGATGTTCTTACCGTGCCGGAAGAGTACAGTGCACTCCGGCAGCTCCCCCAGGTCAGAGAACATCAACTCGTCCTCTTCCCTCATCGGGAAGAACATCGACAAGTTTGTTTTCCCGACCACGCTCTTCCCTTCGCTCTTCACGGAGTAGTGATGATCGTAGTAACCTTGCCCGTAAATCGGGCTCTCCAGTATAGTGGTGGACCTTTTGGTTCGCATGTCCATGAACCACCCAAACTCATCCGCCGCGTCGAGCTCAGGCGATCCCAAGCCCGAATCAATTACCTCCGCTGTTTTCTCCTCGTGCCCCCCTGGTTCTGACTCTGGCTCGGGGCTCGAGTGCGCGTTGGTGTTACCGGGAATTTCCTCCTCGTGGCTGGTGGAGCTGGTAGTTGGGGGGTTCTGGTGGTTTTGGTGGCGGTGGTTGTTCTTCCGGACCGGCCAAGGGTGGTTGTGCTCGCAAGAGTAGGTGATGACTAGCATGTTGGGGTCATCACGGCTCCGCTACACCTGCTTCCTCGCGGGGCACCCTTTCGAGCTACTACACCGATAATATCCCCGGCATAATCCGACATAATTTAACTCAATGACACCTAGGTATCATCGTTTCATCTTGCAAAGACCTACTCGAACACTTACCTCGGATATGGCGAGCCCTTGATCGGCTTTTGGCCGTACTTCCTCCAAGCCCACAAATCAGAAGGCGGATGCGTGCCCTCTCCCTTAAATCGTGTCCCTTCGGAATCCTTGATAGGTATCGAGACAACCCACTTTTGCATGGCCTTCCAACTATGATTTTCACCAAAATTGAAAACAGCAAAACATAGTCACTCCTTGGCCGCCCCCTTTACTTGATCAGAAATAACTAGTCTAATTTACCGAATGGAATCACCTCTTTCTATGCGAAGGGGGCGTTTTGGGACCCGGTTGCTGTTCATCTTGAAGAAAACATCCACATCGTAAAAATATATGTAACTTGATCAACATGATTCTTCACCAACGCTTGAGCAGATTTGTTGTGACAAAGATCGTGATTGTTTCATTCTCTGTCAAGCCTATCTCTTTCAACATAATCCTTAGCCAGATTGCATGACAAGCGCATGCCTGTTTCATCTCAAGCAGCTGACCAATGTTTTCTCTTTTCATCGTATCTTGGCTGATTTGTCAGCCAAATAAGCTTGCAAGCATGTTGATGCGATTATCTCTGCTCCTCAAGACTAAGTGTTTTACCTTTGTACTCGGGGCTTCCGCGAGCTGAACAGATGACTGATTAACAAGTTGTTGCTTTTATGGAAGGGTTATACAGAAACAAGTTTCTTGCTTAATGTTTTCCTCATCTAGGATTTAATATTTTCCCCTATTCCTCGAGGCAAGAGAAAAGTGGTGATATCAACAAATATTGCGGAGACATCTTTGACATTGGAGGTCATTGACAGCGGGTTCTCCAACAAGTAGCTCAATCTTCTTTCTGTGTTAGATTTATTTTTGAGAGACTAAGACATCATACTGTCCAATTGCCGATTATATTTGTTGGAATGATTCCGTACCAATCTGCAGAGAATTCGCCAATTTTTCCAAGTTAATTTTTATCTCCTATCACATGAATGGTTCTTGCCTAGTGTTGGATGTGATTAATCTAGCTGCTGCCGTAGTACATGTATCTACAAATGTAGTTGACCGTTATTACTTTTCTATGCTTAATCTGCAGATTACGGACATCAGAACCTTGTGGTGGCACCTATATCTCAGGCATCTGCTAGACAGAGAGCTGGTAGGGCCATAAGAGTTCGTCCTGGAAAATGTTACAGGTGATTGTGGGAAGTTTAACGTATGAAATGATGTTTGATCTCTCAAATATATTTTATTCGGAAAAGCCTTCCTCCTGAAGAAGTTGCTGCTTGCTTTTTGTCCTTTCAATCCAGGTTCTACACAGAAGAGCATTTTCTCGAGGAGATGTCTGCCCAGGGTATTCCAGAGATTCAGAGATCAAACCCCGTTTCATGCGTAATTCAGGTTATGCTGGCCTTAGTATGATCATATTTCAGCTTCTTCTTTTTGCTACTTTTTGCAAGTGCATGAAGGCCAAGCTTCTTCTTTCTTGCAGGGTGACCATGTGACATTCCTAAACGTCTACAAAGGATTCCTTGAATCTGGGAAATCATCCAATTGTTGTTACAAGAATTATATTAATTACCACGCCAACCCGTGTGTATGCTGTTCTATTTTTAATGTTGTTGCTTGTGTTGTGCAGAAAAAAGTCATTGAAATAAGAGAACAACTTCAAAGAATAGCCCAGAGGTTAGGCATAGACCTTAAATCTTGTGAAGGAAATTTGCAGGTTAACTTCTGCAGACCCATGCTAGAACTTCTATTTTGTTTTAGTTTCATTGTTCAATAGAAATGGTAGCTTAGCCGGCTGTTTCTCCTATTAATTTTTATCTTTTATCGCAGGCCGTAAGGAAAGCGGTGACTGCTGGGCTCTTCGCCAACGCCTGTTGTCTTGAAGTGAGTTCCTTCAATTGAAGTAACCTCTGGTTTACAGCCTTTTGGATCTAATCCCTAGAAATACTGTTGCTTCTTGTGTTGGGCTTATGTAACGAAAAGCCATACAGTCAAAATGGGATGTACTAGACACTCAGGGCATCGCAGGAAGTTTACATCCACCCATCATCAGTGTTATTTAGGTGAGCACATCATATCCATCCAATAAAAAATATATTTGGTTGAATGCATACCCGTCGGCATTACGTATTACGTCTACTCCGTTCATTCCTTTTCTAGGATTGACTATGAGTTTAGTATTAGATGTGGTTATGTCTTCGTTTTTACTGAATTTTGTGCTACTCGATCATTTCATGTGAGACAGAGTTAATCCGAAGTGGGTTCTATATCAAAATATCGTTTTAACTGACCGATAGTACATGCGCAACGTCATCTCGATCGAGCCTTCTTGGTTGACAGAAGTCGCTCCTCACTTCTACCAGAAACAAGGACTTTGACACTCCCATGCTATGCTCCCTAATATCCAAATCGGATCAAGTGAATACTACAGATGTGGAATGAGCCAATGCCTATGTTTATGTTCATCTTTCGGGTACTAAAAGAAGTCCCACATGAAATTGCACATGTGAGTTGTTCAGGCCATCTTAGCATCAACCCTGAGTTACGTTGCAAGAGTATTGTACTTCGGAAGACACTTGTAACAATTTCACAATCTCATCAAACTATCGTTTCAACTGATGTTGATTTACACTTTTATCATTAACTTCTTGAATGCTCTCGCATGTTGCAATTATTATAAAACTTAGATGACAATGTTATGTTCATTAAATTGTGATCATAGACCATTTACTATTTCAGGGTAGAGGTTTCGATGTGCAAATTCACTATCAGACTATGTGAGGGCTACTGTTTCAACAAAAAGGGTTTGCTGCAAAAAGGGACTGCTCGAACTCTCCGAGAGGCGGGGATGGAGAATCTCCGTCGGTTGGAGGCCTTGTCATTCCTTCAGAGAACAAGGGATGATAAGAATTTCTATTCAATGCTTGATCTCCTCTTGTGAAGAAGGCTTCACCTCCTGTGAAGTGTCGTCCTTGACAAAGTCCGTCATGCAGCATTGGTCACTCAATATTATGAACGTTGTCGTTCGAAGAGATTTGAGGCGTTTCGCTCAATGAAGAAGTTGCGAACATTTATACCATTTCAAATCTCAGAAGGGCCGGAGCGAAAGGCCTTTGTTTCTGATGATGTGATACAAGACTTGGTCGTGGACATGAAGAATATGAGGATGTTGTTGCTACGCTTCTTTAAAATTAAGCAGGTGCCAGACCAAATTGGAGAGTTGAAACTGTTACGTTCCATAGATCTTCTCATACAAATATCCAAGTGCTGCCGGAATCCATTTGCGACCTTGTGGAGTTGCAATCTCTACTGTTCTGAGGGTGTGGGAAGCTTCAAAAGTTGCCGAGAAATATTCACAAGTTGGCCAATCTTCTCCACCTCGACATAACCGGCACAAAAGCCTTGTAAATAATGCCGCCATGTATCGGCAATCTAAAAAATCTCGAGCTACTCTCAGACTTTATCATGGAAAAAGATGTCGGTCAGGAGTTGAAGCAACTGGGACAACTAGAATGCCTTCAACGAGAGTTGCACGTTAGTAATTTGTTTAATGTAGACGTCGTCGAAGATGCGAGGATTGCTAATATATCAGGAAAAGACACTCAGAGCATCGCAGGAAGTTTACATCCACCCATCATCGGTGTTATTTAGGTGAGCACATCATATCCATCCAAAAAAAATATATTTGGTTGAATGCATACCCGTCGGCATTACGTATTGCGTCTACTCCGTTCATTCCTTTCCTAGGATTGACTATGAGTGTAGTATTAGATGTGGCTATGACTTCGTTTTTACTGAATTTTATGCTACTCGATCATTTCTTGTGAGACAGAGTTAATCCGAAGTGGGTTCTGTGTCAAACTATCATTTCAACTGACCGGTAGTACATGCGCAATGTCATCTCGATCGAGCCTTCTTGGTTGAAAGAAGTCGCCCCTCACTTCTACCAGAAACAAGGACTTTGACACTCCATGCTATGCTCCCTAATACCGGAATCGGATCGAGTGAATACTACAAATGCGTAATGAGCCAAAATGCCTATGTTTATGTTCATCTTTCGGGTACTAAAAGAAGTCCCACATGAAATTGCACATGTGAGTTGTTCAGGCCATCTTAGCATCAACTCTGAGTTACGTTGCAAGAGTATCGTACTTCGGAAGACACTTGTAACAATTTCGCAATCTCATCATTTCTTTGCATTAGGAAAAAGGCTTATTTCCTAAGTTATTCCTTTAAACAGTGTTTTGAAAGTATGGGCGAAGTAATCTTTTGGCTAATAATTGTCATAATTTATGGAATTGGTCGAAATGTGTTAACAATAACAACATCGTGTTTGAAAATGGGATGAACTGATGATATTAATAAAACTTGCTAATTTCAGAAATAAAAGAAAAAAATTCAAAGCCAGAAACAAAAAACCCAATGAATCCAATCTAAATCTTTTCTTTTGTTCTCTGTTGATAGCGCTCGATGGAAAAATGTTGTTCGCTGGTTGTGTTGATTTAGTTGCGAACATTTATGCCATTTCAAATCTTAGAAGGGCGAGAGCGAATGGCCTTTGTTCTGATGATGTGATACAAGACTTGATCGTGGACATGAAGAATCTGAGGATGTTGTCGCTACGCTTCTTTAAAATTAAGTGGGTGCCAGACTGAATTGGAGAGTTGAAACTGTTACGTTGCGTAGATTTTTCTCATACAGATATCCAAGTGCTGCCAGAATCCATTTGTGATCTCGTGGAATTGCAATCTCTACTGCTCTGAGGGTGTGGGAAACATTCACAAGTTGCCGAGAAACATTCACAAGTTGGCCAATCTTCTCCACCTCGACATAACCGGCACAAAAGCGTTGCAGGTAATGCCGCCATGTATCGGCGATCTAAAAGATCTCGAGATATTCTCAGACTTTATCGTGGAAAAAGAAGTCCGTCGGGAGTTGAAGCAACAGGGAGCACTAGAATGCCTTCAATGAGAGTTGCGCGTTCATAATTTGTTGAATGTAGACGTCGTCGAAGACGTGAGGATTGCTAATATATCTGGAAAGGAAGCAGTTATGGAATTAAGTTTGGACTGGTGATCGTGTTCTGAAATTGCACATGGAGATGAACATCAATTCAAGCTCCTCGACCATCTACGACCTCCGAGGAAGATTGAATCACTTGAAATATGTCACTATTGGGCCAAAAGATTTCCACATTGGTTTGATAATCAATACAGGTTAAAAGCTTGGATTCCCTGCCACCTTTGGGAGAACTTCCCCTGCTGGAAGGTTTGGACATTTGTGGTCTTCAAATGGGGTCTTCCATAGATCCCGAGTTTTATTGGTCTAGAAGGCCATTTTTTCAGTCACTGACGAGCTTGAGCTTCAGGTACATGGGTGCCTGGGAGAAGTGGTTGTACAACGGAGAGGAGGAGAACGACTCGCCATTCCCTTGTCTCCGACATCTAATCGTGGAGGGGTGTCGCAAACTTAAAGGAGGGTGCACTCTTAGCCTTCCATCCCTCGTCGAGAGTAATATTCATTGTTGTAATGAGGGATTTTTGAAATTTCTGGCAAAGCTTACTTCGATGACCAAGATGGCAATTAGGAAAATCCAGGAGCTGTTTCACTTTGAAGGGCGTTTGTCGACCTCTTGGACTGCGCTCGAAGAGATGAGGATTGAGAGATGTCCTCAATTTTAGTCCTTAGTGAAAGGGGATGGAGGGAAACAAGTTCCACCTAATCTAAAGGTTCTTAAATGAGACGTTGCGGAGAGTTATAGAAGCTACCGGAAGAGTTATCTGAACTTACATCTCTTAATGAGATGATTATTGATGGTTGCGAGATATTCTATTCCTTCCCCAGCGAGGGACTGCCTGCTTCGTTGAGAAGATTGTGGCTTCAAGGCTGCCCGAAAATGCGGCGGTCCCAACTGATTAGCAGGAGACTTCCGTATTCTCTCGTGACACTTCAACTATACAACCTGGAGGGATTGGTGTCGATTACGAAATTAGTAGGTGTTGGTATTCCCCTTTCTCAGTCTCTGCGGGAATTGGAAATTGACGATTGCGAAAGTCCCACCACTTGACGGATAGCTTGCAACACCTATCCGCCCTCTCCGAGCTTAGACTCTATAATTTGCCAGCATTAGAGATGGAGATATTCTATTTTTCCCATACTCCTTTTTCTTTTCCTTTAGATTTGTCGTTTTTGTCCTCACCAAATCTGTAGATGAATCTTGGTGTGGGTACTAGTAGTTTATTATCTTTCCTTAATCCTAACACGATGTGTTTTGAGGCTCCTCTGATTAAAATTGAACATGTGAACAATCCTTTTTTAAGACTCAAAAAGGAGGAAGGAAAGGGACCTGGCCCTTGACTTCGAGGTGTGATCAGAGGAGTCATTGGGCTTCTTAGCATCCTCCAAAGGGACTCCGACGACATCATTCCTCCTCTCTTGATGAGATAAGCTCCCCCCATGGTTTCGATACCTGGACGACATATGAGCTCCCTCCTTTCTTTAACGGGCTTGACTGGTTGAACTTCAATGGGCCTCCAGTTATTTTCCAAGCCCAATATATGAGGAAAAAAACTTGTATCGAGTCCATCCCAATTATCTACTTCAGTCAGATTTGCCCTAACAAAACAAAACCCGCCACTCCCACACCAACTAGGAGTGGTGGGAGGGAGGGCATCTCTCCCTCTCTTTCTTTTTAAGTTTTTTGCCCCATTTTTTTTTTTGTTTTTAAGGGAGAACTGTGCGCTAAGGAACTGTTTGAAATCATCGGAAATGATAAGAATAGAAAAGAAAAGGAGGAAAAACATTTAAATTGACCAAAATGCCCTTTAATAGATTTTAAAATAAATGAGATCAATGAATACTTTCTTCTTTTGACCCATCTTAATTTGGAGAGTAGAAGGGCAAGGGAAGAAAAAGAGGAGATAAGTAAATAATTTAATTTATTTTAAAAATTTATTAAAGGGCATTTTGGTCAATTTAAAGATTTTCCCTTCTTTTCTTTTTTATTCTTACGTTTTCCGATAATTTCAAACACTGCCTAAAGGAAATAAGAAAAACAAACAACGTTTCTTTCCCACCCAACAAATAGTCCTCCGGTCACAGGACCAGGACTCACAAAACTAAAACTGAAGAGACGGAGAACATCTTCATTCATTTATTTGATTTATTCGACAATCAAGACGGATGAACAGCTGTCGGTTAGTGGCGGGCCGAGTCAAGGCGCAGCACACCGGCCTTACCCGGTAACCGGGAGGCCCAAAGTCTCTGACTGAAGGCGTTCGTCGGTGTATGCCCGAGAGAGGAACCAGTCAAAAAAAATAAAATTTTAATATTTACTAGATTACGTGGATACGAAACGAACGAATCAAAGAATATTAATTAACGATTCTTTGCTCAGATCACATGGATTAGCAGTAGATTGTCTGCTACTTGATAAAAAAATATTTTTCATCGTTTCGAGGAAAAATATAATCTTTTAATCCTTTTGGTTGGAATCAATCAATAATGTGACGTGTTCACGTGGCCGACCACTTTCTTAATATTATTTATAAAATCAACAACCCTCCCCTATGAATTAATTAAACAAACAAAATTAGAATCGAGTCTTTTGCTTAAAAACAACGAACAAAATTAGGTGGTTTCTAGCGGAGCGGTAGTTGCAGAAGCTTGGGACCTCGGCCGAGTATGAAACAGTGGTTTATCGCTCACCTCGCCTAAAGGAAGCCTCTAGGAGACGTTCGTCCGAGTCCATCTCAATCCTCCATAGTTGGACTGTATACATCTACACCACAGGCTCGGTGAGAAGAAGAAGGTATAGCAAGGAGGCACAGACCAGGTTCGAGGCTTGTGTACCAAGCTGGCGGCCGCGTACATACGTTTCTAATTCTGAAATTACTGTACTATGTTTTAACTACCGGGTCTGGGGGCTACAACCATACAGGGAAAAAAGTACTCGTAAGATTGTCTCAAGTCCAAGGGTGGCGACCTCGATATCCAGGTCGGAATTTTACTTCGAGTCAGACTAAGATTTTCAAATGCAAAAGAGAATTTTAGTTTTAAAGTAAGAGTTGTAATTTATCTCATTTTAATTATAGTAAGAGTAAAATTGAAATTACACTATATTATTTTTTTAATCCTTTTAAATTTTAAAATACTATAATTAATTAATAACAAAATAAATCATAAACACTAATTATAAACTCGAAAGTTAAACCATAAAAATTAAATTTTAAATCTGAAAAGTTAAATCATATGTTAAATATTAAACTCGTAAATGTTAAACTAACACATTTAATTATAATCTTAAACTCTGTACGTAAATATTTATTTAGTTTTGTATATATTAAAGGAACTAATCTATTAACCTCTTCAAGGGTAATAAAGTAATTTTACAATGATATAAATAACATTATGGTCGAATTAAAAAAGAACGTAATCCTTGTTGATGGTAATTTATGATTCGAGTGCATGCGATATTATTGTCATTTAAGTAAATAATTGAATATGTCATTTTAGATAGCTGTTTCTATTATTTCTACTCCTCCTTGTATAATCATTGAAAAGAAATGAGGAATAATATTGTTTGTCAACCTAACCTCCATTTCTATTCAATCATTTCACACGTAATCCCCGACGATTGTAACCATAAAATGTACTCTCTGTATTTTTTTATGAAAAAAAGATTATCATAATCCAACCCACCGCCCCTTCCCTCTTTTTCTTTGGCCTAATAATATCCGTCCCCATCGACCTAATCCAAACGAGTACAAAAAGGGATTAATTAATCCCAACAAAGATTAGATAAAAATCGATCAATTTGACAAGTAAAAAAATATAAAGAAACAAAAACCCTATCGTTGGTCTGTTTCCCTCAATAAAAGTCAATCAATAATTAATTGCTCGTATTCCAATAATAAGATCTCCCCCTAAAGAGGTTTGAACCGTTCAAGCATGGATACCGAAGCATGTGATACAAGTCAATCAGTAAAAGTCAATCAATAATCTCCACCCCAACACACAACCCGTCGAGTCTTCGTCGTGCTGTATGGCTTTTTGTTACATAAGCCCAACCTGCCAAGTCTTTGACGTTTTTGTGCATACAAATATATTTTTCATCTTTTTTTTAAGATTGGATCTCAAATAATAATAAATAAATGTATTCTTACTTTTGGTTGGAGTCAATCAATCCCTTCTTACAATGTGACGTGCTCACATGGCCGACCACTTTCTTAATATTGTTTATAAAATCAACAACCCTCCCATATGAATTAATTAAACCAACTGACCCAAAGACTTTCCCCCATTCCCACGAGTATTGATATTGACGATGATGACATTTGTTATTATTAGTTATTACAAATATATTTTTCATCTTTTTTTAAGATTGGATCTCAAATAATAATTGCATCCAATAAATAATAAGATTGGAATCAATCAATCCCTTCTTACAGTGTGAAGTTTTCACGTGGCCGACCACTTTCTTAATATTATTTATAAAACCAGCAACCCTCCACTTTTTTTTTATTATCGAGGAGGAAATTTAAAATCGTTCGATAATAACGCGCTTTTGATGGGATCCAGACAGATATATATATAACAATATATTTGTACAATATAATAGACACGACCCACGCGATAATAAGTTAATTTGTACAGGAATTTATAAAAAAAAAAACAGGATCATCTCGTAGGGATGTATGATCGCATGGAGAATGTAATCGACATGTTTAATTTGAGTTCTCACGTTGAACGACATGTTGTGATGGTGCACGGCATGGGCGGTATTGGGAAGACAACGTTGGCGAATGTCATCTTCAACAGAATCTCTTCCCGATTCGATGGATGCTGCTTCCCTGCTGATGTGCGAGAATCCTTGTCGACTGGTGTGGGGGTTGTTGAAAGGTTGAAAATTTCGATTTCTTCAGACTGGGAACGATAATTATCATCACGACGAGGGATAGGAGCGTTTGCGAGGGCCTTATGAGACCTAGTGATACTGCTCATGAAGTGCAGGGAATGTGAAACGACCTACAAAATTTTTCCAATTTTATTAGATAGTTTCAGCCGTGGCTGACCAGTCAACAGCAGAAAATAACCAACTTATACTGTTACCGTGGCATCCCCTTATGTCTTAATCCGTAGTTCTGCGCCATGTGTCCTTTGTCCAATTCTTACCTCTGCAATACTACAAAAAATAATCCCCATTTGGGGTCAGTGACAAATTGCCGAGGTGATCTCATAGAATTGCAATCTCTACTGCTCCGAGGATGTGGGAAGCTTCAAAAGTTGCTGAGAAACATTCACAAGTTGGCCAATCTTCTCCACCTCGACATAGCCAGTACAAAAGCCTTGCAGGTAATGCCGCCATGTATCGTCGGTCTAAAAAAACTCGAGATACTCTCAGACTTTATCATGGAAAAAGAAGTCGGTCGGGAGTTGAAGCAACTGGGAGCACTAGAATGACTTCAACGAGAGTTGCGCGTTCATAATTTGTTGAATCTAGATGTCGTCGAAGAAGCGAGGATTGCTAATATATCTGGAAACGAAGCAGTTGTGGAATTAAGCTTGGACTGGGGATCGTGTTCTGAAATTGCACATGAAGATGACCATCAATTCAAGCTCCTCGACCATCTGAGACCTCCGAGGAAGATTGAATCACTTGAAATATGTCAGTATGGGGCCAAAAGATTTCCAAATTGGTTTGATAATCAATATAGTATGAATTATGTCATGAGCATAACCCTGACAGGTTGTAAAAGCTCGAATTCCCTGCCACATTTGGGACAACTTCCTCTGCTGGAAAGTTTGGACATTTGTGGTCCTCAAATGGTGTCTTCCATAGGTCCCGAGTTTTTTGGGTCCAGAAGGCCATTTCTTCGGTCACTGAAGAGCTTGCTTGACCTTCAAGTACACGGGTGCCTGGGAGAAGTGGTTGTACAACGGAGAGGAGGAGAACGACTCGCCATTCCCTTGTCTCCGACAGCTAATCGTGGAGGGGTGTCCCAAACTGAAAGAAGGGTGCACTCTTTGCCTTCCATCCCTCGTCGAGATTAATATTCATTGTTGCCAAGAGGGATTTTTGAAAAGTCTGGCAAAGCTTACTTCGATGATCAAGATGGCAATTAGGGAAATCCAGGAGCTGGTTCACTTTGAGGGCCGTTTGTCGACCTCTTGGACTGCGCTCGAAGAGTTGAGGATTGAGAGATTTCCTCAATTTATGTCCTTTGTGAAAGGGGATGGAGGGAAACAAGTTCCACCTAATCTAAAGGTTCTTGAAATGAGACGTTGCGGAGAGTTAGAGAAGCTACCGAAAGAGTTATCTGAACTTACATCTCTTAATTAGATGAGCATTGATGGTTGCGAGATATTCTATTCCTTCCCCAGCGAGGGACTGCCTGCTTCATTGAGAAGATTGTGGCTTCATGGCTGCCCGAAAATGCTGCAGTCCCAGCTGATTAGCAGGAGACTTCCGTATCATCTGTAGATGAATCTTGGTGTGGGTACTAGTAGTTTATTATCTTTCCTTAATCATAATATCACGATGCATTTTGAGTAGTTCAATAACTGACATTTTCTCCTCTGACTAAAACTGAACTTGTGAACAATCCTTTTTTTAAATGGGAAAACAATTTGTGTAAGAAGGAGGAGAAATGATTATATGGATGACCTCCTCCTGGTGTTCTTCTCACCATGCATTTTGGATAGAGATGTAAACAGCCCCCCAGGCCCAAGTTGTTGGCTGTCTAATTTTGTTTGTTTAATTGATTATATTAAGCAAGTGGCAGGCCATGTGAACATGTGAACAAAACAACGACTTGGCAGGTGGAAATTATTATTTTATTGTAATGCAATTATCTCTTTTGTCTCTCCATTTATTAACTTTTACACGTCTCCCCAAGCAAATAAGAAATACCAACATCATCATCATCAGCAGCCTTTCCCATTTGTGCAGGATGATGGTTGAATGAATTAAGGCAAGACTCGTCGGCAAAGCCTTTGATTAGTTGGTTTTATAATCCCCTTCCCTCTGTGTTAGTGTTTCAGGAAGGCAAACTATTCCAAAAGAGAGAGAGAATATGGATTTCATCTCCCCCATCCTCAAACTGGTCGGCTCTCAACTCATGGCAGAGTATGCCCGGATCCACGGCATCTCCGACAAGCTCCAGTCGTGGGGTGAGAAGCTGCCCGGGATCCAAGCAGTTCTGGATTCTGCCGAGGAAAAGCAGATGTACCACGATGACCCTTCTATTGCCCAGTGGCTCGCTGACCTCAGGGACGTCGCCTACGACATGGAGGACCTGCTCGACCACTTCTCTGTCGAAGCCAAGCGGGCCGAGTCCAAGGCACAGTCGTCCAAACTCCCTCACTGCCTCATCGCTTGCTGCTCTCCTTTCCACCCGCGCACCCTGATCTCCCGTCATCGTATGGCCAACGAGATCGAAGACATCGACCGAAGATTGGAGCAAGTTGTCGCCCGCATACCCATTCTCGGATTAGTCCAGATCTCAACGAGAGAGCCTCGCAACGACCAGCCTCGTTTCGTCACCACATCCCTGCCTGAGCCCAGGTTCGTGGGCAGGGAGAGGCAAATGGAGAAGCTGCTTGCTCGTTTGACCGGATCCGAAGCAGCAGCTGGCAACTCCGTCCGACCCTTTACCGTCATTTCGATCGTGGGGATGGGAGGACTCGGTAAAACTACCCTCGCACAGGAGTTGTATAATCATGAGTCCTTGAAAAAACCGGACTTCGCAGTCAAAGCCTGGGTCTGTGTCTCCGAAGTTTTTGACATGGCCGCCATCACCAAGAGCATACTGGACCAGGTAGACCCGTCTTCGTCCAGTGAGAAGAAGGATCTTAATCAGCTTCAGAGTTCTCTGAGAGACAAGTTATCTGGAAAGAAGTTCCTCCTTGTTTTGGACGATGTCTGGAACGATAAGTATGAAGAGCTCGAGTCCCTGCTGAAGCCCTTATATTCCGGGAGTAAAGGAAGCAGGATTCTGCTCACAACAAGAAACTTGGAGGTCGCTAGACTGATGGGGGATCCTGATTCGAAGAAATTGGAATTAATGTCGTTGGAGGAGTGCTTGTCTCTGCTTGCCTATCACTCCATAGGTGAGAAAAACTTTGAAGGCCACCCACATCTTCAAGAGATTTCCGTTCAATTGGCTAAAAAGTGTAAGGGTCTGCCTCTTTCTATTAAGGCCATCGGAGGTATGCTGCGTTTCAAAACTGAAGATGAACAGTGGAAGCAAGTGTTAACTCATGGTTCTTGGGATAGAGAGGGGGGAAAGATCCCTCCAGCTTTGAAGTTGAGCTACGTTCATCTTCCCAATCACTTGAAGAGATGTTTCGCAGCTTGTGCATTGTTCCCGAAGGATTACGTATTCGACCAAGACGAGTTAATTCGATTGTGGATCATACAGGGTTTGGTGCAAAAAGGGACTGCCCGAACTCTCCGAGAGGCCGGGATGGAGAATCTCCATCGGTTGGAGGCCTTGTCATTCCTTCAGAGAACAAGGGATGATAAGAATTTATATTCAATGCATGATCTTATCAATGACCTCGCGAAATCAGTCGATGCCCGCTCATATTTCAGCTCTGATGAGTTTAAAGAAGGCTCCTCGTCTTGTGAAGTGTTGTTCCTTGTTCGTCATGCAGCAATGGTCACTCAATTTTATGAACGTTGTCTATCGAAGAGATTTGAGGCGTTTCGCTCAATGAAGAAGCTGAGAACATTTATGCCATTTCGAATCTCAGAAGAGCGAGATGGAATTGCCTTTGTTTCTGATGATGTGATACAAGACTTGATCGTGGACATGAAGAATTTGAGGATGTTGTCGCTACGCTTCTTTAATGTTAAGCAAGTGCCAGACCGAATTAGAGAGTTGAAACTGTTACATTCCGTAGATTTTTCTTATACAGGTATTCAAGTGCTGCCGGAATCCATTTGTGACCTTGTGGAGTTGCAATCTCTACTGCTCCGAGGGTGTAAGGAGCTTCAAAAGTTGCCGAGAAACATTCACAAGTTGGCCAATCTTCTCCACCTCGACATAACCGATACAGAAAGTTTGCAGGAGATGCCGCCGCATATCGGCGATCTAAAAAACCTAGAGATACTCTCAAACTTTTCCGCGGGAAAAGAAGTCGGTCAGGAGTTGAAGCAACTGGGACCACTAGAACGCCTTCAACGAGAGTTGCACGTTAGTAATTTGTTTAATGTAGATGACGTCGAAGATGCGAGGATTGCTAATATATCAGGAAAGGAAGCAGTTCTCAAATTAAGCTTGGATTGGGGATCGTTCTCTGAAATTTCACGTGACGATAGCCATCAATTCAAGCTCCTCGACTATCTGCAACCTCCAAGGAAGATTGAATCACTTGAAATATGTCACTATGGGGCAAAAAGATTTCCAAAATGGTTTGATAATCATGACAGTATGAATAATGTCATGAGCATAACCCTGACAGGTTGTAAAAGCTTGGATTCCCTGCCACCTTTGGGACAACTTCCCCTGCTGGAAAGTTTGGACATTTGTGGTCTTCAAATGGTCTCTTCCATAGGTCCCGAGTTTTATGGGTACAGAAGGCCATTTTTTCGGTCATTGAAGAGCTTGAGCTTCAAGGACATGGGTGCCTGGGAGAAGTGGTTGTACAACGGAGAGGAGGAGAACGACTCGCCATTCCCTTGTCTCCGACAGCTAATCGTGGAGGGGTGTCCCAAACTGAAAGGAGGGTGCACTCTTAACCTTCCATCCCTCGTCGAAATTAATATTGATGGCTGCGATGGGAGATTTTTGAAATGTCTGGCAGGCCTTACTTCGATGAACGAGATGGTAATTAGGGAAATCCAGGAGCTGGTTCACTTTGAGGGGAGTTTGTCGACCTCTTGGACTGCGCTCGAAGAGATGAGGATTAAGAGATGTCCTCAATTTAAGTTCATCATGGGAGGGGATGGAGGGAAACAAGTTCCACCTAATCTAAAGGTTCTTCAAATAGTAGATTGCGGAGAGTTTGAGGAGCTGGTTCACTTTGAGGGGAGTTCGTCGACCTCTTGGACTGCGCTCGAAGAGCTGAGGATTGAGAGATGTCCTCAATTTAAGTTCATCTTGGGAGGGGATGGAGGGAAACGAGTTCCACCTAATCTAAAGGTTCTTCAAATAGTAGATTGCGGAGAGTTCGAGAAGCTGCCGGAAGAGTTATCTGAACTTACATCTCTTAATGAGATGAGAATTGAAGGTTGCAAGAAGTTATGTTCCTTCCCCAGCGGGGAACTGCCTGCTTCGTTGAGAAAATTGGAGGTTCAAGGCTGCCCGAAAATGCCGCAGTCCCAGCTGATTAGCATAAGACTTTCATATTCTCTTGTGGAGCTTAGCCTATACAATCTGGAGGGGTTGGTGTCGATTACGAAATTAGTTGGTGTTGGTAGTCCTCTCTCTCGGTCTCTGCAGAAATTGAAAATTATGTATTGCGGAAGCCTCGCGACTTTGACGGACAGCTTGCAACACCTGTCCGCACTCTCTGATCTTAATCTCTCGGATTGCCCAGCATTAGAGATGGAGATATTCCCTTCACTCCCCCGCAACCTGTTCTTCTTTGAGCTTGAGGATTGTCCAAAGGTGAAGTCTTTGCCTCATGACATACATCACCTCACATCCCTCAAAAAACTAAATATTAGGAATTGTGAAGGTATTATGAGCTTATCATCCAGAGGAGGTCTGCCTCCCAACCTGGAGTCTCTTTGGATTGATAATTGCAGAAATCTGAAACAGCCACTTGAGGAGTGGGGGTTAAGGGGTCTCACCGCCTTACGATCATTGAGCATCTGGGGAGAGATGGAGTGTGTGGATGAGATGGAGTGTTTTCCTTCTAGTGTTTATGATGGAGACTGGAGTCGCCTCCTCCCTTCATCCCTCATCCATTTGTCTATTAGTGTTATGAAGAAGTTGGGGACGGTGGGTGGGGGACTCAGACACCACCTCACCTCCCTTGAATATTTGTATATTTCGAACTGTCCGAGACTGAGGTGGTTACCAGACGACGGCCTCCCTGACTCCCTAGGACATTGCCAAATTGGCGGATGTACGGATGAGTTGGAGAAGAAATGCATGAAGGGGAAAGGAGAGTATTGGCATTCCCACCTCCGACTCATCCCGATATTTAACGAGAACCCTTTCAATTAATTCCGTATTCTTTTTTTTTTCCCACATGAGCAATTGAGCATACACTTTTTTGTCTTATCAGGAGTTGGATACCTAATTTTGTTTCTAGAATCACAAAAATAGTCTACTCGCTTGACAATTAGACGTGATGAACGTCATTACAGAAGAATGTGGAGACGCATAAAGCTTGAATGAATCATATCTCTATTTTCTTGCGATTAATTTCTCTTTCTATTTTTTATAAGGTGTTAATGATCACGTGATTCCCTTTACCAAAGCTAGGGGGGAGAGTAAAACAAGGCGGAGCAGATCAGCTAAGGGCTCAATCACAACCAATACAATTAATTAATTATAACCCTCCATTTCACAATTCACATATGTCAACAAAAAAAAAAATGGAAAAAACTGATCCCCATCTAACATTAGAGAAATGTCACACACACGAACTTAACCTCAGCACTTTACTGGTGTAGCTCAGCCACGCCAGCGGCCGATTTAATCAACAACAACTCCATACCAGCAATTCCAACGAGCTGCTCTTCAAAGGCAGCGACTATAGTTCCTTCTCACCTTCACGCAAGAGGACCAAAGCCTCCCTTTGTTGGAAACGCTGGCGGACACTCGCTGTAATCTGTTGGAAAATATGACACTCACCGGGAAAAATCTTTAGACTCTCTGAGAAAAAAATCTGATAATTTTTTGGGGGCAGACTCGCTGCAACAAGTCTCCATCAAATCAACATTACAAAAGAATTTTTTAAAGGGCAAATTACTAGACTACTCATCTCCCCAAATTAAAACAAATCTACCGTTACCAAAAACTGGAACAACAATCTCTTAATCTACCCATTAAAAAATATATTAAATTCAAGATTAAGTTCTCCGATTAAATTAATTTTATTTTCAACACTCCTCTAAAAATTGATTTTCTTCATAACTCTAAGAATGCTGCTCATTTTGCAGAAAACATCCGCTCTAAGAGGCTTCGTAAAAATATCCGCAACTTGATTAACAGGATCCTCGCCAATGCTTGAGCAGATTTGTTGTGACAAAGATCGTGGTCGTTTCATTCTCTGTCAAGCCTATCTCTTTAAACATTCTCCTTAGCCAGATTGCGTGACAAGCGCATGCCTATTACATCTCAAGTAGCTGACCAATGTTTTCTCTTTTCATCGTATCTTGGATGATTTGTCGGTCAAATAAGCTTGCTAGCATGTTGATGCGATTATCTCTGTTCCTCAGGACTAATTGTTTTACCTTTGTACTCAGGCCTTCCGCGGGCTGAACAGGTGACTGATTAACAAGTTGTTGCTTTTATGGAAGGCTTATACCGAAACAAGTTTCTTGCTTACTTTTTTCCTCTTCTAGGATTTAATATTTTTCCCTACTCCTCGAGGCAAGAGAAAAGTGGTGATATCAACAAATATAGCGGAGACATCTTTGACATCTTGTGGTGGCACCTATATATCACGCATCTGGTAGACAGAGAGCTGGTAGGGCCGGAAGAGTTGGTCCTGGAAAATGTTACAGGTGATTGTGGGAAGTTTGACGTATGAAATGATGTTTGATCGGAGTTGTAGATAATATTTTATAGATGGATATATTGGGAAATTATTAAAAGATAATGATATATATAAATTATAAGAAGGGTGGAAGTTTAACCTTACAGATTAGGAAACTATTCAATTCGTCCTTTTGGGGGTTGGAAAACCTTCTAACTATTTATTATAAAATATGTAATTTTATTTCTCGAATTATAAATTCTTAAATCGGTTGACATGAAGAAGAGCATAACCAGTGATGGTGGAGCCATGGGGACTGGAGGTAAACATGGGTCAACGCTAAAATCCAGTGTCTATAAATCCCGTGAATTCAGATGTAGAATGAAAGCATGTACACATATCTGAATAGTAAAACACATGTAGAAAAAAGCGTGCATGTGTCTGAACAGGATCACCGATATGTCTGAACAATTGTCAATGTTGGTGGTTACATATTCGAACTCATGGGAGTCCCGGACATGGGATTTTAGCCGTGTCCAATAAACATGGCCCCGTAGCTTTTAGAGATAATTTAATATGACCCTCCGCCATTGGATAGCTCAATTCGGCCACCCTCAAGAAAATTTTCTGGCTTTGCCTCTTACCGTAGCTAAATTTTGGCGGCCGAAAGCAAGGTCAATTACGTAGCGTACTTCACGCACTGTAAATACAGTGGAAGTAAAAAAGAAACAAAAACTCTTCGCTCTGGAAGAGAGAAGTCGGATCCGAACATGTCGGAAATCTCGAGCAACTGGTGCTCGCAGGTTTGTTGTATGGTCGCCGTATGAATGAAGAAAGACAGGAGAATGTAGGGGATAGATACCCTTAAGCGGAAGCACTTACGGATTCATATACCATGTAAAGGCCGAAATCCTCAATTCGGGGAAAGATTCACACCGAATTCAGGAAAAGATTCACATACCACATAAAGGTCGTGAGAGTTGGGAAACAGGCAAGTTTTCATAACCCATTAGTGGCGGCTTCTCCAGCCTGGTGAGAGAAGTTGGGGATATGTTCCGCGGGCGAAATACCTTCTTCGCCCTAGAAACGGACAAATTCAGGCACACAATATCCCCTTGGGAAAGGATAGTCCCGGTCGATGTTGTCATGGTAAAGAGCTCAATAGAGCCCGGCCAGCTTGAGGGATCCGTTGGATGAGAAAGTATATTGAGGGTAGGGAAAAATCAAGATGGGTGGGGATGGGTGGACTCGGCAAAACTACCCTTGCACAAGAGTTGTATAATCACGAGTCCTTGAAAAATGTGAACTTCGTAGTCAAAGCTTGGGCTTGTGTTTCTGACTTATTTGACCTGTCCGCCATCACCAAGAGCATACTGGACCAGGTACCCCCGTCTTCGTCCTGTGCGGAGAAGGATCTTAATCAGCTTCAGAGTTCTCTGAGAGACAAGTTATCAGGAAAAAAGTTCCTCCTTGTGTTGGACGATGTTTGGAACGATAAGTATGAAGAGCTCGAGTCCCTGCTAAAGCCCTTGTATTCCGGGAGTAAAGGAAGCAGGATTCTACTCACAACAAGAAACTTTGAGGTTGCTAGAATGATGGGTAATCGTGATCCGAAGCATTTGGAATTAATGTCGTTGGAGGAGTGCTTGTCTCTGCTTGCGTATCACTCCATAGGTGAGGAAAACTTTGAAGGCCACCCACACCTTCAGGAGATTTCCATTCAACTGGCGAGAAAGTGTAAGGGGCTACCTCTTTCTATTAAGACGATCGGAAGGATGTTGCACTTCCAAAGTGACGATAAACAATGGAAGCGAGTGTTAACCCACAATTCTTGGGACAGAGAGGGGGGAAAGATCCCTCCCGCTTTGAAATTGAGCTACGTCCACCTTCTCATTCACTTGAAAAGATGTTTCCCAGCTTGTGCATTATTCCCAAAGGATTACGTATTCGACCAAGACGAGTTAATTCGACTGTGAATCATAGAGGGTTTGTTGCAAAAAGGGACTGCCCAAACTCTCCGAGAAGCGGGGCAGGAAAATCTCTATCGGTTAGAGGCCGTCATTCCTTCAGAAAACAAGGTATGATAAGAATTTCTATTCAATGCATGATCTTATCAATGACCTCGCAAAATCGGTTGATGCCCACTCATACTTCAGCTCTGATGAGTTTAAAGAAGGCTCCACTTCTTGCAAAGTGTTTTTCCTTGACAATGTTTGTCATGCGGCAGTGGTTACACAGTTTTATGAACATTGTCGCTCGAAGAGATTTGAGGTGTTTCGCTCAATGATGAAGCTGAGAACATTTATGCCATTTCAAATCTCAGAAGAGCGAGAGCAAATGCCCTTGTTTCCAAGAAACATTCACAAGTAGTAAAGAACTTGTTCGCAGTAGGAGATTTTTTTTTTGGAAAGGGTCGTTTGGTAGATTAAAAATAAACAAGGAAATAAAATTATCAAAGTTCACAGGCCAATAATTTAATTAATGGCGGTGATTATATATTATTGATAAAAAATTATGTATAATAATAAGATGATTATAATAATAATAAAGCCCTAATTGAAACTTTTATATAATCACAGGAGGACCTTCAGGCAGAGTCCGAAGGGAAGGGACGACGACGGTATTAGGCCCGAGGATGCCAGTTCAGCAGGGATGGCCACGTCAGCAGAGATGAGACGGGTTGGTGCTGGGACTAGAGTGGGCCCGGTGGGTGGGCCCATTATCCGACCGAGCGGGTGGCAACTTTTCCAGCTGATTTTCCGACTGTCCACCTCTGCTTCTGGAGCTTCTTCCGGGGTGCCTCCGGCATCAGATGCTGCTGCTTTTGACCGTGTTCTGTCTCCTATATCCTTTGCTAAGATAATTTGTTCTTTTCGTCTGGATGTGAGGCGTGTTGATGTCGCTTTTGGTCAGATGGGAGGCTGATTATGCCGTCAAAGGTGGCATAGGAGGGTAAGCGTCTGTGGAAGAATACACTAATGAGATATATTATTGGTCGTCGCTTGCCTATTGATATTATCAGTAGGACAGTTCGCCTTCTTTAGGACAAACAGGGGCTTACTGATGTTTGCGGAGAAGGGTCTGGCATGTTCCTCATGCATTTTGCTTTTGATGAGTCTTTTGATGCCATTTTGGAGAGGAGCGATTGGCATGTTGTTGGCATTCCGATGGTGCAAAGACGTTGGACTCCTGGGACTTCCGTGTAGGCTGTTCAGCCGAAGATCCTAGATTGAAGAGTATCTCTGTTGAGATTTTTCATTGAACTGGAGTGCAGTATATTGCCAGCAGTTTAGGTGCATTTGCATATTGATGCTAAGTCCCTTTCACAAGGTAGTGTGGGCAGTGCACGGAAGTAGATTGAGTTTGATGCTCAATGGAGCTACACCAGTCTATTAGGATTACTGATGTTGAGGGATAGAACCGGAAGATTCAGATTGATTATGAGTTTCGGCCGCCACGTTGTCAGTCTTACTGTGTATTTGATCATGGTTTTTATCGCTATCTACAAAATCCGGAGGCGACTACTCGTACTATTAAGCTAATGGAGAGGGGGCCTAGGAAGGCTGGTGTAGCGAGGACTGATGTAGAGATAGAGCGTGTTGGGAAAGCTGCGGTAGTTCCTCCGCGAGTTCCCTATGATGTCATATGTCCTCGCTACACGGGCCTTCCTATGATCCCGTTTGTTATAGTATCTACTAATTTTATTTAATAAGTGAGGAATTGAATGTCATTACAGAAGAATGTGGAGACGCATAAAGCTTGAATGAATCATATCTCTATTTTCTTGCGATTAATTTCTCTTTCTATTTTTTATAAGGTGTTAATGATCACGTGATTCCCTTTACCAAAGCTAGGGGGGGAGAGTAAAACAAGGCGGAGCAGATCAGCTAAGGGCTCAATCACAGCCAATACAATTAATTAATTATAACCCTCCATTCCTGTCACGGTCGTCCAAACTCCCTCACTGCCTCATCGCTTGCTGCTCTCCTTTCCGCCCGCGCGCCCTGATCTCTGGCCATCATATGGCCAATGAGATCGGTGACATCGACCGAAGATTAAAGGTTGTCTATGAAAAAATTCCCTCGCTCCAATTAGTCCGGAACTCGAGGAGCGAGCGTCACAGCTACCAGCCCCGTTTCGAAGCCACATCCCTGCCTGAGCCAAAGTTCGTGGGCAGGGAGAAGCAAATGGAGGAGCTGCTCGCTCGATTGACCAGTTCTGAAGCAACCCAAGGCTCCGTCCAACCCTTTACAGTCGTTTCGATCGTGGGGATGGGAGGACTCGGTAAAACTGCCCTCGCGCAACAGTTGTATAATCACGAGTCCTTGAAAACTGCGGACGTTGCAGTCAAAGCCTGGGTCTGTGTCTCCGACGTCTTTAACATGGCCGCCATCACCAAGTGCATCCTGGACAAGGTAACCCCGTCTTCATCCAGTGTAGAGAAGGATCTGGATAGGCTTTAGAGTTCTCTGAGAGAGAAGTTATCTGGAAAGAAGTTCCTTCTTGTGTTGGACGATGTCTGGAACGATAAGTATGAAGAGCTCGAGTCTCTGCTGAAGCCCTTATATTCCGGGAGTAAAGGAAGCAGGATTCTGCTCACAACAAGAAACTTGGAAGTCGCTCGACTGATGGGGGATCCTGATTCGAAGCAGTTGGAATTAATGTCGTTGGAAGAGTGCTTATCCCTGCTTGCCTATCACTCCATAGGTGAGAAAAACTTTGAAGGCCACCCACATCTTCAAGAGATTTCCATTCAATTGGCTAGAAAGTGTAAGGGTCTGTCTCTTTCTATTATGGCGATCGGAGGTATGCTGCGTTTCGAAACTGATGTTGAACAATGGAAGCAAGTGTTAACTCATGGTTCTTGGGACAGAGAGGGGGGAACGATCCCTCCAGCATTGAAGTTGAGCTACGTTCATCTTTCCATTCACTTGAAGAGATGTTTCGCAGCTTGTGCATTGTTCCCGAAGGATTACGTTTCGCAGCTTGTGCATCGTTAGTCAACACGGTCGTACTTGACCGGTCAGCAGCGGAAGACCATCTTTCATAACCCTACCGTGGCATCAGTTTGCTGATCAAAATTCACTATCCGTCGCCACGTGTCCCCTTCCAGTTCCCTCTGTCTGCAAAACTAAGATAATTTTCCCAAATTGGGGTCAGCGATAAATCGCCGAGTACGCCCACCCATGCACATGCGTAAGACATGAGACTCCTAGGCACTTCCTAGCATGTTTTTCTTGAAAACAGTTATATGCATACGTATCATAACACATACAACATTATAATCATTGAAATCAACATATTACATATATATATATATATATATATACGGAATCAGAGACAAATCCAGTAACGCTCACAACTCACAAGAGACTCCCTCAATCTCTCGTCTCTCGTATATCAGCACTTCGTTTGGTGCCAGGACCACCGTGGTGCGTCCCCACCCTCTCCTCCGGGAGCGCCCGGGCAAACGGCAGCAGGTGCGACCGCGAGTGGCGTCACCTCCCCGTTCTCCTCCGACCCACGGTCGGGAATCTTATCTCAGCCACAAAATATTTACTCATTGGCTTACCCATAACATCAGTTCAATAGTATTGAGCAGGCAGAAGATTGAATTATCTATGAAAAGGATCGGATTTATTACTCAATGGAATAACCCAGAAGCATCTGCGTAACCTGCGACAGTTTAATGTTTCTGCGTGACTGAACCCAACTGGGCTGGCAACCGGCCGTTAAACGCAAAGGAGCTGGCTGAAACTCGTCACCCCAGTCACCTTACCGAGGCAACGTAACCAGACCAATGACAAGTTCAGTCCTCCTTCCAAATTCAGCCGATACCGGTGCCCCAGTTCCCAGCCACCGCGTCATCAATTCCCTCATAACATGAACCGAGTACTTACATGCGGTCCAAGTCTTTCCGTCCATTGATCCAGCTCAATACATGAACACTCTAACAGATTATAGTCATATGCTCGCTTATGCAACTCAGATATGGCCAAGATTTCCAATTGGAATTCCCAAAACCCACAACTCACTCAGTAGGATCCGAGGCTAGTTTAGAACTCATGCTCACTGTATCATCCAAGTTGAATCAATTTTCATGAGGATGATTCTGAATGACTTATTCGCACTCAATCTTTAGGATCCTAACATTTCAGTGAGATCACAATTTCTCATAGATATGTTTGCAGCCAACCTCCGAACCAGCCGGGACCAGAACTAGTGAAGACTAGAATATTACAGGACTTCATTTTTCCCGTTGGTTAATTAGTGAGCCAACCTTCCCATATCTGAGACGGTAAGTCCACGCTCGATTTCCGTCTACGATTGTTCCCTCATAACACCCGCCTAAGCGGAACGACACGGTACGGGGCGTCTACTATACGTTTTCCCGTCCGTGACGCTATCTCTCGCCCAACCTTCCCCTGAGCTCCGTTCCCCCACCCGCGACAAAACACGCAACATAACAGCAGACCACAGAAAGACAGGGGAAGGGGGAGAACGTACTTGGACCATCAAACCCTCACGCCTCGCCGTTGTCCATGAGTTTACGAACCCCGCGATCCTTCGAGGGGGTCAGCCCGCTTCGCCTGGGTTCCCCTGACCCTGCACCGTGCTCCTTCTCCTCTGGTTTGGTCATCCATCCCAAGGAGACAGGAAAATCGCCAAACGCCATAAGAGTGGAGCACTTCGAAGCCCGACCGAAAAGCAAGGTGATCAAGGTTTTCTTTTGTGTGGAGGGAGGACAGAGAAACGATGAGTCTTCCCCTCCAAGTCATCTGCTTAGAATCCTCCCCCGTTTATTATTTTGTTTATAAATACTTATTACTTCTATTATTATTTGAAAACCATCCTTTAATATATATAGATGTTGCACTTTGGTCCTTTTATTATTTTTTTGAAACGAAATGCGAACAACATCGTCACCCGAACTCGATTGTATTTGAGTCAAGGCGTCCCTTTTCCCGCGTGACGTAGTCACACGCAATCGAATCCAAGGTCTCGATAGTGTCTCGCTAAATAAGTCGGTTGACTACAAGAATATTAAACTCTCGTGTCCACGTCAGATTCTGACTAAATCCAAGTTTGACTCGCCTACAATTAGTATTCCAATGAATCATTTACACGTGTATAAAAATATATCATTAATTTTTTTCCGGGTCGTTACAATCCACCCCCCTAAATAAAATTTCGTCCTCGAAATTTAAGTAGTTAATATTGTTTTTCCCTACATCCCTCAAAACTAGGGTTGGAAGATCAACAGCTCCGTAACTACAACTACAGAAGGCATGTTGATATTTTAAAATTTGAGGCTGCGTACTCCAGTTGGAGAAATCAACCTTACTAATTCATCCGTTCAGCAACCTGAGGGGACTTCTGTACGCAACCATTTCCCAGTTCTTCCCCGAAGACTTTGCATAACCCATGACCGTGAAGAATAACAGAGCTACACAAGATGGACGTGGAAGTAGGAGAATCATGTAGCAACTAGCTCACGAAGGTTTGTATTTCGTTTCATTTTTGAAAAGAGGGAAGAGAGAGAGAAAAAGAATTCATCGAGGAGATGCCTGGAGAAATTTCAATATAGGCTTCCTGAAAGAAGGGGCAACAACATGGCAAGTACATGAGGTAGAAACGAAGCAGCTCACGGGACGAATAGATGCTCACCAAGTAATATATAAATTTGTCTTTTGGAAGGCTAATTGATCCTCTTTGTCTACCTTGACCACAATACACAATTGACAAGCAAGACCAACCGATGTCTAGACAAGCTTCCTTCAAAACAACGATTCTTAACCAATCAAAAGATGTAACCAGCTCGTGATGTGGAGAACACCACCCCTAAAGGAACTTTAGGGCACTAAAAGAATGTCTCAGCTTGCAACACAGAAGCGAAAGTATTTATGGAGTCAATGAAAAACGGCAAAAATCTAATAGAGGACCAAATACCTCGAACTCATCAAGAGAATAGATTAAATGGGATGGATCCCAGAACTGCAGTCTCCGAATAGCCCTTTAACAAGGAAATCAATCAAGAAGTCAAACTTCTAATCAATTTGGACAAGTGGCTGTTTCCAAAAGGATTGTTTCCTTTGAAGCAACTTTAAGGAGCTAATAAGAGGTGAAAACTAAAGTTGGTACATTAATAGCGACAGTTTCTGTTGCCAACCAGTCAAAAATAAACTCTCAAAACGCTTTGGTGGAGAGAAGAATTTTTTTTTTTTTTTCATTTTCAACAAGCAAGGCTGTCTAGAATCAAACGGAGATCAGTAACATCTAACGTAAGAGAAGTTGGCAAAAGTTGAACGAGTCAAAAGCACAAGAGTTAATTAGAAGAAGGGCGACACGGACAATTGGGTTAAAAACTGAAATGACCAAATCAGGATAAGCCATCAAGGAACTAGAAAGGCCAACAAAGGAGCTGACGAAAAGTCGTCAAACAGGATGCTTTTAATATAAACAATTCACCCAAGTTTAAGGCCAAGAAAGAGATGATAAGTCAAATTCGGTTTATTCCTTTTAATGAAGTATCGAATTGACATATCTCGGTGACCCCATCCAAAACCAAAATATCATCACTAACCAAGGTCATATGGAATTGGACAAGGATTTATGCAACATGGAGCAATAGGTAGTAACATTGTCAAAAGAAACTAATGAACAATAAGCAGATTCCTTCCTCCGCCGCTACGGCTAGTGTGTCCATTCTAACATTTTTTTTTTTTTGCCTATATTGAGAATACTCTAAAATGTCCACTATCTTCCTTTGACTCTTCAAATTGAATTTGCAGGGTATGTATGCGTTAGAGGTTTTGATAGAAAATTGAGGCCCCCCTCTCCTTGTGGCCAGACGACATTTCACAGTTAGTAGAATGCCAAGGGCTTTGGTTAAGAATGACAAACGAAATCTCAATATCAGTTGACTTGATAAGAAATGGTACTACGAGATTGCGGTAAGATGTGCTTAGCCACTGATCAGCTGGAAAGTGACCAATAGAGTAGGCTAATAGGCATCGAACTATTCCTACTGTAATGGTAATTACCTTAACTCATGACAGTAATCTCCTCGACAAAACCAACGTTAACTCCAAGTTCTAATGGGACTGTAACACCTGCTATTGGGTGGATTCTGGCTAACGGACCCCTTCTTGGATATTTATCCAGCTTTATATTCACAGGATTCACAGAGCTACGTTTTAACAGTAGGAACGCTGTCCTAAAAAAAATAACCCAGACGGTCTTAGCAACAGATACAGGGTAAGGTAACCTAGAGATATTTTCCTTCTTCCCTATTTATATTGTAGCGAAGAAACCTTTCACGAACCATAACTAGTGATAACTTTCATCGAATGCTCGTGTAGTCTGATTAATTGTAAGTTGGAACAATGTGATTCTGTTTATTATCGTCTGCCCTCATGATTTTCCAAACTAGCCTGGTGAGGGACTGATATCCATAACTAGATTCCTGAATTTCACAGGTGATTTCCTACAGAGGTCCAGTCTAATGACACGATGGACAGAGGACCATCAAACTTCGCAGAAGAAATTGTAATGATGTTGAGGAAAATCAATGAGGTTGCCACAGAAAGGCAAGGGCCGAGTGAACTGAGGAGAAGCAAATTGGGACTAACAAAAAGTTTGAAATTAAGCATACTAATATAATTTGAGTAGCACGAACCCGTCAGAAGGCCAACGCCTGAAGCAATATTGAATTAATCGACCCAAGCATGATTAAAAGTCAAGTCCCCATTCGTCAGCCAGATTCAAAGATCAAAGGCCACACTCACCAAATTCACTCCTCTGAAGATCTACTTATCAGAAGAATTCACGACACTAAGAACCACTCTTCAGAAGAACACGTGCAGCAATAATTCACTACCAGCATGATTATCAATCCACCAACAACCATCTCCCGATGTCCCTCACCTAACTTGGATCCCGATGTGGCGTGTTTTCATTTATCTGTGTCTCTCAGGTTACCCTTGGCAGAAGAAGCTTACAGAGTTGCACTCCAGTACACCAACTTTTAGCAAAGAAGACAGAGATAATTGCCAACAGTTTATTTCCTTTAAGTAATACCCCGAGGGGTAGGTCTCTGAGACGCGTACCCAAACAGGAAACCTTGAGGTAATTCATGACACGTCCTTATTGTCATTCGGACACATCCGAGGCCCTCTCTTTTTTTTTTAAACAAGGTTGACAATGAGGAATCAGTTCAATTATTACTCAACATTGACCCATTAGATTAGCCTATCAATCAAGTGCTTACTTAAGGAACAGGGAAGAATGATCCTAGACCTCGCATTTGTAAGTGCATTCAAAGTGATGTCCCGAGCTAGTACCCACAAACCAGGTCAATAAAGGAACGTCTCCACCAATAGACAAGAAGGCAAGCAATTGACATGGTTGATTAGCTTTAAAGCCAGAGGAATCCAAATGTTCTTGGCGAAATCATCGATTCGCATTTGTTCATAACTATCGATCACTTGTGATGAGAGAAGATATTTTCTGCCTTTATTATATTTTTTTGTTTTACTGTCTTATGAGAAGACATCACACTGTAATTCTGGAAACTCAAGGCTCTGGTACCATAATTTTCTACGTCGTGCCTAGACTGAAAGGGCAAACAACAATTAATAATTAAGTCAGAAACAAAAATAGAGAACCAATTGCTCATACATATGACATTTGGATTATAAGGGATGGACGATGCAATTGAGGAGACCAGCCACATGATTTCTCGATTATGGAACAACTATCGGACCTCATGTCATTTACTGCTTACTATTGGCCAAAATATTAACAACTTAATGTCTCAAGCATGAAACAGAACAAAAGGTATGTTTGATGCAGGAAGGAGCCTGAGGCAGCAACAACAATTGCGAGCCCAAGAGTTCTGGTTGACAAAGGTATGTTTCAGGCGATGGTGACCAAGGCAGAAGGTGATGATTTTGAATCAAGAGATTATAGTCTAAACAAGAACAAAAGAGTCCAATTCACCACTAAGACTGAAAATGGAGGCTTATATGTGTAGAACTATGATATTTTAACCCCCGAGAATGTATTACGACCGGATATTGTTGGTAAGATGAAGATGATGCTAAAGGAAAATAGATCCAGCGGTATACATCACATAGGAAAAGAAGAAGAGGCTTCCGAAAGGTTCGTGTTGGGGTCTCGATGAATTCAAGAATGAAGTACCCTCTAATCGAAGCTTCCGCATCGGAACCTTGTTAAGTTTCTGGAATGTTGTATTCAAGAAGAAGAGGGAATGCTAATCTATGAATACATGCCAAATAAAAGCTTGGTTTCTTTAATATTTGGTATGGCTCTTGGAAATCCTCTTATCTACATTATTCTGGTAGAGCCAAACGAAGTGCAATAGAGAATACTAGACAGGTTGACAGCTAGGACATTTTAAGGCAGGAAGAAAACAACAGTTATGATTAGAACGAACCGGATTTGGTCTGCATATTTGAGGCAACAATTGACCATGATTGCTTGAGAAACTGCAGATCCAACCCGAAAAGGGGATTCTTGATTGGCCAAGGCGTGCTCACATTATAACTAGAATAGCTCGTGGTTTATTATTTCTTCATCAAGATTCCAAGTCGAGACTTATCCACAGAGATATGAAAGCCCACAATATTCTTCTCGATAAGGAAAGTAAATCCAAGGTTTTCAGACTTTGAATTGACAAGAAACATTGAAGGACAAGAGGGTGAAGGAAATACTAACTGGGTCCTTGGAACATAATAAGAAATGTTGCATCAGGTCGATGACCATAACCATGTCTACCACAAGTGTTCATAAAGAACTCATTTATTTCAACGGCAAGTTCTATCCAACTTAATAATTTATGACTCTAATTAATCAATTTGTGCTACGGGTGAGTGTACTATTCCGTCAATCAAACCTAACGCGCGACCTATTCCTCCTTATTACTCCAACTAACAGCGCTCTGATACCAACTGAAACGACCTGAAAAATTTCTAAACATTTTCGTTAGTCAACACGGTCGTACTTGACCGGTCAGCAGCGGAAGACCATCTTTCATAACCCTACTGTGGCATCAGTTTGCTGATCAAAATTCACTATCCGTCGCCACGTGTCCCCTTCCAGTTCCCTCTGTCTGCAAAACTAAGATAATTTCCCCAAATTGGGGTCAGCGATAAATCGCCGAGTACGCCCACCCATGCACATGCGTAAGACATGAGACTCCTAGGCACTTCCTAGCATGTTTTTCTTGAAAACAGTTATATGCATACGTATCATAACACGTACAACATTATAATCATTGAAATCAACATATTACATAACAATATATATATATATATATATATACGGAATCAGAGACAAATCCAGTAACGCTCACAACTCACAAGCGACTCCCTCAATCTCTCGTCTCCCGTATATTAGCACTTCGTTTGGTGCCAGGACCACCGTGGTGCGTCCCCACCCTCTCCTCCGGTAGCGCCCGGGCTAACGGCAGCAGGTGCGATCGCGAGTGGCGTCACGTCCCCGTTCTCCTCCGACCCACGGTCGGGAATCTTATCTCAGCCACAAAATATTTACTGATTGGCTTACCCATAACATCAGTTCAATAGTATTGAGCAGGCAGAAGATTGAATTATCTATGAAAAGGATCGGATTTATTACTCAATGGAATAACCCAGAAACATCTGCGTAGCCTGCGACAGTTTAATGTTTCTGCGTGACTGAACCCAACTGGACTGGCAACCAGCCGTTGAACGCAAAGGAGCTGGCTGAAACTCGTCACCCCAGTCACCGTTACCGAGGCAACGTAACCAGACCAATGACAAGTTCAGTCCTCCTTCCAAATTCAGCCGATACCGGAGCCCCAGTTCCCAGCCACCGCGTCATCAATTCCCTCATAACGTGAACCGAGTACTTACATGCGTTCCAAGTCCTTTCCGTCCATTGATCCAGCTCAATACATGAACACTCTAACAGATTATAGTCATATGCTCGCTTATGCAACTCAGAGGTGGCCAAGATTTCCAATTGGAATTCCCAAAACCCACAACTCACTCAGTAGGATCCGAGGCTAGTTTAGAACTCATGCTCACTGTATCATCCAAGTTGAATCAATTTTCATGAGGATGATTCTGAATGACTTATTCGCACTCAATCTTTAGGATCCTAACATTTCAGTGAGATCACAATTTCTCATAGATATGTTTGCAGCCAACCTCCGAACCAGCCGGGACCAGAACTAGTGAAGACTAGAATATTACAGGACTTCATTTTCCCCGTTGGTTAATTAGTGAGCCAACCTTCCCATATCCGAGACGGTAAGTCCACGCTCGATTTCCGTCTACGATTGTTCCCTCATAACACCCGCCTAAGCGGAACGACACGGTACGGGGCGTCTACTATACGTTTTCCCGTCCGTGACGCTATCTCTCGCCCAACCTTCCCCTGAGCTCCATTCCCCCACCCGCGACAAAACACGCAACATAACAGCAGACCACAGAAAGACAGGGGAAGGGGGAGAACGTACTTGGACCATCAAACCCTCACGCCTCGCCGTTGTCCACGAGTTTACGAACCCCGCGATCCTTCGAGGGGGTCAGCCCGCTTCGCCTGGGGTTCCCCTGACCCTGCACCGTGCTCCTTCTCCTCTGGTTTGGTCATCCATCCCAAGGAGACAGGAAAATCGCCAAACGCCATAAGAGTGGAGCACTTCGAACCCCGACCGAAAAGCAAGGTGATCAAGGTTTTCTTTTGTGTGGAGGGAGGACAGAGAAACGATGAGTCTTCCCCTCCAAGTCATCTGCTTAGAATCCTCCCCCGTTTATTATTTTGTTTATAAATACTTATTACTTCTATTATTATTTGAAAACCATCCTTTAATATATATAGATGTTGCACTTTGGTCCTTTTATTATTTTTTTGAATCGAAATGCGAACAACATCGTCACCCGAACTCGATTGTATTTGAGTCAAGGCGTCCATTTTCCCGCGTGACGTAGTCACACGCAATCGAATCCAAGGTCTCGATAGTGTCTCGCTAAATAAGTCGGTTGACTACGAGAATATTAAACTCTCGTGTCCACGTCAGATTCTGACTAAATCCAAGTTTGACTCGCCTACAATTAGTATTCCAATGAATCATTTACACGTGTATAAAAATATATCCTTAATTTTTTCCCTGGTCGTTACACGAACTCTCCATGAGGTGGGGATGGAGAATCTCCGTCGGTTGGAGGCCTTGTCATTCCTTCAGAGAACAAGGGATGATAAGAATTTATATTCAATGCATGATCTTATCAATGACCTTGCGAAATCAGTCGGCCCACTCATATTTCAGCTCTGATGAGTTTAAAGAAGGCTCTACCTCTTGCGAAGTGTTGTTCCTTGACAAAGTTCGTCATGCAGCATTAGTCACTCAACATTTTCAACGTTGTTGCTCGAAGAAATTTGAGGCGTTTCGCTCAATGAAGAAGTTGCGAACATTTATGCCATTTTTAGAAGGGGGAGAGGGAATGCCTTTTGTTTCTGAAGATGTGATACAAGACTTGATCATGGACATGAAGAATCTGAGGATGTTGTCACTACGCTTCTTTAAATTAAGCAGGTGCCGGACCGAATTGGAGAGTTCAAACTGTTACGTTCTATAGATTTTTCTTATACAAATATCCAAGTGCTGCCGGAATCCATTTGTGACCTTGTGGAGTTGCAATCTCTACTGCTCCGAGGGTGTATGAATCTTATGAAGTTGCCGAGAAACATTCACAAGCTGTCCAATCTTCTCCACCTCGACATAACCGACACGGAAAGTTTACAGGAGATGCCGTCATGTATCGGCGATCTAAAAAATCTCGAGATACTCTCAGACTTTGTCATGGGAAAAGAAGTCGGTCAGGAGTTGAAGCAACTGGGACCACTAGAACGCCTTCAACGAGAGTTGCACATTCGTAATTTGTTTAATGTAGAAGACGTCGAAGACGTGAGGATTGCTAATATATCTAGAAAGGAAGCGGATCTCGAATTAAGCTTGGATTGGGGATCATGCTCTGAAATTTCACGTGACGATAGCCATCAATTCAAGCTCCAAGGCCTAGAAGGCCATTTTTTCGGTCATTGAAGAGCTTGAGCTTCAAGGACATGGGTGCCTGGGAGAAGTGGTTGTACAACGGAGAGGAGGAGAACGACTCGCCATTCGCTTGTCTCCGACGGCTAATCATTATGGGGTGTCCCAAACTGAAAGGAGGGTGTACTCTTAACCTTCCATCCCTCGTCGAGACCAAGATTCAATGTTGCGATGGGAGATTTTTGAAATGTTTGGCAGGCCTTACTTCGATGAACGAGATGGTAATTAGGGAAATCCAGGAGCTGGTTCACTTTGAGGGGAGTTTGTCGACCTCCTGGATTGCGCTCGAAGAGATATTCCCTTCACTCCCCCGCAACCTGTCCTTCTTTGAGCTTGAGGATTGTCCAAAGGTGAAGTCTTTGCCTCATGACATACATCACCTCACATCCCTCAAAAAACTAAATATTAGGAATTGTGAAGGTATTACGAGCTTATCATCCAGAGGAGGTCTGCCTCCCAACCTGGAGTCTCTTTGGATTGATAATTGCAGAAATCTGAAACAGCCACTTGAGGAGTGGGGGTTAAGGGGTCTCACCGCCTTACGATCATTGAGCATCTGGGGAGAGATGGAGTGTGTGGATGAGATGGAGTGTTTTCCTCCTAGTGTTTATGATGGAGACTGGAGTCGCCTCCTCCCTTCATCCCTCGTCAGTTTGACTATTAGGAAAATGAAGAAGTTGGGGAGGGTGGGTGGGGGACTCAGACACCACCTCACCTCCCTTGAATATTTGTTTATTTCGAACTGTTCGAGACTGAGGTGGTTACCAGACGACGGCCTCCCTGACTCCCTAGGACATTGCGAAATTGGAAGATGTACGGATGAGTTGGAGAAGAAATGCATGAAGGGGAAAGGAGAGTATTGGCATTCCCACCTCCGACTCATCCCGATATTTAACGAGAACCATGTGGTTTAATTCCGTATATTCTTTTTTTTTTCCCACATGAGCAATTGAGCATACACTTTTTTTGTCTTATCAGGAGTTGGATATCTAATTTTATTTCTAGAATCGCAAAAATAGTCGACTCGGCTTGACAATTAATGTCATTACAGCAGAATGTGGACACGCATGAGAGGATATATTATTAACAATATATTAACAACTAATGACGACGTCAGAATCCATTGTTTGGAAGATAAAGCTTGAATGAATCATATCTCTATTTTCTTGCGATTAATTTTTCTTTCTATTTTATATAAGTTGTTACAGTCACCTGATTAAAGCTAATGATCATCTGATTCCCTTTACCAAAGCAAGGGGGAGAGTAAATGTCACACACACGAATTCAACATCAGCACTTTCCTGGTGTAGCTCTAGCCACGCCCGCGGCCGATTTAATCAACAATAACTCCATACCAGCAGCTCGTGGAGCTGCTCTTCAAAGCCAGTGACTATAGTTCCTTCTCAGCTTCACACAAGAGGACCAAAGCCTCCCTTTGTTGGAAACGCTGGCAGGCACTCGCTGCAATCTGCCGGAAAATTCGACAGACTCACCAGAAAAATCGTTACTCTCTAAGAAAAAAATCTAATAATTTTCTAAGGAAATACTCAATGCAACAACTCTCCATCAAATCAACATTACAAAAGAATTTAAAGGGCAAATTACCAGACTACTCATCTCCCTAAATTAAAATAAATCTACCACTACCAAAAACCACAACAATAATCTCTTAATCTACCCATTAAAAAATAATAAATTGTCTTAAATTAATTTTATTTTCAACACTCCCCTTAAAATTGATTTTCTTCATAATGCCAAGGTTGCTGCTCATCTTGCAGAAAACATCCACATCATAAAAATATATGTAACTTGATCAATATGATTCTTCACCAACGCTTGAGCAGATTTGTTGTGACAAAGATTGTGGTTGTTTCATTCTCTGTCAAGCCTAGCTCTTTCAACATAATCCTTGCTAGCATGTTGATGCGATTATCTCTGTTCCTCAGGACTAAGTGTTTTACCTTTGTACTCGGGGCTTCCGCGAGCTGAACAGGTGACTGATTAACAAGTTGTTGCTTTTATGGAAGGGTTATACCGAAACAAGTTTCTTGCTTAATGTTTTCTTCTTCTAGGATTTAATATTTTCCCCTACTCCTCGAGGCAAAAGAAAAGTGGTGATATCAACAAATATTGCGGAGACATCTTTGACATTGAAGGTCATTGACAGCGGGTTCTCCAACAAGTAGCTCAATCTTCTTTCTGTGTTAGATTTATTTTTGAGAGACTAAGACATCACACTGTCCAATTGCCGATTATAGTTGTTGGAATGATTCCGTACCAATCTGCAGAGAGTTCGCCAATTTTTCCCAGTTAATTTTTATCTCCTATCTAGGGATTATACATCACATGAATGGTTCTTGCCCAGTGTTGGATGTGATTAATCCAGCTGCTGGCGTAGTACATGTATCTACAAATGTAGTTGACCGTTATTACTTTTCTATGCTTAATATGCAGATTACGGACATCAGAACCTTGTGGTGGCACCTATATCTCAGGCATCTGCTTGACAGAGAGCTGGTAGAGCCGTAAGAGTTCGTTCTGGAAAATGTTACAGGTGATTGTGGGAAGTTTGACGTATGAAATGATGTTTGATCTCCCAAATATATTTTATTCGAAAAAGCCTTCCTCCTGAAGAAGTTGCTGCTTGTTTTTTGTCCTTTCAATCCAGGTTGTACACAGAAGAGCATTTTCTCAAGGAGATGTCTGCCCAGGGTATTCCAGAGATTCAGAGATCAAACCCCGTTTCATGCGTAATTCAGGTTCTGCTAGCCTTAGTATGATCATATTTCAGCCAATCAGGCTGTTGTTTGTGAGTTTTTGAGGGAGAAAGAATGGAAATTCACGTGGGTGGGGGACCATACCAACACTACGATCGATGTAGAGAGGTCGTGTTAAATATAAGTAAATCCCCATCATGGAAGAAGGGAAATTCACGTGGGTGGGGGCCATACCAACAGGTCTTCTTCCATCATCAGCCTTCCCTTGAAATAATTATATAGCAAAATATACATTTTTAATTTTAAGTATAGTCGAATATTTTTTTGTGTTTATATTTTTGTTTGTTATATAAAAATGTCCGTAATTTTGTTTTGTACATTTTTTTAGTCAATTTGTGACGGTGTTATCCCGAAATCTGACGTTGCTGGGACAGCGTCATACGTTGCGATTTTTTGTCCACGTAGAATTACCACATTAAAATACACGTAGGACTCCGTTACTGCCACGTCATATTTTTACCTGTGAATATTTATTTATTTTATCTGTCCTTTTCATTTATTTTGCCTTCCTATTTTTATTTTTTTCGAATTCCTAAATTTTATTAAATCCAATCCTTTTTGAGTTTGAGAATTGAAAGTTCTTCTCGGTTATGGGTTGTGTTTTGTGGGAGTTACGTTCCCAAATGTGATTAGTGAAAAAAACAATTCGCGAAATAGAGCATATAGTGTAGAAATTTTTAAAATATAACGTCAAATTCAATAAAATCGACTATCAAAATGTTAAAAATAAAAAGGGAAGTCAAACCGATTAAGAGTAAGAAAAGCTCGAGTCAATTCTATGCAAACTGTCTAAGAAAAAGCTCAGGTCAATCCCAAGAGCATGGACCATTGAGTGAAACCAATTAAATATCCGTAATTCATTTTTAGAATTAGTACAAAACTGATATTCAGGAATTGATCGTTAATGCGTTATCATGTCCAATCATCACTCGTACGGTCGATCTGATAAAATATCTAGTGGCGGGCCATGTAGATATTGTCCGGAGTCCATCCTTTCAGTCTTTTATTTGGCCGATACGAAACGACCTTTGTTTGTCTGTTTCTGTAAGATGGATGGACGGACGGACGGAAGACTCGTGGGAGTGTTCAAAGTCTTTTGGGTCAGTTGGTTTAATAATAATATGCCTCTGTGAAGGAACACAAACTATTCCAAAAGACAGAGAGAGATAGAGAGAGAATATGGATTTCATCTCCCCCGTCCTCAAACTGGTCATCTCTCCACTCATAGCCGAGTATGCCCGGATTCATGGCATCTCCGACAAGCTCAACTCATGGGGGGAGAAGAAACCTTCAACTTTGGCTACATGGAATATGTGGGCACATGGAAAACCAAATGTCTCAAAATGTAAGCAGCTGCAGCTGAATTGGACAAGTGCCTTGGCTGATGACACTTGTATGCACCCATGTTCACCGTCATAACACGAAAGAGTGTATATCCTCGCAAGATTCCCATCAACTCTCTGTTCCACGTAAAATCGCGACTCCTTCATGATTTCGGACTGAACTTTACGAAAAGAACTCATGGTGTACAGTCGACTAGCATCCTCCTCAAGTCTGCGCAACATCGTAATTGGCCTTATCTCCTTATGCAATGACTTAAAATCCTCCCCGTACTCCTTGTGACGTAGATCAGCTACAGCACGCTCCAAATTATTTACGAAATCATGCAGTCTATGTTTGCTGTTTACATATCCCTTCATATATCTGTGCATTCGTTCGCAGCGTTGAGTACTTCTAAGCTCTGCCCAAAAATGACCCTGAAGATATGTCTGCCACCACATATGCCGGCATGCATATATCTGTTGTAGCCATCTAACAGATATGGACCCTGTATGGGTCATTAAAGCATACCACTCTTGTTCGACTTCTTCACTTGGTCTACTGTTATACATGAATGACGAAATACGAGCTCGTAAGGTAGGATCCTGTACACGATAGTTTATGTTCCGACTAAAATGCCAAAGACATAACCTATGCCTTGACATTGGCCATACTTCTCTCACAGATGCAATCATCGCTTTGTCGGCGTCTGTGACCACGCTAAGCGGATGTTTGCCGCCCATGATCTGTGTATGAGTTCGCAGGAGCCAAGTGTAATCAGCAATAGTTTCATTATCTCCGCTGACTTTACTAAAAGTGTGGTTTTCTTAGTAAAGTCAACGCAAATGTAGTAAATTTTACTACTTTTTTTACTACTTCTCCGTTGACTTTACTAAAAATGAGGTTTTAGTAAAGTCAGCGTAAAAGTAGTAAAATTGCACTGCGGTGAACAGTTCAGAAGTAGTAAAATTTACGACATTTTATACTACATTTTCGTTGACTTTACTAAAAGAAGACCAAAACGTAGTAAAATTTACTACTTTTTTTACTACTTTTGCGTTGACTTGAGTAGTAACGGTCAACTTTTAGTAAAATTTACTACTAATTTTAGTATTAATTAGTAAACTACGTAAGTCTCACGTGCACGTACCGTTAGCCGCTTCCCCTCTTCTAAGATCTAATATTTTCCCCTACTCCTCGTGGCAAGAGAAAAGTGGTGATCTCAACAAATATAGCAGAGACATCTGTGACATTGGAGGTTATTTTACTTTTTGTCTGGCAACAATATTGTCCCAAGCCTTGGGGCAAGTTAATTCACCTTTCTGTTTCCTGTTCTATGTAGGGTGTTATGTATGTCGTTGACAGCGGATTCTCCAAACAACAATTTTATAATTCGGTAACTCAATTTCTTTCTGTGTCAGGTTTATTTTTGAGAGATTAAGACATCACACTGTCCAGTTGCCGATTTTAGTTTCACGTTGGAATGATTCTGTAGCAATCTGTAGAGAATTCACCAATTTTTCCCAGTTATTTTTATCTCCTATCTGTTGACCTGGTTTTGATGATGAACTTAAGCGACATGTTACTGGTGGTAAGCGACATGTTACTGGTGGTCAGTAATAATGTTTCACAAGTTATGTGTTCATTCTTAGTGATGAGCTTGAGCAATACGTTGCTGAACCACAGCTAGTAGCAGTTATATATTGCTGCGTTACAGTAAGCTGTTACTGTGATTTTACGCATGTACATTGAAAATATGGAAACATATTTTTAATAACCACGTTTTATTTTAAGATTTATTTTAATCTATTTCAGATTATTTGTCTGAACGTCTAGGTTCGTTTAATGTAACCTTTTTGACCTTATCTTAAGTACTTAGGCAACTAAATATATTAAGATTAGCTTTCCAAGTTTTACTTTTGGAAACAAAATATCTTTCTAATATTCTACAGCAACGATACGCTGTAGTAGGAGATATTATCAGATTGAATATCTTTGCTAATCGTAATTGTTAAGATAAGATTATGATCAGATAATTATGTTTGGAAATCATTTATCTGATTAATATATGTAAAGGAAGTTACCGTTTGTGTCTTTCCTTTTATAACACAGCAAACGTTGAGCAGACCGTTGCTGTGTCCTCGCTGCCAGTTTTGGCAATAAATCTTGTTGATTGCCTAGACGATTTCCGTCCTCCTCCTTCGTTATAATCAGACCATGGACGACATTTTCTCTCTGCCTTTGTGCGTCTGAGTGGTCTGTGTGACTAAGTGGTCTAAGTGAGCTTTGTGCGTCGACGGAGAGCGGAAGGTGCTAAGTGTCTCCTGGTTCTTTCTCTTGCAAGCTGCGTGTGAGAGTGTCAAGGGGCTGAGGTCAGATCCCTTGAATCGTCTGAGAGGGACTGTGTGTCCTCGGTGCGTTCAACGAGCAGCCGGCGAATCGTCTGAGGGAAGCTAAGTGAATACCTGCTCTGAATTCAGTAACCGGTTGCTGACCCATCGGCAAGAAGCCGTTCTTGTCGTGTCTTTTCGCAGGGAAGTCTCGAGCCTACGGAGTTTGAGCAGTTAAACACGCACTTGCGGGTGCGCACCAGAAGTCTCGTGCCTGCAGGGTAGAGCAGGAGTTGGGAACGCCGCCGGAGTGGAAAGAGTTCCTCCCGAGCACAGGGGTGCTGTGCAGAAGTCTTGAACGCCTGATACAGAGGGTTAGTAAAGCAGGTTGCGTGGAAGCCAACGGATCGGAAAATTCCACCCTAGGCACTGGGTGTGCAGTGCAGTGAGTCACGGCTGTGGTAACCGTGCACGTCCGAACTGAGTGTAGGACGGATACCTTCTAAGTGGCTTTGTGGTTTTCTTTGTGATCTTTGTGGTTCCTATCTTCGTGATCTTTGTGGTTCAACTTTGTGGTTGTCTCTTAAGCAAGTGCAGGCTTATCTTAAGGAGAGACAAGATCTGTGTGGAAATCCTCTTCTGAGCAAACAAGTGCTGAAGCAATCCTTCGCTGTGAAACAGAAACGAGCTGCTCTCTGAGAATACATTCTTCACTGTAAGGAGTTAACTGCGAGGATTTATACTCTAACATAACGTTGTCTGTGCTCTTTGATAAGTCAGATTTATATTAAGCGACAACGAGCTGTGTGGAATCCATTGAGCTAACAATTGCTGAGGATAAGCATCATTCTGCTGGACACGAGAAGACGTCCACGGTGCGAGGAGCTGACCGTTGCCAGGAGTGATCATCTATTGTACGGGATTCTAAATCTCACTTTGTGAGAGGAACATACGCCTAGTGCAAGGGCTCTTTGCACCCATTATTTTATATAGTGGAATCACCTTGTTGGTGGAAAGTGGACGTAGGTCAATTAAGGCCGAACCACTATAAATCACTGTGTCCATTACGATCGCGCAACACTCGTACGAAAACCTACTCGACAAAATCGTAACAGTTACAGTAAGGTATTTCTCATTCTGAGAAACGCTCTGCTGTGATACAGTACGCTTCCGCTTACACCGAGAAAGGGCGAAAAAGTGATAAACACTAATTCACCCCCCTCTTAGTGTACATAAACGATCCATCAATTGGTATCAGAGCCGGTTTGCTGGAAAGCTTTCTGTGTGATTGCTAGTACAGAACTCTGTTGCTGAACCAAAACAGCTTGTTGCTGAATCAAACAACTTGTTGCTGAAAGTCTTACATTAAAACACAGTAAGGTGTTACTGGGTACTCAACAGGATGTCGATGCTCTTGACTGATGGTCATTCGACCGAACGTCCGCCGCTCTTTGCTGGACAACATTTCTCATATTGGAAGATGAGAATGGAGTTGTTCATAGGAGCAAAAGAAGCCGATTGCTGGCAGAATTTGAAAGAAAGAGAATTATCTCGCTGAACACTAAAGCAAAGCACTACTTAGTATGCGCTCTTGCTGGAAATGAGTTCAATCGCGTCTCTACTTGTAAGACAGCGAAAGAAATGTGGGATAGACTTGCTTTGATCTATGAAGGAACAGAACAAGTCAAGGAATCCAAAATAAATGCTTTGGTAACTCAATACGAAGCATTCAAGATGAAAAAGGATGAGTCAATAAATCAAATGTTTGATAGACTCACCGAAATCACTAATGCCATGGAATCACTTGGCAAAACAATTTCTAATTCTGAGTTGGTCAGAAAGATACTTCGCTCATTGCCTAAAACTTGGGAAGCCAAGAAGACGGCAATTGAAGAAGCTAAAGATTTGACAAACTTAAGTCTTCAACAATTACTTGGTTCTCTCGTTGCTTACGAAAATGAGAACAAGGTTGCTGACGATAAGAAGATCAATGCTGTTGCATTCAAGGGAAGTACCGAAATGTCCGATGAATCTGAGGATGAATCTTCATCTGATTCTGAGGATGAAGTTTCCTTGATGGCAAAGAAATTCAAAAGATATCTTCGCAAAAATCGCTTTAAGGGAAAGCGAGATATTAGAAAGAAGATTACTAAACAACACCAAAGTAAAAGTGGTGTATGTTATGAGTGCAACAAACCTGGTCATATGCGACCAGATTGCCCACTTTTGAATGAGAAGGGCAAATCTTCAAAATTCAAGAAAAATGCCATGATGGCATCTTGGAGTGATAGTGACGAAGAATCAGATCAGGATGACGAAACAGCAAACATCTGCTATATGGCGCAAACTGATGCTGATACTGAGAAGGTAAATGCTTTCTCACCTTCTGATCTGTCGGCTGAAGATATTGAGAATCTTTTCTCCGAACTTTATGATAAAATTGAGTCTTTATCCGCAAACAATAAGGCTCTTAAGAAGGAGAATAAATTCTTGAGTGCTGAGAACGATTCTCTAAAGGAAGAGTTATCAGCAAAGGCTAAGAAAGCGACAAAGAAACTTTCTCAATCCAAATTAATGATTGAGGAGCTGCAGCAGCAACTTGATGCTGTAAACAATAAAACAGAATTATGTATGCATGAGAAGCATGATTCTGGAAATGAGAAACATTCACGACATGGGAAATATGTTCCCCCTCATGTTAGGAATGGCGAGTCTCATTTTATTATTCAAAGGTTACCTAGGCTTTGTTACTATTGTAGAAAGCCGGATCATTTTATTAAAAATTGCCATGTGCGGCGAAATGACATGCTTGGCATTACTTCTAAAGTTGATGGTTCTATTGTTAAATGGAAGCAACGACTTACTTAAATTCTTTCTCTATTTCAGGGATGCTTCAAGTCCATCACTAAGGACCATGTATGGTTCTTAGATAGTGGCTGTTCGAGGCATATGTCAGGAGATGTCTCCTTATTCTCCACACTGGTTTTCCAGGATGGTGGTGCTGTCACTTTTGGTGATAATGGAAAAGGGATGGTTAAAGGAACAGGAACCATTTGCTGTTCTAACTCCCTAACCATTGCAGGAGTTCTTTATGTTAAAGGCCTCCAACACAATTTGATTAGTATCAGCCAATTGTGCGATAAAGGTTACAATGTTTCTTTCAATGAGAGAACTTGTAACGTTTCACGGGATGGTGTCACTTGCTTCGTTGGTGAACGCAAGAAAAACATCTATATCCTATCCTTTAAGAACATCTCCGCTGGAGAAAATTGTCTCTTGTCCGTTAAGGACGAAGCTACTCTGTGGCATAGAAAGTTGGGACATGCTAACTACGACTTGCTGTCTAAACTTGTCAAAAAGGACATCATTAAGGGATTACCTAAAATCAAGTTTGACAATGATCAGGTTTGCAAAGCTTGTTCTATTGGCAAACAAACAAAGGTATCTTTTAAAAGTAAAAATATGATTTCAAGCAAAGCTCCGCTTGATTTACTTCATATGGACTTATTTGGTCCAACAAGGACTCAAAGTCTTGGAGGTAAACGTTATTGATTAGTTGTGGTAGATGACTTCTCCAGATTCACTTGGGTTAAATTCTTAGCTCATAAGAGTGATGCGTTTGCAACTTTTGAAACTTTAGTCAAACAACTTCAAAATGAGAAAGGTGTTTCTCTTAGAAGCATAAGAACGGATCATGGTACCGAATTTGAAAACCATGACTTTACTTCTTTTTGTGAAGAATATGGTATAAACCATAATTTCTCTGCTCCATATACTCCACAGCAAAATGGAGTTGTAGAGCGAAAGAATCGAACCTTACAAGACATGGCGAGAACTATGTTGCTGGAAAGTGAGGTTGCTAAAAATCTTTGGGCTGAAGCTGTAAGCACAGCATGCTACATCTCAAATCGTATTCATTTGAGGCACTCCTTAGGAAAAACGCCTTATGAGTTATATAAAGGCAGAAAGCCTAATATCTCATACTTCCATCCATTCGGAAGCAAATGTTACATCTTAAGACCCATCAAAGATGGTATTGGAAAGTTTGATGCTCGATCTGATGAGGGCATATTCTTAGGATACTCCCTTTCGAGCAAAGCATATAGAGTTTTTAATAAAAGAACTCTAACCGTTGAAGAGTCTATCAATGTTAAAATTGATGATTCTCCGACACAGGAGGAAGTTGCTGTGGATGCAGCAGCACAATCCTCAACAACAGTATCAAATGAAACTTCCCAGCAAATGATTGCTGACAATAATCCGAACGGAAACACTGTAGCAGATGTACAGCAAGTGCCTGCTGTACACACTGAAAGTGCTTCTGGTGATTTCCAGGATATTCAAATTGAGAATCGTGTTCCTTCTTTATATAAGAAAAGACATCCTATTGATCAAGTAATAGGATCCTTACACACAGGAGTGCGAACTCGAAACACAGCAAGCCTGTACTGTGCATACTCGGCTTTTATTTCTCAAGATGAACCTCAAGGCATTGATGATGCGCTTGATGATCCTAATTGGATTCTTGCTATGCAAGAGGAATTGAACCAATTTGAGAGAAACAAAGTTTGGAGTTTAGTACCAAGACCCAATGATCGTTCCATTATTGGAACAAAATGGGTTTATCGAAATAAACTTGATGAGTCTGGAAATGTTATAAGGAACAAAGCCAGACTTGTAGCAAAAGGTTACTCACAAGAAGAAGGCATCGATTATGATGAAACGTTCGCCCCAGTGGCGCGTCTAGAAGCAATACGCTTACTTCTAGCGTATGCTTGCTATAATAACTTCAAGTTATTTCAAATGGATGTGAAAAGTGCATTCTTAAATGGTGAACTAAAAGAGGAAGTTTATGTTGAACAACCTCCAGGATTCACCGATCCAAAGTATCGTAATCATGTTTATAAGCTCTCTAAAGCTTTGTATGGGCTTAAACAAGCTCCGCGAGCATGGTATGAAAAGCTTAGTTCCTTTCTTATTGCAAAGGGATATAGGCGTGGAAAAATCGATACAACCTTGTTTCTTAAGAAACAGGATGCCGATCTTTTAGTTGCTCAAATATATGTTGATGACATCATATTTGGTTCAACTAATGAAAAGTTATGCACTGAATTCTCTGACTTAATGAAAGGAGAATTTGAAATGAGTCTCATGGGAGAACTTACCTTCTTCCTCGGACTTCAAATTAAACAAACGGAAGATGGAATTTTCATCCATCAAGAAAAGTATAGCAAACAGTTGCTCAAGAAATTTGATCTTGAAAATGCTAAACCCTTGTCAACTCCAATTGGTAGTAATACCAAAATTGATAAAGACGAAGGTGGAAAGGAAATTGATTCCAAGCTATACAGAAGTATGATAGGATCATTGCTATATCTTACTGCTTCACGACCAGATATTATGTTCAGCGTATGCTTATGCGCTAGATATCAGTCCGCTCCAAAAGAGTCACACCTTGCTGCAGTTAAGAGGATTTTTCGATATCTCTCAGGAACTGTTAGCTTAGGTCTGTGGTATCCAAGAGGATCATTGCTTGATCCTAGAGGATATTCAGATGCTGACTATGCTGGATGTCGTATTGATAGAAAAAGCACGTCTGGTACTTGCCAACTATTGGGAAATATGCTTATTTCCTGGTTCTCTAAGAAGCAAACAACTGTCGCCTTATCCACAGCAGAGGCTGAATATGTCTCAGCAGCTAGTTGCTGTGCGCAGTTACTATGGATGCGACAACAACTTGAAGATTATGATCTTCATTTTGATTCTATTCCAATAATGTGTGATAACACAAGTGCAATTAATTTATCACGAAATCCTGTCTATCACTCAAGATCTAAGCATATTGAGTTAAGACATCACTTTCTACGTGATAATGTACAAAGCGGTAAAATTGATATTCAGTATGTAAATACTGAGCAACAGCTTGCTGATATTCTTACTAAACCGCTTGACAAGGAAATGTTTGAATATTTACGAAGTGAGTTGGGGATATGTAATCCAAATCTCTGAGATGATAAGATTGTCATCTATTTATTTTGAGAAAGTTTTGATAGGAAATTAGAAATATTCGTGGGGTGCCAATCAAAAACTATATCTTTTATTTCCTTCTTTTTCTCTTCTAAATATATTATAAAAACAAAACCACCTACGGTTTGTTTTTCAAATCCCTAAAACTCCCTCGTTTCTTCTTCAACCTCGATCTTTTTCCTTCTTCTTTCTTCCTTGTGATCCTCCTACAATGGCACCCAAATCTGCGAAATCTGGAAAGGGCAAGGGAACTCCCAAGAGACGGTCACAGGCTGTGGCTACTTCTGCCCAGCAACTACCTATTGTGGCGCCTCCGTCAGTTACTGAGGGGGAGCCCTCGATGATGCAAACCCCTGCTCCGGTGGTCACTGAGACCAAGGAGACACCTGCTGCGGTTCCTGCCAAGGACAATGTGGCTTCGACTGGTGATGCCACCACTTTTGGCGAACCTGAGGATGCTGCGGAGAAAACCCTCGTTGTTGAGGAGGAAACCGCTCCACCGGAGGCGGTTACCAAGTCTACTTCTGCGTCTCCCAAAGCAGCAAACTCCCCTGCTTCTGATGAGGAGACTCAAGCCGAAAAAGGTAAGAAAAGCGCTAAGGATCCTGAGGATTTCCAGAGCGCTGATGAACAGGACTTTTTGGCTGAAGAGACTCCTGACGAGGATGAGAATGTGGAGGTGATTGGCTCTGTTCAGAATCCTCCGATTCGCTCTTCTCTTGGTGTTGGCTCTCGCACCAGGATGAAGCGACCTTTTGCTGGTATAAGGGATGGTATGCATTCTGGCTCTCCTATTCACAAGAAAGTGAGAAATGCAGATTCCTCTGTTTTTATTCCTGCGGTTGATCAGTATGTTTCTCTGGCTGAATTAAATCGGATTCTTGCTGATGATAATATGCCGAATAGAAACATGACTAAGCGCAACATTGCTGCATGCAAGCGTGTAGACTTTGACTGGTTTACTCAACATGAGCTCTGCTTTGCTGAGATGTTTGAAAGGTTGACCTGGCGATCCTTTTGTGAGTATGATGGCATCAGTTCCATCTCAAAGGTCAAGGAATTCTATGCCAATATTACCTTTCATAAGGAAGATTCTCTCATTAAATTCATCAAGGTGTTGGTAGATGAGAAAACCTTTGTTTTCTCTGTGTTTGATGTCTGCCGCCTCTTTGAATCTGATCTTGTTAACAACCTGAGGGTGATCAGTGAAGGAAAGCTGGAAGCTTATCAGACCATCAACGATGGTGAGGTGGTTGCTGTCAGCGGATATCTGCAGAACACCGGGCTGAGTTTCAGCAACCGGATGTTTCACAAGGCAGTAATGTCTTGCTTGGCCCCTCGGATTGGCAGCATCGACACTGTCATGCCAAGAGATTGGAATCTGATGGTTCATCTTAAAAGAGGTATTCCTGTGAACTTGGGAAGTGTGATATTTGGCCATATGGCATCTTGTGTCCAGGACGAGAACAGGGCACTTCCATTTGCGCATGTTATCACTGCATTGCTGCAGTTCTATGGGGAGCAGATTGTTCCTGTGAATCAAATGGACACCTGGAGTACTCAGGTTATTGGAGCTAACTCTGTAGCAAGTATGGGCTACCAGTATGTGGATGGTGTTTTTGTCAAGAAACCAACCAAGCGACAGATCGCTGCTTCTGTCCGTGGCAAGTCCACAGCTGCACTTGGCAAGCAACGCTATGCTGAACGTGAGAAGGCGGCTTCTTCATCCAAGGATGAGTCACCTTCTTCTTCCAAGCTTCAGAAAGTCCTCTGTGAGGAACTAAGCTACACCAGGCGCTCAATTCTTGAGAGGCTGGATGGATTTGCTGAGAGGCTGACCCGCCTGGAAAATATGGTCCAGACCTTGCTTGATAATGCTGAGGATTGAGCTATGCTCTCCGTTTAGGATTGAGCTACTCTCCACTATCTTTAGGCGTCTGCTTTGTTGTTCTAGAATGAGCTATGCTCTTCTATTTCTGAACTTGTTTAATAACTGTTTCGTTTTGATGCATCGCAGCAACTGTTGGCTGTTGACTTTGTCTTTTGGGTGCTAGCATATTCTTGCTGCACTAGTAATAAAACTATCCTTTGTTATCCTCTTTTCTTTTTCTTTTTGATATGACAAAAAGGGGGAGAAGAATAAGTTCAGGGGGAGTTAAGGATTTAAGGGGGGAGTTGACACAAGCTCGATCCCTAAGTCCATATTTTGTCATCATCAAAAAGGGGGAGAATGTTGACCTGGTTTTGATGATGAACTTAAGCGACATGTTACTGGTGGTAAGCGACATGTTACTGGTGGTCAGTAATAATGTTTCACAAGTTATGTGTTCATTCTTAGTGATGAGCTTGAGCAATACGTTGCTGAACCACAGCTAGTAGCAGTTATATATTGCTGCGTTACAGTAAGCTGTTACTGTGATTTTACGCATGTACATTGAAAATATGGAAACATATTTTTAATAACCACGTTTTATTTTAAGATTTATTTTAATCTATTTCAGATTATTTGTCTGAACGTCTAGGTTCGTTTAATGTAACCTTTTTGACCTTATCTTAAGTACTTAGGCAACTAAATATATTAAGATTAGCTTTCCAAGTTTTACTTTTGGAAACAAAATATCTTTCTAATATTCTACAGCAACGATACGCTGTAGTAGGAGATATTATCAGATTGAATATCTTTGCTAATCGTAATTGTTAAGATAAGATTATGATCAGATAATTATGTTTGGAAATCATTTATCTGATTAATATATGTAAAGGAAGTTACCGTTTGTGTCTTTCCTTTTATAACACAGCAAACGTTGAGCAGACCGTTGCTGTGTCCTCGCTGCCAGTTTTGGCAATAAATCTTGTTGATTGCCTAGACGATTTCCGTCCTCCTCCTTCGTTATAATCAGACCATGGACAACATTTTCTCTCTGCCTTTGTGCGTCTGAGTGGTCTGTGTGACTAAGTGGTCTAAGTGAGCTTTGTGCGCCGACGGAGAGCGGAAGGTGCTAAGTGTCTCCTGGTTCTTTCTCTTGCAAGCTGCGTGTGAGAGTGTCAAGGGGCTGAGGTCAGATCCCTTGAATCGTCTGAGAGGGACTGTGTGTCCTCGGTGCGTTCAACGAGCAGCCGGCGAATCGTCTGAGGGAAGCTAAGTGAATACCTGCTCTGAATTCAGTAACCGGTTGCTGACCCATCGGCAAGAAGCCGTTCTTGTCGTGTCTTTTCGCAGGGAAGTCTCGAGCCTACGGAGTTTGAGCAGTTAGACACGCACTTGCGGGTGCGCGCCAGAAGTCTCGTGCCTGCAGGGTAGAGCAGGAGTTGGGAACGCCGCCGGAGTGGAAAGAGTTCCTCCCGAGCACAGGGGTGCTGTACAGAAGTCTTGAACGCCTGATACAGAGGGTTAGTAAAGCAGGTTGCGTGGAAGCCAACGGATCGGAAAATTCCACCCTAGGCACTGGGTGTGCAGTGCAGTGAGTCACGGCTGTGGTAACCGTGCACGTCCGAACTGAGTGTAGGACGGATACCTTCTAAGTGGCTTTGTGGTTTTCTTTGTGATCTTTGTGGTTCCTATCTTCGTGATCTTTGTGGTTCAACTTTGTGGTTGTCTCTTAAGCAAGTGCAGGCTTATCTTAAGGAGAGACAAGATCTGTGTGGAAATCCTCTTCTGAGCAAACAAGTGCTGAAGCAATCCTTCGTTGTGAAACAGAAACGAGCTGCTCTCTGAGAATACATTCTTCACTGTAAGGAGTTAACTGCGAGGATTTATACTCTAACATAACGTTGTCTGTGCTCTTTGATAAGTCAGGTTTATATTAAGCGACAACGAGCTGTGTGGAATCCATTGAGCTAACAATTGCTGAGGATAAGCATCATTCTGCTGGACACGAGAAGACGTCCACTGTGTGAGGAGCTGACCGTTGCCAGGAGTGATCATCTATTGTACGGGATTCTAAATCTCACTTTGTGAGAGGAACATACGCCTAGTGCAAGGGCTCTTTGCACCCATTATTTTATATAGTGGAATCACCTTGTTGGTGGAAAGTGGACGTAGGTCAATTAAGGCCGAACCACTATAAATCACTGTGTCCATTACGATCGCGCAACACTCGTACGAAAACCTACTCGACAAAATCGTAACAGTTACAGTAAGGTATTTCTCATTCTGAGAAACGCTCTGCTGTGATACAGTACGCTTCCGCTTACACCGAGAAAGGGCGAAAAAGTGATAAACACTAATTCACCCCCCTCTTAGTGTTCATAAACGATCCAACACTATCTAGGGATTATATATCACATGAATGGTTCTTGCCCAGTGTTGGATGTGATTAATTCAGCTGCTGGCGTAGTACATGTATCTACAAATGTAGTTGACTGTTATTACTTTTCTATGCTTAATCTGCAGATTATAGACATCGAGAACCTTGTGGTGGCACCTATATCTCAGGCATCTGCTAGACAGAGAGCTGGTAGGGCCGGAAGAGTTCGTCTTGGAAAATGTTACAGGTGATTGTGGGAAGTTTGGCGTATGAATGATGTTTGATCTCCCAAATATATTTTATTCGGAAAAGCCTTCCTCCTGAAGAAGTTTCTGCTTGCTTTTTTAACTTTCAATCCAGGTTGTACACAGAAGAGTATTTTCTCAAGGAGATGTCTGCTCAGGGTATTCCAGAGATTCAGAGATCAAACCTCGTTTCATGCATAATTCAGGTACTGCTGGCCTTAGTATGATCATATTTCAGCCAATCAGGCTGTTGTTTGTGAGTTTTTGAGGGAAAAAGAAGTCCTTTCAATTGTGGTCCAAATGAAAGCACACAGAAATGCCATTGCCTTTGAACGTTTTAGTTGGTGATCTCGAATCCTGGAAATTAATTGGTAAAATAATCGGCGAGGCATTATTTTTTATGTAGGAAAGACGTTTTTACCAATTTTTTTTTCTTTTTTATCTTACAGTTGGAAGCACTTGGGATAGATAATATACTAGGCTTTGACTGGCCAGCTTCTCCATCGCCAGAATCAATGATTCGGGCACTTGAGATACTCTACTCTCTTGAGGTGCTTGACGACGATGCAAAACTTATTTCACCTGTTGGATTTCATGTTGCTGAAATACCCCTGGTATGAAACCCTTTTCTTTCATTTTGCAAATCCAGAGTCAAAGCTATGTACCCATTCACAGTTGTTATAGTTATATTATCATAGAGTCTCACTTCATGGCGTCTCTTTATTCTATGTTGATAATAATTAGAGATAGTTGAATCTTGATAAAGTGGTGAATTGGTCCTCCCAAATATTTGTCTCAAAGTTGGGTTTCCCTTTTTCTTTTGTATTTCTTTTCGATGATTTTGTTAGTTTTCATTTTCTACAGTAGCACACTTTTTGTAAATTAGTGCTGTGCTGTGTAAATTTTTCGCAGTCTTGAATACGATGAGGCTGCCAATGTGTTTTTTTTTATATAGAAATGAGATTAGATCATAATAGAAGCGTTTAGGTTACACCATCATAGGTTTCAAATGAGGGGATATCCCTATGAAGTTCGTCTATCACAAAATCCGGTGGGAAAAGAAGAGTGATAGCGTTTTCTTCTTGGTGCCTTGCTTCCTTAGCTAGTTTGTCTGCAAGTCTGCTCTTCTCTCTTGAGATGTGGGTGATATCAAAGCTGTCGAACTCATTTGATTGCAACCTGCTAGCATCCACAATTGGTGAGATTAATGGTGGGTATGGTTTGGTACCGTTCATGTAGTTGCACTAGGGTTTCAGGGTCTGTCTGGACAGCTAGGGACATCAGTCCAAGGCTCTTCGCTAGGAAGATGCCTTCCTGCAGTGCCATTGTTTCAGCAGCTAGGCTGCTTATGTTTGGGGATTTTTTGCAGAAACCCCCTATCCAGCCTCCCTCTTTGTCTCTGATTACCCCCCCAGGTCCTACTCGTGGTGAGTTTCTGTGGGCTGACACGTCTGTGTTTAGTGTGTATGGTAGGCTGCGTGAGGGTTCCCAATTAGAGTTTTCACTGGGGTTGCCGTAGCTGCTTGTGTTTGTTTCTGGTCTTCCTCCTTGTGCAGCTTGGATTTCTGATGCTCTGGCTAGTATAGTCTCCAAGAGGTTATTGGGGGTTGCTTGCCTATTGAATAGTGCTAGATTCCTCCTCGTCCATAGGTGCCAGATGATTGTTGGGAAGTTAACTAGCTGAAGCATTCTGGTTTAAACTTGTCTCCTTCCCACCTGCTTCTCTAAGTGAAGCCGGAGCTAATAATTACTAATGACAATTTTCTCTAGGAGCCAATGATTTCGAAGATGATATTGTCTTCCAACCTACTAGGCTGTTCAGAGGAGATTCTCACAATTTCGGCGGTACTTTCTGTTCAAGTAAAGCCTCCTGACCTTTCAGATGAGATGTAAATGCATGGAGTTCATTTGGAAACAATTTCAGTAAGCTTTTTGCAAACTGTTCAAATTATGTCTTGGTAGTCTATTTGGGTCACTGGTCGTGGAGTACGCAAGGAATTCGATGAGGCCAAAATGCGTTTTTATTAACACCTTCAGGAGATTTCTGTTCAACTGGCTAGAAAGTGTAAGGGTCTGCCTCTTTTTATTAAGGCGATCGGAGGTATGCTGCATTTCCAAAGTGACGATGAACAATGGAAGCAAGTGTTAACCCACGATTCTTGGGACAGAGAGGGTCAAAAGATCTCTCCGGCTTTGAAATTGAGCTACGTCCACCTTCCCATTCCCTTGAAAAGATGTTTTGCAGCTTGTGCGTTATTCCCAAAGGATTACGTTTTCCACCAAGACGAGTTAATTCGATTGTGGATCATACATGGTTTGTTGCTGAAAGGGACTGTCCGAACTCTCTGAGAGGTGGGGATGGAGAATCTCCGTCTGTTAGAGGCCTTGTCATTTCTTCAGAGAACGAGGGATGATAAGAATTTCTTTTCAATGCATGATCTTATCAATGACCTCGCCAAATCGGTTGATGCCCGCTCATACTTCAGCTCTGATGGGTTTAAAGAAGGCTCCACCTCTTGGGAAGTGTTGTTCCTTGTTCTTCATGGAGCAATGGTCACTCAATATTATGAATATTGTCTATCGAAGAGATTTGAGGCGTTTCGCTCAATGAAGAAGCTGAGAACATTTATGACATTTCAAATCTCAGAAGACCAAGAGCAAATTGCCTTTGTTTCTGATGATGTGATACAAGATTTGATCACGGATATGAAGAGCCTCAAAATGTTTTCGTTGTGTTACTTTAACATTACGAAGGTGCCTGACCGAATTAGAGAGTTGAAACTGCTACGTTCCGTAGATTTTTCTTATACGGCTATCGAGGTGCTGCCGGAATCCATTTGTGATCTCGTGGAATTGCAATCTCTATTGCTCCGAGGGTATGGGAAGCTTCAAACGTTGATGAGAAACATTCACAAGTTGGCCAATCTTCTCCACCTCGACATAACCGACACGGAAAGTTTGTAGGAGATGACGCCGCGTATCGCCGATCTAAAAAATTTCGAGATACTCTTACACTTTATCGTGGGAAAAGAAGTGGTCGGGAGTTAAAGCAACTGGGAGCACTAGAATGCCTTCAACGATATGCAAGGATTTGTAGATGAATGTAGATGACGTCTATGACGCGAGGATTGCTAATATATCTGGAAAGGAAGCAATTATGGAATTAAGCTTGGACTGGGGATCGTGTTCTGAAATTGCACATGGAGATGAACATCAATTCAAGCTCCTCGACCATCTACGACCTCCGAAGAAGATTGAATCACTTGAAATATGTCACTATTGGGCCAAAAGGTTTCCACATTGGTTTGATAATCAATACAGGTTAAAAGCTTGGATTCCCTGCCACCTTTGGGAGAACTTCCCCTGCTGGAAGGTTTGGACATTTGTGGTCTTCAAATGGGGTCTTCCATAGATCCCGAGTTTTATGGGTCCAGAAGGCCATTTTTTCAGTCACTGACGAGCTTGCTTGACCTTCAAGTACACGGGTGCCTGGGAGAAGTGGTTGTACAACGGAGAGGAGGAGAACGACTCGCCATTCCCTTGTCTCCGACAGCTAATCATGGAGGGGTGTCCCAAACTGAAAGAAGGGTGCACTCTTTGCCTTCCATCCCTCGTCGAGATTAATATTCATTGTTGCCAAGAGGGATTTTTGAAAAGTCTGGCAAAGCTTACTTCGATGATCAAGATGGCAATTAGGGAAATCCAGGAGCTGGTTCACTTTGAGGGGCGTTTGTCGACCTCTTGGACTGCGCTCGAAGAGATGAGGATTGAGAGATGTCCTCGATTTAAGTCCTTTGTGAAAGGGGATGGAGGGAAACAAGTTCCACCTAATCTAAAGGTTCTTGAAATGAGACGTTGCGGAGAGTTAGAGAAGCTACCGAAAGAGTTATCTGAACTTACATCTCTTAATTAGACGAGCATTGATGGTTGCGAGATATTCTATTCCTTCCCCAGCGAGGGACTGCCTGCTTCATTGAGAAGATTGTGGCTTCAAGGCTGCCCGAAAATGCTGCAGTCCCAGCTGATTAGCAGGAGACTTCCGTATCATCTGTAGATGAATCTTGGTGTGGGTACTAGTAGTTTATTATCTTTCCTTAATCATATCACGATGTGTATTGAGTAGTTCAATAACTGACATTTCTCCTCTGATTAAAACTGAACATGTGAACAATCCTTTTTTAAGACTAAAAAAGGAGGAAGGAAAGTGACCTGGCCCTTGACTTCGAGGTGTGAACAGAGGAGTCATTGGGCTCCTTAGCGTCCTCCACAGGGCACTCCCGACGACATCATCCCACCACTCTTGACGAGATCAGCTCCCCCCATGGTTCCTATACTAGGACGACATATGGGATCTCTCCTTTCTTTAACGGGCTTGACTGGTTGAACGTCAATAGGCCTCCAGTTACTTTTCAAGCCCAATATATGAGGAAAAAACTTGTATCGAGTCCATCCTAATTATTTACTTCAGTCAGGTCTGTCATAACAAAACAAAACCCGCCACTTCCACACCAACTGGGAGTGGTGGGAGGAAGGGCATCTCTCTCTGTCATTCCTTTAAAGTTTGTGGTCCCACTTCCCGAGAGAAATCACGTTTGGCATCGAAATGGTACTTTTTTTAAGGGAGAACTACCCGCCAAAGGAAATAAGAAAAACAGACAACCTTTCCTTCCCACGCAACAAATAATCCTCCGGTCACATGACCCGGACCCACAAAACGACAACTGAAGAGATGAAGAACATCTTCATTCATTTATTTAATTTATTCGACAATCAAGACGAACGAACAGCTGTCGGTTAGTGGTGGGGGCCGAGTCAAGGCGCAGCACATCGGCCTTACCCGGAAACCGGGAGGCCCAAAGTCTCTGACAGAAGGCGTTCGTCGGTGTATGCCCGAGAGAGGAACCGGTCAAAAAATGAGACGTGTTAACGTGGCCGACGACTTTCTTAATATTATTTATAAAACCAACAACCCTCCCCTATGAATTAATTAAACAAACAAAATTAGAATCGAGTCTTTGCTTAAAACAAGGAACAAAAATAGGTGGTTTATAGGGGAGAGGTAGTTGAATTTATTATTCAAGTGAATGCGATATTATTGTAATTTAAGTAAATAATTAAATATGTCATTTTAGGTAGTTGCTCCTATTATTTCTACTCGAAGAAAGCATATAGTTTGTCAGCCTAAAAACTTGAACTCCACCAAATATTCATCCATCGTAGGAGCAGCAGCTCTGCAGAAGTTTTCTTCTATCTTCTTCTATTCAATAGAAGGTCGTCGGTAGTACAGAACCTACTTTCTGCTGACACTTTCTCCCTTCCTATTCAATTATTTCACACGTAAACCCCGACGATTGTAACCATAAAATGTACTCTCTGTATTTTTTTATGAAATAAAGATGATCATAATCCAACCCACCGCCCCTTCCCTCTTTTTCTTTGGCCTAATAATATCCGTCCCCATCAACCTAATCCGAACGCGTACAAAAAGGGATTAATTAATCCCAACAAAGATTAGATAAAAATCGATCAATTTGACTAGTAAAAAATATAGAGAAACAAAAACCCTATCGTTGGTCTGTTTCCCTCAATAAAAGTCAATCAATAATTGCTCGAATTCCAATAATAAGAACTCCCCCTAATGAGGTTTGAATCGTTCAAGCATGGATACCTAAGCATGTGATAAAAGTCAATCAATAAAAGTCAATCAATAATCTTCACCCCAACACACGACCCGTCGAGTCTTGGTCGTGCTGTATGGCTTTTTGTTACATAAGCCCAACCTGCCAAGTCTTTGTCGTTTTGTGCATACAAATATATTTTTCACATTCCCTCCACTTTTTTTTTTATTGTCGGGAGGAAATTGGAAGTCGTTCGATAATAACGCGCTTTTCATGGGATCCAGACAGATATAATCGACATATTGAATTTGAGTTGTCACTTTGAACGACATGTTGTGATGGTGCACGGCATGGGCGGTATTGGGATGACAACATTGGCTAATGTCCTCTTCAACAGAATCTCTTCTCGATTCGATGGATGCTGCTTCCTTGCTGATGTGCGAGAATCCTTGTCGACTGGTGTGGGTGGGTGTTGAAAGGTTGCAAAAGAAGCTATTGAGGGATATCTTCGGCAAATTAGATGGAGAAATTGGTGACTCTAGCGATGGAATCAATGGGATTCAAAGAAGCCTCCACAACAGAAGAGTCCTTATCATTGTTGACGATGTCAGCGAAAGTAGTCAGATCAAAAAGTTTGTTGGAAATTTCGATTCCTTCGGACTGGAAACGATAATATCGTCACGACGAGGGATAGGAGTGTTTGCGAGGGCCTTATGAGACCTAGTGATACTGCTTATGAAGTGGAGGGAATGTGAAACGACCTACAAAATTTTTCTGATTTAATTAGATAGTTTCAGCCGTGGCTGACCAGTCAACAGCGGAAAACAACCAACTTATACTGTTACCGTGGCATCCCCTTGTCTTAATCCTCCATAGTTCTGCGCCACGTGTCCTTTGTCCAATTCTTACCTCTGCAACACTAAAAACAATAATCCCCATTTGGGGTCAGCGATAAATCGCCGAGTACGCCTCACCCTATGCACACACAAAATCGTGAGACTTCTAAGTACCTCCTAACGTGCAACTTCGAAAACTCTTTATGCATCATGCGACTAAAACAATAGGAGGTATAAGTACTCATTAGATAGATAAGATCAATCCACGGCACTACAATATAGCCAATACAGCACGCACCACCAAAAGCAGTAATTAGTCCGAAAAATATATAAGCGACTCCCATGAATCGAACTTCCTCCCGATATATCAACCCTTCCCAAGGTGTCAGGACCACCGTAGTGCGTCCTCACCCACTCCTCCGGGAGCGCCTGGGTAACGGCAGCAGGCACAAACACGCGTGGTTGTCGCCCGCCGTACTCCTCCGACACACAGTCGGGTAACACCTTCCACAGAGGTAACTTTCCTTTTCAAATTAAGGCAATCCAGACCAGTAAGTTGTTGTACAGCAGATGATTGAAGTACAGCTCTCCCAAGCTCACGTGTACAGCAGCAAGAATATGAGGATAGTGCGCCCATGTGACAAACAGCTCACCACAGGTCCCGAGTTTTATGGGTCCAGAAGGCCATTTTTTCGGTCACTGAAGAGCTTGAGCTTCACGTACATGGGTGCTTGGGAGAAGTGGTTGACCAACGGAGAAGAGGAGAACGACTCACCATTTCAATATTGGCATTCTCACCTTCGACTCATCCCGCAAGTTGATATTAAGTAAGAGGCAGATAATTTGATATTAGGGGGTATTATTAGGTGTTTTTTTTTTTTTTTTTGCTGAATGTTTTTCAATCATGAGAAAATATTTCCAACGGGTCTTATTAATGTGTTTGGGGACATCATGCATTGATTGTATCAAATAAAGAAATATTTCTAACTCTTCTTGATTCATTTGCCAGGACTTTTTTTGTCCCAAATCATATATATTTATATTACAAAAAATATATTTAACAAAATTGACAATATACGGACCATTTTTCTTCGAGTCTATATCCAGCCCTCTGATCCCGTTCTTGATCCAATGTGGAGACAAGGTATGTTCGTTATTTGGACTTTAGGAAAAAGTAGAGTATAAACAAATTGATCCTTAATTTCATTTTTGCTAAATTTTTACTCTATTTTAGTTAATAACTCTGAGCTAAGCGGGCTCAAATAGAGGAAAAATTGTGTATGCATCGTAAATTGTGTATGCATCGTTTAAATTGATCCTTTCCGGCGAATTAGATGGTCTTCCTGAACAAGCCTTTTATTTGGAAAGGGAAGCGGAACTGTTTCGAGTGCCAAGGTATATCTTTTTGATCAGAGGTTGAATCGATCATCAGAAGAAGAATTAGGCCAAAAATTAGAACCCTGTAGACCATCCCCATGGGGGTGGTGGCCAGCTCCCATAGTGTGACGGGCGGTGTGTACAAGGCCCGGGAAAAGTCCATGTGTTTTATATTATTTATTGTTTTCTATTTTTTATATTAATTTAATGTTAATGGAAAAAACAGGAATGTATAAACCACTCTGTGTATATTTGTTGGATGGAATTCTGAATCCGATGAAGGATAACGATTCGCTCGTCAAGCTGAGTGGCCGGGTTACGCTAGCTTCATAGCTTTATCCTGAGGATAGATGTCCAGGTGAAACATCGTGATTAGCCGAATCCAATAGGATAGCGCGGTACCAGATCGATTCTTCTAAAGCGCGGCAAGGAAAATCCATGGACCGACCCCATCGTCTCCACCCCGTAGGAACTACGAGATCACCCCAAGGACGCCTTCGGCATCCAGGGGTCGCGGACCGACCATAGAATCCGAGGAAGGTAATCAAAAAAGAAAGAAGATGAGTTCTTCTTTCTTTTATCACTTAGGAGTGGTCATATTTCTCTTTTTCGAGAAATCGAAGAAGCCCTACAAGGGTTTTGTCGAGCCTGCTCGTCTGGTCACTAATCATATGGCATCTCAATTAAGTGATTTTGTAACACTGGCGTGAATTTTGATCTTTCTGTTTCTACTAGGACTCTACTTCCTCTGACTTTCTATCGGTATTAATATTGATAAAGGGAAGTTTTTCAAATCATTGACTCAAACTCATTGTCGAATCCCAAAAAGATTCCCCTTTTATGTGGAAAGGGCCCATATCAAGAATTCTTATTTTACGTATGGACAATTCCTCAATATCTTGTTCATTCGCAAGAAAATTTATTTATTTTTGATCGAATTAGAAATCATATAAAGACAATTCCTATTTAATATAGCTATTTGTGCAACTATTTTACGATTAAAAAGCAACCGGATACTCAACGCAATTTCCACAAAATATACAAATTCCAAAATCAATACTGTAATTAAGCAAGAGCCGAAGAAACTTATTCAATGGTCACCGCGAATCGCTTTTGGTCCCAAATCTTTGGGGTTGAGAAGACCTCCTAGGGATAAGAGACATAGGGCTAAAGATAGAGCCAAAAAAGGATCTTTCGTGTATAATCCTGCATAATCTCGAATGTTATCAGTTCCGGTACGTAGACCAAATAATACAATACAAGCACAAGTTCCTAGATTCATGGAGATATATTCCGTATTTATCGAAGCTTTCATTTTCGTGTTTATCCTAATTGTTGGTTTAGTTTATGCATGGCGAAAGAAAAAGAGATCTTTCTCGTCTCCTTGCCCCTCATTCTTCGAGAATCAGAAAGATCCTTTTCAAGTTTGAATTTGTTCATTTGAAATCTGGATTCTTCGACTTCATTTTTCATTTTGATTTACTTTTTTTTATTATTTTATTTTGTTTCCCTCTCTTGTTTTGATTTCTTTTCTTTTTCTATTTCTTTTTTATTCATCATTCAGGTTAAATTAACTAAATCAGATAGTTATATGAGTGAAAAAAAACAGCTTCTAAATTAGCTGTTGAAAGGATCTTCGTTTGATCAATCCAGAGATCGTTTTGATTCCTCCATTAGTAATGAGAATTCGGAATATCACAACACATTGATCAATCAAAGAGAGATTCAACAACTAAAAGAAAGATCGATTCCTTGGGATCCTTCCTTTCTTCAAACGGAACGAACAGAGATGGAATCAGACCGATTCTATAAATGCCTTTCTGGATATTCCTCAATGTGACTTTTCAAAAAAGGATTTTTTTTTAGTTTTCTTTTTGTGTTTTAACAGATATCCAATAAAACTCAATCAAAATTAAATTATCTCCAAGTTCAATACAGGAACATAATATTTATTATGCTTAATATCTTACGATACTTAGTTGACATTCATAAAAAGTATCTAATGAATTATGAGTTCAATACATTCTGTTTAGCAGACACTTTAGCTACTTTAGCAGCTTGGCCGGTTACTCGGGATTCCCGATTGTTCCATTTCCTGATGTTAGCAATGTACAGTGGTCAAATAGGATCATTTTCTTCTCACGATCTTTTACTTTTTTTTCTCATGTGGGAGTTCGAATTAATTCCAGTTTATTTACTTCTATTGATATGGGGGGGACGGAAACGTCTGTATTCATCTACAAAATCCCGTCGTTCGCCCATCATTGTATTAAGCTTTTCGATTTTTCTTAATAAAGGATTAGCTACAAAAGGGTTTTTTTTTAGTGAACGTGTCACGATTAATTGCTCCTATTTTTTCATTTGTAAAGACGAAGAACGAAATTCCATTTTTCCCTACGTAACCAGTCATCCATAATATCAAATAAATCATTTTCGTCTTTGGTAAATTTACCAAGGGCTATAGTCATAGTGATCCTCCTATTCAACTACTTTAACCATTTCCGAGCACCTCATTGCATTTTCAGGGCGTTCGAGGATTCGATCATTTCTGTATGATTTGATTTATCGTACACGGCCCCTTTTCATTTTAATGGGTTTCGAAGATTAAAAAACCTTGATTGGTCCCTAACCTTAATTAGGTAACTCCATGAACTTGATTTCGTTATTCCTCCCTATTCGGAATAGGCACCTGAAGCATGAATTAACCTATCAATTATTAACCAGATGGATCAATCTTTTGTAAAGTCAATAATTGGTAATGAATATAAGTTTCTTCCTCTTGACCAAATCTGTAACCTTCATTAGCAGATTCATTTTCTGTGGTTTCCCTGATCAAACTAGAGGTTACCAAGGAAGAAATTTATTAAAATTAATTTTTTTTTGTTATTCTAGACACTATAGACTAGGAACTATAGAAAGGAATTTTTTTTCACTAATTATTCATTAATTCATGGTAAGATACTGAGCTTTTGTATTTGAAAAATAATTCCGGCGGTATCTCGGAAATAAATGGTGATTGATAGAGTAATCCGTGATCATAAAATTCGATAGAGATAAACTTGTAAACGTGGATCTTTTTTATTTCATAATTATTTTTCTTTAATCTTCTCAAGAACTGATTTGACTCCAGGAAGTTTATATAGGGGGCGAATTTGGTATTTGTATATTACTTCCAGCAATGATCTAGTCCATCACTGATCTAGTGACTTGAAAATAATTAGATCTAAGATCATTAATTTTCTTTAAAGGATTTTGATGAAATGCTCATGAAGGAAGACGACGGGTTGGGATTAATTGCGTATCCATTTTTCTTCGAGCCTTGTCTACGAAAGATGCTGATCTGATCTTTCTGATTCTCGAAGAATGAGGGGCAAGGAGACGAGAAAGATCTCTTTTTCTTATTATAAGATTGTGATTGGATCCGCGGATGTTTGGTAAAAATAAGAATCTTCTCCTTTGAGAATAATCAAAAATGGAAAGTGTTCAATTGGAACATGAAAACGTAACTGAATGGGTCCTAGTTCCTCTTCGGGACGGGCAAATGCATTTTTTTTGACTAAACAGTTATGGATGAATTGACAAGGAATTATGGCTGAATCAACTAAGACGAGTTGGGTATTTTTTCACATTCCCGAGGAGTTCATCTCGTAAATTACTTTGGATAGGTAAATCAATCATTTGTCCTTGAGGATCTGACATTAATCCCCTCATACCTACTAATTGGTGCACTTGAGATGCATTTCCTCTAGCTCCCGAAAAAGACATTATATGGACTGGATTAAGTGAATCTGTCTCAACGCAATTTCCACAAAATATACAAATTCCAAAATCAATACTGTAATTAAGCAAGCGTTTTTTGCGCATACCAGTTTCCAATTTCCAATCAACAATTCTTCAATTCGATTTCGAAATTCTTTGCTGAGATTCTTCTTTTTTTGTTCATTAGTAGAAATCCAATGATCATACAATTCATCAGGGGGCCATTTTTCTTCTGTGAACAAATCCATTTTTCTTTTTATCATTTCCCTAATAGACACTATGTAACTTTATTGCATTAGCAAAAACTATGCTATGAACCTCCAATTATCTTCAAGAAAGGATAATATTTGTTCTAGTCTTTTTTTTTAGTAAAAGCGGAACAATTTGGTTCCTAATAAGAACGAGAACTTCTATAGATCTTATATTCTTAGATCTTCTATTTTCTATAGATATCGTATTTCTATAGATATTGTAGTTCAATAGATATCTATATCTAGAGAGGAGGTAAAAAACGCTACTGTTATGAGTTTTTATAAAAATTCTACAAATGAAAACTAAAGAAAACTTTCTATGTCTTTCGGTTTTTCGTTTTATTCAGCCGAAAAAAGGAATTCAAATAAAATTGAATTCCAGTAACAAATTGAATTAATATTCGAATTTATATTCGATTGGAAATCATGTCAATCCAGAGTCTAAAAGACTAAAAGAAATAAGTAAAAAAGTAAAAAGATGAAAACTAAAACAAATCCTAAATAGAATAAGAGATAAGACGAAATCCGACCTGCCACTTAAGAAAGGACAAGCCGATACAATAGGCATTGCAATACGAAGAGCTTTGCTTGGGGAAATCGAAGGAACATGCATCACCCAAGCAAAATTTGAAAAAATACCACATGAATATTCTACGATAGTGGGTATTCAAGAATCAGTACATGAGATTTTAATGAATTTGAAAGAAATTGTATTGCGAAGTAATCTGTATGGAATTAGCAACGCGTCCATTTGTTTCCAGGGCCCTGGATGTGTAACTGCTCAAGATATTATCTTACCAACTTCTGTGGAAATCATTGATAACACACAGCATATAGCTACACTAACAGAACCAATTCATTTTTGTATTGGATTTCATAAAATCCGATTCGTGCAGATTCTTCCCCCAACTAACGAAGAGATCTTGGCGGAATTGCCCCATATGAAATTGAGCACAATTTTGCAAAGAAAAAGAAATAGCCCACTTGTTTCTCGAGAAGAGATGGGAAATATGCTCAATATCATTTGATTGAATAGTTGACCCAGCTCCTTGTTGTTTGAAGAAACCCTCCACTTCAATTGGTATCTTTTCACGAAAAGCAAACATGAGATAACAAATCCAGTCTTTAACCAACGAATGGCAAGTGCTTTTCCTTGTGTGGATCCGATTTCAATGGGAACTTGATGAGTTGATCCGCCTACACGTCTTGCTTTTACTGCTATATCGGGAGTTACTCCACGTATTGCTTGACGTAAAACGGATAGTGGATTTGTTTCTGTCTTTTGTTGAATCTTTTTCATGGCTCGGTAGATAATTTGATAAGCCAATGATTTTTTTCCGTGTTTCAGAATACGGTTAACCAACATGTTAACTAATCGATTACGATAAATGGGATCGGATTTTGCAGTTTTTTCTTCTGCAGTACCTCGACGTGACATGAACGTGAAAGGGTCCAAGAAGTGCATGGTAAATACCGCCAAAGCCTAATACTGCCGAAGAAATTAAGTGAAGTACTCCGGATACCAACTACAACCTTAACACTGCGCTCCGAGGCCGAAGAACTCTCATCCGATCCGCAGGAATACATAGACGTCTTCGCTTGAAGTTAGACAATGAATAAAAATGATCTAACGGTTCTATTGTTTTTTCTTGTTTGTTGTGTTGGATCCACAATAAATCTTATGATTTTTTGATTGGTGTATTTTTTTTATCACAAATAACCTCTTCGAGCCAGCCTAGATATTGTCCTTTTGATTCCATGTTCGAATAGACGAGATTTTTTGAAAAAAGAAAGGTATTCAGAAGAAAAAACAAAAGAAATAGTTGGAACACGTATATACCACAAATTCTTGGAATTCCTTGGGGATTCTTGATTGGGACTGAGCTGACTATAGTGCAAAGTCGTATATCGTTGGTTAATAAGATACAAAAGGTATATCGTTGGACTATACTCCATGGACATGCAGAAGATAAATGCTATCCCCACTCGGACCAAGACATAACTTTTACTTGTTCAAATAACAATTAAGGTAAAGCAGGGTCAAGAACAACGAATCTCTTTATGATAAACAGATCCCTTTTGTTCGTTATTACGGGTAGTTCCTCCAAAGGATCGGACTAATGACGTATACAATACTTGAATTCTCGATGTAGATGCTACATAGTTGGTTCTCATCCTTCAGAGACTATACGAATGGGACCCAATTCAATTCGGTGGGATCTTTCATTCACATTTTTTTCCACCAAGAACGTTTTATAAAACTCTTGGACCCCCGAATTTTGAGTATCCTACTTTCACGCAATTCACAGGGTTCAACAAGCAATCGATATTGAGGTTTTTCAAACCATAATTTATCTTCTTTTAATACTTCTAACTTCGAATTCTTTTTATTCCCATCTAAATAAGAAGTTTTATAAACCGGGCTATCTTTTCAAATATTTTGTAAAAATCTTGGAATTTTGTTCTTCCACTTTAATTTTAAAATTTTAGTATTAATATTTTTGTAAACATAGAAGTGGAAATAAAGTTAAAGAATAATATAAAGTGAAGTCATAACTTGGTGTACCATCCACAGAAGAAGATTATTACTGTCAACGTCGACATGATTGAGAGGAACAAAGATTTCCATCTCCCCGGATGCGTGTCCGTCGTGTTTGTGTTTATGATTATCTTAGCGGTCGTTAGATGTATACAGTTGTTCGCAAAGGAAACGGATCACGCCGGAAACATTTGGCAATAAGACTCACAGGGATTTGTAGATGTAGTTGCCAGTAAGTAATTGAAGAAATTGATTGAATGCAAACAGTTTTTGCACAAAGTAAAGAAATCTTACAGCCATAAAAACAAAAATAAGGACGGTGGTAAGGTCGTAGATTGGCTACAGTGCTCCGTAGACTTGGAGCGTCGTCGTAGACTTGATGACAGAGTGTTGTAGACTTGTACGGCAGGACTTAGCTGCTGGGCTTCGTGGACTGGGAGCGGTCGGGTGCTGAGGCGGATGTGGATACCAAGGCTGCGATGGTTCACCCTGGCGGCGGCGTCGAAGGCAGAGATGTGTACCGGGACTACGGTGGCTCGTCCTGGCGTTGGAGTCGAAGACGGTTGGCTGTCAACAGAGCTACGGTTGCTCACTCTGACGGTGGAAATGAAGGTGGAGGGTTGTTGCCAGAGCTACGGTTGCTCACTCTGATGGTGGAAGTAAAGACCAATGAAACTTTAAGGGTTTCGCCCAGGTCGGGGAATCCTAACAACTACACTAAGGGGTGACGAGCAAGATAAGCTTTTGTTGGCTTATTTGAACGTGATTTTCTATGAGGGAGGTCCTCTCCCTTTTATACCCGGTCTGTTACGACCTTCTGAAGATTTTCCAGACTCAACTCCTCCCAAAAATCTCGGAGTTAACTGACTTCCACTCGTTTGATCGTGAGTCGAAGACTCCTCTGACTGCGGGTTTAATTGGTTGTCTTTTAAGACATGCGCTGATATATGCGAGGGTAGCAAGTCCCGTTTATCTCGGGGCTGTGGAACTGTTTTCCTTTGACATGTGTCTTTTGCAGACGCAGGCCTGTAGACTTTGTATCCTTTGTAGGCGCAAGCCTATAGACTTTGTGTGCTCTTGAGGCGCAGGCTTGTAGACTTCCCTTGATTACGAGGTTACTACTCTGCCTATGTAGACTTCCTTTGCCAAATAGTCTATGTAGACTACGAGCGCAGGCTTGATGTGTTTGACCTGGCTATAGGCATCATGGGCTTTTGCGGGCTTTGTCAGAATTAGACCCAAGATTTTCTATCGTGTCAACAACAGTCCAACTATGGAGGATTGAGATGGACTCGGACGAACGTCTCCTAGAGTCTTCCTTTAGGCGAGGTGAGCGATAAACCACTGTTTCATACTCGGCCGACGTCCCATGCTTCTGCAAACCACATTTTTCTTCCTTGTTTTTAAGCAAAGACTCGATTCTAATTTTGTTTGTTTAATTTATAAATAATATTAAGAAAGTGGTCGGCCACGTGAACACGTCACATTGTAAGAAGGGATTGATTGATTCCAATCTTATTATTTATTGGATGCAGTTATTATGCCTCTGTGAAGGAAGTGAGAATAGGAGAAAGTCTTTGGGTAAGTTGGTTTAATAATAGGAAGTATTTCAGGAAGACAAACTATTCCAAAAGACAGAGAGAGAGAGAGAATATGGATTTCATCTCCCCCGTCCTCAACCTGGTCGGCTCTCAACTCATTGCCGAGTATGCCCGGATCCACGGCATCTCCGACAAGCTCAACTCATGGGGTGAGAAGCTGCCCTGGATCCGAGCCTTTTTGGATTCTGCCGAGGAGAAGCAGATGTACGACGATGACCGTGCTACTGCCCGGTGGCTCGCTGACCTCAGGGACGTCGCCTACGACATGGAGGACCTACTCGACCACTTCTCTATCGAGGTGAAGCGGGAGGCACCCAAGTTGCAGGCCCTGTCACGCTCGTCGAAATTCCCCTACTGCCTCGTTGCTTGCTACTCTCCTTTCCGCCCGCGCACCCTGATCTCTCAACATCATATGGCCAATGACATCGAGGATGTCGACCGAAGATTAAAGGCTGTCTATGACCAAATTCCCTCGCTCCAATTAGTCCACAACTCAAGGAGAGATCCTCGCAACGACCAGTCCCGTTTCGTCACTACATCCCTGCCTGAGCCAAAGTTCGTGGGCAGGGAGAGGCAAATGGAGGAGCTGCTTGCTCGTTTGACCGGATCCAAAGCAGCAGCTGGCAACTCTGTCCGACCCTTTACAGTCATTTCGATCGTGGGGATGGGAGGACTCGGTAAAACTACCCTCGCACAGGAGTTGTATAATCACGAGTCCTTGAAAAAAGCGGACTTCGCAGTCAAAGCCTGGGTCTGTGTCTCCGAAGTCTTTGACGTGTCCGCCATCACCAAGTGCATTCTGGACAAGGCAGCCCCGTCTTCATCCAGTGTGGAGAAGGATCTGGATCAGCTTCAAAGTTCCTTGAAAGATGAGTTATCTGGAAGGAAGTTCCTGCTTGTTTTGGACGATGTCTGGAATGATAAGTATGAAGAGCTCGAGTCCCTGCTGAAGCCCTTGTATTCCGGGAGTAAAGGAAGCAGGATTCTGCTCACAACAAGAAACTTGGAGGTCGCTCGACTGATGGGGGATCCTGATTCGAAGCAGTTGGAGCTGTTGTCGGAGGAGGAGTCCTTGTCTCTGCTTGCCTACCACTCCATAGGTGAGCAAACCTTTGAAGGTTACCCACACCTTCAGGAGATTTCCGTTCACCTGGCGAGAAAGTGTAAGGGGCTACCTCTTTCTATTAAGACGATCGGAGGGATGTTGCGTTTCAAAACTGACGATGAACAATGGAAGCGAGTGTTAACCCACGGTTCTTGGGACAGAGAGGGGGGAAAGATCCCTCCAGCTTTGAAGTTGAGCTACGTCCACCTTCCCATTCACTTGAAGAGATGTTTCGCAGCTTGTGCATTGTTCCCGAAGGATTACGTATTCGACCAAGACGAGTTAATTCGATTGTGGATCATACAGGGTTTGGTGCAAAAAGGGACTGCCCAAACTCTCCGAGAGGCGGGGATGGAGAATCTCCGTCGGTTGGAGGCCTTGTCATTCCTTCAGAGAACAAGGAATGATAAGAATTTATATTCAATGCATGATCTTATCAATGACCTCGCGAAATCAGTCGATGCCCGCTCATATTTCAGCTCTAATGAATTTAAAGAAGGCTCCACCTCTTGTGAAGTGTTGTTCCTTGACAAAGTTCGTCATGCGACAATGGTTACACAGTTACATGAATGTTGTCGCTCGAAGAGATTTGAGGCGTTTCGCTCAATGAAGAAGCTGAGAACATTTATGCCATTTCAAATCACAGAAGGCCAACACCGAGTTGCCTGTGTTTCTTATGATGTGATACAAGACTTGATCGAGGACATGAAGAATCTGAGAATGTTGTCGCTACGCTTCTTTAAAATTATGCAGGTACCAGACCAAATCGGAGAATTAAAACTGTTACGTTCCATAGATTTTTCTTATACGGATATCCAAGTGCTGCCGGAATCCATTTGTGACCTTATGGAGTTGCAATCTCTACTGCTCCGAGGGTGTCAGAAGCTTATGAAGTTGCCGAGAAACATTCACAAGTTGGCCAATCTTCTCCACCTCGACATAACCGGCACAAAAGTATTGCAGGTAATGCCGCCATGTATTGGCGATCTAAAAAATCTCGAGATACTCTCAGACTTTGCCGTGGGAAAAGAAGTCGGTCAGGAGTTGAAGCAATTGGGACCACTAGAACGCCTTCAACGAGAGTTGCGCATTAGTAATTTGTTTAATGTAGATGACGTCGAAGATGCGAGGATTGCTAATATATCAGGAAAGGAAGCGATTCTCAAATTAAGCTTAGATTGGGGATCGTGCTCTGAAATTTCACGTGACGATAGCCATCAATTCAAGCTCCTCGACTATCTGCAACCTCCGAGGAAGATTGAATCACTTGAAATATGTCAATATGGGGCAAAAACATTTCCAAAATGGTTTGATAATCATTACAGTATGAATAATGTCATGAGCATAACCCTGACAGGTTGTAAAAGCTTGGATTCTTTGCCACCTTTGGGACAACTTCCCCTGCTGGAAAGTTTGTACATTTGTGGTCTTCAAATGGTGTCTTCCATAGGTCCCGAGTTTTATGGGTCTAGAAGGCCATTTTTTCGGTCATTGAAGAGCTTGAGCTTCAAGGACATGGGTGCCTGGGAGAAGTGGTTGTACAACGGAGAGGAGGAGAACGACTCGCCATTCCCTTGTCTCCGACAGCTAATCGTTGAGGGGTGTCCTGAACTGAAAGGAGGGTGCACTCTTAGCCTTCCATCCCTCGTCGAGGCCAATATTCGTTGTTGCGATGTGAGATTTTTGAAATGTTTGATAGGCCTTACTTCGATGAACAAGATGGTAATTAGGGAAATCCAGGAGCTGGTTCACTTTGGGGGGAGTTTGTCGACCTCTTGGACTGCACTCAAAGAGATGAGGATTGAGAGATGTCCTCAATTTAAGTTCATCGTGGGAGGGGATGGAGGGAAACGAGTTCCACCTAATCCAAAGGTTCTTCAAATAGTAGATTGCGGCGAGTTCGAGAAGCTGCCGGAAGAGTTATCTGAACTTACATCTCTTAATGAGATGAGTATTGAAGGTTGCGAGAAGTTATGTTCCCTCCCCAGCGGGGGACTGCCTGCTTCGTTGAGAAAACTGGAGGTTCAAGGCTGCCCGAAAATGCCGCAGTCCCAGCTTATTAGCATAAGACATTCGTATTCTCTCGTGGAGGTTAGACTAGACAATCTGGAGGGGTTGGTGTCCATTACGAAATTAGTTGATGTTGGTAGTCCTCTCTCTCGGTCTCTGCAGGAATTGAATATTCGGAATTGCAAAAACCTCACCACTTTGACGTATAGCTTGCAACACCTGTCCGCCCTCTCTGAGCTTGGATTCTATAATTTGCCAGCATTAGAGGTGGAGATATTCCCTTCACTTCCCTGCAATCTGTCTAGGTTATTGCTTCAGAGCTGTCCAAAGGTGAAGGGTTTGCCTTATGACATTCACCACCTCACATCCCTCAAATCACTATATATTCAGAATTGTGAAGGTATCACGAGCTTGTCATCAAGAGGAGGTCTGCCTCCCAACCTGGAGATTCTTCGGATTGAGGAATGCAGAAATCTGAATCAGCCACTTCAGGAGTGGGGGTTGAGGGGTCTCACCGCCTTACAAGGATTGAGGATATGGGGAGAGATGGAGTGTGTGGATGAGATGGAGTGTTTTCCTCCTAGTGTTTATGATGGAGACTGGAGTCGTTTCCTCCCTTCATCCCTCCTTTGGTTGTCTATTAAGCATATGAAGAAGTTGGGGAGGGTTGGTGGGGGACTCAGACACCACCTCACCTCCCTTGAAACTTTGTCTATTTCGGACTGTCCGAGACTGAGGTGGTTACCAGACGACGGCCTCCCTGACACCCTAGAAAGGTTCTTCATTAGAAGATGTACGGCTGAGTTGGAGAAGAAATGCATGAAGGGGAAAGGAGAGTATTGGCATTCCCACCTCCGACTCATCCCGTTATTTAACGAGTACATTCCTTTTTTACGCACATGAGAAATTGAGCATACACTTTTTTGTCTTATCAGGAGTTGGATATCTAATTTTATTTCTAGAATCGCAAAAATAGTCGACTCGCTTGACAATTAGACGTGATGAATATCATTACAGAAGAATGTGGACACGCATGAGAGGATATATTAACAACTAATGACGACGCCAGAACCCATTGTTTGGAAGATAAAGAAGCTTGAATGAATCATATCTCTATTTTCTTGCGATTAATTTCTCTTTCTATTTTTTATAAGGTGTTAATGATCACCTGATTCCCCAAATTTACCAAAGCTAAGGGGGAGAGTACAACAAGGCGGAGCAGATCAGCTAAGGGCTCAAACACAAGCAATACAATTAATTAATTATGACTTTCCATTTCACATATGAAAAAACAAAAAATTAATTAACAAAAAAATGGAAAAAAATGATCCCCATCTAACATTAGAGAAATGTCACACACACGAACTCAACCTCAGCACTTTACTGGTGTAGCTCAGCCACGCCAGCGGCCGATTTAATCAACAACAACTCCATACCAGCAATTCCAACGAGCTGCTCTTCAAAGGCAGCTACTATAGTTCCTTCTCAGATTCACGCAAGAGGACCAAAGCCTCCCTTTGTTGGAAACGCTGGCGGACACTCGCTGTAATCTGTTGGAAAATACGACACTCACCGGGAAAAATCGTTAGACTCTCTGAGAAAAAAATCTGATAATTTTTTGGGGGCAGACTCGCTGCAACAAGTCTCCATCAAATCAACATTACAAAAGAATTTTTTAAAGGGCAAATTACTAGACTACTCATCTCCCCAAATTAAAACAAATCTACCGTTACCAAAAACTAGAACAACAATCTCTTAATCTACCCATTAAAAAATATATTAAATTCAAGATTAAGTTCTCCGATTAAATTAATTTTATTTTCAACACTCCTCTTAAAATTGATTTTCTTCATAACTCTAAGAATGCTGCTCATTTTGCAGAAAACATCCACTCTAAGAGGCTTCGTAAAAATATCCGCAACTTGATTAACAGGATCCTCGCCAATGCTTGAGCAGATTTGCTGTGACAAATATCGTGGTTGTTTCATTCTCTATCAAGATCTATCTCTTTAAACATTCTCCTTAGCCAGATTGCGTGACAAGCGCATGCCTATTACATCTCAAGTAGCTGACCAATGTTTTCTCTTTTCATCGTATCTTGGCTGATTTGTCGGCCAAATAAGCTTGCTAGCATGTTGATGCGATTATCTCTGTTCCTCGGGACTAATTGTTTTACCTTTGTACTCGGGCCTTCCGCGAGCTGAACAGGTGACTGATTAACAAGTTGTTGCTTTTATGGAAAGCTTATACCGAAACAAGTTTCTTGCTTACTTTTTTCTTCTTCTAGGATTTAATATTTTCCCCTACTCCTCGAGGCAAGAGAAAAGTGGTGATATCAACAAATATAGCGGAGACATCTTTGACATCTTGTGGTGGCACTTATATATCAGGCATCTGCTAGACAGATAGCTGGTAGGGTCGGAAGAGTTGGTCCTGGAAAATGTTACAGGTGATTGTGGGAAGTTTGACGTATGAAATGATGTTTGATCGGAGTTGTAGATAATATTTTATAGATGGATATATTGGGAAATTATTAAAAGATAATGATATATATAAATTATAAGAAGGGTGGAAGTTTAACCTTACAGATTAGGAAACTATTCAATTCGTCCTTTTGGGGGTTGGAAAACCTTCTAACTATATATTATAAAATATGTAATTTTATTTCTCAAATTATGAATTCTTAAATCGGTTGACATGAAGAAGAGCATAACTAGTGATGGTGGAGCCATGGGGACTGGAAGTAAACATGGGTCAACGCTAAAATCCCATGAATTCAGATGTAGAATGAAAGCATATACACATGTTTGAACAGTAAAACACATGTAGAAAAAAGCGCGCACGTGTCTGAACAGGATCACCGATATGTCTGAACAATTGTCAATATTGGTGGTTACATGTCCGAACTCATGGGAGTCCCGGACATGGGATTTTAGCCGTGTCCAATAAACATGGCCCCGTAGCTTTTAGAGATAATTGAATATGACCCTCCAAGCCATTGGATAGCTCAATTCGGCCACCCTCAAGAAAATTTTCTGGCTTTGCCGCTTACCGTAGCTAAATTTTGCGGCCGAAAGCATGGTCAATTACGCAGCATACTTCACGCGCTGTAAATACAGTGGAAGTAAAAAAGAAACAAAAACTCTTCGCTCTGGAAGAGACGAGTCGGATCCGAACATGTCGGAAATCTCGAGTAACTGGTGCTCATAGGTTTGTTGTATGGTCGCTGTATGAATGAAGAAAGACAGGAGAAGGCAGCGGACAGTCAGCCTTAAGCGGAAGCACTTATGGATTCATATACCATGTAAAGGCCGAATTCCTCAATTCGAGGAAAGATTCGCACTGAATTCGGGAAAAGATTCACGTACCACGTCAAGGTCGTGAGAGTTGGGAAATAGGCAAGTTTCCATAACCTATTAGTGGCGGCTTATCCAGCCTGGCGAGAGAAGTGGGGGATATTTTCCGCGGGCGAAATGCCTTCTTCGCCCTAGAAACGGACAAATTCAAGCACATGCTATCCCTTTGGAAAAGGATAGTCCCGGTCGATGTTGTCATGGTAAAGAGCTCAATAGAGTTCAACCTCGTTCATATCGTTTGCTCCAAGAATCGCTTGTTCAACAACTCGGGCCAAGTAATCCCTATTTCGGGCATGAGACCACGTGGAGCCATCGCCTCCTGCATAGCCATGCCTCTTCCACGCACGGTTTGGAGAATGTACTCAGAGTGTCGATGATCCTCAAGAGGACAAAAAAGCTCGTTCTTACCGGCCACCGAGATCTGTAGCCCAAAATTTCTGTTGCTAAACATTATGATTTACCATAGACGTGGGGAGTCGTCTGCTTCCACCCTCCTATTCAGGAGGAGACAACTTCATGCAAACATGAGCCCGGCCAGCTTGAGGGATCCGTTGGATGAGAAAGTATATTGAGGGTAGGGAAAAATCAACCGTGCAGCGGCTCCATCTGTTCGACGGCCCTCTTGTTTTTTTTCCCTGGGCTGTAGATTTCATCTCATTGTTAGAGTGTCTTCCATGTTGGCATGGGACGTAATTTTACGAGTATCTCCTTGATTCTACGAGTATCATTATTATTTGTTTAACGAATTTTATGACCGTCGGTTGGCCGTGATTAAAACTTAATAAGTGGTGAGTGTGTCGGGCTGATAGGCTAATTTTGGGGATCTACGAACCTTACAAAATTACATTATGTGAATAGCCATGAAATAAATTTCATGAATGAAATGAAGAATCCGTATTCCTTAAAGAACTTCCGAATTTTCGTCTCAAATATAAGTTAGGCATCTTCTTCTTTTTTAAGAGAGACTTTTTGTGCTTTGGACATATAGACGTGAAAGTAAAGCAAAGCAGCGAATGAAATGTAATAAAGAGGCCGTCACGAGGGACACGATGACGACGACTCTTTTTCAAGGGCTGCACAACTGTTTTGTCTGGTAAACAGATGTGTGTGCAGTCTACATGAACTCAAGCAAATGCTATGTTTAGGGAACGTGTTGTGCATTTGCATGCTCAAGCTTTTTAGTACTACACATTTTGGATAACTCTCATTTTCTTCTCACTTTGAGGAAATCAAGTACAAATGACAGACTTTTGTGTTTTGGATGTATAGCCCAAGTTCTCTGAGAGACAAGTTATCTGGAAAAAAGTTCCTCCTTGTGTTGGACGATGTTTGAAACGATAAGTATGAAGAGCTTGAGTCCCTGCTAAAGCCCTTGTATTCCGGGAGTAAAGGAAGCAGGATTCTACTCACAACAAGAAACTTTGAGGTTGCTAGAATGATGGGTAATCGTGATCCGAAGCATTTGGAATTAATGTCGTTGGAGGAGTGCTTGTCTCTGCTTGCGTATCACTCCATAGGTGAGGAAAACTTTGAAGGCCACCCACACCTTCAGGAGATTTCCATTCATCTGGCGAGAAAGTGTAAGGGGCTACCTCTTTCTATTAAGATGATCGGAAGGATGTTGCACTTCCAAAGTGACGATAAACAATGGAAGCGAGTGTTAACCCACAATTCTTAGGACAGAGAGGGGAGAAAGATCCCTCCCGCTTTGAAATTGAGCTACGTCCACCTTCCCATTCACTTGAAAAGGTGTTTCCCAGCTTATGCATTATTCCCAAAGGATTACGTATTCGACCAAGACGAGTTAATTCGACTGTGAATCATAGAGGGTTTGTTGCAAAAAGGGACTGCCCAAACTCTCCGAGTAGCGGGGCAGGAAAATCTCTGTCGGTTAGAGGCCGTCATTCCTTCAGAAAACAAGGGATGATAAGAATTTCTGTTCAATGCATGATCTTATCAATGACCTCGCAAAATCGGTTGATGCCCACTCATACTTCAGCTCTGATGAGTTTAAAGACGGTTCCACCTCTTGCAAAGTGTTTTTCCTTGACAATGTTTGTCATGCGGCAGTGGTTACACAGTTTTTTGAACATTGTCGCTCGAAGAGATTTGAGGTGTTTCGCTCAATGATGAAGCTGAGAACATTTATGCCATTTCAAATCTCAGAAGAGCGAGAGCAAATGCCCTTGTTTCCAAGAAACATTCACAAGTAGTAAAGAACTTGTTCGCAGTAGGAGATTTTTTTTTTTGGAAAGGGTCGTTTGGTAGATTAAAAATAAACAAGGAAATAAAATTATCAAAGTTCACAGGCCAATAATTTAATTAATGGCGGTGATTATATATTATTGATAAAAAATTATGTATAATAATAAGATGATTATAATAATAATAAAGCCCTAATTGAAACTTTTATATAATCACAGGAGGACCTTCAGGCAGAGTCCGAAGGGAAGGGACGACGACGGTATTAGGCCTGAGGATGCCAGTTCAGCAGGGATGGCCACGTCAGCAGAGATGAGACGGGTCGGGACTAGAGTGGGCCCAGTGGGTGGGCCCATTATCCGACCGAGCGGGCGGCAACTTTTCCAGCTGATTTTCCGACTATCCACCTCTGCTCCTGGAGCTTCTTCCGGGGTGCCTCCGGCATCAGATGCTGCTGCTTTTGACCGTGTTCTGTCTCCTATATCCTTTGCTAAGATAATTTGTTCTTTTCGTCTGGATGTGAGGCGTGTTGATGTCGCTTTTGGTCAGATGGGAGGCTGATTATGCCGTCAGAGGTGGCATAGGAGGGTAAGCGTCTGTGGAAGAATACACTAATGAGATATATTATTGGTCGTCGCTTGCCTATTGATATTATCAGTAGGACATTTCGCCTTCTTTAGGACAAACAGGGGCTTACTGATGTTTGCGGAGAAGGGTCTGGCATGTTCCTCATGCATTTTGCTTTTGATGAGTCTTTTGATGCCATTTTGGAGAGGAGCGATTGGCATGTTGTTGGCATTCCGGTGGTGCAAAGACGTTGGACTCCTGGGACTTCCGTGTAGGCTGTTCAGCCGAAGATCCTAGATTGAAGAGTATCTCTGTTGAGATTTTTCATTGAACTGGAGTGCAGTATATTGCGAGCAGTTTAGGTGCATATGCATATTGATGCTAAGTCCCTTTCACAAGGTAGTGTGGGCAGTGCACGGAAGTAGATTGAGTTTGATGCTCAATGGAGCTACACCAGTCTATTAGAATTACTGATGTTGAGGGATAGAACCGGAAGATTCAGATTGATTATGAGTTTCGGCCGCCACGTTGTCAGTCTTACTGTGTATTTGATCATGGGTTTTATCGCTATCTACAAAATCCGGAGGCGACTACTCGTACTATTAAGCTAATGGAGAGGGGGCCTAGGAAGGCTGGTGTAGCGAGGACTGATGTAGAGATAGAGCGTGTTGGGAAAGCTGCGGTAGTTCCTCCGTGAGTTCCCTATGATGTCATATGTCCTCGCTACACGGGCCTTCCTAGGCCTCTTATCTATCGGCCTAACAGTACGAGTAGTCGCCTCCGGATTCTGTAGACAATGCTCAAAATCATGGCCAACGACACAGCAACATTGACAACGTGGCAGCCAAAACTCATAATCAGACTTAATCTCCCGACTCTAACCCTCAACAATAATAATCCTGATAGACTGGCGTAGCTCCATCTAGGCATCAAATTCAATCTGCACCCGTGCATTGCTCACACTACCTCGTGAAAAGGACCTAGCATCAATACGTAAAGGCACCCTCAAACTGCTTGCAATATATTGTACTCCAGGACAATGAAAAAACTCAACGGGGATACTTTTCAATCTAACCCAGGAAAGATCTTTGGCTCAACAGCATCCACATAAGTCTGAGTCCAAGAGCATCATCAAAATGCCAACAACATACCAATTGTACCTCTCCAAAATAGCATCAAAAGACTCATTAGAAGCAAAATGCATTAGGGAACATACATGCCATACTCCACAAACATCAATAAGCCCTCGTTTGCCCAAAAATAAGCGAACTGTCCTATTGATAATATCAAAAGGCAAGCGACGACCAATAATATATCCCACTAGAGTATTTTTCCATAGACGCTTACCCTCATCTGCCACTTCTAACGGCATTATCATGCTCTCATCTGAACCAAAAACGACTTCAACACGCCTCATCCCCGGATGGAAAAAACGAACTGCCTTAGCAAAGAATCTAACAGGTAGAACATGGTCAAAGGCAATAGCATCTGACACCGAAGACCAGTGTTGTCAAGGCGCTAAGGTGCACTCAAGGCGCTAAGGTGCACTCAAGGCGCAAGTGGTCCCCATCGCCCGAGGCGCAAGGCGCAGTGCCCGAGGCGCGCCTTTGCGACAAAGGCGCATATGTATAGAAATGTTCAAATTCAAGTTTGAAAATGTCCAAATCCAAATTCCCATCAAAATGACATCAAGAAATCCATTAAAAGATTCATAACAAAATGACATCAAAACAAAACTAACTAATAATCTAAATCATCCTCGTGAGGCTCATCAACATAAGTGCAATCTTCATAATCATTACAGTCATCCAAATTTCCTTCGATCTCCTCATGGACGTCGGCATGGGCTCCATCATCATCATCAAGTAACCTCGAACTAGTTGAAGCCCTGGTCGTTCTCAGAACTTCATTAACAGCCGACGCACGCTCTACTGCAGCCCATGTCAATGTTTCTCCGCTGAAAACTAAGTCATCGCCCGCATCCTCTTCTATTTCGCCAATAAGCCATTCATTACAATAATCAATTCTATCCAAAGAAAGATGATCAATCACATCACGAGCATCATATCTCGCTTTCAACTTCTGGTTATACTTGACGTAGACAAGGTCAAGTAACTTTTGATGCTCAAGTCGGTTCCTCTTCTTTGTATGAATCTGCATAACAATATAAGGATTTTCGAAAAGCTCATAATAATAAATGAGAATTCTTTCACATTAACAGTACGGATAATGACTTACTTGCTCAAATGTACTCCAGTTACGCTCACATCCGGTTGCGCTACATGTCAAACTCAATATTCGAATGGCAAGTCGTTGAAGATTAGGCGTTTCACCACCAAAGGGAGACCACCAATCCGCTGTAAATACAAATTGTTCATTTAGATAAGTTTCATCAAACAACAATGTCAACAAACATGTTCAATGAATTGCATTGAACAATTAGAAACTAGAAAGTACCCGGTGATTGTTGAGTCCTCGCTCGGGTGGCAATAGGTGATGCAAAATTTCCAGCGCATCTCGTATAATAAGCCAATTCACTCGTGATTTTGTCTTGATCATGTGCAGAAGGAATCAATCTATCAATGCAATCAAACAATCCCCTGGTGATCTCTCCATCGACAGTAGAACTTGGATTATAGTAAGCAGGATTCAAGGCATATCCAGCTGCATGCAAAGGATGATGGAGCTGACAATCCCACCTCTCATCAATGATAATGAAGACATCCTTATATTTGTCTTCATTGCCATTGAAAGACCTTTGAATTGTCTCTTTGGCTCTATCCATTGCCTCATAGATATACCCCATGGCTGGCTTCTTCTCATTATCTACGAGACGTAGAACCATCACTAGCGGGCCCATCACCTTGAGTGCAAACAACACACTATTTCAAAATCTCACCCGCAACATTGTTCCATGCGCCCTTTTCCCTTTCGCCGTCTTTGACAACTTGTTATCAAACCATTCTTGTGATCCAAACATCCTTCTCAAGTGGCTTTGCAACTCATGAAGCCTCTGCAAAGTAAGAAATGTCGTTGCAAACCGCGTGACACCGTGTCGGATGAGTTCCTTCTTTTGTGTGAACACTCTCATGGTACTTAAGACACTACCATGATTATATATAAATCCTACCAAGAATATGGCCTGCTCAACCGTTTTCTTCACTTCCGAAATTTTGCCGATGTCTTCTAATATCAAGTCTAGACAATGTGCTGCACAAGAAGTCCAAAATAAGTGCTTCCTCTTCGCCTGAAGTAACTTTCCTGTCATTATAAAATGAAAATGGTTCAGTCATAAAAAATTGATTGTTACACATTACATTATAACTTAAATGTGACTCACCAGCCAACACGTAGTTACTTCCATTGTCTGTAACAACTTGTACAACATTCGTCTCCCCTATCTCCTCCACAAAAGAGTCTAGCAACTCAAACAACTTATCTCCCGTTTTGGCATAAGACGAAGCATCGACACTTCTGATAAACATGCTACCCTTCGTTGAATTGACCAAAAAGTTGATCAAAGTTCGGCCTCTTTTGTTTGTCCACCCATCAGACACATTGAACAGCCATATTGACTCCGACATTCAACGTGGTCTTTCATCAGCTCCTTAGTGTACTCAACCTCTTGATCGAGAAACGTAACTCGCGCTTCATGGTAGCTTGGCGGCTTCAAGTTAGGGCCATATCTCCCTATATCGTCGATCATCTTAGCGAAGCTCGGAGACCGCACGGCATTAAAAGGAATGCCCTCCTGATATAACCATCTGCAAATACTTTTGCAAGTCCTATTTCTCGCCTCTTTATCGAAAGCATCCACCACACTCTTCTATTTAACCTTCCCCTTCTCCATCAAGAAAATATCCATTGGCCCCTTCCCCTTACTTGTACTCTGATTTACTTCCCCGCTCGATCTTTTTGAAGGAATAGAATATGATATTTCTTCTAAAGCAATATCATCATCAATATGGAACATCTGGGATGGAACGGATCCAGTACTGCCAATTGAATCCAGTCGTGCCCGTTTTGCTTCCTCCATCTTATTTCGCAATTCATCTCTCACGTCTTCGGGACATTTAGTGCATGATTTTGCATTTCTAAATGATCCTATTTGATGTTGTTTAGCTCGATGAATGCCACCTCTGGACACATATCCACAAAATATACATGTGACCACATTCGAATCGTTTGGATCCTTCAACATATTATACTTCCATCCAATGTCCTTTTTTTTGGAAGCTCCGGATGAATCCATTCCTAAAAGAATCAACCAAAGAATAATATCACAACGACAAGACATATTTCCAATCTAATTCATTCAATTCAATCAAATGCAACAATGTAAATCTCATTTTCTATAGTAACAAGGCCTCTGATCTGTTACAGTGCAACGAATGCAACATCTCTCTCACAGCCTCTGATTTGTGTCAATCAGATTTGTTACAGTAAAAACAAAGCCTCTCTCTGACTTTTAATGTCAATCTAAAGCCTCTCTCTCACAGCCTCTCTCTCACAGAAAAAGAACAATCCATCCTCATTTCCCAATCCATGATTCCATCCTCTCACAGAACAAGACAGTCAGCGGCTAACCGGGTGAGATAAGCAGGCGGGCGGCTGACCAGAGGAGAGGGAGAGGAGCAAGCAGGCGGCTGACCAGGAAGGCGGACGGCCGAGCTTGAGCGGGCGACTGACGCGGGGTGCGGCCGAGCTTCAGAGGCGGAAGGGTTCGGAGCAAGGGGGGTTCGAAGAGGCAGAAGGGTTCAGGATCGGGAGCAAAGTGGCTTTTTAGCAGCTGGCCTCATATGTCGCCTTGGGCCCGAGGCGGGCCTTGTGCCCGACGGTGAGCGCGCGCCCGAGGCGCGCCTTTCACACGTCGCTCGCCTGACGTGTTCCCAGGCGCGAACGGTGCGCCCCGCTCGCCTAACCGCCTAAGGGCGCGCCTTTAATAACACTGCCGAAGACACCCCGGAAAAAGTTCTACGAGCAGAGGAGTACGGCTGAAAAGTAGGCGAAAAATCGGCCGAAAAAGTCGCCGGCCTGCTGTTGACCGGTCTAAGTGAACCGAGCCGAACCAATCTGAGTGAACCGGTTCGGTTAAACCAGTTTAACTGGCCGGAGAACATCGTTGGCCGGTTGCCGGGGAGCTCGTTGACCGGTCGGCGGTCCCTTTGACGGCCGTTGAGCCGCCATCCACCAGGCCCAAGTCAGGCCCATCATCGGGGCCCAATCCGAACCCACCTACCGAGCTTAACACCGGCCCGACCCATCTCTGCTGACCTGGCCATCCCTGCTGACCTGTCATCCACGTGTGAATGATGTGATGGATGACATTGCTGATGACATGGCCACCTGAAACCCTAGCCGCTGCCCTTGCGCTTCCCCCGTCGTTCCTTCTCTTCGGACTCCGCCTGCAGCTTCTCCGGTGCTCCAAACGAGATGTACAATATACCAACCGAAAGCTCTCGAGACAAGGAATACTAAGGAAGAAAGCGTGCCTCGATTAGTCGCCAACACCGCCCGGTGATATACTGTGCACCCCAATCCGAGATCGGGCGTGACCGGAATCACCGGTCAAAGTTTCGGCGATTCAAACCCGTTACCCAAAAACCCGAAACTTCGAACGCCAATAACTCCCAATCCCGTGATCCGATTAAAACGCACAGTATGTCGTTGGAAAGGTCTCGAGAAGGCGATTCCAATGACACCTCATCCACCCCGAACTCAAAATGTATTAGAAGACAAAATGACATTTGCCAACGTTGCAAATATGACACAGAGTCCGGACGCTCCCACTAGCGGCCGGTCAAAGTTCTGCCCCTCAAATCTTTAGAGAGATGTTCTCCCTTTAAAGAGAGAAACTGCAAAACAAGGGCTAAACAAGATTTTAATTTCGATAGTTTTATTATGAGTCGTAGTCTTATAATGGCTCTAATAGGTTGTATTAAAATTTGAATTTGGAAAAACTCTTAAAAAATTCTCGAAATTATTTCAATATCCATTTAAAATTACTTGGAATTCCAAGTAATTCCAAGTTGACTTTTGGCAAAAAATTAATTTAATCCGAACATTTAGTTGCAGTTTCGTTTAGTTCAGAAAAAAAATGCTGATAACACATGAGTGACGATCAAAGGAGGGCGGTATACGAAAATATTTTATAATCAAGTATTATTTTTCACGATTAAGTGTATCTTAGGAGGGGTTTAATTACGCTGACGTGACGGGTTATCGCCGACTTTTAGGTATGAATTGTTTATGGGTTATCTAATTATTAATTCACACTGAAACCGATAAAGATATATATATATATTTCAAAGAAATTAGTGCAATAAAATAAACAATAAGATTAGGGGAAAGATGATTAATGTCTAAAAAGAAGGGATTATTGTTACGATAGAATCAAGGATTTTCTTTTCATTGGGATGATGGAAGTCTAATTTTAGGAGATCTGAGTGACGCCGTTGTTGATGTTCTTACCGTGCCGGAAGAGTACGGTGCACTCCGGCAGCTCCCCCAGGTCGGAGAACATCGACTCGTCCTCTTCCCTCATCGGGAAGAACATCGACAAGTCTGTTTTCCCGACCACGCTCTTCCCTTCGCTCTTCACGGAGTAGTGATGATCGTAGTAACCTTGCCCGTAAATCGGGCTCTCCAGTATAGTGGTGGACCTTTTGGTTCGCATGTCCATGAACCACCCAAACTCATCCGCCGAGTAGAGCTCAGGCGATCCCAAGCCCGAATCAATTACCTCCGCTGTTTTCTCCTCGTGCCCCCCTGGTTCTGACTCTGGCTCGGGGCTCGAGTGCGCGTTGGTGTTATCGGGAATTTCCTCCTCGTGGCTGGTGGAGCTGGTAGTTGGGGGGTTCTGGTGGTTTTGGTGGTGGTGGTTGTTCTTCCGGACCGGCCAAGGGTGGTTGTGCTCGCAAGAGTAGGTGATGACTAGCATGTTGGGGTTATCACGGCTCCGCTACACCTGCTTCCTCGCGGGGCACCCTTTCGAGCTACTACACCGATAATATCCCCTGCATAATCCGACATAATTTAACTCAATGACACCTAGGTATCATCGTTTCATCTTGCAAAGACCTACTCGAACACTTACCTCGGATATGGCGAGCCCTTGATCGGCTTTTGGCCGTACTTCCTCCAAGCCCACAAATCAGAAGGCGGATGCATGCCCTCTCCCTTAAATCGTGTCCCTTCGGAATCCTTGATAGGTATCGAGACAACCCACTTTTGCGTGGCCTTCCGACTGTGATTTTCACCAAAATTAAAAACAGCAAAACATAGTCACTCCTTAGCCGCCCCCTTTACTTGATCAGAAATAACAAGTCTAATTTACCGAACAGAATCACCTCTTTCTATGCGAAGGGGGCGCTTTGGAACCCGGTTGCTGTTCATCTTGCAGAAAACATCCACATCGTAAAAATATATGTAACTTGATCAACATGATTCTTCACCAACGCTTGAGCAGATTTGTTGTGACAAAGATCGTGGTTGTTTCATTCTGTCAAGCCTATCTCTTTCAACATAATCCTTAGCCAGATTGCATGACAAGCGCACGCCTGTTTCATCTCAAGCAGCTGACCAATGTTTTCTCTTTTCATCGTATCTTGGCTGATTTGTCAGCCAAATAAGCTTGCTAGCATGTTGATGCGATTATCTCTGCTCCTCAAGACTAAGTGTTTTACCTTTGTACTCGGGGCTTCCGCGACAGATGACTGATTAACAAGTTGTTGCTTTTATGGAAGGGTTATACCGAAACAAGTTTCTTGCTTAATGTTTTCCTCTTCTAGGATTTAATATTTTCCCCTATTCCTCGAGGCAAGAGAAAAGTGGTGATATCAACAAATATTGCGGAGACATCTTTGACATTGGAGGTCATTGACAGCGGGTTCTCCAACAAGTAGCTCAATCTTCTTTCTGTGTTAGATTTATTTTTGAGAGACTAAGACATCATACTGTCCAATTGCCGATTATATTTGTTGGAATGATTCCGTACCAATCTGCAGAGAATTCACCAATTTTTCCCAGTTAATTTTTATCTCCTATCACATGAATGGTTCTTGCCCAGTGTTGATGTGATTAATCCAGCTGCTGGCGTAGTACATGTATCTACAAATGTAGTTGACCGTTATTACTTTTCTATGCTTAATCTGCAGATTACGGACATCAGAACCTTGTGGTGGCACCTATATCTCAGGCATCTGCTAGACAGAGAGCTGGTAGGGCCAAACTTAAAGGAGGGTGCACTCTTAGCCTTCCATCCCTCGTCGAGATTAATATTCATTGTTGCAATGAGGGATTTTTGAAATTTCTGGCAAAGCTTACTTCGATGACCAAGATGGCAATTAGGGAAATCCAGGAGCTGTTTCACTTTGAAGGGCGTTTGTCGACCTCTTGGACCGCGCTCGAAGAGATGAGGATTGAGAGATGTCCTCAATTTTAGTCCTTAGTGAAAGGGGATGGAGGGAAACAAGTTCCACCTAATCTAAAGGTTCTTAAATGAGACGTTGCGGAGAGTTATAGAAGCTACCGGAAGAGTTATCTGAACTTACATCTCTTAATGAGATGATTATTGATGGTTGCCAGATATTCTAATCCTTCCCCAGCGAGGGACTGCCTGCTTCGTTGAGAAGATTGTGGCTTCAAGGCTGCCCGAAAATGCTGTAGTCCCAACTGATTAGCAGGAGACTTCCGTATTCTCTCGTGACACTTCAACTATACAACCTGGAGGGATTGGTGTCGATTACGAAATTAGTAGGTGTTGGTATTCCCCTTTCTCAGTCTCTGCGGGAATTGGAAATTGACGATTGCGAAAGTCCCACCACTTGACGGATAGCTTGCAACACCTGTCCGCCCTCTCCGAGCTTAGACTCTATAATTTGCCAGCATTAGAGATGGAGATATTCTATTTTTCCCATACTCCTTTTTCTTTTCCTTTAGATTTGTCGTTTTTGTCCTCACCAAATCTGTAGATGAATCTTGGTGTGGGTACTAGTAGTTTATTATCTTTCCTTAATCCTAACATGATGTGTTTTGAGGCTCCTCCGATTAAAATTGAACATGTGAACAATCCTTTTTTAAGACTCAAAAAGGAGGAAGGAAAGGGACCTGGCCCTTGACTTCGAGGTGTGATCAGAGGAGTCATTGGGCTTCTTTGCGTCCTCCAAAGGGACTCCGACGACATCATTCCTCCACTTTTGATGAGATAAGCTCCCCCCATTGTTTCGATACCTGGATGACATATGAGCTCCCTCCTTTCTTTAACGGGCTTGACAGGTTGAACTTCAATGGGCCTCCAGTTACTTTCCAAGCCCAATATATGAGGAAAAAAAACTTGTATCGAGTCCATCTCAATTATCTACTTCAGTCAGATTTTCCCTAACAAAACAAAACCCGCCACTCCCACACCAACTAGGAGTCGTGGGAGGGAGGGCATCTCTCTCTCTCTTTCTTTTTAAGTTTTTTGTCCCATTTTTTTTGTTTTTAAGGGAGAACTGTGCGCTAAGGAAGTGTTTTGAAATCATCGGAAATGATAAGAATAGAAAAGAAAAGGAGGGAAAACATTTAAATTGACCAAAATGCCCTTTAATAGATTTTAAAATAAATGAGATCAATGAATACTTTCTTCTTTTGACCCATCTTAATTTGGAGAGTAGAAGGGCAAGGGAAGAAAAAGATGAGATAAGTAAATAATTTAATTTATTTTAAAAATTTATTAAAGGACATTTTGGTCAATTTAAAGATTTTCCCTTCTTTTCTTTTTTATTCTTACGTTTTCCGATAATTTCAAACACTGCCTAAAGGAAATAAGAAAAACAAACAATGTTTCTTTCCCACCCAACAAATAGTCCTCCGGTCACAGGACCAGGACTCACAAAACTACAACTGAAGAGACGGAGAACATCTTCATTCATTTATTTGATTTATTCGACAATCAAGACAGACGAACAGCTGTCGGTTAGTGGCGGGCTGAGTCAAGGCGCAGCACACCGGCCTTACCCAGTAACCGGGAGGCCCAAAGTCTCTGACTGAAGGCGTTCATCGGTGTATGCCCGAGAGAGGAACCAGTTAAAAAAAATAGGCTTAATTATCAAATATGTCATCAACTTTACTCGTTTTTTCCGATCTATCCTGAAGTTTAAACTGTATCTCTAGGTGGCCTGTACTTTCGACCTATTTCAATTTTATCCTTTTTTTCTTCAGTCCCTAAGTTAACTTTTCTCAGACAATGAAAAACTTAATTTTTCTTAAGCGGCTCTGATACCAATGACTCTCGACAGGAATCGAACTTAAGAAAATTTTTGCAATTGTCTTTGTCGCCGGCGTTCTGCCAACCTCGAATACTCGTTGGAATACCTCGAACCTGCTGCAAACCCAAGATTAGATTTACCTTCAAGGAAATACTCCTCGAATTCACTCTGCAAAAGAGTCAGCTCTTCTAATTTCTTAGAATAGCTATCCACAAGCTCAGTCAGCTGCGTTATTTGTGCTGAAATGCTTGTCAGTCGATCCACTACAGTGTTTAGTAATCCCGTAGTAGAATCCTTGCCAACCCCGTGATCCAAATGGAGCAATTCTGGGTTAGGACAATCAGTCATACGAATGACTCGTGCTCTTGCACTTCTCTCAGTTTCTCTTTAAAAAAAGAAAAGCATAAACAACACAAAGGATGTTTATCATACCTTAATCACCAGGATAGCTCAAAGGGTTCACCAAGCTTCCGCACTATGGAACTTCAAGAGTGAAGAATTCCTCAAATTTGGGGAATCGAGTAGAGAGGCTCTTCTGTGTCACACCGAATGCCCTTACCTCGAGGGTCTTATATAGACACTCCTCATCCAAAGGTTTCGGCCCTTAGGCTTCAATTCTTCCAAGGTTCTGATCTAACGATCTGGCCTTCCGTTAGTCTTAACCGGTTTTGGTTAATTCTAACAACCTCACTCTTGATTTCTTAAGGTATTTTCGGATCATTTATTAATGTTCCCGGAGGACGATCAAAGAATTTTTGACTCAGAGAGATGTGAGAGAAAATTCTCTATTCAGATCGCCTCCCCAAATGAGGTAGAGGACTTGTGAATATATACACAAAGGAGCCGGTGCCTATGCACTGTTTGCCAGCTCAAGAGTAAAAGGAATTTAAACTGTTGCAAAAGTTAGTGGGGTCCTAATGACTGACAAAAATGTCCTAGTCTAACTTTATACAGTTGTCTTCTCCCGTCTGCATTGGTGCGTTGTTCTGGGAGATTCCTTCATTGTTGTTGGCGGTTGATGTTTCGCCAACTTCTTCTTTTTCTGAGAGTCCCGGTTGGTCTTGAACCGCCTTAAGAACCTGTTGGGCTCTCTCATCATATTCGATTTGCTGATGTAAGGTCTTGTCTGTAAAATCAGCAATCTTACTCCAAACCTCGAAGGTGTCGGTTCGGAGATGCAACTCAGAGTTCTCTCGCCTCCAGAAACTATCCAGAAGTTCGAGCATTCTCTGCCATCCTCGGTCTCCTGCTTGTTCGTCTATAAGGCTCGGATTTGACCGAATAATCGTGACGGTGATTATACCATCACAGAGCACGTAGTATTCGTCCTTACGGGCTAACACATGCTCCAACACATCCTTAAGGAACTCAACTTTTATGGCCTTCCGGGCTGTTTTGTCCTTGTAGTATTTTCGCCATAAACCTCTCTGATCGAGGTCCTGTCGTTGAGGTTCCACCAGACGTCTACTCTCACAAGGGTGGATATCCCATACTTGCAGATTTTGAAGTATCACATTCCCATACTGCGGATGGTCTTCTTCCTCCCTTAATGTGCTAGTAATCAATGCCATGGCATACTTTGGTCCGTAGCCTAGGCATCCCAGTACATACATTACCAACATAGGCAGTGGTTCCATACACTCTGGTTCAGATCTGTCGATCTCCAGTATGTCTACGAACCCAGCATATACGTAAGGTGCTGCTACTCCCACCATGTCTGAATGAATTCTCAGAGACGGCCACTTCCCCGATATCCAATGTAGATACGGTTGAAGTACAGTGTTTTCCTCCAGCGAGGATACACTCATGTCTACTACTACCCTTGGGACTTCATAATCTTTGACTTACCCCGGTATGATTGACATAGTGGTGGAGAAAATCTGCTGTCTCTCTTTTTCTACTCGGGACAGCTCCTCCTCACCTGAAGCCATAATCGATAGCTTATACTCCAGGTCTTTGATATACTCAACTGTCTTTCTTGCGAAAAACTCAACTTGGCGCTTGTCATCATGTTTGATGCCACCCGTGAGTCCTCCACAGACCACAGACGCATCCCAGCTTAGGGATTCATCTTCAAATGAGTCTTGATCAAAAAACCAGGATCCTCCAAGATCCTCTTGGGTTTTCCCAACATGGCTTTTACCATCGTGACTTTTGCCCCCGTGAGCAGTCTCACCAGACTCTTTGACCGAGTCTCTTACAGGAATTGCTTCCTCAAGGCTTTCTTTCTTTTCAAGATTACCTTCCAATGCTGCGTAAGCACTTCCAAAGTCGAAGTATTGCTCACACTCCATTACAGCCTCTTCCTCTGGTTCTCCCCTCGGTTCAGGGTCTACCACTTGAATTGGCTCGCCAATTAAGGCCTTAAACTTAGCCTCCTCCTCAGCATACTGTGTTTCCATCTTCTCTTTATGTTCCTCCTTGCTTTGTAATAAAGCTTTGTAGGATCTCACAGCTTGATTAATGGAAATTTTCTGCTCTTTGGCCAAGTGGTTTCGGCAGTAATTAAACTGCTCCATGGTCAAAGGAAACCACCAAGGTTCTTCAACCTTTCCATCCTTCTTAGGATCATCCTTTGCAGAATTATCCCCCTTGGGACCAGAAGACCCAAGCCTCTTGGCTTTCCTCTTCTTCCTGGCTTTCTCCTCTGACTCGGCTTTTGCCTTGTCTTTCAGATCTGCCATTTTTACATCTCTTCTGGAGCTTTCCTCCTTCGGATCTGTCATCTTCTTTTGAAGATCCTTCTTCACATTTCTTTCAGAGTTGGTGTTACCCTTCTCCTCCAGATTTGTCTTCCCCTCATGGGAAACTCTCGCTTTCTCTTTAGGATTGGTTATTTATTACCTTTCCCTTAGATCCAGCCATCCCTTTCTGGGAATCTTTCGCCTTTCTCTTAGATCTGGCCTCAGCCTCTTTGGGATTAGCCATCTTCTTCTGGAGATCTGATTTCGCCTCACTCTTGGAGTCAGCTTTTGCTTTCTCCTTAAGTTCAGCCTTCCCCTTCTGGGAATCCGCAGTTTTCAGCTTCTTGGGACATTCGTAAGAATGATGTCCTAGTTGCTTGCACTGCCAGCAGAGCACTACCGCCTTCGTTCCTGAAACGGAAACAGCATCACTATGCTCACTTTCTCCCTTGTTAGGACATACCTTTCGGGAGTGTCCCTCCTTCTTGCATCCCCAGCATATCTTTCTCTTTGCAGCAGGATCCATTTGCAGAGTTTTTAGAAAGAGAGGTGTTTGCAAGTTCTCTAGAGAGAGAGTCAGCTATTATGTTGTGGTCGGACTTAATGTATTCGACCTCGTATTTATAATAGCTAAACCATTCTTGCAACCTTAAGAGTCTAGTTTGCCTAGCTTCTTTAAGGTTCAGACTCATAAACCTTTTTACATAGGTCGAGTCAGAGTGCACTAAAAATTCTTTCGGTGCCAAAAAGATGTAAAAAGCCTTTATTCCGTATTTTAAGGCTAATACTTCCTTTTCATGTATCGGGTACTGTAATTTGTGCCCCTTGAAGCTTCCCGACCAGTATTTGCACACTGGTTCTGGTTTTCGTCCTTTAATTTTGAGGACTGCTCCCCAAAATTCTTCGGAAGCATCAACTTCCAAGACTAACTCGTCCTTGTCGGAAGGTAAAGCTAGTTGTGGTAAATCTTTTACCTTTGCTCTAATCCTTCTAATGGATTGAGTGTCTTCATCTTCCCATTTCCAAGGTTTTGTAGAAGAGGTTTTCTTCACAATCCTACTTAAATCTCTGGAAAGATCTTTCACAAACTTTCTTGCATAGTTAGCGCATCCACAAAATCTCTAGACTTGCTTTCTATCCTCAAGTCTGTCAGGAAAATTTTTTATTTTCTCAGCAATATGATTTTGCAGTTTAATTTTTCCCTGCTCAATCTCCATGCCTAGAAAATTAACCGATTCCCTAAACCATTCTATCTTTTTCTCTGATAGAATCATGCCCTCCTGTCGGAAGACATCAGTCACCTTGTCTAGGTGCCTCATATGATCGTCCTCAGTTTGACTATAGACTAACACATCGTCTATATAGACCGCACAAAATTTTCGGACCTGCTTGAAAGCATTATCCATTTTGCGCTGAAATACGCCTGGAGCATTTTTCAGGCCGAACGGCATAACCAACCATTCAAACATTCCTTGCGGAGCATTGAAGGCAGTTAGAGGAACCGATTCTTCCTCCATCTTGACTTGCCAGTATCCACTTTTCAAGTCAAACTTAGAGAAGAACTTTGGTTGGTTCAGACTCACCCTACCAATTAAATCTCCCGCAGTAGGAATCTTATAGCCATCGTCTTTTGTAGCTTTGTTAAGCTGACGATAATCTATAACCATTCGTGCTTTACCTCGCACCTGCTCGGCATGATTAATAACCATAAAGGCAGGACTAGAATGTGGACTGTAACTGTCCCTAATCAAGCCTTTTCCAAGCAACTCAGGAATTTGTTTGTCAAACTCCTCAACCATTTCAGCCGTATATGTTATGTTTCTGGCTCTTATAATGGTTCCGGGATCTTTCAACTCTAATCTAGCCTTTAGGCCATTTCGAGTCCATAACTTTAGTGGATCTTCACTAAAATTATCGGCCAGTTTTACTAGGAACTTATCCCATTTTGTTCCTATTAACTTGACAGCCATGCACACTTCTTGTTTTGGAAACAAGTCGTCATACCAGTTAGAACTTCTGGTATTCGTTGGAGAAAATAGGGTTTGTTCCCATGAATCGTTCTCATCCAACCGTATATCACCACGTTGAGCTCGCACTCTGAAAGCTCTTTCACATAGGATATTGCCACAGTATTCTGTCTGTTTTACCGGATAAAAGCCAAATTTTAACCGCAGTCTAGGCTCTTGTAGAATACTTATCTTTACTCCACCTATGGAAACATCGTTTTCATTCTGCACAAAAGTAAGGTTTTCCTTTTGTCCCTTCAAAAAGGCGTTACCAATAATGATGTCGGCCTCTAGTAAAGGATGTGCAAGAATCTCTTTAATGATGAATTTTTGTCCACCAATAAAGACAGGCACGTTGCTTGCCTTATGGCCAACCATTGTGGCCATACCATCGACGTTAACCATGTGGATGGGTTTCTGCAGTGGTTCCCACCACTCATCTGGCAGAGCATTGAGTCTCGCACATGTTATGCTACACCCAGTGTCTATCAAAGTATCCAGAGAATACTCATAGTATCCAGGAAATTTGAAAGTTAGAGCTACATATGTGCTCAAGTCTTCCTTCCTGACACTGAATCCAATATTCTTAGGTACTTCCTGGGATGGTTCTAACATCCTCCAGATATCGTCTATTGTTATAGACCTTTGCTCGGCTATTTGCTCAATAACCTTACAAACTTCAGGAATCTTGGATAAAGAGTTTTCTATATTGGTAACTCTTAACATCCGTATAGAGATTCATAGACTGGTAATGATACCTGTCTATACCCTACGATTCTACCCGTATGTTGTGACGGGGCTCTCGAATCAACCGACCTTCGAGACATCTATTCTATTAGTGGTGGAGCAGATGCTTCTGCTGGTCGAGACACAATTATGTCCTCTCCCACATCACTAGCTCTAGAAGAAACATCAGAGAGCGTATGTGCTCTTGGCTCTCTCAGGAGTGGCATCCTCATAGGCAGATGCCTATCGGCTCTAACACTGTCTCTAGACGGTTCACTCAACATTAAAGTAATCTCATTACCTCTTTGCCGGATATTAGCCGCACTAATCGGCCTAGAGCTACTACCAGGTTCAGTCATAACCCAGTTTCTTGGCCAGGTTAACTCCAATGGGTTTACCTCTCGCCTATGAAACTGTTGGTAGTTATTATGACTTTCTTCGAACAACTCAGTAAGTCTTGAGATGTTCCTCACACCAGGACTAGTGGTATTTACCAATAGGTAAATTACTCTAGTGTGATACGCCAAAAACTTGGCCTGGGAATTCATCCTATCCATATTCATTGATTTGATCCTTAAGGTCAATGAATTTCCCAAACAGCGATCGTTTAAGGCCATCATGAAATTTGGATGGACCTGGAACCATACAGGACCGTGTGCCAGGTTGGCCTGTATTCCTGATATCAGCTGATCTCTAAACTCTCGCCATCGTTTGTCGATCACAGCTGCTACCACAGGACTATCCGCTGGAAGATGAAATAGCGGGATTAGTCCTATTTGGATCAACCCAATGTGTATATAATTATATACACCTCTCGCACGTTGCATGGTTTCCCTAATGCGTTGTACGTTGAGTAATGGGATATCCAAAGTCTCAAGTTCCGTATTTGTAACTTGAGCCGTTGCTTCTGTTTGTGAGATGTCTATTATCGATCTAAAACTGAATCTTGATATGTTATAGACTTCCCTCACATTAACATTTGGCAACCTCCATTCCAGAACTGACTGGGATGGATCTTCGTACTGGTGGGTTTCCTCAGTACCTGATTCGATGCTTCCAATGGGACCATCTCATCACCATCTCCGTTTTGCTCTGTTCTCATCATGAACAGATGCATTCTCCAGAGATCAGAGTCATCGTCTGAGTCTGTATCATAATCCGACACTATCTCATAGATTGACTCTACTTCCGAGTCTAAGTCGGAAATCTCCTGCTCATCGATTGGTTCATAAGCAATGACTTCTTCCTCATGACTCCTGTCATCCAGGAAGACCATCCGGAGCCTTTCTCTCCTTTGGTTCTTCTTCGGACAACTATCCACCTTGTGATCTTTTGAACCACAAAACCAGCAACAATTACAGCTGCTCAACGGTTTTCCCTTTGGACATTTGAGCTCTTTGCCATGCTTATGCTTAAAGGCATCGATCCTATCTTTGTCTTTCAGGTTATCCCGTCTCCTTACAAACCTTCTGGGCTTGTAAGCAGAACCTCCCCTTTGCTTATGTTGGGAGTCTTTCTTGGGCCAAACTTTTCTTTTGTTATACCAAACAAACTTCCTCTTTTGAGGAAAGTTTCTTCTCTTTAAAGAGTCTCCTGAAGTGCTGCGAGTATCGCATCCATACCTTCCAAGCACATACTCTATTTGAGAACAACAGCTCTTGTTCAGGTAAGGTAGCTTCTTAGCCGCCTCTTTCACCTGGAGCTCAGTACATGCCTAGCGCATTGCGTACTTTACCGCTTGAATTTTACCTCCGAGTCCAGAGACAATCTTTTCCTCACTCAGAAGTAATTCATAGGCCTTTTGCGCAACTTCCGGCCAAGGTTCGGGAAGTTTTGCAAAAAAGGTTCCTAATATGAACTGTTGAGATACTACATCCAGATTGTAATAATACTTCTGGAATTCGCACACGTAGCTATCAAACCAGCACATATCACAGATCTGTAGTTTAACTAGAGCGGTCAATGACTGCTCCTTTTCCACAGTCTCAGTGGATAATGAGAAACCACATAACTCACGTTTCAGGGCATCAGCAATTATTGACAATACTCCATCAACCGTCAGCGCTTGATCTATCTTTTCCTTAATGTCTATGTGCGCCACTAAGGTTTTCCAATATTTCTGCGCTGTACCCATAAGGGCTGCCACACATAATTCGTAGACCGCTCCAGGAGGTACTCCTCCTGCAGACGCCGTCATCCGAATAAGTGAAAACCACTCATCTATTATCCAGAAAAGCACCAGGGGTTATTATTGGCTTTAAAATATTATCCCTTGGGACAAACTCTTGTTTAGTCCTATGAGGATAATCGGGCCTGTAAATTTCCCTCTTCGCAGTTACCAGTTCGTTAAACGTTCTATTGTCTAAATGAACTGGCGTATCTTCTGCCAGACCTAAGGCTTTCCTTAAGTCTTTTGCCAATTCCCCACTTTGGGAATTCAAGTTTGCACTTCGCTTTTGTGAGTCTAAAATGTAAGGAACCACCGACTCCTTATATATTTCATCCACACTCTTGCCTTTATTCTGTTTGGAATTTCTTCCTCCCAGATTCAATCTTTCGACTGGTTTTCCTGTTGTACTTTCCAATCCAGAGGTCGCCTCGGTTTCAGGCCTTTTAAAACCTCTTTCTCTTTCCAGAGCGTCTAACATTGTGTTTACAATGGAGCCTACTTCCTTTGCCATTTGGTTTCGGCTTTCTAGACTTTCATTGCTCCCCTGAATGGTTAGCTGAGTTAAAATATCATTTATACTCTTGCTAACTCCAAAAGAAGACAATCTAGCCTCTGGAACGAACTCCAAACGCGATGGAGTCCCAGAAGGATTTCCCGAGGATTTTCCTTCTCTAGCCATTCAGAAAATCTTACTTTGGGACTCTGATGGATATGTTTGAAAACCGGGTCAAAGTTTAGGATACAGAGAGATATTTTCTAAACTTGATGATAGATTTGAAAATTTTTGTAACTTGGGGACATAGTTGATAAAGCGGCCAAAAAAATAAAATTTTAATATTTACTAGATTACGTGGATACGAAACGAACGAATCAAAGAATATTAATTAACGATTCTTTGCTCAGATCACATGGATTAGCAGTAGATTGTCTGCTACTTGATAAAAAAATATTTTTCATCGTTTCGAGGAAAAATATAATCTTTTAATCCTTTTGGTTGGAATCAATCAATAATGTTTATTGATTCGTGGCCGACCACTTTCTTAATATTATTTATAAAATCAACAACCCTCCCCTATGAATTAATTAAACAAACAAAATTAGAATCGAGTCTTTTGCTTAAAAACAACGAACAAAATTAGGTGGTTTCTAGTGGAGCGGTAGTTGCAGAAGCTTGGGACCTCGGCCGAGTATGAAACAGTGGTTTATCGCTCACCTCGCCTAAAGGAAGCCTCTAGGAGACGTTCGTCCGAGTCCATCTCAATCCTCCATAGTTGGACTGTATACATCTACACCAGAGGCTCGGTGAGAAGAAGAAGGTATAGCAAGGAGGCACAGACCAGGTTCGAGGCTTGTGTACCAAGCTGGCGGCCGCGTACATACGTTTCTAATTCTGAAATTACTGTACTATGTTTTAACTACCGGGTCTGGGGGCTACAACCATACAGGAAAAAAAGTACTCGTAAGATTGTCTCAAGTCCAAGGGTGGCGACCTCGATATCCAGGTCGGAATTTTACTTCGAGTCAGACTAAGATTTTCAAATGCAAAAGAGAATTTTAGTTTTAATGTAAGAGTTGTAATTTATCTCATTTTAATTATAGTAAGAGAAAAATTGAAATTACACTATATAATTTTTTTAATCCTTTTAAATTTTAAAATACTATAATTAATTAATAACAAAATAAATCATAAACACTAAATTATAAACTCGAAAGTTAAACCATAAAAATTAAATTTTAAATCTGAAAAGTTAAATCATATGTTAAATATTAAACTCGTAAATGTTAAACTAACACATTCAATTATAATCTTAAACTCTATACGTAAATATTTATTTAGTTTTGTATATATTAAAGGAACTAATCTAATAACCTCTTCAAGAGTAATAAAGTAATTTTACAATGATATAAATAACATTATGGTCGAATTAAAAAAGAACGTAATCCTTGTTGAAGGTAATTTATGATTCGAGTGCATGCGATATTATTGTCATTTAAGTAAATAATTGAATATGTCATTTTAGATAGCTGTTTCTATTATTTCTACTCCTCCTTGTATAATCATTGAAAAGAAATGAAGAATAATATAGTTTGTCAACCTAACCTCCATTTCTATTCAATTATTTCACACGTAATCCCCGACGATTGTAACCATAAAATGTACTCTCTGTATTTTTTTATGAAATAAAGATGATCATAATCCAACCCACCGCCCCTTCCCTCTTTTTCTTTGGTCTAATAATATCCGTCCCCATCGACCTAATCCGAATGCGTACAAAAAGGGATTAATTAATCCCAACAAAGATTAGATAAAAATCGATCAACTTGACAAGTAAAAAAATATAAAGAAACAAAAACCCTATCGTTGGTCTGTTTCCCTCAATAAAAGTCAATCAATAATTAATTGCTCGTATTCCAATAATAAGATCTCCCCCTAAAGAGGTTTGAACCGTTCAAGCATGGATACCGAAGCATGTGATAAAAGTCAATCAATAATCTCCACCCCAACACACGACCCGTCGAGTCTTCGTCGTGCTGTATGGCTTTTTGTTACATAAGCCCAACCTGCCAAGTCTTTGACGTTTTTGTGCATACAAATATATTTTTCATCTTTTGTTTTGTAAGATTGGATCTCAAATAATAATAAATAAATGTATTCTTACTTTTGGTTGGAATCAATCAATCCCTTCTTACAATGTGACGTGCTCACATGGCCGACCACTTTCTTAATATTGTTTATAAAATCAACAACCCTCCCATATGAATTAATTAAACCAACTGACCCAAAGACTTTCCCCCATTCCCACGAGTATTGATATTGACGATGATGACGTTTGTTATTATTAGTTATCATAAATATATTTTTCATCTTTTTTTTTTAGATTGGATCTCAAATAATAATTGCATCCAATAAATAATAAGATTGGAATCAATCAATCCCTTCTTACAGTGTGAAGTTTTCACGTGGCCGACCACTTTCTTAATATTATTTATAAAACCAACAACCCTCCACTTTTTTTTTATTATCAAGGAGGAAATTCAAAATCGTTCGAGATAATAACGCGCTTTTGATGGGATCCAGACAGATATATATAACAATATATTTGTACAATATAATAGACACGACCCACGCGAGAAGAAGTTGATTTGTACAGGAATTTATAAAAAAAACAGGATCATCTCGTAGGGATGTATGATCGCATGGAGAATGTAATCGACATGTTTAATTTGAGTTCTCACGTTGAACGTCATGTTGTGATGGTGCACGGCATGGGCGGTATTGGGAAGACAACGTTGGCGAATGTCATCTTCAACAGAATCTCTTCCCGATTCGATGGATGCTGCTTCCCTGCTGATGTGCGAGAATCCCTGTCGACTGGTGTGGGGGTTGTTGAAAGGTTGGAAATTTCGATTTCTTCGGACTGGGAACGATAATTATCATCACGACGAGGGATAGGAGCGTTTGCGAGGGCCTTATGAGACCTAGTGATACTGCTCATGAAGTGGAGGGAATGTGAAACGACCTACAAAATTTTTCCAATTTTATCAGATAGTTTCAGCCGTGGCTGACCAGTCAACAGCGGAAAACAACCAACTTATACTGTTACCATGGCATCCCCTTCTGTCTTAATCCGTAGTTCTGCGCCACGTGTCCTTTGTCCAATTCTTACCTCTGCAATACTACAAAAAATAATCCCCATTTGGGGTCAGTGATAAATCGCCGAGGTGATATCGTAGAATTGCAATCTCTACTGCTCCGAGGATATGGGAAGCTTCAAAAGTTGCTGAGAAACATTCACAAGTTGGCCAATCTTCTCCACCTCGACATAGCCAGCACAAAAGCCTTGCAGGTAATGCCGTCATGTATCGGCGGTCTAAAAAAACTCGAGATACTCTCAGACTTTATCATGGAAAAAGAAGTCGGTCGGGAGTTGAAGCAACTGGGAGCACTAGAATGACTTCAACGAGAGTTGCGCGTTCATAATTTGTTGACCGGAAGAATTAGTAAATGGAGCTTGGTCCTATCCGCATACGATCTGCGTTTCAAACCTCAACAGTCGGTGAAAGGGCAGGTCTTAGCCGACTTCTTAGTGAACCACGATCCATCTACATCAATCGATCAAGAGGAATCCCTTGAGGATGTCTGGCAAGCTTGGTTTGATGGATCTTCGGCGAAATCCGGCGTAGGCATAGGCCTCCACATACTTTCGCCACTAGGAAAGGACGTTCGCCTAGCATATCGTTTGTCGGCGACTCATACAAACAATGCGACTGAATATGAAGCATTGATCACGCTCTTGAAGGAATTATTAGCCTTGGGAGCCAGGAAAGCCAGAGTAATGGGAGACTCTCAACTGATTATTAACCAGATGAATGGCGACTCTCTATGTCAAGAGAAACTCGCACCCTATCATCAAGTCGCTCGAAGGCTAGTCGAGCGATTCGAAGCAATTACTTTCCTCTTTGTAGGCCGGGAGGAAAACACCATCGCTAACGACTTAGCCCAAAAAGCTTCGGGATACAAGGCTAGAGGAAGAAACAATTGTGTCCCCGAAATAGCTTCTCATTTAGTCCCACAAAGCGATTTGTTCGCATTGGACATACTGGTAAGCGATAAAGATTGGAGAAAGACCATCATCGACTTCCTGACGGACCCAGCTCAAAAGGCCAGCCAAAGAATTAAGACTCAGGCTTTGTCTTATACCCTCATAGATGGAGTACTCTACAGGAAAACCAAGGAATGAGTACTGCTAAGATGTGTCGACTTAGACGAGGCGACTCCCATAATGTTAGAAACTCATCAAGGTTTATGTGGATCCCATCAATCAGGCATTAAGATGTCTTGGGTCATTAAAAGACATGGTTTTTACTGGCCATCAATGCTAAAGAACTGCATAGAAATGGCTAGGGGATGCCAAGAATGTCAAAAACATGGTCCGGTGACAAGGGCCCCAGCGACCGACTTAGTCCCAGTCGTCAAGCCTTGGCCATTTAGGTCTTGGGCTTTAGATATAATCGGAGAAATCCATCCGCACTCAAGTAAAGGTGACGCCTATATTCTAGTCGCCACCGATTATTTTACTAAATGGGTCGAAGCTCAGGTATATAAGAAGATCGATCATAAAGAAGTGATCGATTTTCTCAAATCATCCATCATCTATAGATTTGGAATTCCCCAGAACATTGTGGTAGACAATGGCACCGTTTTCAATAATGAGAAAATGCGAGAATTCGCTACGGAGTTCGGTTTCTCAATCACCAACTCGACACCTTATTATCCCCAGGCGAATGGACAGGCTGAAGCTACCAATAAACTCATAAAGAACAATATCCAGAAAATGGTTGGTGCAAATCCAAGAGGATGGCACGAACTATTACAAGACACTTTGTGGGCTTTGAGGGTTATCAAAAGAGAAAGCACGGGGGAAACCCCTTTTTCACTAGTATATGGGCAAGACGCCGTCCTACCTATTGAGGTTCGATACAAGTCGCTCAGGGTGACTCATCCTGATTTACAAGACGAGGCAATGTACCTCGCTTTGGACGAATTAGAGAAGAAGCGACTTGATGTAATAGACCGACTCGAGGTGCATAAACAAAGGATTGCTAGGTATTATAACAAAAGGGTTGTCCATAAGCACTTTAAAGTGGGCGACTTGGTTTGGAAGATGGTGATACCCCTTAAATCGAAAGACCAGGTTTTGGGTAAATGGTCCCCTAATTGGGAAGGTCCACATGAGGTATGTGAAACATACTCATCTAATAGCTATCGGCTTATGACGAGAAGTGGGGTCAGACATCCATTAAAGGTTAATGGCAAATATCTCAAACCCTATCGCGCGACTATCTGGGAAGCTCACCATAAAATCCTAAGACAAAGGACTCCATTAATTTGGGAAGCGCTTAATTCCTAAGAAAATCGCGCTAGGCTTCAGTAATGCTGTTTGGAAGAATGAATTGAGCGTAGTGGGCAGAAATTCATTTGAGACACAAGATACTTGATTTATTCAGTAAAACAAAAACAATGGAATTGCATTGTTCTTTGGTTACAAATCTAGTCTCCATAATCCGCCAACTTCTTTGAAATCGAGGACAAGGGATTTACGAGCTCGTCGCTTCGCGTTCACCTTGTTTCGCTGGGCGTAAAGATCGACGACCTTTTCTTTATCCTTCTCAGCATTGGCCTCCAGCTCCTCGATTTCTTGAGTATTGATCGACGCAAGCTGCCGAGTCAGGTCATTCTTGAGGTTCGTGTAGAACTCTATCTGTCTCTCTGCCTCGGTCAGCTTCTCTTGCACATCGACCAAACGTTGGCGGGCGTCCTGTGCAGCTTTAGAGGCCTGCCCTCGAGCTTCATTGATCGACTGAATCTTCGAGTCAGTCGAGTCGAAGGTGAGCAGGTCGGCGTAGTAATCCCTCCAGCGGGTCCAGTACGTCGACCTGAAGCTCTTGCAGGCCCCCAATATTTCGTCCGTGACCCGAGGGGATGTCTCGATCCTCTTCAACAGCTTCTGCATCCTCCTAAATTCGTTGACGCTTAAGGGGTCAACGAGCAGAAGTTGGCAAAATTCTTCAATGTCCTCGTGAAGCTTCACCCACGGGTCGTTGGTTGACCTAGAAGTCGCTGCAGCAGGATCCTGAGGAATAAGAGGCAAAATGTTGTTAAACAATACCCTAAGAAGGCCAACGACCTCGTGTGATCGAGTACTTACCTCCGGAGGCAGTATATCCTCAGAGCTCTCATCCGAAGAAGAAGGGGGAGTAGGAATCTTTTGTCGGCCAGCAGGCACCTTCACCCTCTTCGGACGAGCCTGTAAGGAGGGATACAAGAACCTCAGTTAAAATCGCAATGATACTACTATGTGTTGTTTAAAACAAAAACACATACCATCGCTGTTGTAGGAGTTTGGACTGGAGGAGAAGGAATAGCTTGATCTTCTTCCTCATGAGTCGACCGAGTCGGTAAGTCGACCAAGATCGCGACGTCCAAAGCAGCCGGTTCTTCTCGAACCAAGGCCTCAGGAATGCGCCGATCCTGAAACAGAGTATGACGCAGAACCGAAAGTTCATATATGAACTAAAATAATGATACACCAGCATGGAATTCAACTCACCTTAGCGATCGAAGCTTTTAAAACTTTGTCTAAGGCATGGGAGATAAGCTGGTCATCATCCCCATCCGAAGCCTCTCCCTAGACAATATAGTATGGATCAGATATGAAAACTCAAAACAAAACTGGAGTCATCAGAGTCATACCTCTGCGGCCGGCCTTTGTAAAACGTCGACTACAGCTGAAGACACTGGCACCGCAGCTGGTGCCTTGGTAGATGAGGTCGCTGCCGAAGCGGTTGGCGACCTGGATGGGGTCGCCGCTGCTGCAGTTGGCGACCCGGATGGGGTCGCCGCTGCAATACTTGGCGACCTGCGAGAGGAAGTCGCCACCTTCACCAGTCTCTTCCTCTGGGCTAGAGGCATCTCCTCAAGATCTTCTTCCTCGGCCACCTTGCGCTTTGGAGCGTTTTTAGATCGAGCCTTAGAAGGATCGCCTGCAGCTATTTCCCTGGGGCTCGCAACTTTGGCCTTCCCCGTGCTGGTCGACTTGAGGGGTATTTCCCTGGGATTAGCGACTTTAGCCTTCCCCTTGCTGGTCGACTTGAGTCTAGAAGGAGCAGGGGCAAGGGGGGCTTTAGGCTTGGGTTTTCCAGAGCCCTGAGGAACCATTGATCCTGAAAAGGAGGAAGCTTATGATTAATATTAAGAAACCAATACTTTTAGAGTAAAGCTAAGTCTTTACCTCTCGCTTTGATGTGAGCGTCATCTACGTAAAAATCAGGCTCCTTGGAAACCTCCAAGAAATGCATCAAGGCCCGCAGCTCTTCGTATGTAGTCGACCACAGCACAGTGAAGAACTGTGTGGCGAAGCAGGCAGAAGTGTCAGATGGGAATTCCATCTGGGAGAGCTGCGTCTTTTGATTCAGCAAGTCGAGGGTATTCGGGGCGATCGACTTGCACACAATCCTCTTCGACCTATCCCCGTATAAGCCGCCGGCAGGGTCAGCGAGTGGAACTGCTACACTTTGGATAAACTCAAACTGCCTTGCACACAGTTGGGGGTTATAGACTTCAAAGGTCAGGTAGCCGTCGAAGATAACTGGCAGATCTCTGCGGGTCAATACCCCATTCCAGAAGCCACGAGAAGCTTGAAGATTGATTTCCTGAGCGAATGTCTTGCCGCCTGGAAAGGGTGCCCAGTTGCGTCGATCTGCCCTGCCGAAGTCGACTACATGCTTTAAGTGGCCAGTGATCGATGTCATAAGCCATTGATTCTTACGCTGGCAGCACTGATCTAGGATGGTCTCCCCATAATAAGACGATTCGAGGGGCGAAGAAGGACCCTTGAACCCGGTCAATCCCGGCATCCACATGGCCGACCAGAGATGGACTAGCCAGAGCAACCCTCCTGCTGGGTGTTTTGGAAATGGCTTGATTTGAGATGTCGCTCTGTCCAGATCATGATAGAGAAGACCCAAAACAAAGGGACCCCAGGAGATTTCTTCATTAGTCTCCCTCAGAAAGTTGGCCACCGCATAAGAAGTGTGGCTAACCTTCTTCCCAGGGAAGCAGTAAACAAATTTGCTCAACCAGGTGCTGAGGAATTCAACCTCTTCCCGGGCGCCGAAAACTTCAGTTGACAACTTCTCATCTGACATCTTGCCTGCTGAGGCCATCTTCAGATGCCTGTTCACCACCTCCATGTACTGAAGGGCGCCCTTGGGATTAATATCAGCTGCCTGAGAGTACTGTCAAACAGGAAGGCCATTGACTTTGCACCTGGTCAAAATCTTCACATCTGCCAATGTAACAGACATAGGACCCTCCGGAAAATAGAAGCAGTTGACAGCAGAGTTCCAGAAAGGCAGCATGGCCGAACAAACCCTAGGGTCACAGTTTTTGTCTGCCACGGACATTCTAAAGAATCTCAAAATCTTTTGAGTCCTAAACCTCTCTGTAAAATGCTCCTCCCACATCTCAAGCCAGTCTACCATCTCAGACTTAGATGCAGAAGGAAAGCACAGGAAGGATCCCTGACCTTCCCAGTTGAGGGGATCGACGAAGTCGGGATGGCAAATCGGGATAGGCTTCTCAGTGACGAGATAGTTGAGCGGCACCGTCTCCGGGAAAAGTTTCTCCGGCAAGATGGGTCCAAGAGTGACGCCCGACCCCTGTTCCTCCGCGACCGGAACGGGTCCGATTGGCCCCGCACGCAGATTGTGGAACTCAAAACACTTAAAAGTCGACATCTTTTTAAGGATCGGAAGAGTTTTGAGGAGGGAGACGAAGAGTTTTCTGGGAAGCGAGGGTTTCTGGTTTCTTGGAGAAGATGGAGAAGTGTTGAGCAAGGAAGAAAAGTGCGGGAAAAGGACGATGACTCTCCTTTATATAAGGTATGATTTCTGCTGAGTCGGCATAGCCAACCCAGCATAAAAGGGGGGCTTATGTTGACATGGCAATTAATTTTGGGCCTGGGTTTAGAACAGAAACCCAGTAATCCCTCAAGTCACGCTCCGAGTCGGCCCAAGATATAGTCGTCTAGGCCGATTCACGACGAAGTCGATTAGACCGACCCATGACAAAGTCGACTAGGTCGATTTATGACGAAGTCGACTAGGTCGACTTATGAACGGGGTCGACTAGGTCGACTCACAACGAAGGAGTATGGTGATCAGAGTCAATCAAGATGACTCAACAGTAGCTAGGTCTACTAGTAGGGTCAAGTCGACGGAATTCTGGATAAGTCGACCAAGTCGATCGTAGTCCGTACAGATCAGTCAAGTCGACGAGGTTGAAATAAATTTATTCATTTTCAATCACGTTTGTTAAAGATCGTAACTGATCTTAAATATCCAGGAACGTGATCCCATATATCAAGGGGGTTGTTGAGACACTCCCACGACATTAGGGATCACGATCTATAACACAATTTGCAAAACGATCTATCTGTTACGCGTTAATCACGTACAAATCCTCTATAAATAGCAGAGGAATTTTTCAGGACAAAGGACGACCATACACAGCCAAAACACTGAAGTTTGTTCGTCAACCTTAGGAAATTAGATACCTTGACCCGGTTTATAGGTCAACTCCCCTTCCACCGACAGAGTGAGCTCGTAGGGCCTTTGCCGTCAACCTTCCGCCAGCGACACCACCGACGGAGTGAGCTCGTAGGGCCTTCGTCACAGCTTCCCGCCAGCGACCACCACCGACGGAGCGAGCTTCCAAGGCCTTCGTCACAAGTTCTCCGCCGTCACAGATTTCCACATCGCTGTCACCACTTGCACTTTTTCATTTCTGATGGCTGTAAGCCCTGTTTTCTTAATTCATTAAGATTGTAAGACTTGCATCTTATTTCAATAAAATTGTGCATCTTCTTACTGGCGACCACAATTCAATTCCTGTGAGTCATTTGCCAAATATTTCCGACGTGATCCTTTCTAGAGGCGAACAATTAAGCAAGTGGCCATGTGACTGACAAACGACACATTGTATCTAACCTAAATGGATTCAAACAATACATTTATTTATCCCATGCAATTATTATTCGCCGATAACAAAAGACTTAGAAGATTGAAATATATTTAAGTATTTGTCCTTCGAGATTCAATCCACAGATTGATAACAAAACGACAACGACTTGGCAGGTTAGGTCTAGGTGGAAATTATTATTTTATTGTAATGCAATTATCTCTTTCTCTCTCCATGTATTAACTTTTACACGTCTCCCCAAGCAAATAAGAAAATACCAACATCATCATCATCAGCCTTTCCTTTAAATAATTATATATTTTACCAAACCAATGCTTGTCCCATTTGTGCAGGATGGATGGTTGAATGAATTAAGGCAAGACTCGGGGGCAATGCCTTTGATCAGTTGGTTTTATAATCCCCTGACGAAGAAGAAATCAATGGTAGAGAATATCAATCCCTCAAGTTTATGACTTACAAGTCATAACAATATCAACCCACCGTAATTATTTTTTTCTGAATGTTTTTCAATCATGAGAAAATATTTCCAACTGGTCTTATTAATGTGTTTGGGGACATCATGCATTGATTCTGGTCTTATTAATGTGTTTGGGGACATCATGCATTGATTGTATCAAATAAAGAAAGATTCCCACCACCACCAAAAAAAAAATAATAATAATACTCTTCTTGATTCATGGCGTCTCTTTATATTTATATTATCGTAGAGTCTCACTTCATGGCGTCTCTTTATTCTATGTCGACAATAATAACAGAAGTTGAATCTTGATAAAGTGGGGATGTGGTCCTCTCAAATACTTACCTCAAAGTTCCGTTTTTCTTTTGTATTTCTTTTTCGATGATTGTTGAATGAATTAAGGCAAGACTCGTGGGAATAATTGCCTTGCCTCTGTGTAAGTGTTTGAGGAAGACAAACCATTCCAAAAGAGAGAGAGAGAATATGGATTTCATCTCCCCCATCCTCAAACTGGTCGGCTCTCAACTCATCGCAGAGTATGCCCGGATCCACGGCATCTCCGACAAGCTCCAGTCGTGGGGTGAGAAGCTGCCCGGGATCCAAGCCGTTCTGGATTCTGCCGAGGAAAAGCAGATGTACCACGATGACCCTTCTATTGCCCAGTGGCTCGCTGACCTCAGGGACGTCGCCTACGACATGGAGGACCTGCTCGACCACTTCTCTGTCGAAGCCAAGCGGGCCGAGTCCAAGGCACAGTCGTCCAAACTCCCTCACTGCCTCATCGCTTGCTGCTCTCCTTTCCACCCGCGCACCCTGATCTCCCGTCATCGTATGGCCAACGAGATCGAAGACATCGACCGAAGATTGGAGCAAGTTGTCGCCCGCATACCCATTCTCGGATTAGTCCAGATCTCAACGAGAGAGCCTCGCAACGACCAGCCTCGTTTCGTCACCACATCCCTGCCTGAGCCCTGGTTCGTGGGCAGGGAGAGGCAAATGGAGAAGCTGCTTGCTCGTTTGACCGGATCCGAAGCAGCAGCTGGCAACTCCGTCCGACCCTTTACAGTCATTTCGATCGTGGGGATGGGAGGACTCGGTAAAACTACCCTCGCACAGGAGTTGTATAATCACGAGTCCTTGAAAAAACCGGACTTCGCAGTCAAAGCCTGGGTCTGTGTCTCCGAAGTCTTTGACATGGCCGCCATCACCAAGAGCATACTGGACCAGGTAGACCCGTCTTCGTCCAGTGAGAAGAAGGATCTTAATCAGCTTCAGAGTTCTCTGAGAGAGAAGTTATCTGGAAAGAAGTTCCTTCTTGTGTTGGACGATGTCTGGAACGATAAGTATGAAGAGCTCGAGTCTCTGCTGAAGCCCTTATATTCCGGGAGTAAAGGAAGCAGGATTCTGCTCACAACAAGAAACTTGGAAGTCGCTCGACTGATGGGGGATCCTGATTCGAAGCAGTTGGAATTAATGTCGTTGGAAGAGTGCTTATCCCTGCTTGCCTATCACTCCATAGGTGAGAAAAACTTTGAAGGCCACCCACATCTTCAAGAGATTTCCGTTCAATTGGCTATAAAGTGTAAGGGTCTGCCTCTTTCTATTAAGGCGATCGGAGGTATGCTGCGTTTCAAAACTGATGATGAACAATGGAAGCAAGTGTTAACTCATGGTTCTTGGGACAGAGAGGGGGGAAAGATCCCTCCAGCTTTGAAGTTGAGCTACGTTCATCTTCCCATTCACTTGAAGAGATGTTTCGCAGCTTGTGCATTGTTCCCGAAGGATTACGTATTCGACCAAGACGAGTTAATTCGATTGTGGATCATACAGGGTTTGGTGCAAAAAGGGACTGCCCGAACTTTCCGAGAGGCAGGGATGGAGAATCTCCGTCGGTTGGAGGCCTTGTCATTCCTTCAGAGAACAAGGGATGATAAGAATTTATATTCAATGCATGATCTTATCAATGACCTCGCGAAATCAGTCGATGCCCGCTCATATTTCAGCTCTGATGAGTTTAAAGAAGGCTCCTCCTCTTGTGAAGTGTTGTTCCTTGTTCGTCATGCAGCAATGGTCACTCAATTTTATGAACGTTGTCTATCGAAGAGATTTGAGGCGTTTCGCTCAATGAAGAAGCTGAGAACATTTATGCCATTTCGTATCTCAGAAGAGCGAGATGGAATTGCCTTTGTTTCTGATGATGTGATACAAGACTTGATCGTGGACATGAAGAATCTGAGGATGTTGTCGCTACGCTTCTTTAATGTTAAGCAAGTGCCAGACCGAATTAGAGAGTTGAAACTGTTACATTTCGTAGATTTTTCTTATACAGGTATTCAAGTGCTGCCGGAATCCATTTGTGACCTTGTGGAGTTGCAATCTCTACTGCTCCGAGGGTGTAAGGAGCTTCAAAAGTTGCCGAGAAACATTCACAAGTTGGCCAATCTTCTCCACCTCGACATAACCGATACAGAAAGTTTGCAGGAGATGCCGCCGCATATTGGCGATCTAAAAAATCTCGAGATACTCTCAGACTTTTCCGTGGGAAAAGAAGTCGGTCAGGAGTTGAAGCAACTAGGACCACTAGAACGCCTTCAACGAGAGTTGCACGTTAGTAATTTGTTTAATGTAGATGACGTCGAAGATGCGAGGATTGCTAATATATCAGGAAAGGAAGCGGTTCTCAAATTAAGCTTGGATTGGGGATCGTTCTCTGAAATTTCACGTGACGATAGCCATCAATTCAAGCTCCTCGACTATCTGCAACCTCCAAGGAAGATTGAATCACTTGAAATATGTCACTATGGGGCAAAAAGATTTCCAAAATGGTTTGATAATCATGACAGTATGAATAATGTCATGAGCATAACCCTGACAGGTTGTAAAAGCTTGGATTCCCTGCCACCTTTGGGACAACTTCCCCTGCTGGAAAGTTTGGACATTTGTGGTCTTCAAATGGTCTCTTCCATAGGTCCCGAGTTTTATGGGTACAGAAGGCCATTTTTTCGGTCATTGAAGAGCTTGAGCTTCAAGGACATGGGTGCCTGGGAGAAGTGGTTGTACAACGGAGAGGAGGAGAACGACTCGCCATTCCCTTGTCTCCGACAGCTAATCGTGGAGGGGTGTCCCAAACTGAAAGGAGGGTGCACTCTTAACCTTCCATCCCTCGTCGAAATTAATATTGATGGCTGCGATGGGAGATTTTTGAAATGTCTGGCAGGCCTTACTTCGATGAACGAGATGGTAATTAGGGAAATCCAGGAGCTGGTTCACTTTGAGGGGAGTTTGTCGACCTCTTGGACTGCGCTCGAAGAGATGAGGATTAAGAGATGTCCTCAATTTAAGTTCATCATGGGAGGGGATGGAGGGAAACAAGTTCCACCTAATCTAAAGGTTCTTCAAATAGTAGATTGCGGAGAGTTTGAGGAGCTGGTTCACTTTGAGGGGAGTTCGTCGACCTCTTGGACTGCGCTCGAAGAGATGAGGATTGAGAGATGTCCTCAATTTAAGTTCATCTTAGGAGGGGATGGAGGGAAACGAGTTCCACCTAATCTAAAGGTTCTTCAAATAGTAGATTGCGGAGAGTTCGAGAAGCTGCCGGAAGAGTTATCTGAACTTACATCTCTTAATGAGATGAGAATTGAAGGTTGCGAGAAGTTATGTTCCTTCCCCAGCGGGGAACTGCCTGCTTCGTTGAGAAAATTGGAGGTTCAGGGCTGCCCGAAAATGCCGCAGTCCCAGCTGATTAGCATAAGACTTTCATATTCTCTTGTGGAGCTTAGCCTATACAATCTGGAGGGGTTGGTGTCGATTACGAAATTAGTTGATGTTGGTAGTCCTCTCTCTCGGTCTCTGCAGAAATTGAAAATTCTGTATTGCGGAAGCCTCACGACTTTGACGGACAGCTTGCAACACCTGTCCGCACTCTCTGATCTTAATCTCTCGGATTGCCCAGCATTAGAGATGGAGATATTCCCTTCACTCCCCCGCAACCTGTCCTTCTTTGAGCTTGAGGATTGTCCAAAGGTGAAGTCTTTGCCTCATGACATACATCACCTCACATCCCTCAAAACACTAAATATTAGGAATTGTGAAGGTATTACGAGCTTATCATCCAGAGGAGGTCTGCCTCCCAACCTGGAGGCTCTTCATATTATTAGATGCAGAAATCTGAAACAGCCACTTGAGGAGTGGGGGTTAAGGGGTCTCACCGCCTTACGATCATTGAGCATCTGGGGAGAGATGGAGTGTGTGGATGAGATGGAGTGTTTTCCTCCTAGTGTTTATGATGGAGACTGGAGTCGCCTCCTCCCTTCATCCCTCATCCATTTGTCTATTAGTGTTATGAAGAAGTTGGGGAGGGTGGGTGGGGGACTCAGACACCACCTCACCTCCCTTGAATATTTGTATATTTCGAACTGTCCGAGACTGAGGTGGTTACCAGACGACGGCCTCCCTGACTCCCTAGGACATTGCGAAATTGGAAGATGTACGGATGAGTTGGAGAAGGAATGCATGAAGGGGAAAGGAGAGTATTGGCATTCCCACCTCCGACTCATCCCGATATTTAACGAGAACCCTTTCAATTAATTCCGTATTCTTTTTTTTTTCCACATGAGCAATTGAGCATACACTTTTTTGTCTTATCAGGAGTTGGATATCTAATTTTGTTTCTAGAATCGCAAAAATAGTCTACTCGCTTGACAATTAGACGTGATGAACGTCATTACAGAAGAATGTGGAGACGCATAAAGCTTGAATGAATCATATCTCTATTTTCTTGCGATTAATTTCTCTTTCTATTTTTTATAAGGTGTAAATTTACCGTCACCTGATTAAAGCTAATGATCACGTGATTCCCTTTACCAAAGCTAGGGGGAGAGTAAAACAAGGCGGAGCTGATCAGCTAAGGGCTCAAACACAACCAATACAAACAAATCAATTAATTAATTATAACCCTCCATTCCTGTCACGGTCGTCCAAACTCCCTCACTGCCTCATCGCTTGCTGCTCTCCTTTCCGCCCGCGCGCCCTGATCTCTGGCCATCATATGGCCAATGAGATCGATGACATCGACCGAAGATTAAAGGATGTCTATGAAAAAATTCCCTCTCTCCAATTAGTCAGGAACTCGAGGAGCGAGCGTCACAGCTACCAGCCCCGTTTCGAAGCCACATCCCTGCCTGAGCCAAAGTTCGTGGGCAGGGAGAAGCAAATGGAGGAGCTGCTCGCTCGATTGACCAGTTCTGAAGCAACCCAAGGCTCCGTCCAATCCTTTACAGTCGTTTCGATCGTGGGGATGGGAGGACTCGGTAAAACTACCCTCGCGCAAGAGTTGTATAATCACGAGTCCTTGAAAACTGCGGACTTTGCAGTCAAAGCCTGGGTCTGTGTCTCCGATGTCTTTGACATGGCCGCCATCACCAAGTGTATCCTGGACAAGGTAACCCCGTCTTCATCCAGTGTAGAGAAGGATCTGGATAGGCTTCAGAGTTCTCTGAGAGAGAAGTTATCTGGAAAGAAGTTCCTTCTTGTGTTGGACGATGTCTGGAACGATAAGTATGAAGAGCTCGAGTCTCTGCTGAAGCCCTTATATTCCGGGAGTAAAGGAAGCAGGATTCTGCTCACAACAAGAAACTTGGAAGTCGCTCGACTGATGGGGGATCCTGATTCGAAGCAGTTGGAATTAATGTCGTTGGAAGAGTGCTTATCCCTGCTTGCCTATCACTCCATAGGTGAGAAAAACTTTGAAGGCCACCCACATCTTCAAGAGATTTCCATTCAATTGGCTAGAAAGTGTAAGGGTCTGCCTCTTTCTATTAAGGCGGTGAACGAGAGCCATGTGGTTTAATTCCGTATATTCTTTTTTTTTCCCACATGAGCAATTGAGCATACACTTTTTTTGTCTTATCAGGAGTTGGATATCTAATTTTATTTCAAGAATCGCAAAAATAGTCGACTCGGCTTGACAATTAATGTCATTACAGCAGAATGTGGACACGCATGAGAGGATATATTATTAACAATATATTAACAACTAATGACGACGTCAGAATCCATTGTTTGGAAGATAAAGCTTGAATGAATCATATCTCTATTTTCTTGCGATTAATTTTTCTTTCTATTTTATATAAGGTGTTACAATCACCTGATTAAAGCTAATGATCATCTGATTCCCTTTACCAAAGCAAGGGGGAGAGTAAATGTCACACACACGAATTCAACATCAGCACTTTCCTGGTGTAGCTCTAGCCACGCCCGCGGCCGATTTAATCAACAATAACTCCATACCAGCAGCTCGTGGAGCTGCTCTTCAAAGGCAGTGACTATAGTTCCTTCTCAGCTTCACACAAGAGGACCAAAGCCTCCCTTTGTTGGAAACGCTGGCAGGCACCCGCTGCAATCTGCCGGAAAATTCGACAGACTCACCAGAAAAATCGTTACTCTCTGAGAAAAAAATCTAATAATTTTCTAAGGAAATACTCAATGCAACAACTCTCCATCAAATCAACATTACAAAAGAATTTAAAGGGCAAATTACAAGACTACTCATCTCCCTAAATTAAAATAAATCTACCATTACCAAAAACCACAACAATAATCTCTTAATCTACCCATTAAAAAATAATAAATTATCTTAAATTAATTTTATTTTCATCACTCCCCTTAAAATTGATTTTCTTCATAATTCCAAGGTTGCTGCTCATCTTGCAGAAAACATCCACATCGTAAAAATATATGTAACTTGATCAATATGATTCTTCACCAACGCTTGAGCAAATTTGTTGTGACAAAGATTGTGGTTGTTTCATTCTCTGTCAAGCCTATCTCTTTCAACATAATCCTTGCTAGCATGTTGATGCGATTATCTCTGTTCCTCAGGACTAAGTGTTTTACCTTTGTACTCGGGGCTTCCGCGAGCTGAACAGGTGACTGATTAACAAGTTGTTGCTTTTATGGAAGGGTTATACCGAAACAAGTTTCTTGCTTAATGTTTTCTTCTTCTAGGATTTAATATTTTCCCCTACTCCTCGAGGCAAAAGAAAAGTGGTGATATCAACAAATATTGCGGAGACATCTTTGACATTGGAGGTCATTGACAGCGGGTTCTCCAACAAGTAGCTCAATCTTCTTTCTGTGTTAGATTTATTTTTGAGAGACTAAGACATCATACTGTCCAATTGCCGATTATAGTTGTTGGAATGATTCCGTACCAATCTGCAGAGAATTCGCCAATTTTTCCCAGTTAATTTTTATCTCCTATCTAGGGATTATACATCACATGAATGGTTCTTGCCCAGTGTTGGATGTGATTAATCCAGCTGCTGGCGTAGTACAAATGTAGTTGACCGTTATTACTTTTCTATGCTTAATCTGCAGATTACGGACATCAGAACCTTGTGGTGGCACCTATATCTCAGGCATCTGCTAGACAGAGAGCTGGTAGGGCTGTAAGAGTTCGTCCTGGAAAATGTTACAGGTGATTGTTTATATTCATTGCGCTCTTCCCTACGTAGATCTCTCATTCCTTACAGAAGTTTATATTCAATTTTGTTTTTACTACTTTTTGCAAGTGCCTGAAGGCCAAGCTTCTTCTTTCTTGCAGTGTGACCATGTGACATTCCTAAACGTCTACAAAGGATTCGTTGAATCTGGGAAATCATCCAATTGGTGTTACAAGAATTATATTAATTACCACGCCATGGTATGAGCTCAATTTTCAACCCGTGTGTATGCTGTTCTATTTTTAATGTTGTTGCTTGTGTTGTGCAGAAAGAAGTCGTTGAAATAAGAGAACAACTTCAAAGAATAGCCCAGAGGTTAGGCATAGACCTTAAATCTTGTGAAGGAAATTTGCAGGTTAACTTCTGCAGACCCATGCTATAACTTCTATTTTGTTTTAGTTTCATTGTTCAATAGAAATGGTAGCTTAGCTGGCTGTTTCGCCCATTAATTTCTATTTTGTCTTGCTGTTTCGCCCATTAATTTTTATTTTGTCTTGCAGGCCGGAAGGAAGGCGGTGACTGCTGGGTTCTTCGCCAATGCCTGTCGTCTTGAAGTGAGTTCCTTCAACTGGCTTTTCGCAACTTCTGGTTTACAACATTTTGGATCTAATCCCTAGAAATGCTGTTGCTTCTTGTGTTGGACTTATGTAACGAAAAGCCATATAGTCACAATGGGATGTACAAGACACTCCAAGCATCGCAGGAAGTATACATTTCACCCATCATCGGTGTTATTTAGGTGAGCACATCATTTCCATCCAATAAGAAATATATATGTATATTTGGTTGAATGCATATCCGTCAGTACTACGACTACTCCGTTCATTCCTCTCCTAGGATTGACTGTGAGTTTAGTATTAGATGTGGCTATGTCTTCCTTTTTACCGATTTTTTTACTACTCGATCGTTTCTTGTGACACAGAGTCAATCCGACGTGGGTTCTGTATCAAACTATCGTTTTAACTGACCGGCGGTACATGCGCAACGTCATCTCGATCGAGCCTTTTTGGTTGACTGAAGTCGCCCCTCACTTCTACCAGAAATAACGACTTTGACACTCCATGCTATGCTCCCTAATACCTATGTTTATGTTCATCTTTCGGGTATTAAAACAAGTCCCAGATGAAATTGCACATGTGAGGTATTCAGGCCATCTTAGCATTAACCCCGAGTTACGTTACAAGAGGATCGTACTTCGAAATACACTTGTAACAATTTGGCAATCTCATCATTTCTTAACATTCGGAAAAAGGCTTATTTCGAAAGATTCCTAAGTTATTCCTTTATTGTATATCTTAGACAGTGTTTTGAAAGTATGGGCGACGTAATCTTTTGGTTAATAATTGTCATAATTTATGGAATTGGTCGAAATGTGATAACAATAGCAACATTTTGTTTGAAAATGGGATGAACTGATGATATTAATAAAAGTTGCTAATTTTTCATAAGAAAGAAGGAAATATCCATGTCGGGCCACGTGGACTAACAATAACCATTATTTACGTGCAACAACAACTTTTTGTTAGCTGTTTTAAGCAAAGACTCGATTCTAACAATTCTTAGGCCCAATTTTAACAAAGACTAGTTTGGTAAATATGACAAATTATTATATTATTTAGTTAAATACATACGTTATTAAGTTTCGAAATTCTTTAACTAATTTCAATAAATCGGTCAGGTCGATTTTTCAATTTTAAAAAATGAAAAATCAATATTTAAATTATCAAATTCTAATCGCTTTAAAGAAAGTCGTTGTTTCGAACCCCTATTTTTATTTTTCAAATTTAGAAATCAGGCAGGTGAATTTTTTTATGCCTTAAAAATGTCTGTCAAAGCCAAGCGGGACGAGTCCAAGGCACAATCGTCCAAACTCCATCACTGCCTCATCGTTTAGGAAACTGTTCAATCTCTCCGCATTTGGGAATATACGGAGGAGTTGAGGGAGAAATGCAGGAAGGGGAAAGGGGAATATTGGCATTCCCACCTCCGACTCATCCCAGAAGTTGATATTAACTGTGAGAGGCTGAGGTGTTTACCAGAAGACGGCCTCCCTGACTCCCTGGAATCTCTCTACATTAGTCGATGTACGGAGGAGGAGTTGATGGAGAAATGCAGGAAGGGGAAAGGGGAATATTGGCATTCCCACCTCCGACTCATCCCACGAGTTGACATTGTGTAAGACGTTGTGTAAGATTTGCTATTAGAGGGTATTATTATGTGTTTTTGCTTCTATTTTCGTTCCTCTGTCTTAAGATAATAATTGTACAACTTTATGAAACATTTTTGAGGAACTCTTGAGTTATGTTTTTGTGAGTAAGCATTAGGATTAGTGATGAGCATCCCGGTTGCAGAAAGTTGGTGTTCTCGGGTACAAGACATGTCAGACCTTCAAAGGCTTCAAGGTCTTGGCCGCGCTACAGGAGGCGAGGCATTCGCGAATTAGCCTTGAGAAAAGTCAAGGTTTATATGTGTAGACGCATGGTGGCCAACACAGTGAGTTAATGACATCAAACGTTATGTAATTGGTTTGTTGTTTTGTACAGAAGCCTTTGTGATGAGCTGAGCATGTAGGACGGAAGCGGCTAACGTGCCGTTAACGGCACGTTACGTGGTTTGTACTAATTTCGACCCAAAATTAGTACAATGTACTAATTCGGTTAGTACATTTTGAAATTACTAATAATGTACTAACACTGTAGTTAGTACAGTGTACTAAGTGGAACTGTTCTTGTACTAGTAATGATTAGTACAATGTACTAATGGAAACTGTTCTTGTACTAGTAATGTACAAGTGTACTAATTGGTACGAAACAGGAACAGTAAAGTTTAGTACAGTGTACATATGTACAGTGTACTAGTGTACTAATTGGTACGAAACAGGAACAGTAATCGTTAGTACAGTGTACATATGTACAGTGTACTAGTGTACTAGTTGGTACGAAACAGGAACAGTAACGTTTAGTACAGTGTACATATGTACAGTGTACTAGTGTACTAGTTGGTACGAAACAGGAACAGTGACTATTAGTACACTGTACATATGTACACTGTACTAGTGTACTAGTTGGTACGAAACAGGAACAGTAAAGTTTAGTACACTGTACATATGTACACTGTACTAGTGTACTAGTTGGTACGAAACAGGAACAGTAAAGTTTAGTACACTGTACATATGTACACTGTACTAGTGTACTAGTTGGTACGAAACAGGAACAGTGACTGTTAGTACACTGTACATATGTACAGTGTACTAGTGTACTAGTTGGTACGAAACAGGAACAGTAAAGTTTAGTACAGTGTACATATGTACAGTGTACTAGTGTACTAGTTGGTACGAAATAGGAACAGTAAAATTTAGTACAGTGTACATATGTACACTGTACTAGTGTACTAGTTGGTACGAAACTTGAACAGTGACTATTAGTACAGTGTACATATGTACACTGTACTAGTGTACTAGTTGGTACGAAACTTGAACAGTTACGATTAGTACAGTGTACATGTACACTGTACTAGTGTACTAGTAAAAAAATAGTTAGTTGTAGTACAATGTACTAACTGCAGTATTAGTACATTACTAATAATTGCAAAATGTACTAACAGTGTCTGTTTACTCCTTCCGTGCCTCATTCCGAACCTGCCGTGATAGTGATATTATCAATTTGCCCCTAACGACGGCTTCCATACTAAAAGCTTTTTTTCTTCTTCTTTCATGACCACACAGCATCATCCCCATGGCTGGCTGGTATGTTGAGGGTTCAACGACGAGATTATGATAGACGGTTTTCACCCGGTAAGTTAATGCCTGGCCGAGATTAATATGGAAGCTCTTCACCCGGGAAGTTAATGCGATCAGTCAGAGCGGTTGACGTCCCTCCATGTTATTTGGAAGTGGTTGGTGGGGGAATATTAAAGTTTAAACTCCTGGGGTTGGATAAGATCGTCTTCCGTAGTGCAGTAACTCCCCGTTGTGCAGTAACTTCCGGTTGGTTTTGCCTTTGATCGTAAATTTTTTGTTTGATTGGTTTTGCGTTTGATGCAGAAACCCTTGGTAACCTCACAAGCATTCGCAGGAAAACGTGCAAGCGGCTGATCCTGTGGCCGGGCAATATTGGCTTGGGGTTTTCCAGATATGGCATCCGACGACGATACGGCGGAGTTTATGAGGATCATTTCGGGTATGACAGAGGAAAAGCTTATGGAGTCGACCTTCCATTCCGCAGCGGAGGTGGGAGAACTTTTTAGGATGTATGGGTTAGTTCACGGATTTTCTACTCGGAAAAGGGACAGAAGACGTAGGCGAGACGGGGAGTCTGTAATGCATAGCTGGGTTTGCTCGCGCGAGGGCCTTCTGAGACGTAGGTCCACTATTAATCTGCCATCGCGGGTTAGGGCGTCGACGAGGACAGGCTGCCCATGTGGAGTTAGAACCATTGTAGACTGTAATGGCCGATGGAGCATCGTGGCAGCGAATTTGAACCACAATCACGAGTTGGTGCCTGGGCCTCTGTCATGTTTCATGCGGGAGCGTCGATCCGTGTCGGACGAGGACATGGCTGTCGTGAAGAGAATGTTAAGCGTGGGCTTCAGGCAGTGCGAAATAATGCGGCTGCTGGTTTACGCTTCTGGAGGGCACGATCGCGTGGGCTTCTTGCTTAAGGACCTGAATAATCGTAAGCTAAGGGATGAAGGGGCTGACAATTACAGAAGGTTTGAAACAGGATATGCTTACCTACTGTCCAGACAGGGGTGCGATGAAGGCATGTCATTAGTGACATCCGTGGAGGCCGGCGAAATCGTGCGTATGTACTGGTCGGACTCGAAATCGAAGCTGGATTACGGAACATTCGGCGACGTCGTCGCTCTTGATTCGACCTTCAAGACAAACTCTTATGGGATGCAGATGGTCGTCCTTGTCGGCGTGAACCACCACCATCAGACTATTGTCTTCGGGGCGGCACTAATGCTATTGGAGACGGCAGAGGATTACAGGTGGCTGTTACGTACTCATTCCGAGGTTATGAGATCCAAGATACCAATAAGTGTTGTCACCGACGCAGATAGAGCGATGATTGCGGCAGTGCGAGAAACTTGGCCAACGGCAAGGCATCGTCTCTGCCTTTGGCATATGAGGCGGAATATTGTCCGTCGGGTGCACGATCCTGCGCTGCGTCGAACGATCTTCTCTTCGTGCACAAATCACGTCGAGAAAAGCAGAATGATAAGCAATATGACCTTGTGACCAGATTCGGGCTGCGCCGCAACCGGCGGTGCGGGTGCGTCGCCTGTCCTATCTTCGATTGGGTCCGTGGGTTCTCCTGCGATAAGCCTCCTCAAGCCCTCCACTTCTCGGGGGTCTAGCGGTTCCTCCGCGTCTTCATCAGTTGCGCGAACTTCATTCAGCGGTGGACCGAGCACTTGCGTCAATTTTGTGAGCGCCTCATTCAGCCTTCTTTCCAGTACTTCTGACCCCTCCTTCTCCTCCGGTGAATACCGGTCCGCGATATCAGCTTCGCGGTGCGAATCATCAAACCCTTCTGACTGCAGCATCGAGCCAACTTCAACGACCACCTTCTTCTTGTGTGGGTCCGATGGTCCCTCCATTGGTGCCTCCACCTGATCGGTGTCAGCGAGTCCAACCACTCCTTCACCCTCCAACTGAGACGCGGTACTATCGTCGTCACTATCCGCAGCCGCCGGGTCCACGCTCGGCGATTTCGACGGACGTGCTGTCGGCCGTGCTTTCCTCCAGACTGCCAAGTCTCGAAGTTGGTCTCGAACTTCCCGCACCTCGCTAAGCAGTGTCTGAAATTGCCACTTCAGGTCGAGCACCCCGTCTTCCACGCGTGCAACACGTTCAGCAAGTGCCTGTAACCACTACAAGTATAAATGTCCTACAAGTATATAACCATCGCTCCGCATTGCCCGCACCAATGATGTGGTGTTCGTTTACCTTGAGGTGGCTCAAAACTTCCGTACGTTCCTCTTTCTCGTCCGGTAAGATACGGGCCTCAGCATTAGGCGCCTCCACAGCAGTCTGTAAGTTATCAGGTAAGCAATGAAGACCAATTCATCCGAACTCCATATGAGGAATGGCATTTCTGGTGCGAACATTTCATACCTTCTCAACGTACGTGTCATCCGACATTCTGAAACATGCATGGAGTCTGGCGTCATCCCAATCGGCACAGAATGGGGCCCTTCTACCAGACATTGCAAGCGGTGATCCAGGCTTCGATACCTTGCAAGCATAAAATAACTGCACCGACATCGAAACAGATCATCGAGACAGTAACTCAAAGTCCAACTAAGTACACAGTAATATTCAACACAGAAGCAGATTTTCTCACGGTAAGCAGGTGCACGCATCCGCCTATGTAACGCGCTGCCCTTTTCCCCTGGAATGTCCTTACACTTTCGCACAACGTGTCTAACACGTGGGTCGCCCAATCGAAGGTTATGATTTCCCCGGTATCACTCGTTGCCAGTAGATATCCCCTTGGTATGTCAAAGGCTGTGCCCGGGCAAAGGTAGCATCCCAGGATGAATAATACTAACTCCGCTTTGAACAGTTCGTCCGTGTCCGTCCTGTCGCGCAACTTGTCCTCCACAGACTTCATGGAAATTCTTCCGAGTTTTATGTGCTCGCGTAGCTCGGGGTGAACATTCTCCAGAGACCCTTTCATCGGCACGGGCCGTCCGGTGCAGCGGACTCCGAGTATCGCTTCAACATCGGCAGGTCTGAACTTGTGCTCCACGTCGTCGATGACCATGACACGCCTCGCCGAGTCGAACGTTCTCAAGCATTGTCGCAATGCCCGATGGTTCATGTTTCGGCTTGCCAAGTGCAGCAGCCCCTCGAAGCCCATCTCCGTGACAACTGCCTTCCGTTGTTCATCGAATGAACTGAACAAAGCCCACAGCTTCTTCGGGCTACAGCGGGTGAAAATGTATTCCTACCAAAATACCAGACGGGGTTAGCAATAAACCTGGGGACTTGTTGAGAACGACCGGGACCTCACCTTATCCTGGGGAGGTGATGACTTCGGACGTTTACTAGCTGACTGAGGCGTCGCATCGCCTCCGAAGTCTTCGTTGTCGAAATCCTCGCGAATCTCTGGGTCCTCCATTTCCATCACTGACATACCCAAACCAGCAAAGGGGATCAAACGTTGCGCAGTCACGACGCACCAGCCTACTACACAACCAAAGCCGAGACTCCGAAATCGGACTGGCGCGAAACCTATCCAAAACCAAGGCCGACACACCCAAGCCGTAACCCCCGGGACAACGGGACCGGATAACCCCGACCGAAAACCCGTGCGACCACCCACCACAAACCCATACAACATCTCAACAAACGGGTCGTGTAAACCCAAGATCAGAGAACCCAAACCCGCAAACCCTAACGGTAGAGTTAACCCTAAACCCATCCCGCTGAACCCATTACAATCCCATTCCCTCCCCCTCATACCCACCAACTTACCTTTAAGTCGACGCAGGGTTCCCTTACAACGAAAGCGCAGATGGGATTCGATGTCCAGGGATTGGAGAATTGTTCACTTCGGGGAGTTGTATCTGCGAGATTCTGACGAGGCTTCGAGGGGAAGTCACCAAGACAAAAGGCGGATGGGTATGTCCAAAATGGTAAATTCACGCCTACCATTAGGTTTGGTTTTTGGCTCGGTTCTATTACGTTTGGTTTTGGTTTCATTAGTACAAATTACCAATCTACACTAGTACAGTGTACATATGTACACTGTACTAATCGTAACTGTTCAAGTTTCGTACCAACTAGTACACTAGTACAGTGTACATATGTACACTGTACTAATAGTCACTGTTCAAGTTTCGTACCAACTAGTACACTAGTACAGTGTACATATGTACACTGTACTAAATTTTACTGTTCCTATTTCGTACCAACTAGTACACTAGTACACTGTACATATGTACACTGTACTAAACTTTACTGTTCCTGTTTCGTACCAACTAGTACACTAGTACACTGTACATATGTACAGTGTACTAACAGTCACTGTTCCTGTTTCGTACCAACTAGTACACTAGTACAGTGTACATATGTACAGTGTACTAAACTTTACTGTTCCTGTTTCGTACCAACTAGTACACTAGTACAGTGTACATATGTACAGTGTACTAAACTTTACTGTTCCTGTTTCGTACCAACTAGTACACTAGTACAGTGTACATATGTACAGTGTACTAATAGTCACTGTTCCTGTTTCGTACCAACTAGTACACTAGTACACTGTACATATGTACACTGTACTAAACGTTACTGTTCCTGTTTCGTACCAACTAGTACACTAGTACACTGTACATATGTACACTGTACTAACGATTACTGTTCCTGTTTCGTACCAATTAGTACACTAGTACACTGTACATATGTACACTGTACTAAACTTTACTGTTCCTGTTTCGTACCAATTAGTACACTTGTACATTACTAGTACAAGAACAGTTTCCATTAGTACATTGTACTAATCATTACTAGTACAAGAACAGTTCCACTTAGTACACTGTACTAACTACAGTGTTAGTACATTATTAGTAATTTCAAAATGTACTAACCGAATTAGTACATTGTACTAATTTTGGGTCGAAATTAGTACAAACCACGTAACGTGCCGTTAACGGCACGTTAGCCGCTTCCATGTAGGACACCTCTTGAGGGCGAGGTCTGACACCCAACTAGAGGGCCTCCTAGAGTCAGTACTGTTCGTTTTGCGGATTTGTAGTGGATCGTGGAGCAAGCAACGAGGAATTGAGTGAAAGTCTCGGTGAAGCGCCAAACATTCAAGACACGACCTGTTGAGTTATCATTTGTGGTAAAGCTTTTGTGCTATCTGCATTATCTTTTGCAGGAGAGTCTTAATACCTTATGACATTATTTGTACTCGTAGAAGAGCCGTTGTGCCTTCTATCGTCACTAATGCTCTGTTTGGGCGTTTTCCCTCCTTATGGAAAACAAAAATGAATAGTGATATGATAACTCTATGGAAAAGTAAAATATTATATAAAATATAAATTCATAAGGAAATGACATAATTGCTCCCATTGATCTCGTATTAAATTTCAGTAACGAGGACATTTATGTCAAAGCAAGAAAAAGACAAAATACTATTTTTTTTCTTTTTATTCGCGGGATCGAGAACTTTTCAAATATTTTCTATAGTTTTCTATTCTATTCTTTTATAAAGAAACGGATCCAAACACAGCATAAAAGTCTTCGATACCGCATCCAATAAGAGTGAAAAGTGTACTTAAGGCTATTTATCGAACTACTACAAAACTCCGGTATATTTTTTTAGAAAAAAATATTCTTCGAACCAATTAGAACATTCATTAATTTGAAAAAAAAAAAGATATGTGATTTATGGGAAAACCAAATCCTATTGGCTCTTTTAAGTTTGACTTGCTTCCCAACGTAGTCATAAGGAGGGGATTGCACTTGCACTCCACAACGCGAAGATCGTCACAACTGTTAAGGCGAGTCTTCAGAAAACCTTTGGAATTAGTTTCATGGTGTGAATGCCCTTTGCCAGTTTTTCGCACCCTTCTTTGGGGTCATCCAACGCCATGCTAGCCGATTACATGGAGGGTATGCTGAAGCCGCTGGCCGCCCTCGCGGTGGTCTTCTTGGCTGTTTTCCTCTCCCGTTTCCAGAACCTCGGCATCGAGAAGGACATGCTTTACTCCACCTGCAGAGGCTTCTTTCAGCTCTCTGTCGTCGGTTTTGTCCTTGGGTTCATCTTCCGTCAGACCAACGATATCTGGATCCTCGTTGCCTATCTCTTCATGGTTGGCGCCACCTTTCCCTGCCTCTTTATCGGGATTATTACCGAACCTCTTGAACGTTCCGGACTGTTAACACTAACCTCCATGTGTAACAAATATTATGGAGAATTCTTCACAGTCCAACAACTAATGGTCATGAACACTATTAAATCGTCCCCCGATGATTACTATCGTTTTTAGTAGATATTGTGAGGATTCTGGGGAATGGTTTCAGGTATGCGTAGCGGGTCATACGGCAGGTCAGCGAGCAAAGCACGTGCCTAAGGGGAAGTACATAGCGGGGATTTCTATTCTGAGCGGGACGTCAGTCACGATGTCGCTGCTTCTGCTGCTCAAAGTCTTTCCCTTCACTCCCAGCTATGTGATTCCAGTCGCTGGAATGATGGTCGGGAATGCGATGACCTCTACTGGTGTCACCATGAAAAGGCTCCGAGACGATGTCAAGATGCAGAAGGACCAGGTCAGCCATCCGCTGTGGCCATAAATATGAGAGGGGCTAAGAAGTCTACTCTGATGTTGCTCTGTTCTGCATGTTGATAGGATCTTGGAAACATGAATTGGTTACGGCACACATTGATTTGACGAGACTTTCTAACTGTTATTTCATCATCTTAATATTAAGAAATTCACCGTGGTTTATTTTCCGCAACGCTTAGGGGTGTGTTTTGCGTAAATCTTTCATTATAGGTAGAGACAGCGTTGGCTCTGGGAGCGAGCCCCAAGCAAGCGACCATCTCGCAGGTGAAGAGAGCATTGGTCATCGGACTAACTCCCGTGCTTGACAGCGCCAAGACCGTCGTGCTTATCTCACTCCCCGGTGCAATGACTGGCATGATTATGGGAGGGGCTTCCCCGTTAGAAGCCATTCAGCTCCAGATCGTGGTTATGAACATGACAATTGGAGCATCCACGGCCAGTTGCATGATGTCAACATTCCTATGTTGGCCAAACTTCTTCACCTATGCCTATCAGTTGGAAACCAAGGTCTTTGATGCAGAGTGAGAGCGCTGCCATCTCGCCTCTTTCATAGAAGTTCGACCCCAAATCGTCCGTCACTTTTTTACCCCCTCCTGTTGGATCCCAGAACAAAGTTGATAGTTTAATTGCCAAGAAACTGAGATGAGTAGAAAAGTTGATAGTTTTTGAAAACTTTCATGTGACGGAGAACAACTATGACATATAAAAGCTCAAGCTAGACTAGAGCCCAAAGATGAGGCAACATGTCATTCTCGACGGCCACCGGAGTTCCTTTTCCAACCCCTTTGACGGACTGCAGTACACTGCTTTTATGGTGTTTCTACAGTGACAGCACGCCTTCTTGTTGAACCTCTTCTTCTCGATCCTGTACAACGACTTAAAAGACATCTTCCTCGACAAGGCAGAAATACGGATGATCCGACATAAAGCAGCAAACAAAGCTAAGGGGTGGGTCTTTCCACAGGAGAGACGAGATTATTCTTCCAGGGGTGGAAGCTTCCATCCGAAGTTTCGTACTGTTTTACGAAATATCCTCGAAGTTTTGGCGTTTCGTACCTTTTTACGAATAATTTCGTATTTTATGAAACTTTTACGAATAAATTTCGTATTTTACGAACGAGTACGAATAAGTTCATAAAAATTTTGTAAAGTATGAAACTCGTTCGTTTAGCACGTTATGAAACATTTACGAACGAAAGTACGGATAGGTACGTAAAATTTGCGTGAAGTACGAAAAAGCTTCCCCGTCGAAGAATAGCCTCTGTACCCTAACATTAGCCCAGTAAACTCGGACAATCCGTAGGAATGACCGCAGATTTGATGAGGTATTAAACATTGCAGAAATCCAATTAGCTTCGACTATCTCAAAAGTTTAACGTATAAATTTCAGGAACCCACGAACTGAATGATGAGTCTATCAAATCAAAATTAAACATCAAAGAACACCTTTATTTGGTTGCAGCCCTTATTGCGGAAGAGCTTGTAGATTGCTGACTCCAAGAGGAGTGCAGCTACCGTGGCTGCGGCCAAGGAATCTCGGAGTTCTGACAGTAATGCTGGGGTCTGCTGCGGCATGGGCTAGGGCACGCCCATTCACGGCAGGGGCTGCGACGGAGGCGGTTGGTCTGGGATCTGCCGGCGTTCAATTCCTTTGGGCCGGAGCAGTCGAGGACGGCTGGAAGAACGGGGAGGTCGCCATTGGTTGTCGGTGCCGGAGTGCTATTCTAAGCAGGCAGCTAATTGCTGATTGCTGCCGCCGCAAAGGGAGGATAACTCGTGTATGTTAAAACTGGGCTCCGCTGGTCTGAGCCGGAGGCGCTGTAGCTGGGATGAGACGCCCTGCTGTCGGGAACAAGGGCAATCTTCTGGAAGTTCTGCTGCGGCTGGATTGGGGGATGTCCAATGTGCTGGGGATCTGGCGTGAAGGGAGCGCCATTGGAAACGGCTGGTGTTGTCTGTTGGGGGATGCTGAGGGCAGCAAGGATCGGGGCAACCAGACCCTGGAGTCCAATGTGACTACTATCAACCGGCTGAAGATAAGATGAAATCGCATCATCTGGGAATGATGCAGCTGCTTCGACCCGAATAAGCTTCGGAAGGTTCCTTAGCTGCCAGGAACTTGCGCAGGCCGAAGACAGTATTCTAGCGCACGTGTTGCAACATCTAGGAATCGTTGATCCGGAACCAGCGTTGCCAAGAGCTCGGTGCAGCTGCCGGAATTGTGGCTCGGAGAGCACTAGGGAGGAAGTTGAATTTGGCAGCACGGCGAGGCCGGAGCAGCCTGGATGGAGCTGTTCGAGGTATGGAATTCGCTGTTGGCTTCAGGCTGGGAGCTTGGCTGAAGCTTGGGGGAAGTCTCTGTCCCAGGTAGCGACCTGGGTGATGGAGGAGGTTGGAGTTTGTCTGTTTCGACCATTGCCCAAGATATGGAGAGAAGGTTGAGGAAAGGAGAGGAGGGAGGGAGGCTATGGCTCAAGGAGAAGGGGTAGGGGCTGAACGTCTGGTTTAGTCCATGGAAGGAGGAGATATGGAGAGGAGGATCTCTTTGGGAAGAAGGCAGGCTGGCCGCAGATCTTGGTTAGAGGGAATGCCGCAATATTTTGCTGAACTTGCTGCAAATGGGCTGAGTCGCATTCTCCATGCTGTTGGGGGAAGTTGGGAAGTGCGGCCAATGAAGGATGTTGGATAGAGGACTAAGGCCAGTGTCGGCTTGAGTCGGGAACTGATGGGGATTGATGGTGTGCGAAGAAGGCAGAAGAACCCCAGGAGAACGGGATGTCCGTTGCCTACTGGCGTGACGTTATGTGGTCTGTTGGCGTTGATTCCAGCATTCCTTGCAGTACCGCAACTATTGTTTCTAGTAAATAACATAACGAGGTGTTCCTGAATATGACCAGGCTTGGTCCTCGCATTTCCATGCCAGTTACCATGGTGAATGAGCGAAGTTAGAGCTGGTTGTTCCATCCTTGGATTGCAGGTGATGCCAGCATTGCCGGTGAGACTGCCGTCTGCGGGTAAGCCAGTCGAGCCGGAGGAGGGCCGGTGGGATAAACAGGATTTGTCGCTGGTAGCATCCGGGAGGCTAAGGCTAGCCTTGAGTTAATGAGTCCAAACCTATTTTTGTTTGTTTGTGTAGGATGAATGAATGAACAAGGGAAGACTCTCGGGAAGACGCACAGAGAGTCTTTTGGTCAGTTGGTTCAATTCAATGCCACCGTGAGAAAACGTGTGAGGAAGACGAACCATTCCAGAGAGATGAAATGGATTTCCTCTCCCCCGTCCTCAACTTAGTCGGACACCTCCTCCTCGACGAGTATTCCCGGATCCACGGCATCTCCGACAAGCTCCAGGTCTGGGCTGAGAAGCTGCCTGGGATCCAAGCCCTGCTGGACTCTGCAGAGGAAAAGCAGATGAGCAATGACCCTGCTACAATTCAGTGGCTCGCTGACCTCAGGGACGTCGCCTACGACATGGAGGACCTGCTCAACCACATCTCTGTCGACGCCAAGCAGAAGCCATCCAAGAAACGTCCTTTCTGCCTGATCTCTAGATTATCTCAGTTTTACCCAGGCACCCTGATCTCTCGTCATCGTATGGCCAACGAGATCGAGGACATCGACCGAAGATTGGAGCGAGTCCTCAGCCGCATGAGAGTTTTCCTCCTGCCGATGATGTAGACAGGAGTCACCATCTTCCTTCATCCCTCTTGAGGTTGTACATTGGGAAAATGGAGAAGTTGGAGAGGATGGGTGGGGGACTCATGCACCACCCCAGTCGAAGTGCTAAAGTTTGGAAAATTTCGTTACTTTGGGAAGAGAAGCAACCTGGATAATAACAGCAGTGGAAAACATGAAAATTTCAAAACTCTTTTTTTAAAATGGTATGTAACTTTGTAATGTTTCTAATATATGTAAACCTGTAATATGAAATATGTAATGATCCGCTGTTTAAATACCAACGAAACTTGTTCAGTCGGTACGAGAATGCGCTCGAAGTAGACTCGGGCGAAGTCCTCGAGTCATGGGAGCAACATTTGTCGGTCCGATGAGACTAATGGCAATCCCTTGTACTCTTTCTTGATGTATTTTGTGAAGAAACTGAATACGATTGAAGATGAATTTAAACAAAGACTCACTCGACGAGAGAGGGGGGAAAGTATTCTGGGTTGGTTTGGGTTGGATGCAACCAAGAAAGAGCGAGGAGGACAACTCAATCATGGTGTGCCGACAAAAAGCAGATATGTACCGACATATGAATCCACTTCTTGCGAAAAAGGGCCAAAGTCTTTTTTTTTTTTTGGGGGGGCTCAATTTCCCAAAAGAACTCGCTTCATTAATAATTTAATGGAATCCAACTGGAATCCACCCACTTCATTAATAATAAAAATTGTCCGACTTTAAGAATGAAATCAATTAGTCCATAATTTTGTTAATAAAACTTGTCAATATTATTTGATTATTATCAATCAAGCCTATCTTTGTTTGTTTGTGTAAGATGAATGAATGAATAAGCGACGACTCTCTCGGGTTAAAAAGTCTCTGGTCCGTTGGTACAAGTGTGAGGAAGACAAGCCATTCCTAAAGAGAAGAAATGGATTTCCTCTCCCCCATCCTCGACCAGGTCCGCTCCCTCCTCCTCAATGAGTATTCCCGGATCCACGGCATCTCCGGCAAGCTCCAGCTCTGGGCTGAGAAGCTGCCCGGGATCCAAGCCCTGCTGGACTCTGCCGAGGAAAAGCAGATGAACGATGATGACCCTGCTACTGTCCAGTGGCTTGCTGACCTCAGGGACGTCGCCTACGACATGGAGGACCTGCTCGACCATGTATCTGTCGACGCCAAGCAGAAGGCATCCAAGAAACGTCCTTTCTCCCTAATCTCCAAATTATCTCAGTTTGATCCACGCACCCTGATCTCTGGTCATCGTATGGCCAACGAGATTGAGGACGTCGACCGAAGATTAAAGGCTGTCCATGACCAAATTCCCTCGCTCCAATTAGTCCGGAACTCGAGGAGCGAGTCCCGGGATGATCAGCCCCGTTTCAGAACCACATCCCTGCCCGAGCCCAAGTTTGTGGGCAGGAAGACGCAAATGAAGGAGCTGCTTGCTCGGTTGACCAGATCTGAAGGAACCCGTGGCTCCGTCCGACCCTTTACCGTTGTTTCGATCGTGGGGATGGGGGGACTCGGTAAAACTACCCTTGCACAAGAGTTGTTTAATCACGAGTCCTTGAAAACTGCGGACTTCGCAGTCAAAGCCTGGGTCTGTGTCTCCGAAGTCTTTGACATGGCCGCCATCACCAAGGGCATACTGGACCAGGTAGCCCCGTCTTCGTCCAGTGCGGAGAAGGATCTTAATCAGCTTCAGAATTCTCTGAAAGAGAAGTTATCTAGAAAGAAGTTCCTCATTGTGTTGGATGATGTCTGGAATGATAACTACGACGAGCTCGAGTCTCTGATGAAGCCCCTGTATTCCGGGAGTGAAGAAAGCAGGGTTCTAGTCACTACAAGAAATATCGACGTCGCTAGACGGATGGGTGATCGTGATCCAGAGCAGTTGGAATTGTTGTCTCCAAAGGATTGCTTGTCTCTGCTCGCCTATCACTCCATTGGGGAAGAAAACTTTGAACAACATCCTAATCTTCAAGATATTGCCGTTGAATTGGCAAACAAGTGCAAGGGGTTGCCTCTTTCTATTAAGGCAATCGGAGGGCTGCTGCGGTTTGAAAGGGACGATGAACAATGGAAGCGAGTGCTAACTCGCGGTTGTTGGGACAGAGAAGGAAGGATCCCTCCGGCATTGAAGTTAAGCTACATCCACCTTCCCATTCGCTTGAAAAGATGTTTCGCAGCTTGTGCGTTATTCCCAAAGGATTACGTATTCGACCAAGACGAGTTGATTCGACTTTGGATCATACAGGGTTTATTGCAAAAAGGGACCACGAGAACCTTCCGAGAGGTAGGGATGGAAAATATTCGTCGATTGGAAGCCTTGTCGTTCCTTCAGAAAGCAAGGTACGACAAGACCCGCTACTCAATGCACGATCTCATCAATGACCTCGCGAAATCGGTTGATGCCTGCTCATATTTCAGCTCGGATGAGCGTAAAGAAGGCTTCACCCCCAGTGAAGTGTCTCTTGATAAAGTTCGTCATGCGGCAATGGTTACTAAATGGCATGAAATGTATCCTTCGAGGAGGCTTGACGTGTATCGTACAATGAAGAAGTTAAGAACGTTTATGCCATTCCAAATCTCAAAAGTCCCAAAGCCATCAGTCTTTGTCTCCGAGGATGTGATACAAGAGTTGATCGTGGATATGAAGTGCCTCAAGATGTTATCGTTACGTTACTTTCAAATTACGCAAGTGCCAGACTGGATTGGAGAATTGAAACTCCTGCGTTCGGTCGATTTTTCACATACAAATATTCAAATGCTGCCGGAATCGATATGTGACTTGGTGGAATTGCAGTCTCTATTACTTCGAGGGTGTGAGGATCTTACGAAGTTGCCGAGAAACATTCACAAGCTGACCAATCTTCTCCACCTCGACATAACCGGCACAAAAAATTTGCAGGAGATGCCGTCGAATATCGGCGATCTAACCAATCTCGAGATACTTTCAGACTTTGTCGTGGGAAAAGAAGTCGGTCAAGAGTTGAGGCAGTTGGGACCACTCGGATGCCTTCAACGGGAATTGCACATTCATAAGTTGATGGATGTAGTCGATGTCGAAGACGGGAGAATTGCTAATCTGCCAGGAAAGGAAGCGATTCTTGAATTAAGCTTGTACTGGGGATCAAGTTCTGAAATTTCTCATGAAGATGACCATCAATTCAAGATCCTCCACCATCTGCAGCCTCCGAGGAGGACTGAATCCCTTGCTATCGGTGGATATGGGGCCAAAAGATTTCCATCCTGGTTTGATAATCACTGTTGTATGAAAAATGTATTGAGCATAACCTTGACTGGTTGTACAAGTGTGGTTTTGTTGCCACCCTTTGGACAACTTCCCAGGTTAGAAAGGTTGGACATCAGTGGTCTTGGAGCGATATCTTCCATAGGTCCTGAGTTTTACGGGTCTAGAAGGCCATGTTTCCAGTCATTGACGAGCTTGCACTTCAAGGACATGGGCGCCTGGGAGAAGTGGACGTACCATGGAGAGGATGAGAACGACCAGCCATTCCCCTGCCTTCACCACCTTAACGTGAGGAAGTGTCCCAAACTAAAAGGAGGGTGCACACTTAGCCTTCCATCCCTCGTCAAAATTAATATTGATGGCTGTGATGGGAGATTTTTGAAATGTCTGGCAGGCCTTACTTCGATGAACAAGATGGTAATTAGGAAAATCCAGGAGCTGGTTCACTTTGAGGGGAGTTTGTCGACCTCTTGGGCTGCGCTCGAAGTGATGAATATTATGGAGTGTCCTCGATTTAAGTCCTTTATGGAAGGGCATAGAGGGAAACAAGTTCCACCTAAGCTGAAGGTTCTTCAAATAAGTGGTTGTGGAGAGATAGAGAAGCTACCGGACGATTTATTTGGGCTTACATCTCTTATTGAGATGAGTGTTAATGATTGCAAGAAGTTATGTTCCTTCCCCAGCGGGGGACTGCCTGCTTCGTTGAGAAGATTGAAGCTTCAAGGCTGCCCAAGCCTGCCCCAGTCACAACTGATAAGCAGCGGACTTCTGGAATCTCTCGAGGACGTTTCTCTTAGTAATCTGGGTGGATTCGTGTCGATTTCGGAATTAGTCGATGTTGGCAGTCCACTGATTCGGTCTCTGGGAAGATTGAAAATTAGTGATTGCAATAGCCTCACGACATTCCCGGACGGCTTGCAACACATGTCCGCCCTCTCCCATCTTACCCTCGGTAATTGCCCAGCACTAGAGATGGAGATATTCCCTTCACTCCCGTGCAACCTGTCCAGGTTTGAGCTTGACAGTTGTCCAAAGGTGAAGTCTTTGCCTCATGACATGCACCACCTCACATCCCTCAAAAGTCTGCTTATTTTCCACTGCAACGACATCACGAGGTTAGCACCGAGAGGAGGTATGCCTCCTAGTCTGGAATTTCTTTGGATTGCGGGATGCAGAAATCTGAATCATCCAATTGAGGAGTGGGGGTTGAGGGGCCTCACCGCCTTACGAGATTTGATGATTAGGGGTGAGATGGGGTGCGTGGATGAGATGGTGTGTATTCCTCCTCCTGCTGATGATGATAGAGAATGGAGTCGCCTCCTCCCTTCGTCCCTCGTCAATTTGGATATTGGGGGTATGAAGAAGTTGGAGAGGGTGGGTGGGGGACTCAGACACCACCTCACTTCACTTCAAACTTTGCATATTTGGGACTGTCCGAGGCTGAGGTGTTTACCAGAAGACGGCCTCCCTGACTCCCTGGAATTTCTCTATATTAGTGGATGTACGGAGGAGGAGTTGATGGAGAAATGCAGGAAGGGGAAAGGGCAATATTGGCATTCCCACCTCCGACTCATCCCAGATGTTGATATTAAGTAAGATGTTGTTTAAGATTTGATATTAGGGTGGTATTATTATGAGTTTTTTCTTCTACTTTTGTATCCTCTGTCTTAAGATAATAATTGTACAACTTCACGATCCTCCCACTCGTCCCAGTAATTATGAACAAACGAATTTATTTCCAAATTCAAGATGAATTTAACTTTCTTATCCCTACCAGATCCATATTATCTTTCTCAAACTCCTTTTTTTAGATTTGTCGGAGTTGTAAATAATATCTTATGGATGGATATATTGAGAAATTATTAAAAGTTAATGAAATATATTAATTATAAGAAGGGTGAAAGTTTAATCTTACATATTAGGAAACTATTCAATTCGTCCTTTTGAGGGGTTGGAAAACCTTCTCAATATATATAATAAAATATGTAATTTTATTTCTCAAATTATAAATTCTTAAATCGGTTGACATGAAGAAGAGCATAACCAGTGGTGGTGGAGCCATGAGGACCGGAGGTAAACATGGGTCGATGCTAAAATCCAGTGTCTATAAATCTCGAGAGTTCAGGCATAGTATGAAAGCATATACACATATCTGAATAATAAAACACATGTAGAAAAAAGCGCGCACTTGTCTGAATAGAATCGTCGATATGTCTGAACAATTGTCAATGTTGGTGGTTACATTTCCGAACTCATGGGAGTCCCGGACACGGGATTTTAGCCGTGTCCGATAAACATGGCCCCGTAGCTTTTAGGGATAATTGAATTTGACCCTCCAAGCCATTGGATAGCTCAATTCGGCCACCCTCAAGAAACATTTCTGGCTTTACCGCTTAGTGTAGCTACATTTTGGCGGCCGATAGCAAGGTCAATTACGCAGCATACTTCACGCACGGTAAATACAGTGGAAGTAAAAAAGAAACAAAGACTCTTCGCTCTGGAAGAGAGAAGTCGGATCCGAACATGTCGGAAATCTCGAGCAACTGGTGCTCGCAGGTTTGTTGTATGGTCGCCGTATGAATGAAGAAAGACAGGAGAAGGTAGGGGATAGATACCCTTAAGCGGAAGCACTTACGGATTCATATACCATGTAAAGGCCGAATTCCTCAATTCGAGGAAAGATTCGCACTGAATTCGGGAAAAGATTCACGTACCACGTCAAGGTCGTGAGAGTTGGGAAACAGGCAAGTTTCCATAACCTATTAGTGGCGGCTTATCCAGCCTGGCGAGAGAAGTGGGGGATATGTTCCGCGGGCGAAATGCCTTCTTCGCCCTAGAAACGGACAAATTCAAGCACATGCTATCCCCTTGGAAAATGATAGTCCCGGTCGATGTTGTCATGGTAAAGAGCTCAATAGAGTTCAACCTCGTTCATATCGTTTGCTCCAAGAATCGCTTGTTCAACAACTCGGGCCAAGTAATCCCTATTTCGGGCATGAGACCACGTGGAGCCATCGCCTCCTGCATAGCCATGCCTCTTCCACGCACGGTTTGGAGAATGTACACAGAGTGTCGATGATCCTCAAGAGGACAAAAAAGCTCGTTCTTACCAGCCACCGAGATCTGTAGCCCAAAATTTCTGTTGCTAAACATTATGATTTACCATAGACGTGGGGAGTCGTCTGCTTCCACCCTCCTATTCAGGAGGAGACAACTTCATGCAAACATGAGCCCGGCCAGCTTGAGGGATCCGTTGGATGAGAAAGTATATTGAGGGTCGGGAAAAATCAACCGTGCAGCGGCTCCATCTGTTCGACGGCCCTCTTGTTTTTATTTTCCCTGGGCTGTAGATTTCATCTCATTGTTAGTGTCTTCCATGTTGGCATGGGACGTAATCTCCGAAATTATAATCTACGTATCTCCTTGACTCTACGAGTATCATTATTATTTGTTTAACGAATTTTATGAACGTCGGTTGGCCGTGATTAAAACTTAATAAGTGGTGAGTGTGTCGGGCTGATAGGCTAATTTTGGGGATCTACGAACCTTACAAAATTACATTATGTGAATAGGCATGAAATAAATTTCATGAATGAAATGAAGAATCCGTATTCCTTAAAGAACTTCCGAATTTTCGTCTCAAATATAAGTTAGGCATCTTCTTTTTTTTTAAGAGAGACTTTTTGTGCTTTGGACATATAGACGTAAAAGTAAAGCAAAGCAACGAATGAAATGTAATAAAGAGGCCGTCATAAGGGACACGACGACGACGACTCTTTTTCAAGGGCTGCACAACTGTTTTGTCTGGTAAACAGATGTGCGTGAAGTCTACATGAACTCAAGCAAATGCTCTGTTTAGGGAACGCGTTGTGCATTTGCATGCTCAAGCTTTTTACTACTACACATTTTGGATAACTCTCATTTTCTTCTCACTTTGAGGAAATCAAGTACAAATGACAGACTTTTGTGTTTTGGATGTATAGCCCAAGTTCGTGGGCCGGGAGAAGCAAATGGAGGAGCTGCTTGCTCGTTTGACCATATCCGAATCAGCAACTGGCAACTCCGCCCGACCCTTTACAGTCGTTCCGATCGTGGGGATGGGTGGACTCGGCAAAACTACCCTTGCACAAGAGTTGTATAATCATGAGTCCTTGAAAAATGTGAACTTCGTAGTCAAAGCTTGGGCTTGTGTTTCTGACTTATTTGACCTGTCCGCCATCACCAAGAGCATACTGGACCAGGTACCCCCGTCTTCGTCCTGTGCGGAGAAGGATCTTAATCAGCTTCAGAGTTCTCTGAGAGATAAGTTATCTGGAAAAAAGTTCTTCCTTGTGTTGGACGATGTTTGGAACGATAAGTATGAAGAGCTTGAGTCCCTGCTAAAGCCCTTGTATTCCGGGAGTAAAGGAAGCAGGATTCTACTCACAACAAGAAACTTTGAGGTTGCTAGAATGATGGGTAATCGTGATCCGAAGCATTTGGAATTAATGTCGTTGGAGGAGTGCTTGTCTCTGCTTGGTATCACTCCATAGGTGAGGAAAACTTTGAAGGCCACCCACACCTTCAGGAGATTTCCATTCAACTGGCGAGAAAGTGTAAGGGGCTACCTCTTTCTATTAAGACGATCGGAAGGATGTTGCACTTCCAAAGTGACGATGAACAATGGAAGCGAGTGTTAACCCACAATTCTTGGGACAGAGAGGGGGGAAAGATCCCTCCCGCTTTGAAATTGAGCTACGTCCACCTTCCCATTCACTTGAAAAGATGTTTCCCAGCTTGTGCATTATTCCCAAAGGATTACGTATTCGACCAAGACGAGTTAATTCGACTGTGAATCATAGAGGGTTTGTTGCAAAAAGGGACTGCCCAAACTCTCCGAGAAGCGGGGCAGGAAAATCTTTGTCGGTTAGAGGCCGTCATTCCTTCAGAAAACAAGGGATGATAAGAATTTCTGTTCAATGCATGATCTTATCAATGACCTCGCAAAATCGGTTGATGCCCACTCATACTTCAGCTCTGATGAGTTTAAAGAAGGCTCCACCTCTTGCAAAGTGTTTTTCCTTGACAATGTTTGTCATGCGGCAGTGGTTACACAGTTTTATGAACATTGTCGCTCGAAGAGATTTGAGGTGTTTCGCTCAATGATGAAGCTGAGAATATTTATGCCATTTCAAATCTCAGAAGAGCGAGAGCAAATGCCCTTGTTTCCAAGAAACATTCACAAGTAGTAAAGAACTTGTTCGCAGTAGGAGATTTTTTTTTTGGAAAGGGTCGTTTGGTAGATTAAAAATAAACAAGGAAATAAAATTATCAAAGTTCACAGGCCAATAATTTAATTAATGGCGGTGATTATATATTATTGATAAAAAATTATGTATAATAATAAGATGATTATAATAATAATAAAGCCCTAATTGAAACTTTTATATAATCACAGGAGGAGCTGCAGGCAGAGTCCGAAGGGCAGGGACGACGACGGTATTAGGCCCGAGGATGCCAGTTCAGCAGGGATGGCCACGTCAGCAGAGATGAGACGGGTCGGTGCTGGGACTAGAGTGGGCCCGGTAGGTGGGCCCATTATCCGACCGAGCGGGCGGCAACTTTTCCAGCTGATTTTCCGACTGTCCACCTCTGCTCCTGGAGCTTCTTCCGGGGTGCCTCCGGCATCAGATGCTGCTGCTTTTGACCGTGTTCTGCCTCCTATATCCTTTGCTGAGATAATTTGTTCTTTTCGTCTGGATGTGAGGCGTGTTGATGTCGCTTTTGGTCAGATGGGAGGCTGATTATGCCGTCAGAGGTGGCATAGGAGGGTAAGCGTCTGTGGAAGAATACACTAATGAGATATATTATTGGTCGTCGCTTGCCTATTGATATTATCAGTAGGACAGTTCGCCTTCTTTAGGACAAACAGGGGCTTACTGATGTTTGCGGAGAAGGGTCTGGCATGTTCCTCATGCATTTTGCTTTTGATGAGTCTTTTGATGCCATTTTGGAGAGGAGCGATTGGCATGTTGTTGGCATTCCGATGGTGCTCAATACGTAAAGGCACCCTCAAACTGTTTGCAATATATTGTACTCCAGGACAATGAAAAAACTCAACAGGGATACTTTTCAATCTAACCCAGGAAAGATCTTTGGCTCAACACCATCCACATAAGTCTGAGTCCAAGAGCATCATCAAAATGCCAACAACATACCAATTGTACCTCTCCAAAATAGCATCAAAAGACTCATTAGAAGCAAAATGCATTAGGGAACATACATGCCATACTCCACAAACATCAATAAGCCCTCGTTTGCCCAAAAATAAGCGAACTGTCCTATTGATAATATCAAAAGGCAAGCGACGACCAATAATATATCCCACCAGAGTATTTTTCCATAGACGCTTACCCTCATCTGCCACTTCTAATGGCATTATCATGCTCTCATCTGAACCAAAAGCGACCTCAACTCGCCTCATCCCCGGATGGAAAAAACGAACTGCCTTAGCAAAGAATCTAACAGGTAGAACATGGTCAAAGGCAATAGCATCTGACGCCGAAGACACCCCGGAAAAAGTTCTACGAGCAGAGGAGTACGGCTGAAAAGTAGGCGAAAAATCGGCCGAAAAAGTCGCCGGCTTGCTGTTGACCGGTCTAAGTGAACCGAGCCGAACCGATCTGAGTGAACCGATTCGGTTAAACCGGTTTAACTGGCCGGAGAACATCGTTGGCCGGTTGTCGGGGAGCTCGTTGACCGGTCGGTGGTCCCTTTGACGGCTGTTGAGCCGCCAACCACCAGGCCCAAGTCAGGCCCACCATCGGGGCCCAATCCGAACCCACCTACCAAGCTCAACACCGGCCCAACCCATCTCTGCTGACCTGGCCATCCCTGCTGACCTGTCATCCACGTGTGAATGATGTGGTGGATGACATTGCTGATGACGTGGCCACCTGAAACCCTAGCCGCTGCCCTTGCGCTTCCCCCGTCGTTCCTTCTCTTCGGACTCCGCCTGCAGCTTCTCCGGTGCTCCAAACGAGATATACAATATACCAACCGAAAGCTCTCGAGACGAGGAATACTAAGGAAGAAAGCGTGCCTCGATTAGTCGTCAACACCGCCCGGTGATATACTGTGCGCCCCAATCCGAGATCGGGCGTGACCGGAATCACCGGTCAAAGTTTCGGCGATTCAAACCCGTTACCCAAAAAACCCGAAACTTCGAACGCCAATAACTCCCAATCCCGTGATCCGATTAAAACGCATAGTATGTCATTGGAAAGGTCTCGAGAAGGCGATTCCAACGACACCTCATCCACCCCGAACAGAGTCCGAACGCTCCCACTAGCGGCCGGTCAAAGTTCTGCCCCCCAAATCTTTAGAGAGATGTTCTCCCTTAAAAAGAGAAACAGCAAAACAAGGGCTAAACAAGATTTTAATTTCGATAGTTTTATTATGAGTCGTAGAGTCTTATAATGGCTCTAATAGGTTGTATTAAAATTTGAATTTGGAAAAACTCTTAAAAAATTCTCGAAATTATTTCAAAATCCATTTAAAATTACTTGGAATTCCAAGTAATTCCAAGTTGACTTTTGGCAAAAAATTAATTTAATCCGAACATTTAGTTGCAGTTTCGTTTAGTTCAGAAAAAAAATGCTGATAACATATGAGTGACGATCAAAGAGGGCGGTATACGAAAATATTTTATAATCAAGTATTATTATTCACGATTAAGTGTATCTTAGGAGGGGTTTAATTATGCTGACGTGACGGGTTATCGCCGACTTTTAGGTATGAAATGTTTATGGGTTATCTAATTATTAATTCACACTGAAACCGATAAATATATATATATATATATATATATATATTTCAAAGAAATTAGTGCAATAAAATAAACAATAAGATTAGGGGAAAGATGATTAATGTCTAAAATGAAGGGATTATTGTTACGATAGAATCAAGGATTTTCTTTTCATTGGGATGATGGAAGTCTAATTTTAGGAGATCTGAGTGACGCCGTTGTTGATGTTCTTACCGTGCCGGAAGAGTACGGTGCACTCCGGCAGCTCCCCCAGGTCAGAGAACATCAACTCGTCCTCTTCCCTCATCGGGAAGAACATCGACAAGTCTGTTTTCCCGACCACGCTCTTCCCTTCGCTCTTCACGGAGTAGTGATGATCGTAGTAACCTTGCCCGTAAATCGGGCTCTCCAGTATAGTGGTGGACCTTTTGGTTCGCATGTCCATGAACCACCCAAACTCATCCGCCGCGTCGAGCTCAGGCGATCCCAAGCCCGAATCAATTACCTCTGCTGTTTTCTCCTCGTGCCCCCCTGGTTCTGACTCTGGCTCGGGGCTCGAGTGCGCGTTGGTGTTATCGGGAATTTCCTCCTCGTGGCTGGTGGAGCTGGTAGTTGGGGGGTTCTGGTAGTTTTGGTGGCGGTGGTTGTTCTTCCGGACCGGCCAAGGGTGGTTGTGCTCGCAAGAGTAGGTGATGACTAGCATGGTGGGGTCATCACGGCTCCGCTCCACCTGCTTCCTCGCGGGGCACCCTTTCGAGCTACTACACCGATAATATCCCCTGCATAATCCGACATAATTTAACTCAATGACACCTAGGTATCATCGTTTCATCTTGCAAAGACCTGCTCGAACACTTACCTCGGATATGGCGAGCCCTTGATCGGCTTTTGGCCGTACTTCCTCCAAGCCCATGAATCAGAAGGCGGATGCGTGCCATCTCCCTTAAATCGCGTCCCTTCGGAATCCTTGATAGGTATCGAGACAACCCTCTTTTGCGTGGCCTTCCGACTACGATTTTCGCCAAAATTAAAAACAGCAAAACATAGTCACTCCTTGGCCGCCCCCTTTACTTGATCGGAAATAACAAGTCTAATTTACCGATCGGAATCACCTCTTTCTATGCGAAGGGGGCGTTTTGGAAGTGGCCTTTGTGATCTCACTCAACGAGGCGAATTGAGTAGGCGACCCTGGCTGGCTTTCCGGGGAATTATCCTCTTGCTCACTAGAAAAGGAACCCCCGCCAAATCTCGCGTCCATTCCTGAGATCAACAGGGAGTAGCTTCCTGACACAATATACCCCTCGGAGGCTTCAAGTCGTGGAAGGGAGACGAATATGGTTTCGGCCGACGTGACGGAGAAAGAAGAAGAAGAAGAAGAAGAAGAAGGAGAAGGAGGATGAGGAGGAGGAAGAGGGAGGAGGGAAGTAATTAATGGTGGAAGAAGATGAAGATGAAGATGAAGCCCAACCTTACTTTAATGAAAGAACTTTTAATATAATGTAATCCATCGAATGATAACATATTCTTTGCAAGTTATTTAAATGGAACATTATATTAGTTTTTATTAGAGAACGTGCGAGCAAATGTGGTTACAAAGTCCACCCTTTCTAACATCACGAATACAATATCTCTTCAACTATTATAAAAAAAAAAAAAAAGAAATTCAACATCGTGTCGTGTTCATCGTGCATTACTAATACATATAATTTAGATAATTTCAAATTTTGATACATAATTGGTGGCGAATAATGTTGTTATTTAATTTTGGTGTGAGTGTGTGTGTGGGGGTGGCCTACTTCTAGGGGAGGCCACCAAAAGAGAATTATCTCATTTGCATCTAGATTTGGGGGAATTCACACCCTCTTTATACACCCATTTTCGAGATTATTAATATTATTACTACTGCTATTATTTTGTAGCACACCCAAAACAAATATTTTAATAAATCATGAGTTGTGTTGCTACTTCCTCGGCTTGGTATTGCTTAATTAAGGTCTCGGTTTCGAAACGTGGTATCAGATAAAATGGATAGTGTTTGATTTTATTTTTAATGTAACAGTTGTAACTTATCTTATTTTAATTATAGTAACAGTAAATATTAAATTTTAAAATAATATAATCAATTAATAAAAAATATTATAAACACGAAAGTGAAACCATAAAAATTAAATTTTAAATCTTAAAAGTTAAATCATATGTTAAATATTAAACTCGTAAATGTTAAACTAACACATTCAATTATAGTCTTAAACTCTATACATAAAGATCATACATAAATCTTAATCATTAAATTATATATTGTAAATATTTATTTATTTTTTTATATATTAAAGGAACTAATTTATTAACCTCTTCAAGGGTAATAAAGTAATTTTATAATGATATAAATAACAATATGGTCGAATTAAAAAAGAATGTAATCCTTGTTGAAGGTAATTTGTGATTCAAGTGAATGCGATATTATTGTCATTTAAGTAAATTATTAAATTTGTCATTTTTTGTATCGGTTTCTATTGTCATTTGAGTTTATACTCCTTTCTATATATAGATGAGCGTGTAATCATTTAAAAGAAATGAAGAAGAAACTAGTTTGTCGGCCTAAAAACTTGAACTCCACCAAATATTCATCCATCATATGAGCAGCAGCTCTGCTGAAGTTTTCTTCTATCCTTCTTCTATCCAATAGAAGATCGTCGGTAGTACAGAACCTACGTTCTACTGACACTTTCTCCCTTCCTATTCAATCATTTCACCGATAACCCCCAACAATTCTAACCATAAAATATACGCTCTGTATTTTTTTATAAAATAAAGATGATCATAATCCAACCCACCGCCCCTTCCCTCTTTTTCTTTGGCCTAATAATATCCGTCCCCATCAACCTAATCCGAACGCGTACAAAAAGGGATTAATTAATCCCAACAAAGATTAGATAAAAATCGATCAACTTGACTAGTAAAAAATATAAAGAAACAAAAACCCTATCGTTGGTCTGTTTCCCTCAATAAAAGTCAATCAATAATTGCTCAAATTCCAATAATAAGAACTCCCCCTAAAGAAGTTTGAACCGTTCAAGCATGGAGACCTAAGCATGTGATAAAATGGCAATTGGTTTTATAGTACAAGGTTTTCATGCATTTACCTGTGAAGTGCTTGCTTGTCTTTGTTTTTGGAATATTTGATAAGACTCAAATCATATCATGCTTCAACCACGTCTATCAGATCAATCTAATAATTGGTATATTTTATTAACAAGGTGTAATAATAATCAAAGTACAAAATATGTTGCACATTTAGAGATCCCACCTCAAAGATGCTAATTTTATTGTATTTGTATTTGTTTAGAGACTAAGAATAGCTTTCGTGGACAAACGTGTTGTTGGCTGTATCACATCGGGGGACAATAAGTCATGTGTATATATATTATATATATATTGGTTCGTTGGAATGAAGGCGTGAAGTGAATGTTCCTAATCACGAAAGTGTCGTGCTTTTTCGCGTGGAAAATCAAAATCATCATCTTCTTCTTCTTTTCATACGCCTCTCGCGGCGTACCTGCCCCATCCACGTTACAAAGCATACAGGGGATCGATATCAGGTCAGGTTTCGAGCCTTAAGAATGGAGAAAACTGCAGTCGGATAGCTTTGTGAACAGATCCGGCTGAAGCTCTTCTGATAACAAACCCCATTACAAAGCCCATAACATTATTTAAGTCGTACGCAAAAGATTAAATATTTGCTTCGAGTCGTCCATATTGATTTAATTAATGTAGATGAAAATGGTGGGTGACATTGGGAGGTGAGGAGGTGTGAATGTGAACACCAACAAGATTATTAAAATCAAACAATAGAAAAATGAATCGAGAAGAAGAAGAAGAAACTTCTTCCTCTCTGGAAATTCCCATGTGGAAAAGGTAACATCCAGTCTAATCCAATCCCACCTCCTAATCCCTATGAACGTGCGTGTGAAATTCATGCCAACACCCCGTCTTTTCCTTTGTTTTCCTTTCTACTTAATCCATATCAAATACAAGATTAGGGTTATCGATCATGTTATATATAAACGAACTATTAGGGTTTTTATTAAATAAAATAAAATGATTAAAAATTTTTTTTACTAACTAAACTCTAACCCATCTAACGAGCTTAATTTTCAAAAATTTTTAAATACTTAAACCATACTTCGCGATTAATATTATGTTAACACTGGCGGCGGGGAATCCGAGGGATCTATCTTAGCATGACGTCATCGTTTGCGTCATCACACCTTATCTGAGTAGTTCTCTTATTGCACCGAAACATAATAAAAATTTGACACAGGGGAACGGTCGACGTGAAATATTTGACATTTATATTGGATTTCTTTTTAGCTTTCTCGTGTGACGTCGTAAGGCAAAATTTCTATATCTTGAACTCACGTGGCCAGTTTTGGATCCCGAAAACGTATTCAGAGAAAACGCTTAAAGGTAAAAAAATTAAAATAACCCACCAAACACGACATAGGCCCAATGGGCCTAAGGACCGGCCCAACGCTATGGCCCAATTACTTCAGGCCCATCCTGAGGAGTCACCTTCACTGTCCAAGCAAGATGGATGAACTTCCCAAACGGGATGGAACAATTTAGTCGGTCACGTTAGATCATGATATTGTTTTATATACTCTGCACGGTAAAGTCGCCGCAGAGATAGTAGTTGTAGTTTGTTCTTGTGTCGGGACCTCGAATGCGACCGCAAAGCATACAGAAAATGATAATTAAGCGTGACATAGAGGCATTGTGCATATGTTAAGCATTGCCTGCCACAGCATAGGGCATGAAGAGATCGCCGGCGAATTGCTGAGCAAATCTCCTTTTGGCAGAAACCATTTGGCTGCCGACACAATTTACTATACTCTGTAATTCTGTAATTCCCTGGGGGTGCATTGTTTCGATTGGAGATCGTGTTTGGCATTTCAGGATCCCGAGAAATTTCTCTATATAGGGTGGTTGGTCAGGCTCTTTGTCTTACCTCGTTCCCTTTCTCGGGAAGAGGGAGTGCCAAATAGTTGAGGTTCGTAGCGTCTAGACATTGCGTGCGGAAGTACATCATCATGAAGGAATCTATGCAAAGTTGTTGCAAACAAATAATCCAAAGATCAGTTAAACAATTTTTTTTTCCCGGGGTGCGACTGATTTGAGAATGACTTCATTCGCGAAGGAGGATGCCAAGCATATCCTCATTGTCACGTGGGCTTCGCCTCTGCAAAAGTCGAGGTTTTGTTGGAGACACAAATATTCCCGGATGAACAAATACGATAACGATTCTCGACATGTTCCATTGGGGTTTCGGTTCCAATGAATGATCCAGGGGCAGAGGCTGCAGCAATGAATGGTTCAGATTCTCTTTACCGCTTTGCTAAAGCAAGGGCCAGTTAAACTCACGTAGAGCTATGATTCTCTTCTGCTTTGTTCAGCTCTTTTGCCTAAAGGAAGCCTCTAGGAGACGTTTGTCCGAGTCCATCTCAATCGTCCATTGTAGGACTGTATAGATCTAGTCCAAAGGCTCGGTGAGAAGAAGAAGGTATAACAAGGAGGCACAGACCAGGTTTGAGGCTTGTGTGCCAAGCTGGCGGCCGCATACGTTTCTAATCTCTGCAATTACTGTCCTATGTTTTAACTACCGAGTCAGGTGGCTACAACCATACAGGAAAAAAGTACTCGTAAGATTGTCCAAAGTCCAAGGGTGGCGACCTCGACATCCAGGTCGAAATTTTACTTCGAGTCAGATTAAGATTTTCAAATGCAAAAGAGAATTTTTGATGATTTTAAGCAACTTTTATCGGACTACATTCCTCTTTCCATTGGATTTGTTAATATATGGTGAAAACGGCCTCAACACATAACACTTCTAATGACCACTAAGATGATCATAAACACAAACACGACGGACACGCATCTGGGGAGATGGAAATCTTTGTTCCTCTCAATCATGTCGACCTGAGTTCACTTTATATTATTCTTTAACTTTATTTCCACTTCTATGAATCAAGAAGAGTATTATTATTTTTTATTTGATGCAATCAATGCATGATGTCCCCAAACACATTAATAAGACCAGTTGGAAATATTTTCTCATGATTGAAAAACATTCAGAAAAAATTAATTACGGTGGGTTGATATTGTTGTGACTTGTAAGTCATAAACTTGATGGATTGATATTCTCTACCAGTGATTTCTTCTTCGTCTTCTTACATGAAACTATCATTCAAATATAATTAATAAATGGTGACAAAAGATTCAAAATATCGATTTAAGCGAATAATAATTGCATGGGATAAATAAATATATTGTTTGAATCCATTTTGGTTAGATACAATGTGTCGTTTGTCAGTCACATGTTCACGTGGACGGCCACTTGCTTAATATAATCAATTAAACAAATAAAATTAGACAGCCAACAGCTGGGGCCTGGGGGGCTATTTACATCTCAATCCAAAATGCGTGGTGAGAAGTAGACCAGGAGGAGGTAATCGACATAATCATACTAATCATTTCTCCTCCTTCTTCTTCTTACACAATGAAACTAGTTAAGCTACCATTTCTATTGAACAATGAAACTAAAACAAAATAGAAGTTCAAGCATGGGTCTGCAGAAGTTAACCTGCAAATTTCCTTCACAAGATTTAAGGTCTATGCCTAACCTCTGGGCTATTCTTTGAAGTTGTTCTCTAATTTCAACAACTTTTTTCTGCACAACACAACCAAAAACATTAAAAATATAACATCAAACACAGAGGTTGAAAATTGAGCTCAAACCATGGCGTGGTAATTAATATAATTCTTGTAACACCAATTGGATGATTTCCCAGATTCAAGGAATCCTTTGTAGACGTTTAGGACTTGTTTGACCCGTGAACTGATATAGAAATGTTACACTAAAAATTGGGTCCAACGCCCGTAAAACATTGACATGAGTCTGGAGTCATGTCTGGATCGGGTTCAACACCCGTTAACCAAAAGTAAACTTTTGGAGCAAACGCCACCCGCGTGCTTAGATGTAAGAGTTAGTACTTAGGAATCCCCGAATCTACTCTGATTTTCCGACTTAAACAAAGCTTTTAAAATTAAGTCAGTGGCGACTCCGTATAGTTTACCTAGGTTAAACAACAACCTTTTTACGGAGCCATTTTGCATGAGGAACTAACGACACGAGCCGTTTTCGAGTCCTCCTGAACGATCCTTTATGAGGCTTACGCGCGGCCTTTTGTCTGTCGCTTTCAAAGAACTAGAAATGGTAAGCGAAATGCCCTGCAGGTCCATTTAGGAACCAAGGGAGAGTTCAACCCAATTCCCTTCCCTAGCGTCCGACGTTTGAGTCGCGACGTCGACCGGTTGGGCCTTGCGGAGCGGGCCTAGATCCTGGGGTCGTTCGAACCGCCGCGTGCATACTAAGCCGGAAGGCACGCGTACACTCTAGGTGGCTCAGGTATTGGGACGTTACTTATGTTGGTCCTAATAACGCTTAACTCCATGTCAGGAGCCTTCGTCGTCAACTCATCGAATGATCGTGGTTTGAGCCCTTGTAGAATAAATCGAATCCTCTAGAGCATGCCTTGAATGCACATGTCGATAGATGTTTCCTCTGATAGACGATCCCTACAGTTCAAGCTTAGATTCCTCCATTGTTGCATATAGTCAACGACGAGTTCTTCCTCCCATTGGCGAGTATTAGTTAGCTCGAGCACACTCACCATGCCCCGCGTGCTATGGAAGCGATTAAGAAACTCCCTTTCCAATTGTTACCAACTATCAATGATGCTTGGCTTAAGGTCAAAGTACCAATCAAAAGTGTTTCCCTTCAGAGAGCGAATAAACTGCTTAACCATCCAATCCCCATCCGTGCCTATATTGTGGCAAGTTTCAATGAAATGAGCCACGTGTTAACGTGGATTCTCTTTTCTATCGAACTGTTGGAATTATGGAGGCTGATATCCCACGGGCATCTTGAGGCTTTCAATTCTTCGACTTTAAGGCTTATGGCATGCCAAATATGATGATGATTTACCATCAAGCTTGCTCTACACCGTTTCTTTTATTAATTCCATCATTTCTTTCGCCGGAATAGGATCTTCAAAAACGGACGTGTGCTTTGCCGAATCAACAACATTCATGACCCCCTTTCCTTTATTAACTTGGGTGCATGAACTTTCCTCCATAGATGTTTTGTCGGCGTCTCTACTCTCCAGCCTTTTAACAATGTAGTTCATTTGCTGCTCTCTTTCTTTCATAAAAAGCATCATAACATCCACGAATTTTGTGAGAGCTGCGATCAGAACTTCAAGTGAAGAAGTATCTGCCATCATCTTTAGTTAAATAAGCTTTTTGGGAAGAATTCGACCAAGAGTCACTTGACGAGATACTTTCAAATTTTAGCTGCGGCGCAGGAAATATCAGAACCTTATCGAAAGAATTGTCACCGGCAGTTGGTTGAGACGACTTTGGGGAAATTACTCTAAACAATTTGTCCAGGAACACAAAAATACTTATCATGCGAAGAATAATTTGTAACTTACTATTCTTGGATGATATTGTTACGACCACAAACAATTAGAACGTTAACTCATATTAATAGTATTATGCTTAATAAGGTACTTAATAATGAAGCATGTCAATGTTTCAAATGTTTAAATTAGACCTTAATCAACTGGGGCAAAGAAGAATGACGGAAATCATTTTGATGATGAACAAAACACAAGATTTAATAAACAGAGCATCATCCTTAATTCATTCAGGTGGGTGGCAAATAGATAGAGATAATAATGGGATTGAGTTATTTCAGCTACCACCACCAAACATACAACCAGTCAGGTATTCTGGATTCCGAGCATCAGCCCACCGGAGATTTGATGGATCGTAGTTTCGCTGCGGCCTCGCGGATGTCCATCCTTTCTCCCGGTGACTCACTACAACATGTGACTCCAATTTCGAACACCTTCGCCAGACATTCTAGAATCCTTCGCGGAGCGCGAGCGCTTGATCCTTCTCCAAACTCATTTAAAAACAGACGAGGGTCTGCTATTTCACTCAGGCTTTCCGGCAATGCAGCCTCGCAATGGCTTCGGATGTTCCAAGCATCTTGGAACAAGTCGTCGGTCGGCTTCTTTCCTGTAAACATCTCCGGCAGAAGAATTCCAAAGCTGTAAACGTCGCCTTCCCTCGACACTAGCCTTCCCATTCCGTACTCTACAACATTTCGCGTTAAATGGCCTATATTACTTGGTACGAGCTAACCAATATCCAAAACCACATTTACATTGAAATTGACCCACCTGGAGGACTGTAGCCGACTGTCCCTCTCACTCCCGTCGAGGTTACTTGAACAACAACATCATCAACAGAGAGAATTCTCGTGAGTCCGAAATCACCGACTTTTGCTGTCATCTCCTCATCCAGGAGAACATTGCTCGGCTTCAGATCACAGTGAACCACCGGCACGTCACACTCGTGATGGAGATACTCCACAGCACATGCAATGTCCACGGCAATACTAAGCTTGTGCCTTAAACTTAATTTCCAGTACACTCCCTCGTTTGTAACTTTAGGATGCAGCATATCTTCTAGGTTTCCATTTTCCATGTACTCATACACAAGCGCCTTAAAATCATTACCTCGGAAGTCGATGGTTGAGCAGACAGTAGAAAACTTAACGAGATTTCGGTGTCTGATCTTCTTCAATACTTCACACTCTGCCACAAAACTCTTTGAAGCTGCTCGAGTTCGGAGGTCGAGAACCTTAATGGCAACAACATTATCAGAATTTCCGAGGATCCCCTTATACAAGGAACCAAAACCACCGACACCGATCAAGTTATTTTGATTGAGCCCACCGGTCGCCTTGATTATATCCTCGTACGAAATTTGCGGAAATGGGCCTTCCAGAACCAACCCAGTCTGCGACTTTGCGTTTCCTCCTTTTTTGTTCATGCAACGATACGATGCAAGAAACAAAAGTAGAAAAAACAGGAGTCCGATCCCATTGGCGATCGTGATGATGATCTTCAACAACGTTTTGTTTCTGTCACGCTTCAGATTAGAGGTAGGACAATTTGGTGAGTTCAATGCAGAAATCCCCCCACAGAGTTTGTAATTTCCCGTGACCGAGATCTCTGTGGCATTTAGGAAAACTCCTTTATTTGGAACTTCTCCCTCGAAATGGTTGAAGGATAGATTGAGGTATTCAAGCTGGAAGTCTCCTAAGAATTTCGGGATCCATCTAGCGAAGTTATTCTGCGATAAGTCTAGTTGGTGAAGTCCTTTCAGAGGAGATAGAAAGGCAGAGATGTTGCCTTAAAACAGATTATTCCCAATGTACAAGGACACAAAGCTGGAGCATCCACCGAGAGTGTTCGAGACTTGGCCAGACAGTCGGTTCCCGTATACGTATAATACTGCTAAGTTCTTCAAATTGCCGACTTCATTTGGCAGGGGGCCTGTTAATTTGTTCTGAGATAAATCGAGAATGTATGATAAGGAAGAAATACCTAGGACTTGTGCTGGTATAATTCCACTCAGGTTATTTCTAGATATTGCGTTGGTGAGAAGAAGACCAGGAAGAAGCCTGGGGGGCTGTTTACATAACGCGCAACTCTCGTTGAAGGCATTCTAGTGGTCCCAGTTGCTTCAACTCCTGACCGACTTCTTTTCCCACGGCAAAGTCTGAGAGTATATCGAGATTTTTTTGATCGCCGATACATGGCGGCATTACCTGCAAGGCTTTTGTGCCGGTTATGTTGAGGTGGAGAAGATTGACCAACTTGTGAATGTTTCTCGACAACTTTTGAAGCTTCCCACACCCACGGAGCAGTAGAGATTGCAATTCCATGAGATCACAAATGGATGCCGGCAGCACTTGGATATCTGTATGAGAAAAGTCTACGGAACGTAACAGTTTCAACTCTCCAATTCGGTCTGGTACCTGCTTAATTTTAGAGAAGCGTAGCGACAACATCCTCAGATTCTTCATGTCCACAATCAAGTCTTGTATCACATCATCAGAAACAAAGGCCATTCGCTCTCGTCCTTCTGAGATTTGAAATGGTATAAATGTTCGCAACTTCTTCATTGAGCGAAACGCCTCAAATCTCTTCGAGCGACAACGTTCATTATATTGAGTGACCAATGCTGCATGACAAACTTTGTCAAGGAACGACACTTCACAAGAGGTGGAGCCTTCTTTAAACTCATCAGAGCTGAATTACGAGCGGGCATCGACTGATTTCACGAGGTCATTGATAAGATCATGCATTGAATAGAAATTCTTATCATCCCTTGTTCTCTGAAGGAATGACAAGGCCTCCAACCGACGGAGATTCTCCATCCCCGCCTCTCGGAGAGTTCGAGCAGTCCCTTTTTGCAGCAAACCCTTTTTTTTTTAAACAGCGGCCCTAACATAGTCTGATAGTGAATTTGCACATTGAAACCTCTACCCTGAAAAAGTAAATGGTCTATGATCACAATTTAACGAACATAACATTGTCATCTAAGTTTTATAATAATTGTAACATTCGAGAGCATTAAAAAAGTTAATGATAAAAGTGTTTGTCAACATCTCTGCGTCTTCAGCTGCTACACAATAAATTAAGATGTGTGCATAAGCAAATCAACACAATGGACAGCAACTAAATCAACACAACTTGCGAACAACATTTTTCCATCGAGCGCTATCAACAGAGAACAAAAGAAAAGATTTATATTGGATTCATTGGGTTTTTTATTTCTAGCTTTGATTTTCTTTTATTTCTGAAATTAGCAACTTTTATTAATATCATCAGTTCATCCCATTTTCAAACACGATGTTGTTATTGTTAACACATTTCAACCAATTCCATAAATTATGACAATTATTAACCAAAAGGTTACTTCGCCCGTACTTTCTGAACACTGTTTAAGATATTTAATAAAGGAATAACTTAGGAAAGAAGCCATTTTCCGAATGCGAAGAAATGATGAGATTGCGAAATTGTTACAAGTGTCTTCCGAAGTACGATACTCTTACAACGTAACTCGGGGTTGATGCTAAGATGGCCTAAACAACTCACATGTGCAATTTCATCTGGGACTTCTTTTAGTACCCGAAAGATGAACATAAACATAGGCATTGGCTCATTCCGCATTTGTAATATTCACTTGATCCGATTTGGATATTAGCATGGAGTGTCAAAGTCCTTGTTTCTGGTAGAAGTGAGGGGCGACTTCTGTCAACCAAGAAGGCTCGATCGAGATGACGTTACGGATGTACTGCCGGTCAGTTGAAACGATAGTTTGATAAAGAACCCACTTCGGATTAACTCTGTCTCACAAGAAATGATCGAGTAGCACAAAATTCAGTAAAAACGAAGACATCGCCACATCTAGTACTAAACTCAGAGTCAATCCTAGGAAATGAATGAACGGAGTAGACGTAATACGTAATGCCGACGGGTATGCATTCAACCAAATATATTTTTTATTGGATGGATATGATGTGCTCACCTAAATAACACCGATGATGGGTGGATGTAAACTTCCTGCGATGCTCCGAGTGTCTTGTACATCCCATTGTGACTGTATGGCTTTTCGTTACATAAGCCCAACACAAGAAGCAACAGTATTTCTAGGGATTAGATCCAAAAGGTTGTAAACCAGAGATTGCGAAAAGCCAATTCAAGGAACTCACTTCAAGACGACAGGCGTTGGCGAAGAACCCAGCAGTCACCTTCCTTACGGCCTGCGAGATAAAATAAAAATTAATGGGCGAGACAGCCATTTAAGCTACCATTTCTATTGAACAATGAAACTAAAACAAAATAGAAGTTCAAGCATGGGTCTGCAGAAGTTAACCTGCAAATTTCCTTCACAAGATTTAAGGTCTATGCCTAACCTCTGGGCTATTCTTTGAAGTTGTTCTCTAATTTCAACAACTTTTTTCTGCACAACACAACCAAAAACATTAAAAATATAACATCAAACACAGAGGTTGAAAATTGAGCTCAAACCATGGCGTGGTAATTAATATAATTCTTGTAACACCAATTGGATGATTTCCCAGATTCAAGGAATCCTTTGCAGCAAAACGCATTTTGGCCTCATCGAATTCCTTGCGTACTCCACGACCAGCGACCCAAATAGACTACCAAGCCATAATTTGATCAATTTGTGAGAAGCTTACTGAAATTGTTTCCAAATGAACTCCATGCGTTTACATCTATTCTGTAAGGTCAGAAGGGTTTACTTGAACAGAAAGTATTGCTGAAATTGTGAGTATCTCCTCTGAACAGCCTAGTTGGTTGGAAGACAACATCATCTTCGAAATCATTGGCTCCTGCAGAAAACTCGTCATCAGTAATTATCACCTCCTGTTTCACTCTAGAGAAGTAGGCGGGAAGGAGACATATGTCATAAGTTTAAACCAGAATGCTTCAACTTGTTAATTTAAAACACATTAGCAGCCTCACCATATTCAAGAGTGCGAATAAAATTACACATCACAGCACTAACTTTCAAAAAGTGTGCTATCGTAGAAAACGAAGATTAACAAATCATCGAAAAAGAAATACAAAAGAAAAATGGAACTTTGAGGTAAGTATTTGGGAGGACCACATCACCACTTTATCAAGATTCAACTTCTGTTATTATTGTCGACATAGAATAAAGAGACGCCATGAAGTGAGACTCTATGATAATATAAATATAACAACTGTGAATGGGTACATAGCTTTGATGCTGGATATGCAAAATGAAGGAAAAGGGTTTCATACCAGGGGTATTTCAGCAAAATGAAATCCAACAGGCGAAGTAAGTTTTGCATCGTCGTCAAGCACCTCAAGAGAGTAGAGTATCTCAACTGCCCGAATCATTGATTCTAGGATGGAGAAGCTGGCCAGTCAAAGCCTAGTATATTATCTATCCCAAGAGCTTTCAACTGTAAGATGAAAAAGAAAAAAAAAATGGTAAAAACCTCTTTCCTACATAAAAAATAATGCCTGAGCCGATTATTTTACCAATTAATTTCCATCAATTGAGATCACAAACTAAAAAGTTCAAAGAAGGCAATGGCATTTATGTGTGCTCCATTTGAACCACAATTGAAAGCACTTCTTTCTCCCTCGGAAACTCACAAACAACAGCCTGATTGGCTGAAATACGATCAGACTAATGCCAGCAGTACCTGAATTACGCATGAAACGAGGTTTGATCTCTGAATCTCTGGAATACCATGAGCAGCCATCTCCTTGAGAAAATACTCTTCTGTGTACAACCTGGATTGGAAGTAAAAAAGCAAGCAGCACCTTCTTCAGGAGGAAGGCTTTTCTGAATAAAATATATTTGGGAGATCAAACATCATTTCATACGTCAAACTTCCCACAATCACCTGTAACATTTTCCAGGACGAACTCTTCCGGCCCTACCAGCTCTCTGTCTAGCAGATGCCTGAGATATAGGTGCCACCACAAGGTTCTCGATGTCTGTTGCAGATTAAGCATAGAAAAGTAATAACGGTCAACTACATTTGTAGATACGTGTACTACGCCAGCAGCTGGATTAATCACATCCAACACTGGGCACGAACCATTCATGTGATATATAATCCCTAGATAGGAGATAAAAATAACTGGGAAAAATTGGTGAATTCTCTGCAAATTGGTACAGAGTTATTCCAACGTGAAACTAAAATCGGCAATTGGACAGTATGATGTCTTAGTCTCTCAAAAATAAATCTAACATAGAAAGAAGATTGAGTTACCGGATTATAAAATTGTTGTTTGGAGAACCTGCTGTCAATTACATACACAACACCCTACATAGAACAGGAAACAGAAAGGTGAATTAACTTGTCCAAAGAAAATAAGCTCCAATGTCAAAGATGTCTGCTATATTTGTTGATATCACCACTTTTCTCTTGCCTCGAGGAGTAGGGGAAAATATTAAATCCTAGAAGAGGAAAAAATTAAGCAAGAAACTTGTTTCAGTATAAGCCTTCCATAAAAGCAACAACTTGTTAATCAGTCACCTGTACAGCCCGCGGAAGCCCCGAGTACAAAGGTAAAACAATTCTTCCTGAGGAACAGAGATAATCGCATCAACAATCTAGCAAGCTTATTTGGCTGACAAATCAGCCAAGATACGATGAAAAGAGAAAACATTGGTCAGCTGCTTGAGATGTAAAAGGCATGCGCTTGTCATGCAATCTGGCTAAGGAGAATGTTGAAAGAGATAGGCTTGACAGAGAATGAAACAACCACTATCTTTGTCACAACAAATCTCCTCAAGCGTTGGCGAGGAATCCTGTTGATCAACTTGCGGATATTTTTACGAAGCCTCTTAGAGTGGATATTTTCTGAGTAGCATTCTTGGAGTTATGAAGAAAGCCAATTTTAAGGGGAGTGTTGAAAATAAAATTTATTTAAGACAATTTATGTCGGAGAATTTAATCTTGAATTTAATATATAATGGGTAGATTAAGAGATTGTTGTTGTGGTTTTTGATAACGGTAGATTTGTTTTAATTTGGGGAGATGAGCAGTCTAGTAATTTGCCCTTTAAATTCTTTTCTAACGTTGATTTGATGGAGAGTTGTTGCAGTGAGTCTTCCCTCAGAAAATTATCAGATTTTTTTCTCAGAGAGCCTAACGATTTTTCCGGTGAGTCTGTCGATTTTTCCGGCAGATTGCAGCGAGTGCCCTCTAGCGTTTCCAACAAAGGGAGGCTTTGGTCCTCTTGCGTGAAGCTGAGAAGGAACTATAGTCGCTGCCTTTGAAGAGCAGCTCGTTGGAGCTGCTGGTATGGAGTTGTTGTTGATTAAATCGGCCGCTGGTGTGGCTAGAGCTACACCAAGAAATTGCTGAGATTGAGGGCGAGTCAAGACCAAATACTGTAGAAGATGGAGGCTCGGACATATCTGTTTCTGGAGGGAAGAAGAGGAGTTAGCCTCCGTCCTTGGGGAAGGATAGCATGACGGAGGGAGCTGTCTTGTTGAAATCAAAGTGGATCAAGAGGGGATGCCTTGGATCCCGAGGTTAAAAATCGAAGAAAGACCGAGCTTGAGATCCGAAAGAAGAAACTGAAGAAGAAGGCTACGGGCTTCCCCTGCTCCACCTCTTTTGCAGACAATTAAAATAAGATGGTCTATCTCTGATGTTGCCGTCGGGATTGATTAAAAGCTGTTACAGGACTTTCATGATGATTTTACATGGCTGCTGAAGGGCACTTGATAGATGTAGCTACTTACACGCCAAATTCGTGTGTGTGACATTTCTCTAATGTTATATGGGGGTCATTTTTTTTCCATTTTTTTTGTTAATTAATTTATTTGTCTGATCGTTTTTCATATGTGAAATGGAGGGTTATAATTAATTAATTGTATTGGTTGTGTTAGAGCCCTTAGCTGATCTGCTCCGCCTTGTTTTACTCTCCCCCCTAGCTTTGGTAAAGGGAATCACGTGATCATTAACACCTTATAAAAAATAGAAAGAGAAATTAATCGCAAGAAAATAGAGATATGATTCATTCAAGCTTTATCTTCCAAACAATGGATTCTGACGTCGTCATTAGTTGTTAATATATTGTTAATAATATATCCAACTCGTGATAAGACAAAAAAGTGTATGCTTAATTGCTCATGTGGAAACAAAAAAGAATACGAAATTAATCAAAGGTCGTCATTAAACATCCGGGATGAGTCGGAGGTGGGAATGCCAATACTCTTCTTTCCCCTTCATGCATTTCTTCTCCAACTCATCCGTACATCTGTCAATGTAGAAACTTTTTAGGGAGTCAGGGAAGCCGTCGTCTGGTAACCACCTCAGTCTCGGACAGTCCGAAATAACCAAAGATTCAAGGGAGGTGAGGTGGTGTCTGAGTCCCCCACCCACCCTCTCCAACTTCTTCATACCCCCAATAGACAACGCGACAAGGGATGAAGGGAGGAGGCGACTCCATTCTCCATCATCAACAGTGCGAGGAGGAAAACACTCCATCTCATCCACACACTCCATCTCTCCCCAGATCCTCAATTCTTGTAAGGCGGTGAGACCCCTCAACCCCCACTCCTCAAGTGGCTGATTCAGATTTCTGCATCTAATAATATGAAGAGCCTCCAGGTTGGGAGGCAGACCTCCTCTGGATGATAAGCTCGTAATACCTTCACAATTCCTAATATTTAGTTTTTTGAGGGATGTGAGGTGATGTATGTCATGAGGCAAAGACTTCACCTTTGGACAATCCTCAAGCTCAAAGAAGGACAGGTTGCGGGGGAGTGAAGGGAATATCTCCATCTCTAATGCTGGGCAATCCGAGAGATTAAGATCAGAGAGTGCGGACAGGTGTTGCAAGCTGTCCGGCAAAGTCGCAAGGCTTTCGCAAAGCCCAATTTCCAATTTTTGCAGAGACCGAGAGAGAGGACTACCAACATCAACTAATTTCGTAGTCGACACCAACCCCTCTAGATTGTATAGGCTAAGCTCCACGAGAGAATACGAAAGTCTTATGCTAATAAGCTGGGACTGTGGCATTTTCGGGCAGCCTTGAAGCAACAATCTTCTCAATGAAGCAGGCAGTCCCCCGCTGGGGAAGGAACAACCACGATCTTTGTCACAACAAATCTGCTCAAGCATTGGCGAGGATCCTGTTAATCAAGTTGCGGATATTTTTACGAAGCCTCTTAGAGCGGATGTTTTCTGCAAAATGAGCAGCATTCTTAGAGTTATGAAGAAAATCAATTTTAAGAGGAGTGTTGAAAATAAAATTAATTTAATCGGAGAACTTAATCTTGAATTTAATATATTTTTTAATGGGTAGATTAAGAGATTGTTGTTCTAGTTTTTGGTAACGGTAGATTTGTTTTAATTTGGGGAGATGAGTAGTCTAGTAATTTGCCCTTTAAAAAATTCTTTTGTAATGTTGATTTGATGGAGACTTGTTGCAGCGAGTCTGCCCCCAAAAAATTATCAGATTTTTTTCTCAGAGAGTCTAAAGATTTTTCCCGGTGAGTGTCGTATTTTCCGACAGATTACAGCGAGTATCCGCCAGCGTTTCCAACAAAGGGAGGCTTTGGTCCTCTTGCGTGAAGCTGAGAAGGAACTATAGTCGCTGCCTTTGAAGAGCAGATCGTTGGAATTGCTGGTATGGAGTTGTTGTTGATTAAATCGGCCGCTGGCGTGGCTGAGCTACACCAGTAAAGTGCTGAGGTTGAGTTCGTGTGTGTGACATTTCTCTAATGTTAGATGGGGATCAGTTTTTTCCATTTTCTTTTTGTTGACACATGTGAATTGTGAAATGGAGGGTTATAATTAATTAATTGTATTGGTTGTGTTAGAGCCCTTAGCTGATCTGCTCCGCCTTGTTTTACTCTCCCCCCCTAGCTTTGGTAAAGGGAATCACGTGATCATTAACACCTTATAAAAAATAGAAAGAGAAATTAATCGCAAGAAAATAGAGATATGATTCATTCAAGCTTTATGCGTCTCCACATTCTTCTGTAATGACGTTCATCACGTCTAATTGTCAAGCGAGTAGACTATTTTTGCGATTCTAGAAACAAAATTAGATATCCAACTCCTGATAAGACAAAAAAGTGTATGCTCAATTGCTCATGTGGAAACAAAAAAGAATACGGAATTATTTATAAAAAAAAAGTTCAACTCGTGGGATGAGTCGGAGGTGGGAGTGCCAATATTCCCCTTTCCCCTTCCTGCATTTCTTCTCCAACTCATCCATACATCCTCCAATGCGGCAATATTTTAGGGAGTCAGGGAGGCCGTCATCTGGTAACCACCTCAATCTCGGACAGTTCCAAATATTCAAACTTTCAAGGGAGGTGAAGTGGTGTCTGAGTCCCCCACCCACCTTCTCCAACTTCTTCATATTTCGAATATCCAAATGGAGGAGGGGTGAAGGGAGGAAACGACTCCAGTCTCCATCATAAACACTAGGAGGAAAACACTCCATCTCATCCACACACTCCATCTCTCCCCGGATCCTCAATTCTTGTAAGGCGGTGAGACCCCTCAACCCCCACTCCTCAAGTGGCTGATTCAGATTTCTGCATTCCTCAATCCAAAGAATCTCCAGGTTGGGAGGCAGACTTCCTCTTGATGATAAGCTCGTGATACCTTCACAATTGCTAATATATAGTTCTTTGAGGGATGTGAGTTGGTGCATGTTATAAGGCAAAGACTTCACCTTTGGACAACTTTCAAGCCTAAACCTGGACAGGTTGCAGGGGAGTGAAGGGAATATCTCCATCTCTAATGCTGGGCAATCCGAGAGATTAAGAGCAGAGAGTGCGGACAGGTGTTGCAAGCTGTCCGTCAAAGTCGCGAGGCTTCCGCAATGCTCAATTTCCAATTTCCGCAGAGACCGAGAGAGAGGACTACCAACATCAACTAATTCCGTAATGGACACTAACCCCTCCAGATTGTCTAGTCTAACCTCCACGAGAGAATACGAATGTCTTATGCTAATAAGCTGGGACTGCGGCATTTTCGGGCAGCCTTGAACCTCCAATTTTCTCAACGAAGCAGGCAGTCCCCCGCTGGGGAAGTAACATAACTTCTCGCAACCTTCAATACTCATCTCATTAAGAGATGTAAGTTCAGATAACTCTTCCGGCAGCTTCTCAAACTCTCCGCAACTTTTTATTTTAAGAACCTTTAGATTAGGTGGAACTCGTTTCCCTCCATCCCCTCCCAAGATGGACTTAAATTGAGGACATCTCTCAATCCTCATCTCTTCGAGCGCAGTCCAAGAGGTCGACAAACTCCCCTCAAAGTGAACCAGCTCTTGGATTTCCCAAATTACCATCTCGTTCATCGAAGTAAGGCCTGCAAGACATTTCAAAAATCTCCCATTGCAGCCATCAATATTAATTTTGACGAGGGATGGAAGGCTAAGAGTGCACCCTCCTTTCAGTTTGGGACACCCCGCTACGATTAGCCGTCGGAGACAAGGGAATGGCGAGTCGTTCTCCACCTCTCCGTTGTACAACCACTTCTCCCAGGCACCCATGTCAATGAAGCTCAAGCTCTTCAATGACCGAAAAAATGGCCTTCTGGACCCATAAAACTCGGGACCTATGGAAGAGACCATTTGAAGACCACAAATGACCAAACTTTCCAGCAGGGGAAGTTGTCCCAAAGGTGGCAAGGAATCCAAGCTTTTACAACCTGTCAGGGTTATGCTCATGACATTATTCATACTGTCATGATTATCAAACCATTTTGGAAATGTTTTTGCCCCATAGTGACATATTTCAAGTGATTCAATCTTCCTCGGAGGTTGCAGATAGTCGAGGAGCTTGATTTGATGGCTATCGTCACATGAAATTTCAGAGCACGATCCCCAATCCAAGCTTAATTTGAGAACCGCTTCCTTTCCTGATATATTAGCAATTCTCGCATCTTCGACGTCGTCTACATTAAACAAATTACTAACTCGCAACTCTCGTTGAAGGCGTTCTAGTGGTCCCAGTTGCTTCAACTCCTGACCGACTTCTTTTCCCACGGCAAAGTCTGAGAGTATCTCGAGATTTTTTAGATCGCCGATATGCGGCGGCATCTCCTGCAAACTTTTCGTATCGGTTATGTCGAGGTGGAGAAGATTAGCCAACTTGTGAATGTTTCTCGGCAACTTTTGAAGCGTCCTACACCCTCGGAGCAATAGAGATTGCAACTCCACCAGGTCACAAATGAATTCCGGCAACACTTCGATTGCCGTATGAGAAAAATCTATGGAACGTAACAGTTTTAATTCTCCGATTTGTTCTGGCACCTGCGTAATTTGAAAGAAGCGTAACGACAACATTCTCAGATTCTTCATGTCCATGATCAAGTCTTGTATCACATAATTAGAAACAAAGGCAATTTTCCATCCCGCGTTTGTGATTTGAAATGGCATAAATGTTCTCAGCTTCTTCATTGAGTGAAACGCCTCAAAACTCTTCGAGTGACAACGTTCATAAAACTTTGTAACCACTGCCGCATGACGAACTTTGTCAGGGAACAAGGTGGAGCCTTCTTTAAACTCATCAGAGCTGAAATATGAGCGGGCATCGACTGATTTCGCGAGGTCGTTAATAAGATCATGCATTGAATATAAATTCTTATCATCCCTTGTTCTCTGAAGGAATGACAAGGCCTCCAACCGCCGGAGATTCTCCATCCCTGCCTCTCGGAAAGTTCGGGCAGTCCCTTTTTGCACCAAACCCTGTATGATCCACAATCGAATTAACTCGTCTTGGTCGAATACGTAATCCTTCGGGAACAATGCACAAGCTGCGAAACATCTCTTCAAGTGAATGGGAAGATGAACGTAGCTCAATTTCAAAGCTGGAGGTAACTTTCCCCCCTCTCTGTCCCAAGAACCATGAGTTAACACTTGCTTCCACTGTTCATCGTCAGTTTTGAAACGCAGCATACCTCCGATCGCCTTAATAGAAAGAGGCAGACCCTTACACTTTTTAGCCAATTGAACGGAAATCTCTAGAAGATGTGGGTGGCCTTCAAAGTTTTTCTCACCTATGGAGTGATAGGCAAGCAGAGACAAGCACTCCTCCAACGACATTAATTCCAGCTGCTTCGAATCAGGATCCCCCATCAGTCTAGCCACCTCCAAGTTTCTTGTTGTGAGCAGAATCCTGCTTCCTTTACTCCCGGAATATAAGGGCTTCAGCAGGGACTCGAGCTCTTCATACTTATCGTTCCAGACATCGTCCAAAACAAGAAGGAACTTCTTTCCAGCTAACTTGTCTCTCAGAGAACTCTGAAGCTGATTAAGATCCTTCTCCGCACTGGACGAAGACGGGGGTGCCTGGTCCAGTATGCTTTTGGTGATGGCGGCTATGTCAAAGACTTCGGAGACACAGACCCAGGCATTGATTGCGAAGTCTGCAGTTTTCAAGGACTCGTGATTATACAACTCTTGTGCGAGGGTAGTTTTACCGAGTCCTCCCATCCCCACGATTGAAACGACTGTAAAGGGTTGGACGGAGCCTTGGGTTGCTTCAGATCTGGTCAATCGAGCGAGAAGCTCCTCCATTTGCTTCTCCCTGCCCACGAACTTTGGCTCGGGCAGGGATGTGGTTTTGAAACGGGGCTGGTAGCTGCGACCCTCGCTCCTCGCGTTCTGGACTAATTGGAGCGAGGGAATTTTTTCATAGACATCCTTTAATCTTCGGTCGATGTCATCGATCTCGTTGGCCGTATGATGGCCAGTGATCAGGGCGCGCGGGCGGAAAGGAGAGCAGCAAGCGATGAGGCAGTGAGGGAGTTTGGACGACTGGGCCTTGGACTCGGCCCGCTTGGCTTCGACAGAGAAGTGGTCGAGCAGGTCCTCCAAGTCGTAGGCGACGTCCCTGAGGTCAGCGAGCCACAGGACAGTAGCAGAGTCATTGTCGTACATCTGCTTTTCCTCGGCAGAATCCAAAAAGGCTTGGATCCAGGGCAGCTTCTCACCCCATGAGTTGAGCTTGTCGGAGATGCCGTGAATCCGGGCATACTCGGCGATGAGTTGAGAGCCGACCAGGTTGAGGACGGGGGTGAGGAAATCCATATTCTCTCTCTATCTCTCTCTGTCTTTTGGAATAGTGTGTCTTCCTTCACAGAGGCATATTATTATTAAACCAACTGACCCAAAAGACTTTGAACACTCCCACGAGTCTTCCGTCCGTCCGTCCATCCATCTTACAGAAACAGACAAACAAAGGTCGTTTCGTGTCGGCCAAATAAAAGACTGAAAGGATGGACTCCGGACAATATCTACATGGCCCGCCACTAGATATTTTAAATTTAATCTACATATTTACAAATATTTTATCAAGTTTGCAAAGAATTGACTTGGGCTTTTCTTATTCTTAATCGGTTTTACTTCCCTTTTTATTTTTAACATTTTGATAGTCAATCTCGTTGAATTTGACGTTATATTTGAGGAATTTCGACGCTATTTACTCTGTTTTACGGATTGTTTTTTCCACTAATCACGTTTGGGAGCGTAACTCCGACAAAACACAATCCATAACCGAGGAGAACTTTCAATTCTCAAACTCAAAAAGGATTGGATTTAATAAAATTTAGGAATTCGAAAAAAATAAAAATAGGAAGGCAAAATAAATAAATATTCACAGATAAAAACTAGAGAAAGGAAAAGGACAGAGAAAATAAAAAAAGTAAAAAAAAATATTGAGGCCATGTGACTGAACATAGCATTAGACTGACAAGTCTCTTCCTTTTGCTTTTGGTGGGTAAAAAACAACTGACCCAAGGCTTTGCCCATATTCCCACGAGTCATGCCATCATCCCACTTACGCAAACGGACAAGCAAAGGTTTGGTAAATATAATTACACAAAATATATATTTATAACGTCAAACTTTTTTTTATTCACATTTTTATTTTTTATATAAAAAACATTCACAACTTTTGTATTATATTTTTCTTTTAGCCAATTCTTGACTGCGTTACTTCGGAGTCTGACGTTACTTTGACAGCGTCCTATGTTTGAGGTGGCAATGCTACGTGGAAGAAAAAGACAAAAAATATACGTTCGCAGCCCTAAATATGGTCGAACTTTCTTTTCTGTCAACATTTTACTTTATTATATGAAAATGTCCGCAACTATGTATTGTACATTTTTCCTAGCTAATTCATAACGGCATTACGCCTTACCATGACGTGACAGTAACGAAGTCCTACGTGTATCTTGATATGGCAATTTTATCTGGACAAAAAATCACAACGTATGACGCTGTCCCAATAACGTCAGATTCCGAGATAACTCCATCACGAATTGACAAAAAAAGATATAATACAAAATTATGAACGTTTTTATATAACAAATAAAAATATAAACACAAAAAAAATTTCGACTATGTTTAAAATTAAAAATATATATATTGCTATATAATTATTTCAAGGAAAGGCGGATGATGGAAGAAGACCTTCCAACCCACCCTCTACATCGATCGCACTGTTGGTATGGCCCCCACCCACGTGAATTTCCCTTCTACCATGATGGGATTTACTTATATTATTTAACACGACCTCTCTACATCGATCGTACTGCTGGTTGGCCCCCCACTCACGTGAATTTCCCTACTTCCATGATGGTACTGTCTGTCCCCCAACGAAATAACTCCAAATTTCTTCTTCCATGTCTGTCTGTCCTATTGTCCGTCAATAAAGCTTTCTCCGGCGCAAAATAATTTAATTACTGAAGTAATAAATTTGGAAATTTCTTAATTAGGACTAAAAAATTGACATTTTTAAGATATAAAAAAATTTAAATTTAAAAAATGAAAATGAAACAACTTTCTTTAAATGGTTGGAATTTGGTGGTTTAAATAATGATTTTTATTTTTTAAATTTGAAAAATAGAACTATGTAAGGTTTGACTTTTTGAAATGGCAAAATATCAAATTATGGCATCAATTATTGACCAACTTTCTGTTTTGGCCTAAACTTTGTTTGTTATATGATTTTGACCCAAACTTCTGTTTTAACCTATTTTATGGCTCGACGTCGACGACGTTACGAGCTTGCTGACGTGGAATTAACGTCAGCTGACGTGAATCCGACGTGGCAAAATTTTCGCTTTCCACGTCATTCCTACGTGGAGACACGTGGACACGAGACCATAATTTGATATTTTACTTTGAAAAATCCTAAAACATTTGCTGGGTGAAGAAGAAAGGCAGTGCGGTCTGCATTCCCACTTCATCTCCTTCCTCCTCCTCCTCCCCCTCCTCCCCTCTATTCTATCATTGTTCTCCTTGTCATCTTCATCCACTTCTCGCCGCTTCCTCTTCCTCTGCCGAACGCCGTTCCAGTACCTCAACCAGGCTCGGCAGGCCCAAGAAATCTCCCCCTCCCCCTCCCCCTCCTCCCCCTCCGTCCGTAGGTGTCTGATTCGGCTCCGACGCCGAATCAGACACCTACTCCGACCTCGAGTTTGACGATGGCATCGACTTCCCTTATGAGGACCCCCCGCTCGTCTGCTGCTTTGGGGGCCCGCGAAGGGAGTTCGTCCCCTCGGTCCGCGTCCACGACAATCTCATGCACCCTGACATCTACTCCCAGCGGAAGATGCTCCAGTGGGAACCCCCAAGTTCGCCAGGGCTCCCGTCGGACCCGCTAATAATGTTGTTGTCGCCCATGTTAGGCTTGGCGGGAGGGCGGCCGTGGTCGGGAAGGTCGGAGGGGACAAGTACGGGGACGAGCTCGTGCTGCGTTTGACCAGGAGAGAGTCCAAACGAGGGGGATCCGTTTCGAGAGGGAAGTGGATGGGGAGGCTTGTCGGAGGACCGGGTGACGGAGGCAGGTGACGAAAGGGGTAAAGAAAGGGGGATTAGGGTTCTCGATCGGGAAGAATAGGAGATGGCAAAAGGGGGGTCAGGGGAATAATTTTGTGTCCACGTGTCGCCACGTAGGAGTGACGTGGAGAGCGAAAATTTTGCCACGTCGGATCCACGCCAGCTGACGTTAATTCCACGTCAGCAAGCTCGTAACGTCGTCGACGTCGGGCCATAAAATAGGTTAAAACAGAAGTTCGGGTCAAAATCATATAACAAAAAAAGTTTAGGCCAAAACAGAAAATTGGTTAATAGTTGAGGCCATAATTTGATATTTTGCCATTTGAAATTAGTCAAAAAATTTTAAAAACGTAAGTATTTAACGAAATAATATAATAATTTATCATATTTACCAGACTAGTCTTTGTCCTATGCGTTACAAGTGGGCCTAAAATTAAGATTGTTAGAATTGAGTCTTGGCTTAAAACAACTAACAAAAAATTGTCGTTGCACGTAAATAATGGTTATTATTAGTCCACGTGGCCTGGATATTTCCTTCGTTCTTAAAATTAGCAATTCTTATTAATAACCAATTCATCCCATTTTCAAACAAGATGTTATTGTTAACACATTTCGACCAATTCCATAAATTATGACAACTATTAACCAAGAGATTACGTCGCCCTTTCTTATACTTTCTAAACACTGTCTTAGATATATCACTAAAGGAATAACTTAGGAAATAAGCTTTTTCCGAATGCGAAGAAACGATGAGATTGCAAAATTTTCACAAGTGTTTTCCGAAGTTCGATCCTCTTGCAGCGGAACTCGGGGTTAATGCTAAGATGGCCTGAACAACTCACATGTGCAATTTCATCTGGAACTTGTTTTAATACCCGAAAGATGAACATAAACATAGGCATTGGCTCATTCCGTCAACCAAGAAGGCTCGATCGAGATGACGTTGCGCATGTACCGCCGGTCAGTTGAAACGATTGTTTGATACAGAACCCACTTCGGATTGACTCTGTCTCACAAGAAATGATCGAGTAGCACAAAATTCAGTAAAAAGGAAGAGATAGCCACATCTAATACTAAACTCAGAGTCAATCCTAGGACATGAATGAACGGAGTAGACGTAATACGTAATGCCGACGGGTATGCATTCAACCAAATATATTTTTTATTGGATGGATATGATGTGCTCACCTAAATAACACCGATGATGGGTGGATGTAAACTTCCTGCGATGCTCCGAGTGTCTTGTACATCCCTTTGTGACTGTATGGCTTTTCGTTACATAAGCCCAACACAAGAAGCAACAGTATTTCTAGGGATTAGATCCAAAAGGTTGTAAACCAGAGGTTGCGAAAAGCCAATTCAAGGAACTCACTTCAAGACGACAGGCGTTGGCGAAGAACCCAGCAGTCACCGCCTTCCTTACGGCCTGCGAGACAAAATAAAAATTAATGGGCGAGACAGCCAGTTAAGCTACCATTTCTATTGAACAATGAAACTAAAACAAAATAGAAGTTCAAGCATGGGTCTGCAGAAGTTAACCTGCAAATTTCCTTCACAAGATTTAAGGTCTATGCCTAACCTCTGGGCTATTCTTTGAAGTTGTTCTCTAATTTCAACGACTTTTTTCTGCACAACACAACCAAAAACATTAAAAATATAACATCAAACACAGAGGTTGAAAATTGAGCTCAAACCATGGCGTGGTAATTAATATAATTCTTGTAACACCAATTGGATGATTTCCCAGATTCAAGGAATCCTTTGCAGCAAAACGCATTTTGGCCTCATCGAATTCCTTGCGTACTCCACGACCAGCGACCCAAATAGACTACCAAGCCATAATTTGATCAATTTGTGAAAAGCTTACTGAAATTGTTTCCAAATGAACTCCATGCGTTTACATCTATTCTGTAAGGTCAGAAGGGTTTACTTGAACAGAAAGTACTGCTGAAATTGTGAGTATCTCCTCTGAACAGCCTAGTTGGTTGGAAGACAACATCATCTTCGAAATCATTGGCTCCTGCAGAAAACTCGTCATCAGTAATTATCACCTCCTGTTTCACTCTATAGAAGTAGGCGGGAAGGAGACATGTGTCATAAGTTTAAACCAGAATGCTTCAACTTGTTAATTTAAAACACATTGGCAGCCTCACCATATTCAAGAGTGTGAATAAAATTACACAGCACAGCACTAACTTTCAAAAAGTGTGCTATCGTAGAAAACGAAGATTAACAAATCATCGAAAAAGAAATACAAAAGAAAAATGGAACTTTGAGGTAAGTATTTGGGAGGACCACATCACCACTTTATCAAGATTCAACTTCTGTTATTATTGTCGACATAGAATAAAGGGACGCCATGAAGTGAGACTCTATGATAATATAAATATAACAACTGTGAATGGGTACATAGCTTTGATGCTGGATATGCAAAATGAAGGAAAAGGGTTTCATACCAGGGGTATTTCAGCAACATGATATCCAACAGGCGAAGTAAGTTTTGCATCATTGTCAAGCACCTCTAGAGAGTAGAGTATCTCAAGTGCCCGAATCATTGATTCTGGTGCTGGAGAAGCTGGCCAGTCAAAGCCTGGTATATTAGCTATTTCAACTGTAAGATGAAAAAGAAAAAAATGGTAAAAAACTCTTTCCTACATAAAAATAATGCCTCAGCCGATTATTTTACCAATTAATTTCCAGCATTTGAGATCACCAACTAAAACATTCAAAGAAGGCAATGGCATTTCTGGGTGCTCCATTTGGACCACAATTGAAAGCACTTCTTTCTCCCTCAAAAATTCACAAACAACAGCCCGATTGGCTGAAATACGATCAGACTAATGCCAGCAGTAACTGAATTACACATGAAACGAGGTTTGATCTCTGAATCTCTGGAATACCCTGAGCAGACATCTCCTTGAGAAAATACTCCTCTGTGTACAACCTGGATTGGAAGTAAAAAAGCAAGCAACAGCTTCTTCAGGAGGAAGGCTTTTCTGAATAAAATATATTTGGGAAATCAAACATCATTTCATACGTCAAACTTCCCACAATCACCTGTAACATTTTCCAGGACCAACTCGTCCGGCCCTACCAGCTCTCTGTCTAGCAGATGCCTGAGATATAGGTGCCACCACTAGGTTCTCGATGTCTGTAATCTGCAGATTAAGCATAGAAAAGTAATAACAGTCAACTACATTTGTAGATACATGTACTACGCCGGCAGCTGGATTGTTCACATCCAACACTGGGCAAGAACCATTCATGTGATGTATAATCCCTACATAGGAGATAAAAATTAACTGGGAAAAATTGGCGAATTCTCTGCAAATTGGTACGGAATCATTCTAACAACTATAATCGGCAATTGGACAGTATGATGTCTTAGTCTCTCAAAAATAAATCTGACACAGAAAGAAGATTGAGCTACTTGTTGGAGAACCCGCTGTCAATGACCTCCAATGTCAAAGATGTCTCCGCTATATTTGTTGATATCACCACTTTTCTCTTGCCTCGAGGAGTAGGGGAAAATATTAAATCCTAGAAGAGGAAAAAAAATTAAGCAAGAAACATGTTTCGGTATAAGCAAGAAACGGCTTGGATCCCGGGCAGCTTCTCACCCCATGAGTTGAGCTTGTCGGAGATGCCGTGGATCCGGGCATACTCGGCGATGAGTTGAGAGCCGACCAGTTTGAGGACGGGGGAGATGAAATCCATATTCTCTCTCTCTATCTTTTGGAATGGTTTGTCTTCCTGAAACACTTACACAGAGGCAAAGGCAATATTATTAAACCAACTGACCCAAAGACTTTCCCCCACTCCCACTTCCTTCACAGAGGCATAATAATTGCATCCAATAAATAAATATATTCTTCCTTTTGGTTTGAATCAATCAATCCCTGCTTACAATGTGACTTGTTAACGTGGCCGACCACTTTCTTAATATTATTTATAAAACCAACAACCCTCCCCTATGAATTTGTTAATATATGGTGAAAACAACCTCAACACATAACACTTTTAATGACCACTAAGATGATCATAAACAAAACGGACACGCAAATGGGGAGATGGAAATCTGTGTTCCTCTCAATCATGTCGACTTTGACAGTAATAATCTTCTTCTGTGGATGGTATAGCAAGTGATGACTTCACTTTATATTATTCTTTAACTTTATTTTCACTTCTATGTTTACAAAAATATTAATACTAAAATTTTAAAATTAAAGTGGAAGAACTAAATTCCAAGTTTTTTACAAAATATTTGAAAGATTGAAATGAATCAAGAAGAGTATTATTATTTTTTATTTGATACAATCAATGCATGATGTCCCCAAACACATTAATAAGACCAGTTGGAAATATTTTCTCATGATTGAAAAACATTCAGAAAAGAAATAATTACGGAGGGTGGATATTGTTATGACTTGTAAGTCATAAACTTGACGGATTGATATTCTCTACCAGTGATTTCTTCTTCGTCAGGGGATTATAAAACCAACTGATCAAAGGCTTTGCCCACTAGTCTTGCCTTAATTCATTCAACCATCATCCTGCACAAATGGGACAATCATAGGTTTGATAAAAAAGGAAAGTAAAATCCAAATAACTAATATCTATACATAAAGATCATACATAAATCCTATAAAGTAATTTTATAAATGATATAAATAACAATATGATCGAATTAAAAAAGAATGTAATCCTTGTTGAAGGTAATTTATGATTCAAGTGAATGCGATATTATTATCATTTAAGTAAATCATTAAATCTGTCATTTTAGGTAGCATTTCTATTTGTCATTTGAGTTTCTACTCCTTCCTATCTATAGAGGAGCGTCATTTAAAAGAAATGAAGAAGAATATAGTTTGTCAACCTAAAGACTTGACTCCACCAAATATTATCCATCATAGAAGCAGCAGAACTACTGATGGTTTCTTCTATCCTTCTTATATCCAATAGAAGGTCGTCGGTAGTACAAAACCTACGTTCTGCTGGCACTTTCTCCTATCCTATTCAATCATTTCACACAAAACCCCGACAATTCTAACCATAAAATACACTCTATATTTTTTTATGAATTAAAGATGATCATAATCCAACCCACCGCCCCTTCCCTCTTTTTCTTTGGCCTAATAATATCCATCCCCATCAACCTAATCCGAACGCGTACAAAAAGGGATTAATTAATCCCAACAAAGATTAGATAAAAATTGATCAATTTGAGTAGTAAAAAATATAAAGAAACAAAAACCCTATCGTTGGTCTGTTTCCCTCAATGAAAGTCGATCAATAATTGCTCGAATTCCAATAATAAGAACTCCCCCTAAAGAGGTTTGAATCGTTCAAGCATGGAGACCTAAGCATGTGATAAAATGCCAATTGGTTTTAAAGTAAAAGGTTTTCATGCATTTACCTGTGAAGTGCTTGCTTGTCTTTGTTTTTGGAATATTTGATAAGACTCAAATCATATCATGCTTCAACCACGTCTATCAGATCAATCTAATAATTGGTATATGATATTAACAAGGTGTAATAATAATCAAAGTACAAAATATGTTTGCACATTTAGAGATCCCATCTCAAAGATGCTATTTGTATTGTATTTGTATTTGTTTAGAGACTAAGAATAGCTTTGGTGGACAAACGTGTTGTTGGCTGTATCACATCGGGGGACAATAAGTGATGTGTATATATATATTATATATATATATATATATATTGGTTCGTTGGAATGAAGGCGTGAAGTGAACGTTCCTAATCACGAAAGTGCCGTGCTTTTTCGCGTGGAAAATCAAAATCATCACCTTCTTCTTCTTTTCATACGCCTCTCGCGGCGTACCTGCTCCATCCACGTTACAAAGCATACAGGGGATCGATATCGGGTCCGGTTTCGAGCCTTACGAATGGAGAAAACTGAGGTCAGATAACTTTGTGAACAGATCCGGCTCAATCTCTTCTGATAACAAACCCCATTATAAAACCCATAACATTATTTAAGTCGTACGCAAAAGATTAAATATTTGCTTCGAGTCGTGCATATTGATTTAAATAATGTACATGAAAAGGGTGGGTGACATTGGGAGGTGAGGAGGTGTGAATGTGAACACCAACAAGATTATTAAAACCAAACAATAGAAAAATGAATCGAGGAGAAGAAGAAGAAGCTTCATCCTCTCTGGAAATTCCCATGTGGAAAAGGTAACATCCAGTCCAATCCAATCCCACCTCCTAATCCCTATGAACGTGCGTGTGAAATTCATGCCAACACCCCCTCTTTTCCTGTGTTTTCCTTTCTACTTAATCCATATCAAATACAAGATTAGGGTTATCGATCATTTTATATATAAACGAACTATTAGGGTTTTTATTAAATACAATAAAATGATTAGAATTTTTTTTACTAACTAAACTCTAACTCATCTAACGAGCTTAATTTTCAAAAATTTTTAAATACTTAAACCATATTTCAATATTATGTTAATGATAAAATTAATATTATGTTAACACCGGCGGTGGGGGATCGGAGGGATCAATCTCAGCATGACGTCATCGTGTGCGTCATCACGCCTTATCTGAGGAGTTCTCTTATTACACCGAAACATAATAAAAATTTGACACTGGGGAACGGTCGACGTGAAATATTTGACATTTATATTGGATTTCTTTTTAGATTTCTCGTGTGACGTCGTAAGGCAAAATTTCTATATAACTCACGTAGCTAATAGAATATCAGGACGTGTTTGGTTCGCGAAAACGTATTAAGAGAAAACGCTTAATTGTATAAAATTATAAAATATCCCCCAAGTTCGAATATCAAGAGTATAGTGCTTTTTCTTAATTATAAAAGAAAAGGAATTATCAACAACATGGTAAAAAATAAAATAAAATAACCCACCAAACACGACATAGGCCCAATGGGCCTAAGGAACGGCCCAACGCTATGGCCCAATTACTTCAGGCCCATCCTGAGGAGTCACCTTCACTATCCAAGCAAGATGGATGAACTTCCCAAATGGGATGGAACAATTTAGTCGGTCACGTTAGATCATGATATTGTTTTATATACTCTGCACGGTAAAGTCACCACAGAGATAGTAGTTGTAATTTGTTCTCGTGTCGGGACCTCGAATGCGACCGCGAAGCATACAGAAAATGATAATTAAGCGTGACATAGAGGCATTGTGCATATGTTAAGCATTGCCTGCCACAGCATAGGGCATGAAGAGATCTCCGGCGAATTGCTGTGCAAATCTCCTTTTGGCAGAAAGCATTTGGCTGCCGACACAATTTATTCGAGTGCGGCGCTTGGGGTATGAGCCCTCGAAGGGTCCTGCCAACGGAGAGCTATACTCTGTAATTCTGTAATTCGCTGGGGGTGCATCGTTTCGATTGGATCTCGTGTTTGGCATTTCAGGATCCCGAGAAATTTCTAAATATAGGGTGGTCGGTCAGGCTCTTTGTCTGACCTCGTTCTCTTTCTCGAGAATAGGGAGTGCCAAATAGTTGAGGTTCGTAGCGTCTAGACATCATGCGGAAGTACATCATCATGAAGGAATCTATGCAAAGTTGTTGCAAACAAATAATCCAAAGATCAGTTAAACAACTTTTTTTTCCCGGGGTGCGAATGATTTGAGAATGACTTCATTCGCGAAGGAGGATGCCAAGCATATCCTCATTGTCACATGGGCTTCGCCTCTGCAAAAGTCGAGGTTTTGTTGGAGACACAAATATTCCCCGATGAACAAATACAATAACGATTCTCAACATGTTCCATTGGGGTTTCGGTTCCAATGAATGATCCAGGGGCAGAGGCTACAGCAATGAATGGTTCAGATTCTCTTTACCGCTTTGCTAAAGCAAGGGCCAGTTAAACTCACGTAGAGCGATGATTCTCTTCTGCTTTGTTCAGCTCTTTTGCATGGCACTGTTTATTCGCACAAGAAAATGGGATATGCCACAAGAGCGAGAGGGGACCGGATATGCCAGTGGAATTCTCGTAAAAGTGATGCCTGTAACACTACAATGGTCCCAAGACACGGACACTGTACGTTATTGCTTTGTAGGATTTAGAGAATAATGCGACGCATCTGTGTCGCTCCTAGTATCTTATAGCATTTTCATGTAGATGCTCGCAAACGATTCGTTGATTTACATGGCTTGATATCGGTTTACCTCAAAGAAGGTCTGAATTTCCAATCTTCGCTGATATTGCTATATAGTAATATGCATTGATCAACGATAATGGTACCATATCCGCGTGCACTCGATATATTTTGATGCTTGGAGAAGAAATTCTCATCGAACGAAACCAGGAGGAGAATTGGCATATCCAATTCGACGGCGGAGCCATTCCTGCCTTTTTCATTTTTCCGAAATCCAACCGATGTTACTAGTTTGGGAATTTCTCCAGATGTTCTCTAGAATATGCCACGAGCTTCAGATCATCGAGGCATTGGAACAGCGAGCTATAAATAGACAAGGAAGCACATTGACTGTTCATCGAGCTCAGCGACTTCGGAATAGCCAGAGTAAGTTGCAATTGGGGCGAATTACGAGGCAATTACTCCCTTGGCAGAGGGCTGAAAATCAAAATCTCATTCTATCCAACAAGGATGAGAAATCTGTGGTTGTTCTTGCACACTGCCAAAGGAGATTTGCCTGGCCATTAGCCTTCGCAATTTCTCGCAACCTGAAAAAACTTAAGAGACTTCATATTATTTCATTCCTGTCTTACATTGTTTGAGTTGCTACAGAATTTTCGGTGGCGTGCGAGTTCTTGAAGGAAATTTGCTTCTAGCTAGCAAGGCATTGACTTTCGTGAGCAATTATTCGAGACATGGATATTTCTGTCTATTTTTCGAGGAAATATTGCTGAGGAATTCGTATATGGTAGGATGTATTTTTTTTTGGCACGCTATAATCCAAGAATGTCTGTTGATTGATTCAGAATTAGAATTAATTAGATTTTTAATTTATTTCGGATAAATTAAAGCACTTCGGGTCCAAATTTATTTTATTTTCATTTAAGGCCCAAAGTGCCAAAGTTCAGTAAAATAATTTTATTCTGATAAATGAGAGCTCATTTTTGTATGTATATTTTTACGATAATGGAAGAAAGGTTCATATTTTTGGCTTTAATGGAATAATAAAAAGTTTGAAAGAAATTAGTTTCCTATTACTAGACGGTCTCTAACATAATACTTTTCTTTCAAAATTTCATTAACCATCTAAACTTTTGACTCTCATGAAAAAAAAAATTTCCTACGTTAAACGTTCAGACTACATAATTAATTCTATATTAAGAAAGTAATATTTTTATAATTATGTGTACATAATTAATTAACATTAATTTCATTAAATTCGACTTGGTTCACCCACCCTCCTCGTCCCCGACAGTCCTCCCCCGTGGTCCTGTGCCCAACGGTCCGGCCTGCCCGAGAAATGAAGATAATTCTTCTTCTGGTTCTCATACCATTATCTGTTAAAAATAATATATATCACCTAATTAATTACTGCAAAAGTTTTTCATTATGACCACTAAGATGATCATAAACACAAACACGACGGACACGCAAATGGGGAGATGGAAATCTTTGTTCCTCTCAATCATGTCGACTTTGACGGTAATAATCTTCTTCTGTGGATGCTATAGCAAGTGATGATTTCACTTTATATTATTTGAAAGATTGAAATCAATGCATGATGTCCCCAAACACATTAATAAGACCAGTTGGAAATATTTTCTCATGATTGAAAAACATTCAGAAAAAATTAATTACGGTGGGTTGATATTGTTGTGACTTGTAAGTCATAAACTTGACGGATTGATATTCTCTACCAGTGATTTCTTCTTCGTCTTCTTACATGAAACTATCATTCAAATATAATTAATAAATGGTGAAAAAAGATTCAAAATATCGATTTAAGCGAATAATAATTGCATGGGATAAATAAATATATTGTTTGAATCCATTTTGGTTAGATACAATGTGTCGTTTGTCAGTCACATGTTCACGTGGACGGCCACTTGCTTAATATAATCTATTAAACAAACAAAATTAGACAGCCAACAGCTGGGGCCTGGGGGGCTATTTACATCTCAATCCAAAATGCGTGGTGAGAAGTAGACCAGGAGGAGGTAATCGATATAATCATACTAATCATTTCTCCTCCTTCTTCTTACACAAATACACAAAAAGGAAAGTAAAATCCAAATAACTATTATTTCTTGAAATTCACGGAGCATTTGAAGGAAGCGGTGACGTACATCGAGCAGGGTCACATTTGGGTAGGTCGGAAATTCGTCGCGCTCAGAACATGGAGGATTTCGTCACCTGGGTGGATTCCTCAAAGATCAAGAGGAAGGTTCTCCAATGCAATGACAAGCTGGACGAGTATGACACGATGCAGTAATGCTTCGGTTGGTTGGTTCTCATCATTAGTAGTAACACATGCTTGTGCTGCTGTCATGTTACATTACACATTTTTCTATTAGAATTTCTAAGGAATTGTTTGACCCGTGAACTGATATAGAAATGTTACACTAAAAATTGGATCCAACGCCCGTAAAACATTGACATGAGTCTGGAGTCATGCCTGGATCGGGTTCAACACCCGTTAACCAAAAGTAAACTTTTGGAGCAAACGCCACCCGCGTGCTTAGATGTAAGAGTTAGTACTTAGGAATCCCCGAATCTACTCTGATTTTCCGACTTAAACAAAGCTTTTAAAATTAAGTCAGTGGCGACTCCGTATAGTTTACCTAGGTTAAACAACAACCTTTTTACGGAGCCATTTTGCATGAGGAACTAACGACACAAGCCGTTTTCGAGTCCTCCTGAACGATCCTTTATGAGGCTTACGCGCGGCCTTTTGTCTGTCGCTTTCAAAGAACTAGAAATGGTAAGCGAAATGCCCTGCAGGTCCATTTAGGAACCAAGGGAGAGTTCAACCCAATTCCCATTTAGGAACTGAAGTCTTTGAATGTCTTGAACTTCTCAGAAGACACCGCCTTTGTAAGAACGTCTGCGGGTTGATCATGGGTGCTGATGAACTCTAGAAGAATATCCTTCTGCGAAACCATCTCTCTGATGAAATGATGACGAAGTTCTATGTGCTTCGATCTTGCATGGAAAACTGGATTCTTGGTCATAGCAATTGCAGATTGGTTATCACAGAAGATTGTTGTTGGCTCGTCCACCTTCTGTTGTAATTCTAGAAGTAACCTTCTGAGCCAGACAGCTTCTCTTGTTGCTTCATTTGCTGCGATGTACTCAGCTTCTGCAGATGAGAGTGCAACAGTGTTTTGCTTCTTTGAACTCCATGAAATGGGCTTTGTTCCAATACAGAACAAGTATCCTGATGTGCTTCTACGATCATCCAAGCTTCCTGCCCAATCACTATCTACATAACCCACTAAATCATCCTTCTGCTCTTTTGTATACTTCAGTCCGACCTTCTGTGTGCCTTTTAGATAGCGTAGAACTCTTTTTGCTGCTGTGAAATGAGTTCTGCTGGGGTTGCTCATGAATCTAGATAGCAAACTCACAGAATGAACAATATCAGTCCTAGTGTGAGTGAGATAAATAAGAGAACCAACCAGACTTCTGTAGATCTTCGAATCAAAGCCTTTTGTAGAATCCTCCTTCTGTAACTTCTCATTGAGTGACATTGGTGTAGAAATTGGCTTTGCATTTTCCATACGGAATTTCTTCAATAGATCTGCTATGTACTTCTCTTGAGAAATGAAAATTTCTCATTTCTTCTGCTTCACTTGAAGTCCGAGAAAGTACTTCATCAAGCCAAGATTTGTCATCACAAATTCTTCCATCATGGCTTCCTTGAACTTCTGCAGCAAGCTTCTGCTGGTGCTAGTGTAGATCAAGTCATCCACATAAAGACATGCTATTAGAAAATCAGGACCAACCTTCTGTATGTATAACGAAGGTTCTACTGAGCTTCTGGAGAATTCTTTCTTTTGTAGATAGGAATCAATTCTGCAATTCCACGCCCTTGGTGCTTGCTTCAAACCATATAGAGCCTTATGCAGTCTGTAGACTTTGTCTTCTGTGCCTTTCATCACGAATCCTTGTGGTTGTTCTATGTAGACTTCTTCTTCTAGTACTCCATTAAGAAATGCTGACTTGACATCAAGCTGGAATACTTCAAGCTCCTTCTGTGCTGCAATGGCTAGAACAGCACGGATTGTCTCCATCCTTGCTACAGGAGCAAAAGTTTCTGTAAAATCAACTCCAGGCTTCTGTGAATAGCCTTTTGCTACGATGCGAGCTTTATGCTTCTGCACACTTCCACATTCATTATACTTGGTCTTGTAGACCCACTTTAATCCGACAGCTTCTTTGCCTTCTGGTAGATCGACCAATGACCACGTGTCATTCTTCTCTATAGAAGTCATCTCCTCCTTCATGGCATTTCTCCATTTTTCTTCTTTGGCTGCCTCCTCAAAATTCTGTGGCTCAAATGCAGCAAGAGCAAAGTTAGCTTGCTCATAAATTTCAGTGAATGATCGATACTTCCTTGGTGGTGTATCTCCAATGGGACCCTTCGCTTTTGGAATGGTTTTAGATGAACTAGCTTCTGTTGTTCCGATGGGATTCTGTACTGTAACTTCTGCTACTGCTTCTGTTGTCCTGATAGGATTCTGTACAGATGCTTCTGTTACCGTTTCTGTATACTGGAAAATCTGAGTCATAGAAGACTCTTCCTACCACTTCCAATCTGTATGTTCATCAAAGATAACATCTCTTGACAGAATTAACTTGTCAGTATTCGGATTATAAAGACGATATCCCTTCGATTCATCACTATATCCGATAAAAATTAACTTCTCACCTTTCTCATCAAACTTTTCTCTTCCTTGAGAAGGTGTAAGTGCATATCCAATACACCCAAATACTTTCAAATGATTTACCACGGGCTTCCTTCTGTGCCACGCTTCATATGGTGTCTTGTCCCTAACTGCTTTTGTAGGGAATCTGTTCAAAAGGTAGGCAGATGTGTTAACAGCTTCTGCCCAGAACTTGTTGGGTAGACCTTTGCCCTTTAGCATGCTTCTGGCCATCTCCACTATGGTTCTGTTCTTTCTTTCTGCGACTCCATTTTGCTGAGGAGAATACTGCACAGTTAACTGCCTTTGTATCCCCTTCTGTTGGCAATAGTCCAAGAATGGTCTTGACAGAAACTCTCCTCCGCGATCTGTCCTCAAGGTCTTAATCTTATAACCACTTTGATTCTCTGCAAGTGCTTTGAACTTCATAAAGGTGGTGAAAGCATCTGATTTCCTCTCAAGAAAATAAATCCAAATCATTCTAGTATAGTCATCTACGAACAATAGAAAGTATCTTCTGTTACCGAGAGACGGAGTCTGAGTCGGTCCACAAATATCCGCATGAACCAGCTCGAGAGGGGCTTGAGCTCTCCATGATGTGTTTGGGAATGGAAGACGATGATGCTTTCCGAAGACACATCCTTCACAGACGTCACCTTCTGCAGCTTGTATAGAAGGTAGTCCTACCACCATATTCTTCTGCTTTAGTAAAGCTAGACCTTTCCTATTCAAATGTCCATACCTGAGATGCCAAAGATGAGAATCATCTACAACCTCAGTTTTGAGAACCACATTGCTGCAAGGAGTCATCTTTAACGGGAACAAATTGTTGGACGTCATCTTTACGACCGCAACCTTCTGTCCGTTTCTGTCTGTTATCTCACATTGACCTTCTGCAAAAACCAACTTGTAGCCATTTTTCATCATCTGTCCCACACTTAGTAGGTTCTGTGTGATTTCTGGAGTGTAGAAGACATCGTGCATCCTCTTTTGTTGACCTTCTGCACTGAAAACTGAAACAACACATTTACCTTCTATCTTTAACTTCTTGCTATCTCCAAGTTCCAAGAGAGAGTTGTATTTCTCATCAAGCTCCACAAAGTTCTTCTTGATTCATGTGACATGGTTACTACACCCACTGTCGAGGAACCATATCTCATTCATATCTTGCACGGTGTTAGAGGAAGAATAGAAACCTTTAGAAGGTTCATCTTCCTTAGAGAAATTTACCGAGCTTTTGTCCTCATTCTTCTGTTCATTCTTCTGCTCTTTATCTTTGTACCAGCAATCACGATCTCAATGAGTTGGGAACTTGCATCTCCTGCATCGAAAATGACAATTTTTTGTTTCATGATTATTCTTTTTGCAGATGCGGCATCCTGCTTCTACTTCTTCATGACCGCTTCTGTGCTGACCTTCTGGTCGTCCTTCTGCATAGCCTCTGCCTCTGCCACGAGACCAGCCTCCACGTCCTCTACCATAGGACCTTCTGTTGTTTCCAGAATATTCTTGCTTCTGCTCAGAAACATTCAATTTCGCTTGAAATGCTTGCTCCACGGGGGTTGTGTACTTGCTGACCCGTTTCTCATGGGCTTCTAGGGAACCCATCAATTCATAGATGGAAACTTCTGCGAGATCCTTCATCTCTTCAATCACGGTTACCACATGCTCAAACTTCTGTGGCAACCTTCTGAGGATTTTCTCCACGACTTTTCTATCTGGGACGACTTCTCCGCAACTCTTCAATTGATTGAGGATCTCCACGATCCTTGAGAAGTAGTCTTTGACGTTTTCTGCGTCTTTCATGGATAGATTGTCGAAGTCTCTCCAAAGATTCTGCAGCTTTATAGAGATCACCTTCTGTGACCCTTTGAACTCCTTCTTTAGGACTTCCCACGCTTCATTCACCTTCTTCAGGCCGAATATCCTTGGGTAGATGGTTTTGCTCACGAATTATTGTAGAATCCGCAGAGCCATGGCATTCTTCATGACGTTCTCCTTGTACGCCTTATGCTCATCTTCTGTGGGGTTGATGACACCTTCTGTGGAAGTATTGTCACCTTCTGGGAGAGAGATTCCTTCTGGAACTTCTTCGTAGCCTTCCTCCACAAGTTTCCATAGATCTTGCGAAAGGAAAATGGTCTCCATTTGAGAACTCCAATAGTCAAAGTGCTCACCGTCGAAGATGGGAATTTGGTTGGGAGAAAAAGTGAAGAACATGTTGCCAGCGGATGTAGACATGACCTTCTGCGCTCTGATACCAAATTTGTTGGGGGTTATGTGTGTAGGATTGGATAGGAAGGGAGAAGGTGCTAGCAGAACGTAGGTTCTGTACTGTCGACGACCTTCTGTAGGATAGAGAAAACCTTCTGTAGAGTTGCTGCACCTACGAGGAGTGTTTTGGCTACAATTTCTCTTTGTTTAAATTTTCTCTTTTTCATCATACAAGAAATGTCTACACGTCCCTTTATATATATGGAGGAGTAGGAAAACCAAAAGACAATAGAAACCGACATATTTAATGACAGATTTAATAGCCTGCTTTAATGACCCACTTAAATGACTTTTCCGTTACTAAATTCAATACCCATTAATATTGATCATAAATTACCTTCAACACTTTCGAGCTCATGAACTTGGCATAAATAAAAAAAAATTTGCTTCTAGCTTAAGGGGCTTAAGGGGCATTGCATGACTTTCTTTTCTCTCTTTGGTATTTACAGAGAGTACTCTAATGCTCCGATTCCGTAAAGAAATATTTCGCGAAATTGAGCAAGTAGTTTTAAAATTTGACAAATAATATCTTTAATTCGGAGTTTAGAAAGCCGAGTTCGGTTCCTAAAGGAAATCGGCATGCAAAACTCGGTGTTTTGAAAGACGATTTTCTTAAGAAGCCGAACTTGACTTTCTAAACAGCGATTTTCGATCATTATTTATCTAATTTTAAAATTCGTTGTCTCATTTCGTGAAATATTTTGCCGATTATTTCGTAATAAAGCTGAACCGAGGTAAGGTGTTGCTTAACATTTTATACTTGGAATTATCATTATGGTAGTTTTTCACACGTGCCGAAATCACATGCTGAAAATTTAGACCGATCCTAGATAAAGAGATAAATTATGCTATAAATCCTAGTAGTTTTGTAAAAATACTATTGTTGTTAAGTTTCTTGATAATAGAAAAATACAAGTCACTTGGTGTGAGAATTATTTAAACTTAAGAACAGGGTAAAATGTGGAAGGGAACCAAGGGTTTGGTTTCACTTTCGAGCCTCAATCTCTTTAACTAAAACACAAGGTTCGGTTTCCCGTTTGCAGACTCGGCACGATTCCGACTCCGTTGCTTCAATCCGCTCGTGGCCGGCCTTTTCAAGACGACTGTGTTCGGAGGACCAACCTAATCCAACATTAACCTTAACCCCACGTGTGTGATGTAAGCAATGACATCTAATGGAGATAATTTTTTGTCAAACTAAACTAAGACCTTCCCTTGAAACCTTCCAACCGTGTGAGGTTTAACTAAAAGAACCAAACATAATGTCGATTAAACAAAGACGGGAAGACTCTTCTTCTTGCCTTCGAAACTGTTTCCCGCGCAAAAAGACGTGTTTTCGGGTTGAGTCCTTATCGTTTATAGTAAGAAAACGGCGTGGATAGTTCCCGTCATTCCGCCAAACTATATAATATAAACCAATCATGACATATTAGCTAACCAATATATAATCGTGTTTGACTTTTTAAAACGCGCAACTGGAAACTATATGTCCGTGTTGTGTCGCGTCCGTATTAGCATTTACGTGTCTCAAATTACCAGCCCTACCTTCATCTACTGGCAAACATTAAGTAGTCGGGATAGCTCGTGACGTCCCCAACTTCATTACCCGAACTTATGTGTCATTGGCACCGTTGACATAACAAACTATTCTGGGCTTAAATTAACTTTAGTCCAAGGAGAGATTCGCCATAACAAGAAGGAAGGTATAGGCCCATCTATGAGGCAATCGTTAAGTCTACATGAGTCTAAATTGATAAATGACATGAATAAGGGTCATGAATTCTGAGATCATTTTAGCCAAGCTCCTTTCGTGCATCCAACTTGTACGTGAAATTCACTACAATCTCACATGCCATATCATGTTATTGTACTCATAATTTAAATTATACTATGTTTTCTTTGATATAATTATTGAATCTATTTCAAAGAATATAGATCCACATTTCAAACTGATCAAGAGATTTGCATCACTTCTTTAAAATTTTGTTCTTTAATCATGTGATTTTTTCGAATATATCATAATACCTAAAAAATCTAACAAGAATAGTTTTATATGAAGGACTTGGTTTTAATTTGTTTTATTAATGGTAAGTATTATAATAACTTTATTTAATTTATCTCATATATATTGAGAAATATTCATGAAGACGATAAAGTTTTGAAAATCACGATGTTCTTTGCTAATCTTCAAAAGACATTGGATCAAGCTTTTTATAAACGTAGTATATTTCACACATCTTCTAAAGATTCCGGAGGAAAGTACTAAAATAGTGTTAGGTGGGGAAAAAATTTGTAAAATAAGGCCGATAGTTTCGAAATTATGGAATTAATACTCCGGGACGTTAGAAGTTCGAGTTCACTTTTTATTTTTTTTATTTTTTTTTTTGGAACTAGGACTTATAAAGTTAGACTCCGAGGCAATATTTTCTGTAATTTCAAAACTATATACCCAATTTCGCAATTTTTTCCCGTCCACAAAGCCCAATGATCAATATAAATAAATTAATTAATTAAAAATGGGGCTACCAGATACGTATAACTAGGGGTGAGCAGGTTCCAGAGTAGGTAGGTTCCGGATGTGGAACCTGTAACCTAACATGTTATTACATGTTCCTTATTTTTAGAACCTAGAACCTACCATGTGACTCAAAGAACCACCCAAGATCCAACTCGCCGGTTATGGTACCGATTCCATGGACACTTCTATATTAAATCAATCACATTACTTCAATTAATCTAAAAAAATCTTAAGCATTACTCTAATCAATCTAAAAAAACCTTAAACATTACTCCATTAAATCTAAAAATGCTTCAAGCATTACTCCAACAATCTAAAAAAACTTCAAACGAACTAGTCAAGGCCTTGAAATAAGGTGGGCGGTTCGAGTATCTATAAAGAGAGACTTGGCGGCAACTAGGCAAAATTGCTAAATATAAATAAGAAATATCTATAATTTTAAAATAAAATTATTTATATAAATAAAGAAAAAGATTATTATATAAATTATATATTAAAATATATTATGTCAATTCGAAGTTCTCCTTCCAAGCTGAGAACTTAGAACCGTACTTGTTACTGCCGGTTTTCTAAAATTTAGAACCTACAACATATCCAGTCTATTCGGGAACTTAGACTGACACCGACCCCATGGTACCAATTCCGACCGGTTCCCGATTTTACCCGGAACCTATGCTCACCCCTACATATAACCCATAGGTCATTGTAGGAGCAACAATTTATTTGTTTATGATTATTATAAATTTTAAAAGATTATTTGGATACATATTGTCGCAATAAAAGATTTTAACATATATTTAGAATAAAATCTGTTGGAAAAGAGAACACGCCCTATAAAAATAAAAACTTTGGAAGGGATGAATCGAAACCGAAACCCGAAGTTGAATATGCCGTCAGCTGCGGTGGGGTTTTGGTGCGAAGAGGTTGGGAATAGTGGCAGAAGAAGAAGGAGGGCTGCGGTGGCGTTGGGGTGCGAAGATAATGAGAATATAGTGGTGGAAGAAGCGTCGGTGGAAAAGGAGGAGGAAGATGATGTTTTGAGCTCGCTGCCGTGGCGTTGGGGTGCGAAGAGGATGAGAATAGTGCTGAAGGAGGAAGAGGATGTTTTCAGCTCATTGCCGGATTCGATAATAGGACACATATTCTCCTTCCTCTCGATCAAAGACATTGTCAGGACGAGTGGTGTGTCCAAACGGTGGAGCCGATTGTGGACCAACACCCAGTCCATCTCCTACTCTTGCTCCTGGCTCGGCCTTGATTTCCCGGTCTTGTGTTCCTCAGTGGACAGTGCCTTCTCCCAGTGCTCCTGCCTCACGAGGCTCCACATCGGCCACGTTTATTACGAACGTCCGAGGGAGCTATTGTTTGACCCATGGCTCCGTTCCGCCGTCGCCCGTCGCTTGCCAGATGTTACCTTCTTAGTGGACAACGTGCTATCGTCCCACTCCCCCTATGTTCTGCCCGTGTTTTTCTTTAGTTATCCTGCCCTCCAGAGTTTGCACGTGCGTGGTTGTTTCTTTACCCTTTCCCGCGGTCGTGTTAGCTGGTATTCGCTCAAGTTTATGCGCGTTGGTCATGTGGAGATGACGGATGAACTCCAGGACTCGGTCTTGAATGGTACTCCTTCTGTGGAGTCACTTGAGCTGGTGCGTTGTTGGGGTCTGAATAATATCCGGCTCGATTCGAGGAGTTGAGGGCGTTGGTTATCGACAGTTACCAGGTCAATGTTAAGGAAGCCCACCTCTACAGCCTTAGTTTGGGCGTTTCTGCTCCCCACCTCTCTTCATTACAGATTCTGGGAGTTTGGTATGGAAAGAGAGAGGTTCGTGTTCATCAAGTGTCATCGCTGGCGGAAGTTAAATTGGATTTTATAATACCAAATTTGCCTGATTATGAGTATTTCGCCCCACTTCTTAGAGACCTGTCTTCTGTCAATAGCCTCGTCGTCGGGAACTACAATATGATGGTAATGACCTCCCTTTTTCCTGCTGCATATGTTTCCTTGGACCGCTTCAATAACGCGACCTCGCTGTTTCATTAGGAGTTCTCTTCGTAATTCCGTTTGCAATGTTCCTTATCTCAATCCACAAAGTGATCAGATCAAGTTTGTTATTATTTGCTTTCTGATACCGTGCAGGGTGCTCGGCTGATGAAGCCTCTCCCTGTTTTGAGACTGAGGTGCCCGAACCTTACATTGGGCGACTCCATTAAGGGATCCACCATGTTGGGGTTGAAATGCCTTTTGAGTTTCACTTGCCATGTCGAGAAGCTAGTAATCTACATCAATGGACTTGGACGCGTAAGTGTTCGCTTGGCTCGACTCATAAATGACTCTAAGACCACAGTTTCTTTTTTCATCTCTGGTTTTCTTTCTTTCTTCCTGGACTGAATTAAGCCCAAATTTTATGTAGCAGAACGAAAATTTTGGTTTGAGACGGCCGTTGAAACCGAAGGCCTGGGTGAATCATCTCAAGACCATCGTGGTGAATGGTTTCCTAGCGACTCCTCCCGACATAGTGAGATGCAAATACACTGTCATGGGCCTTCTGAGAGAAGCAGTCGTGATGGAGAAGATGGTCATCAATGCTCGAGGAGACCCTGCGAAGTTAGAGGAGCTGCAGAGGCAGGTTTTATGTTTCCCCAGGGCTTCTAATGCATCCAAAGTGAGCTTCAACGATCTGCTTTCCTAGATTGTCATTGTTAGGATCATTGATTCGTCCGGCTTTCTAACTATTAGATTAGAGGATGTAATTGAATTGGTTTGGGGAAGGATATTATATTTTGAAGTTATTTCTCAACGGTCCTCTGTTGTTTTTCAACTGAAAAGGGATGCATTCAATGTGCAAACCCAAAGTCCCACGTCGGATAGTTAAGAGAGTTCGGCCTTGTATATAAGTCTAAGTTGACTACTCTCACTACAGCCGTTGGAGTTTATTCTGGACTAAGACTACTAAATATTGAATAACAATGTGAAAGATAAATGCTTGTTCAATGTAAACCTAAATTGCGAAATTTGTTCAAACTGTTTTCATACCTTTCCGGACGAAGGCATTGATATTGAGTTGACATTTGATTTTCATGCCCTCCTGCCAAAGGAGTAATTGCCCGGTAATTCACTCGTACGCATCAAATTCACAGTATATAACTTTGCTCTCTACGACAACTAATCCTCCATCCATCTTCTTATAAGTGGAGGTTTTCCTTGCTTTCGAATGAACAGTCGTGACGCGCCCTTCGTGTATTTATATCCTCGCCCCCGTTTCGAGGCCTTTCGAGCGCCGGCATATTCCACGGAACATCCCGAAGTTTGACATCGATGTGGGAAATTGTGATTTCGAAGATTTGAGCTGGTTTGGCATCACATTTTTTTTGGATTGGATATGCCTTTGATTTTTTTGTTCCCTTTGAACTTTTTGTTTATCGCCCAAAGGCATAATATTTTAGGCATATGCCGAGTAGAGTTGGCTGTTTGGATTCGCAGCATACCGATACGACCCTGCCATGTGCATGTATCGGTGTTGATTTTGCGTTATGTGTTTCGGTTTTCGGAAATACTCCGTGCAAGCGAGATCATATTGGCGATCACATTAAAAGGGTTTGGTTTGTATTCTCGCTCGCAACGCCAAAACAGAGAGCGCATATGTTTTTTTCTTTGGTCTAGACAAAAGGTCGACTTAAGATTCGGGACCATTTGCACGTGACATTAGCGAGGATTGCAGCGGCATATATATCCGATGCTCATTGCGCTAATATGGCATATCCCGATATTTTGTGCGGATAAACAAGAGTAGGTGAATATCAGAAAGCAAGACTGTCTCGTACCATGATAAGAATCAACCGTAACATGTGCCATGGTTTCAATTGTTTAGCCGAGATAGTCGTGCCGTCGTACAAGTGCTTCATTCCGAGGGATCGTCGTAGTGACCTACATACATCTTCTAATGGAATATCATTTCCAAGCAAACAAATAAGACAAATATCACGCTAACAAGTGCAAATCTAATACGAAATTCTGTCTACCATGCATGGATTTCTACATTCGCGAATCTGTTACGACATGTTTCATGCGATGCCTAGGGAAAGACTCCGCCAAAGCAATGAATGCATATAGTTAGACATCAACCCATAAATTTCTCTCGAGTATATGCTGGCAAGGTTTTTCGAAATAAAACCTTGAAGAAGACTGTGTAAGCAACATTTTTGCCGCTACTTTCTCATTCGAACGCACGAGATCAATCTCCATCGTGACCAAACACTCGCAAAGATACTTTCCAATGAACAAACATAAAGGAAATAATGCGAATGGGGTGGTCGAGAGAATCAGAACCCTCTTTTTGATCTCTTTGGCATATCCAAAGGATTATGCCCCTTCCATTGAAGGATATATATACGCAGCACGAAGCCGAGATCCCTAGCTCACCAACGAAACAAACCACAAAGAAGAAGTAGAAGAAGAAAGATGCATTCGAGAAGTCCTGAGCGGTGGCAGTGAATAACAGGGCGATTCTCCTATTGGCAGGACGCGAGGGAGAAGTTGTTCATGTCCATGCAAATGCCCAACTTCTTCTCCATCTTCTACCCCTGCCAAAGGAGAATTGCCCTGCCATTCACTTAGTCCACATTGCACTTTTTTTCTAGTTGCTTTCAGGTTGTCTGATATTGAAAAGGTCTGATGTTAATGTTTTTTCCTGATTGATGTTTGGAATTAATACTTTTACTACACTTTCAATTATTACAACATTAATAAACTACCCCATGAGACAATTTTCTTAAATGAATCTAGAAATGACATTACAAGAATTTTACCCACAAATTCTTTTTTTTTTTAATTATTACTTGGAGGTGCTATATATATAAACAGAACATCTTCAGGCCCAATTAACTGAATATGCGGCTGAGACCAGTAACTGTGCCGCTGTCGCCGGGGCTGCCTAAACCAGGCACCTGAGGGGACACAAGGCGGCGGTGACCAGCTGCATCGCTTCGCGGGAGCGTCCCGGCACCGTCTAATCAATGACGAAGTTTGGGTGTCGGTAGATGGCTTTGCTAAATTCTCTGGAATTCTATTGACTAGTCTAGATTTGCAGCAGCGTGCAATTTCTCCCTTGGAGACCTTGGGAAGGCACTTTCATGAAATTCCCCTCTGCTCATATTTTGTGATCATTGTTTCATCCATTCATCTAACCATGTTATATGACTGGACTTGCAGAATGAGGATTGTTATTCTGTATAATACTGGAGAGCCAGCTCCAAACGGCGATCTAATTCTTGAAAGTACCGAGTCTATTTATAATTCAAGTAGGATCAGACTTTCGAGGCTTGAATTTTTTTAGAATGGATATCTATTAGAATATCAACACCTTCTAGATTATTCATAATTAGTATATCTATATTTTTCTTACCCTTAGATATTTTCTTAGAAAAATCTAGGTTCTTCTAAATATTTAGATATTTCAACTAGATATTTTTATCCTTCTTGTGCATTTTGGACCACAAAATCCATGGAGCTCCAAACTATAAATAGGGATGCTTTCCTCCCATTTTGTACCAAAAATCTTCAAGTAACAATAAGAGATATAGGTTAGAGGAGTCCTCTAAGTAGTGGGTTCATCAATATCCTTTATTACCTAATGTAAAACTTCTGCTCGGGCCTACTCCTCTGCCATCTTTCTGTAGTAATTACCGGAGGTCTCAATTCAAAGCTTGTGATGTGGGATTTCTCCAAGGGCCATCGTCCATTGAAAGTGATCGATAATTGGTATAGTTTCTTTCTACCAATGAACAAAATGAGAAGTGACAGTTCTAGTTTATACCTCATACTGAGTTCGGTTGGTTGTCGTGATATTCTGACTTGGAAACTCCCACCTATCATGGTGTTACTTTTGCAGGCCCTCCCGGGATGAATTGTAGCAACATGGGCCAATGCTTTAAAGCTGGCATTTGTGCTTTCAGCGGTGGGCAGTTCCGGATGCAGATATGCTGGAAAGACTCTACAACATATGTGTGGTGGCACGGGCTGATGGTACTGCTGCAGATGTGATCTATATTGAGTCGGAACTCTCGCCACAATTAAGGAGAACAAGGCTGCAAAATCTCGTAAAGCATAGCAGTCAAGACCCAAAAAACACAACCCCTGCTGCAGAATCAGAGGGTCTGGATTACTCTTGTGGAGGGCATACGTCTTCTGTTTCTGGCATACAAGTCTTAAATGATCGATCCTCTATTACTTATGACTACCCGGCAGCCCGCCTAACGGCACAGCATATTTGCAGGTTCAATGAGAGGGGGGAAGTTCATAATTTAAGGAGGAAATGACAAGTCCATCAAATTATTGAATGTCTCCAAATGCCTTGACACAAGCCAGACCGATCTCCTACAATTGAACATACGTTAGGCAAAAAGGTAAAACCTGCCCGGACATCGTCGAGAATTGATAAGATCATCTCGGTAAACCTCAAAACTGATTTCCTGCAGGTTAATTGGATGTGCACAACTCCGACTCCCTCCAAGAACCTCTTTGTCTCTGTGACACGACTAAGGTCGTTAATGTCTACTCCGTAAGCAAGAAGCTACAGGCAAACCCAATATCCGGGAACATCATATCTCCCTTGTTCTCGAGTTCGAGCTCTCTCCTTGTCTCATGTTGCCTTCTGAAGGCTGCGCTATGCTCAGGCACGTCTACAGTTAAAAGCTTATCCTGCATCGTCCCAATATTCTCATGACATGAATACTATGACCTGAGACTGCAATAAATGCAGACCCCATGGATTGTATAAAGACATAAATCTTGATCTCAAGTCCCCCATTTTCCTATTCTCTGTTGAAATTTTTCCTCAAAATATAGAACAAGACATTCTCTGCTCATCAGACTCAACAACCACATGGATATTATGGAAAAGGCTTGCAAGGCTGTCAATTTGCACCATAAATTAGTCCTACTTCCACCTTTAATTAATCTGATTCAAGTAGGATCCCAGATCAAGTTGTATTTAAAATGGGCAAACATTGTCATGAAACATAATCAATGTGTCCAAAATATTTAATTAAACCTAACCCCCCATGGTTATATTTGAGATTAAATTTGTGTGATGACAAATAACCAGAAAATGAAATATATAACACAACAGTAGTACTAACTGCATTTTGAATAACATGTAGTTCCTTAATATAAGGAACTGATCTTATAGTATATCCCTTGGGACTGATCATATTACCAAAAAAATTTCATGAGACCACCCAGTAATCAAAAAACCAACATCATTAACTTCACCAAATTCCCTAATCTAAACCTCCCCAACTAATCATTTGCATCATTTACAGCACCTAGACATTAAGATGAGGAATAAGATCAAGAACACTATAGAGCACAAGGCAATGGCTACACCCAGGACAACCTTATTTGGACCGTGATGTTTGTTCCCCTTGCTCGGCGAGTCAGAGCTGTCCCCGTCGCTGTAGTCGCTGCTCGTGCCGTCGTCCGGGGATGGGGAATTGTCCCTTGATGGCGGGGGAGTCATCGGAAGCCCGTGCTTGTCGCAGGGAGCGATCCCGAGCCTAACGGTCTTGGAGATGAAACCCGAGTGGTTGTAACATAAGTTGGAGTTCTCGCCGATCTTGAACACCTCCAGTCCTCGGATGAAGGTCTCGTTGAAGGGCATGACTCCGTGGAAGCTGTTCCTCTCTAAGTTCAAGTACTTGAGGTGCTTCATCTTGGTGAAGAAGCCGGGGACTGTACCGTTGAGCTGGTTTGAGCTGAGATCCACAGATAACAAACCCGGGATCGCTGCCAGGGTGTCGGGGACTCCCCCGGAGAGGGAATTCCCTCGCAAGCTCAGGTTTTTGAGGGTGATCAGGTCCCCGATCTCGACGGGGATCTCCCCATCAAGAGAATTTGAGGAGAGATCCAAGGTTTGGAGGTCCCCAAGGAGAGTGATTGAACCTGGTATGGTTCCTTTAATCTGATTCCCGGACAGATCAATGTGGGTTATGTTCGGATGCCAGTGCCTCGGCAAGAGCCCCGTCAGGTTGGCATTCGACAGGGTGAAAGACTGGATCTTTTTGAGGTTGCCGAGGATGACGAAGGCACCGGATGCATTCACTGGGATGTTCGACACGGTAAGTTCAGTCAGGTTGGTAAGGCGGGAGAGGAACCCAGAAGAGATGCGGCGGAGAGAGCTGATGGCCGTGAATGTGGTGAGGGCAGAGGAAGCCGGGGGGAGGAAATGAGAAGGCAGGGCGAGCGAGGGGCAGTCTTGGAAGGAGAGGGTTTCGAGGGTTGTCAGGAGATCCTTGAGGGCGGCGGAAGAGAGGGTGGCCGTGACGGTGTCCGAGCAGTTGGAGAGGCGGAGGGCAATGAGGTGGCGGAAGGGGGAGTCACCGTCGCAGACGGTGGCGTTGTGAAAGGACGGCTGGATGCAGGGGTTATGGGTGGTCGGGATCAGGTCGAGCGACTCGAGGGCCGCGAGCTGCTTCGGGTCGAGAGGCGCTGACGACGCCGCGGGGGCTCTCGGGCGAGGGGCGGAGGCGTTGGAAGCCGCAGCAGGGGAGGTGGTCGGAGAGGGGGAGGCGGTGGGAGGTTTGTTAGTGGGTGGAACAGGGGAGGAGGTCGGGGAGACAATGTGGGGGGCAGGGGTCACCCCCGCGGAGGATGCGACGGAGATTAGGAGGAAGAGGGAAACGAGGAGTATCGCCGTCGGCGGAGGCATGGCGGGTGGGGGCTGGGTGAGTTGAGGTGGGAGTGAAAGAAGGGAAGTGGAAGTGAGAAGTGTTGATTGATTGAGGTAAGCGAGACGATGTGGTTGGAGTCTGTCTGAAGGTTGTCTTTCTCAAAAAAACAAAAAATACTAATAATCAAATTAAACATTTACAACAAAATCTATTTACTTTTTGGGATTATTTTATTGAATTGAAATTGGGAAATACTATTGAGTTTCTTTTTTTTGGGGGGGGTGGGGAATAATTTATACATACCATTATATAATAACTATTTGATGATTTTCAAGCCTTCAAATTTATTTATTTTTTTGGGAATTGAATTGTGAAATTGGGAAAGACATGTTTATAGTGAACCTTTCCAGCTAATTTCCCAAAAGAGAGAAAAAGTAAAATAAATAAATAAACGATTTCTCTTTTTCAGCAAAATGATGTCTCTCTGGCTTGGCTCTGATGATGATGATGTGATAAAATGAATCAAACCCTATTAACTTGCACCTCACCCTAAGACTGCTGCTGCCAAGCTCTCCTGACATGAATGATATCACAAGTCCGATCCATATATTACATTGTCTGAGATGAATGTTTGTAATGGGCTTGAATCAGTCCCTCGGTAGGATAATGTTTTTAGGAGGATGTCATGTATTTGAACGAAATTCGGTCCAGAAGAAGAGTTGGGTTCGGGAGGCGTGTTATAATATGGGGTTGTTTCTCGTATGGCTTCACCAACGCGACCTGGTTTTGTTCCTACGAACGTGATTATTGGTTTTGGGTAGGAGAAGCGTCTGTGATTTGGATGTTTTGACCCAACTTAATATGACTTCCGAGGCACTTGTTAGTAGTGTCTGTGATCTGCTTGCTGTCTTTGATGCATCTTAATTTCGCAACCCTTATACGAGAACGGGTGGATCTTATTGTCGTTGTAGGAAGAGCTTGGGGATGGGAACTGATACTTAGAAGATCAGACCAAATGCTGGCGGCCATGGCTTCCGGGGTAATTGACTTCGATCAAGTGTCGATGACTATCCTCTGGCTACTTTGATAATGTCATTTGGAAGGATTGACGACTAACTAGCAGTTTTCTCCGAGCCAGGGAAATCTAACAATGGCTACATGTTGATCGGTACCCGAGTTCTTCTCATCGTTTTACAACTACCACCGGAATACATCTCAATTGCTCTCCCGATGTTTTCCTTCCATATCTGTAACCGAAGATTCCACCCATCATGTATGGCAGATGACCAATGCCGTCGTTAAAGCTTCTTTCACGGGAAGAATCGGACATCATAGCCTGTTCTGTTCCGGCACCGGCCATGTTAAGAGGCTACAGATTCGGGCAACAATGCTTCCGTGATACGTCCCAGCAAGAAGAGGCAGGTGGTGGTGATCCCATCCAAAAAATGCTGCCATATCGCCGGCATCCAAGCAGCTCTACCTCGCAGCGTCTGTCTATAGAAGCATCACGTTACTTCATCTTGGTGTCATCTTCAATCTCTAAAACTTATGAACTCTCACATTTTTACTAATGCAGAAAAATAAACACAATTCATTCCTTCAAAAGAATTTATTTGGAAAAATTAATTAAGGGTCGAATCGATCGAGGTGTGATGTAACAAATAAGGAGAGCTTGGCAGAGTCTTAGGGGGAGGTGCAAGTTAATTGGGCTGGATTCATCGCATCATCAGCAGCAGCAGAGACAATCAAATGAGGGCAATTCCATTAAAACCTTCACAGATTCCAACCACATCGTCTCTCTCTCTCACAGACACACAATCCCATGTCTTGTCTTAAAACTTAAACCAACACTTCTTTCCCTCCCACCTCGGCTACCCCGCTACCACCACCAACACCACGCCTCCTCCCCCTCCTACTCCAGCGATCCACCTCATTTTCCTCTTCCTCCTAATCCACGTCGCCTCATTTCCTCCGCTGGGGTGACCCCTGCTCTCTGAAAGACTCTAAATTTTAAGGAGGATATATCGTAAGGACTCAAGTGTAATTCTCAACAAAATTGGAGGACTCGTTTGCTTTGTCCAGGAGTTTATCAAAAAGATAATAATATAAAACTATTATAAAACAAAGAAGCACAAGGAGGTCGAAGGAAACGGCTACGTAGAGGGAAAGGAGATAATATCTTATTCATTTCAAAAAAAATATCAATATCCAACACGTATCCCTCTATTTATATAGATCCATCGGAAAGAAATTTATAATTATAACTAATAAAGATAATATACTAACTAGGGATAAATAGGAGTCATAATGGCATTCACAATAAATATATTTATAATTCTCTCCCTTGAATGTCCATTATGATACTGCCTCGTTAAAGACATTTTCATGAAAAATCTTGTGGGAAAAAACCATGGTAAAGGCAAAAAGAGTACAGTACGTTTACTCCCCTCTTTGCAACATTACTTTAGATCTCCAAGTTTGCGCGTTCCAATTTAATGCACCAGCCTTTTAAAAATTATTGTAGGCAAAGCCTTGTGAATAAATCTGTCAGATTTTTTGATGAATGTTGAACATCAATATCACCACTCTTCTTGAGATCATGGGTGAAAAAGAATTTTGGAGTTATATGTTTTGTTCGATCACCTTTGATATATCCCCCTTAATTGAGCAATGCAAGCAACATTATCCCCGTATAAAATTGTTGGAGAATTCTTATTTACAGATAAGCCGCAATGATCTCAGAATGGTAAGATAGGTATCATGCATCTACGTTCCAATCAATTCTGCTTTTGGCATACATGGATAATACAATCCCATGTCCATAGCTCCTCGAAGATTCCGAAAATATGCTTAATTCCATTTCAATGTCTCCTCGTCAGTGAAGAATTATGTATCGCTAATAAATTCACTGCAAATGATATAACTAGCAAGATCCATCAGTGCCTCAATAGCACTAAGATATGGTACTTCAGGACTAATTAAGTTCTTCATCATTCATTCGAGGTCAAAATGGGTCTTTATTTATATCAAACGATCTCACCACCATTGGACTACTCAAGGGATGCGTTGTATAAGCAGATTGATGGATGAAAATTTCATTCTCTAAATGCTTAATCTGGAAGCCAAGACATAACTTTGTTTTCCCGAGATCTTTCATCTCAAATTCTTTCTTGAGGTAATCAACTGTTTCAGAGTGTTCACCAGTGGTTGCAATAATATAAGAATGTTGACCGAGTAAAGGTCTCGACTATCTGAATTATATGATTCTGGCATTTTGAATCCTTCAAGGAGTTTCATGTGTATATCGTTCTCAAGAGAATCATATAAGTATGTTGTAACGACATCTATTAATCCCATCTCCAACTTCTCATGGATTGATATCCAATCAAAAATCTAAATGTTGTTGCATCCAGCACATGAGAATATGTCTCCTCCTAATCAATACCAGGTCTCTACGAGAATCCTTGGGCAACAAGTCGTGCCTTATATCTGACAATCTCATTGTTCTCATTTCCTTTCCTTACAAATACCCATTTATAACCGAACGGTTTTACACCTTCAGGTGTACGGACAACATGTCCAAAAGCTTTATGTTTTGCGAGCGATTTTAACTTTGTTTCAACCGCACCTTTTCATTTTGGCCATCATTTCTTTGTATGCATTCTTCAACAGAATTTAGTTCAAGTACCTCGTCTTCATTTACAATATCGCATGCTATAACATATGCAAAATTTTCATCGACGTTGATTTTATCGTGATCCATCTTTTTCCGGTCAAAACATAGTTTATAAATATCTTCATTTTCAGGTACCTGTGACTCTTTTGAAATCATACTCTCAATGACTGGACGCTCTTCTGGAGTAATTGTTTCCTCAGTTTGAGCCTTTACTTCCTTTTTTTCCGATGATTTTTATCTTTGGAACTGACTGATCTACCACATTTCACTTGCATTTTAGGCTCATTAGCAATACTAGGTTGTCCTTCAGGGACATCAATTCTTATTGGAGCATTTGCAGCTAGAATACAACACCTTGTCACTTTCACAGGGTCAGTAAAAGCATCGAACAATTGATTTGCTAAATTTTGAAAGTGAATAATTTTCTGAACTTCGAGTTCATATTACTTTATACGATAATCATAATGAGCCAATGATAATTCACGCCATATTATTTCCTTTTCTTGGTACTTATTTTCCCATTTTAATGTTGGAAATATCATTTCATCAAAATGACAATCGGCAAACCGTGTTGTAAATAAATCACCCGTCAATGGCTCAAGATATTTAATTATAGACGAGTGTTTCATATCCAAGATATATCCCCAATCTCCTTTGAAGTCCCATCTTTGTGCGTTGTGGTGGAGTAATTGGCACGTATACCGCACACCCAAAAATTCTAAGATGGAATATATTTAATTCTTGATCATAAACCATTTCTAAATGGAAGACCTCATTATAATTTGTATGTCACCTCCTGGGGTGACCCCTGCTCTAAAGACTCTAAATTTTAAGGAGGATATATCGGATTTACTCAAGTGTAATTCTCAAATAAATTGGAGGACTCGTTTGCTTAGTCCAGGAGTTTATCAAAAACATAATAATATAAAACTATTATAAAACAAAAAAGCGAAAGGAGGTAGAAGAAAACGAGAGAATACAACGTAGAGAGAAAGGAGATAATATCTTCTTCATTTCTAAAAAAAATATCCATATGCAATACGTATCCCTCTATTTATACATATCTTACAACGGAATGAAATTTACAATTATAACAAAAGGAATAATCAAAATAGTATACTAATGAGAGATAAATAAGAGTAATAACAGCATTCCCGATAAATATATTTATAAGAAAACATTTTTTCTCCACGGAACCGCGATCACACATTTTGGTGATAAAGTCTTTCTTCTTTGAGAAGAAAACGAGGAGGGGGGAAGACGCTCTTTCGGGTTTTAACGAGGCGCATCCTTCACTCCAAGACACAGCCAAGGAGAGGTACCCGTGACTCCGGTAATCTAGAGACGAAGCGATTGGCGTGGGCAAGCTGCGAATCCGACCGGACTGCGAATTGAGGTTCGAAGAAGACGCCAAATAACGAGGGCGAAGTATCCGAGGTACGTTATCATCCCCCTCCCTGTATGTCCGTCCCTGTCCCCCATTTCTTGTCCTCATTCTCTCTTGTGGATGTTCTTCATACGTGACCGACAATTTTCTCATGATGGTTTGTGGTACGGTATGAAGAGAGGGTATGAGATGGAATAAGTAATAACGATCTGATCGTGGGGGTGCCCTCAAAATGCTGGCTTTTGATTCTTAACCTTTCTCTCTTACTGGTTTTTTAATCACAGTGGGTGTGTGCTCCTTCTACGCTTCGATTTTTGGGTACCAGAACAGAGCTGTGTGGCTGTCCTTTGAGTTGTTATTGTTCCGCTTGGCTTTAAATGTCGACGGATTAGGGTCAAGGGGCTCGGTTTATTCCAAGAGAGTGGTTGGTTGAATTTGTATGTATTCGTAGGCGAGGGTTAGCGGGGTTGACTCTTAACACGTGTCCAATAGTGATTGTGGTCAACGCATGAAACTCCTTTTGAATACTGCATACATGAGATTGAGCTTAGGTTCTCCGTTGTTTTACACGTGTGCGCAGGGGAGAGACTGTGACGGGGCGCTGCGGACTAGAGAAGACGGGTTGAAGGTATGAATTGGAGCTCCTTAACTTCCCCGGCTTGGTAAAAACTTCGTTGCATCTGTATTTTACATGTCATAAAAAAGGTGGTCTTCACACCTGCCCCTCACATTGTCTCCCCGACCTCCTCCCCTGTTCCCCCCACTAACAAAGCTCCCACAGCCGTCGTAGCACCGACCGAGACCCCTTCTCTGACATCCTCCCTTGTTGTGGCTTATAAGTAGGGATGAAAACATGTCGAGTCGAGGTCGAACTCAAGCTTGAGCTCGGCTCGATTAGGAACAGTTCTAGCTCGAGTTCGGCTCGAGCTCGGCTCGTTTCATTATTATTAATATTTATTATTATAATATTGCCGAGGATGACAAAGTCACCAAATGCATTCACTGGGGTGTTCGAGACGGTAAGTTCCGTCAGGTCGGTAAGGCGGAAGAGGAACCCGGAAGAGATACAGCGGAGAGAGCTAATGGCAGTGAATATGAACAGCAGGGGACCTTTGCTTCATGGATGCTCCTGACGTCGCGGACAGTGGGGTGCCTGCTGATGATGTTGACATGCCGAAGCCTGTTGGATACCTGGGCAGGGTTCTTCTATCTGATCAACACATATTTCCCGACCCTCTACAACTTAAGGCACCTGCATTAAGTCCTGCAACAGCCTCCACGGCGGGCTGAACAGGCTCACAGAGCTCTTGGAGGTGGAGAGGGTCAAGATAGGCCATCAGGCCAGGTCGGAAGCCTGGTAACATCCTCTGCCTTTGGCAAGCTGAAGGAAAACTTCTTCAGTGGATGGCTCGACAAGTATGCGGGCATGTTGTATGGTTTACCGAACTGCTTCTACAGAAGAGGGTACCGAACCACCATTTTTTCTCTGTACACGCTGAACCCGGGATCCATCTTCGACAGGAAAACTAGTAGATTATCAGAAAAGTGCTTCTCTCCTACCTTCACTAGATAGGCCAGGGCCACAATCCTACCAAACTACCATGCAAAGGATCTATAGAAAAAGCACCGAAGAGCAGAGGGAGATAACCTTGATTGAGTTCCTCAATGTCAATACTACTTGAATTCCCTTGGCAATGTACATGATCACCTCCTTTAACATGGCTTTCCGCTGATCTTTGAAGTTCCAGAGCTCCGGGAGGATGTACCGACCACTTGGGGTTAAGTTCATTCAACTCTTTCAGGGCAGAGACAACGGCCGAGCACACATCTTCATCCCCACTCCTTAAAGTTTCTTTAGCTTCTCGTCATCCTCGTCAATTATTTCCTGCAAATTCTGGGTTCAACCAACCACAACAACATCATTTTACTGTATCGTTTCATTTATGAAAATGAGCATGTTTCTCATGAGCGGACCGGCAGGGGGACAATAACTATACACAACAAATCCAAAAGAAAATATTGTAGCATGACGCACAACCGGATGTGCATATGAACCCATCGCCCTAAGTTCACGTCAAGCGATTCATAAAGCCACCCACCCCTGAGGGACAAAGGCTTCTGTGTTTTTGTTGTCCGATAACAGTAACTGATGAAGCCGAATCACTAAGGAGAAAGTCATACTACAGGGGTTCCCGTCGGACTGTCGCAGTTTTGAAAGGCTGCCACTTGAAAGTGCATACAGTACTGGCCTGTATCGTTGCTTCCTGTCCTGAGAAGCGACCTTTGCAAGCAACCTGAAATGGCTTGGTTGGGAAATCTCACATCCTCTTCGCACCAATATTTGTCCGTGATATCGCCTGCAGATCCTTCATGCCCTTCAGAGAATATGACAGGAGAAACATGTTAACACATCGACGCTCGATGATAGACCAAATAGGAAATCAAACTTCTCTTCTCTGTACTCAGACAACTGAATTTTGTTTTTCTAATCAAGCAGGTCTTTCAATTGTTCCGATCTCCCCAAATTTATGGAGACCCATATGGATATACTCAAAGACAAATAGATTTTATATGCAAAAACAACCTCCTCTTCACGAATTGTAGCAAGAGTAAGGTCACATTCATATTTGTCAATCATCCCCTTAAACCTACTACTCGGGCCGCACTTTGTAGTTATATTTCTCGTTTTCTTCCTCGTGAAGATGAGCGGAGTTTGTGGTTAATGCCATTGATCGAGTTTAAAGATATAACAGAACAAATCTCGATACCATACCTCTATTAGCACTTCCCTAGCTTCTCGCGACTCCTGGTTACTCTCCCACTTTTTCGTGATAAGGAAGGTTGAAGTTCCTCCAAATCCTTCAAACTGTCATGTTTATCTTCCATTTCTTCATTCATTTCTTCCATCTTCCTTTTCACTGCTTCATCGTCCCGATCTGCTAGGCGTTTCGACGCCTCTAATTTTCCCTTCAACTCTTCAATCTCCATTTAAACTTTTGTTTCGCATTCATTTGGCTCTCCAGTCACGTCATTCATTTCCATCTTAATTTGTATCAGATGCCATACCTTCTGTTCCTCTGCTAGAATAATGGTATTGTTATCAGATCTCTCTCGCTCTTTAGAGGCCAACTCCAGCGAAATGTTCCTGAATTCGATCTACAGTAACAAAGGGGTGGGACTTGAGAGAAATGCGATGTCACTTGCAGATTACAGTTCGATTCACGCGAGTTCTTCGTGAAAGATGCCTCTGAGTCTCTGACAAGAGTACCTAACTGTTATCCAAATGCAACATGTATGCATTTTAAGACCAGGAGCAGATGCAGAATGCTGACTATTCAGTGAAAATATCCACAATTTCGCCAGTTCTGTCAGAAGAACCAAATTGTTCATAATCCACCAACATTTGATTCAGGGCCAGCAAACTCAAGCAAGGCCCATTCTAGGAACATATGATTAAGTAAATTTTGGGTGTGACCCACTTGAGATCGATTCATTCCCAATTGGAATAACAGAAAAATTAATGATCTTTCTAAATAAGATGCTTCAATCGTACAAATCAATATCATTTCTGCTTATGATTTAGGAGATATGTGTCTGGTTAATTGAAACGATGGATAGTGTGCGCTGGTTAATAGACCGAAAAAAGGTTACAATCATTTTGGGCTAAAATTTTCAATGGCCCTTGCCAAAATCGATAACCCCAGGGAAGCACTCGGATACGGGGATTCGTCGTTGATTCGATTCGCTAAACGGGTTGTGCCTCCGGTACAGTCGGAAGGCTCTCTTGCCAAGCCCGAGCGACATCCTTCAGCGATGGCTTGAGGGCCTGGTCACAGAACTCCTTGTACTCCAGGGTGTCCCCTGCTGTCTTCTTTAACTCCAGTATGGAGAAGCTCGGGGTCACCTCGATTATCTCCGCGTCGATCCCGAGCTGGCCTTTCCTCCCTTCCTTGCTACCTTGCAGTCTCACGACCCCGTCGTCGCCCCTCTCGACACGGAAACTCTGCTCTGCCGATGCCATCTCCTCGAGCCTAGTCACGAGGGCGGATGCAGATTTTGTGCTCGTGAACCTTGCCTCCATTTTCTCGCTTGAGTCCTTCTCGAACAGCCCCGACAGGTCGAACCCCTGTGAGAGAGAGATGAGGTCGAACGCATTGAAGCTTGCGCTCCGGGACACCTTCAGGGACGTCCCATCCTGTTTCTCCGTGTCTGGAGTCGCGAACGCGTCACGTACATCCGACAGGGACACAGTCGAGCTCGTCCTGGATAGTTTCGGGTCCTCAAACCTCTTGAATCCCTTTCTGAACCATGGGTACTCCATGACTTTCTCGATGGTGATCCTTGTCTCGGGGTTCGGGTCGAGCAGGCTGGTCACGAGCTTCCGGACATCCTGGGGGAACCACGGTGGGCACCGGAAACTGCCCCTCATGATCTTCCTATACATCTCCATCAGGTTCGAGTCGTGAAACGGGAGGTACCCTGCCATGAGGACGAACAGAACGACCCCACACGACCAAATATCGGCCTTCGCCCCATCATACCCCTTCCTACTGATGACCTCCGGCGCGACATAGGCCGGCGTGCCGCACGTTGTGTGCAGCAGCCCATCCTGCCTCCTGGACTCCAACAACGCGCTGAGCCCGAAATCCGTAACCTTCAAATTCCCGTACTCATCAACAAGCAGATTCTCAGGCTTCAGGTCCCGGTGGTACACCCCACGGCTATGACAGAAGTCGACGGCCCCGATCAACTGCTGGAAATACTTCCTCGCAGCGTCCTCCTTAAGCTTTCCCCTTGCCACCTTGTCGAACAACTCCCCTCCCCTGACGAGCTCCATCGCGAAGTAAATCTTCGTCTTGCTGGCCATCACCTCGTAAAGGCGCACGACGTTCGGGTGACGAACAAGCCTCATGGTCGAGATCTCGCGCTTGATCTGGTCAATGAGCCCGATCTTGAGGACCTTCTCCTTGTCGATGATCTTGATGGCTACGTTCTCGCCCGTCTTGAGGTTACGCGCGTGGTAGACCTTCGCGAACGTGCCGTGGCCGAGCAAGCGGCCGAGCTCGTACTTGTTCATCAACACCGACGTCGCCTTCTTCTCCATGGTTGGGACGATGAGATGAATCGATCTCTCTCTCTCTACCCAGGAACACCAAAAAAAATCCAAGGATGGGGATTATAGTGTGCCCATTTTGCTCATCTCTGAGGCCTCCAAATTGAGGAAAGACCCAAAGACAAATGACAAGCAATCCTAGGATTTTAAATTCTTCTCGTAATAAATTATTGGTGGATTCATCTTCCATTTCGGGTACCATTCAGAATTTACAATTCCAGCTTGGGAGCCAAATTTAGTGAATCAACTTCCTGGGCCACATATCTTTCCAGGCCATTCTTTGTAATGATCCACTTGTTCCACAACCTGTCCGAGGAATTTGGGTGTGCAATGCTTCTTACTTTGCAAATGTTATTACAATTGCAGAGCATTCTACCTTCATACGAAATACGGCTCGAATTTCAAAAATTACATAAATATGGTCCATAAATTATTGTCTCAGTTTTTTAATTTGTAAATAAGTCCTTGTTCCAAACATCACTCTTGGAGACTTGGGGAATTTTTTTCGTAAAAAAGCGACTTTGGTGGAAGCGGCTAACGTTACGTGCACGTAACGTTACGTACTTTACTAAATTTCATCAATCGGTTAGTAAAATTTACTAACTTTTTTAGTATATTTTACTAAACAGTGACAATTTTCTTAGTAAAATTGTTAGTAATCGGATACTAACGGGGTTCGTAAATTACTAATGAAATTTACTAACCCCGTTAGTACGCGATTACTAACGGTACTAACCCCGTTAGTACCCGATTACGAACGTTACTAACGCCGTTAGTATCCGATTACTAACATTTTTACTAAAAAATCTGTCTTGATTCGTAAAATCGTTAGTAATCGGATACGAACGGGGTTAGTAACGTTAGTAATCGGATACTAACGGGGTTAGTAACGTTAGTAATCGGATACTAACGAGGTTAGTAAATTTCATTAGTAATTTACGAACCCCGTTAGTATCCGATTACTAACGTTACTAACCCCGTTAGTATCCGATTACTAGCATTTTTACTAAAATAGTTAGTAATCGGATACTAACGGGGTTAGTAACGTTAGTAATCGGATACTAACGGGGTTCGTAACGTTAGTAAACTGATACTAACGGGGTTCGTAACGTTAGTAATCGGATACTAACGGGGTTCGTAAATTACTAATGAGATTTACTAACCCCGTTAGTATCCGATTACTAATAATTTGCCTAAAAAATCACTGTTCGAGTTTAGTAAACATTACTAATTATATTTGTAAAAGTTCGAAAGTTTTAGTAAAGATTTAGTAAAATTGTTCGTAAATCTCCGCTAGGTTTAGTAACGCGTTACTAAATAGTTTAGTAACCCCGTTAGTATCCGATTACTAACGTTACTAACCCCGTTAGTATCCGATTACTAATGTTACGAACCCCGTTAGTATCCGATTACTAACGTTTTTACTAAAATCGTTAGTAATCGGATACTAACGGGGTTAGTAACGTTAGTAATCGGATACTAACGGGGTTAGTAACGTTAGTAATCGGATACGAACGGGGTTAGTAACGTTAGTAATCGGGTACTAACGGGGTTAGTAAATTTCATTAGTAATTTACTAACCCCGTTAGTACCCGATTACTAACGTTACTAACCCCGTTAGTACCCTATTACTAACGTTACTAACCCCGTTCGTATCCGATTACTAACGATTTTACGAATCAAGAGAGATTTTTTAGTAAAAATGTTAGTAATCGGATACTAACGGGGATAGTAACGTTAGTAATCGGGTACTAACGGGGTTAGTAACTTACTAATGAAATTTACTAACCCCGTTAGTATCCGATTACTAACAATTTTACTAAAAAAATGGTCACTGTTTAGTAAAATATACTAAAAAAGTTAGTAAATTTTACTAACCAATTGATGAAATTTAGTAAAGTACGTAACGTTACGTGTACGTAACGTTAGCCGCTTCCGACTTTGGTCCAACATTAAAAAAGTCCAGAGAATTCTCAAATTGCCCAATTAATAGTCGTCGTTTGGGACAGCGACTCCCTTGCGGTAAGTTGGATATTTTACGAATGAAACCATCTCGCAAAATTTTTTTTTTCGAACTAACGGTGAATAGTTACAATCCTCCACAATTGCATACTGGGATTGGAAATGGTTTCCATTCAAGGACTAATGGACTTTGAACAATTTTTGGGACTTTTGGGCATACTTACTGAACCTTTTAGAACCCTACCACATGATCAAATTAGAGTATCGTTAGCTTACCACGAAAATTCAAATGTATTACTCGGATTAAGTCTGAATTAGCCGGAAAAAATGCTTTAGAATACATTACGGGGCTCGGACTCATTTGTCGGCTAGAATCATAAAATCCATCCCATTGATTCATTTGACTTCTATCATAACAAATTAACCCAATTCTAATATAATTGATCACCATCTAAAAAAAAAACATAATCATTCAATTTAGCAGTAAAGACAAAATCATTTTATCCTTATTTTAGTGGATATGGGGTCAGCGATGACTCAACCTGTCCTCGTTCCTTAATAAATTAAAGCTTTGTTCACATACAGTTCATAATAACTATCCTTACAAAATATACAGCAATGAATGGTGTGACTTTGACTTCCATGACATGATCTCATAGTCAAAGGTGGGACAGAATGTTGAAGTGTAATGATTTGATCTAGAAGGTGGGTCAAATCATATTGAGTGTCAAACATTCAAAACTTTTTCCATGAAATTGGGATGAAGTTTGGGCGAAGATTGGTAGTTAATGACAACTTAACTTCACGGGATAATTTTAGCAGATAGATAAGTCAAAATAATATTTCTTGGATTAATTTCAAAAAATCAATATTAAAAATATCATGTTTATTTAAACTCGTTATTTCTAACGCCGAATTATTAACATTAATCAAAAAAATATTATTTTCTGAATTATTTAGTAAAATATTTTGCGAAATTACGCTATGGATTTACGTAGCTCTAAGTTTGGACATTCACAAGAATCCCCTTTTTACACACGTCCATGTCATGATGAATTAATGGATGATTTGATAAAATATAATTGTCTTTTTTGACATTTAATTTACAACAGATGGACCAAAAAGGTGGGTCGTGCTCGCGGACTGGATCGATATTTTGATAATTTGTCAGAATTATTTCCAACTACTACAAACACAAATATCAGAAATCTCATTAAAAAGACTATTAATTGTTGTTTTTTAGGAAGAGGGAAATGGCTTGCAAAATGATTTCTTCAATCCCACGTATTTTGGAGCTTCAGTATGAGTAATTTGATTTGACTTGGGTAATAGGACACTATGTTTTAATATTGGTATTTCGAACTAGATAATTCAGTGAATTCAATCTCTTTACCACGATAAATACGTGAAGAGTGTTTTTGCATTGGAATTCTTCAATTGGAGGGAGTTGACACAAAAAGTGGACCCCCTTCAATAGCAACACACTGTGATTAGGTAATCGAAACAATCCAAAAGGAACTTGTTTATGTATTAGCACTATGATAATATTATTGATCCAAATTTTTGTTCGTCATTGTCCTTTTCTATGGTGGTTTAATAGTACGAACCTCTCCAAAAACAATTACTCTAAATCACCCTTCTAATCATGCCAAAGAAATTTTAGTACTCCCAAATCAATCATTTTGAGTGTTTGGTGTATGGAAACCTAAAGATCTAGAATATAAATAAATTAAGAATATAGTAGCATTTCGAATAAGTGGGGTGAAAATTGTAAAATTATCCTCCAAGGTAAATATCCATTTTGTCTTCTTTTTCAAGGTGAACACTTCAATATTTAGAAATACAATTTATGGTTACATCCAAACACCGTAACAGATTATTCTTCATGAAAATTTTATTTCAAATTAGGGTCTACAACAAATCAACACTAAAAATTTGGCTAAAGCTACATATAATTTTAGTACTTTTTAACAACATTCAAATACTTGAATAAAATATATATATATACACACCACCCCAAGAAACAATTCATAAACTAATATAGCATAACTTTACACAACAACAACAACCCTCTAAGCATAAACTTCTTCAATCCTCCCATCAAGAATTTCTGCTAAAATTCTAGAAAACATTTAGTGTGTGGATTGATTGATTGATGTGAGGAAGAATTGGTCTACAAGATTTATTTGTTTGTTCATTTATTTTGTTCACACCGTTCATTCTATCCATTAAATACTACCCACCCTAATAAACCAAGGGAAGTTTCTGGTGAAATTTCTCTCATGAACCCATGATTTGGTCCATTTCATTACATAAAATTTTTAGTCCAACAATTTTGCTAGAAAATTTCCAAACATATTTAATGACAATCCTCCACTCTAACCACCACCATCCCCTCTCTAAAATTCTCTAACACCCCCAAATTCTTGGCAATTCCTGAGCTGAGGAGGAGAAAATGAATCCCATATTGAAGAACATATGGTACCACGCGGTTTGCGAGAAGGTCTCCGGAGACGACGGTTCCGAGGAGATGGATAGCTCCGGGTCTTCGTCAGTCGTGTCCTCACAGAAGCAGGAGGCTTCCTTTGACCTAAACGAGGAGGCGGCGTCGGAAGAGACTGATGATGCCTACGCGACTGATGACGTCGAGGGTGACGAGGTACCACGGAGGATGGTCAGGCGGTATGTCAGATCAAAGTTGCCTCGCCTTCGTTGGACTCCCGAGCTGCACTTGTCGTTCGTAAGCGCGGTTGAGAGGCTCGGCGGGCAAGAGAGTAAGGTTTCGCTTGCCCTTTGTTTATGTCTTTGAATTCTCTCAGGAATCGATGGCCGAGAATCTTCATTGGGTCCTAATTGAGCTGTGTTCATTATTATTGTGGCAGAGGCAACACCGAGATCGGTTCTTCAGTTGATGAACGTCGAGGGACTTCGAATCGGCCATGTGAAAAGTCACTTGCAGGTTCGTATCACGAAGCCCCTGATACTTCTAATTTGTATAGAGGTATTGCGATGATCGAATCCATCATAGTTAGAGGCGGAACCATTGACAGTGAAAGGACTTGCGGCAGCAGCTATCTCTAATTCATGTTATATGATTTTCTTGCAGATGTATCGCAGCAAGAAGCTCAACCGAGCTGGTCGATGTAAGGCTACGATTTGTTTTTGGTTTTATCTCAAGCGGCTTGATTATTGTTCCCAATTTGAATTACGTTGATGCTAACTTGATTTGGCTGTCATGCCGCCGCCTATTGAATAACACCAGTACGAACCTACCTCCTCAGAGAGATGCATCGGATGGCGAATCTACATCGATCCGGGAGATCGTCCAGGTGTACTTCCCTCGTGGGGATATCTCTGAACACAGGCGCCATGAAATTTCCAGCACGGCTGCCAAATTCCTTGGACGGCTCCCAGCTAACGGGGTAACAAACATCCATCGCAAAATAGGGCCAATCATATGTACTCGCACTTCTTGATTCGTCATTTTTTTTAGCGGTCCTAGTCTCGATCTCAGGCACATCGCAGCGCCTTTTGATTATCGAGCTACGGTCACGGGAGATTGTATCATAGGCAAATTCCAGGGAAGAGATCTTTCCCCGAACACGCATAGCAACTCCCAACCGAACTATTCGAACCGAAACTCCCCCGAGTTCAAGCCAAACTACTACCCCTCGCCTAAACTCGAGGTAACACAACATCAGACCCGACCTCTATATCATTTAACATCAAGTTCGAGTACCATTAACTCAATTATATTCTCCCATTCACAGCCTAACAACGGAGGCATCAACTTTGACCCGCGACGGGCGCTGAGCCAGGGCATATGCTTGGAGCTTTGCCTCTCTTAAAGCAAAGGCATTCACCATCAATGCTTTCTTTCTATCTTTTCTTTAGGTGATTGAGATGAAAATGGTGATGGGTACTTAAAAAATTTTGGATCTCACCCTTTAAACTTGATTAATTAGGATTGAGGATGAGGATGATTGATGATTAGTGTTGTTTTGAAAATGGGGTGAGATCTACTCTTTTTTAAAGTGCTTCATTACATCCATTTTTGTTGTTTGGATTTGGATAATTATGTAATCATTTGATGGTGGGGACTTCTCTTTTTGATCTAAAAAGTTGAGAAATTATATAATACAAATTATCAGTATCTTTTTTAATTATTGATTTTTAATAAAATAAATATTGTTTTTAATTGAAATATTTAATATATGACTACAAAGTCAGTCTTAGTTGACTTCTGTTGCCTAAAAACAAACATAAGTGGCTTTCTTTGTCTTAGTCGGTTATCAAATTTAGGTTTAGGTAGGAAGTGCTTCTGTGTCTCCCGCCGCTGCGGTCGACTTCCGATCCGGCTGGTCGAAACCTCTGCCGCATGAGCTCAGGCATTCGAGAACCATTCTCCGACCATCGCGAGAATGGAGTTGGAAGAATACCATATTTAAGAAACTAAGGGACTCCAAGGTCAAAGGCTCGTCTAGATTCCAACAACCCGATAAGGACATAACGGAAAACATTACAAGCCGGACGACGGACAAGATCCTTGACGACAAGCTTCAAATGAATAAAAATGAAATAGCACGGCCTTCCACCCCAGTTTTCGCCGCCTTCTCGGGGCGATAACGGGTGTGCCTAGGTAAATGGGAAATGTAGAAGTTATACTTGTATGGTATCAAAGGAAGGGATGCACCGGTTTGTCGAATTGTGTCTATTCAGTATATGACGCAGAAGTGACGCGGTCCTGATACCACCACCTAGGACTTGAACTGCTGCGGGACATGCTGGATCAGTTCCTAAGGATAGGGCAGTTTCGTCGAATTAGTGAGTTGCTCGCAAACCAAATCGTGATGTGAAGCTGTGAAACTGTACCTCGGAATAACGGGTGTGGTCGTGATGTGTTTTCGACGTCTTGACGATCATCTCCCACTTGGAATTGACTGTGTGTGCATCGGAAACATGCTTCTTGGAAGGAGTGGTCTTCCGCAGAGATGAAAGCAGACTGTGGTCTTGCTTGTTCGGGAGAGCGTGCCATAGCCAGGACTCGGAAGGGGCCTTCAGCGAAGGCAGAGGAAGGGGCAATGAATCGACGACCCCGTTGATGATTTCGTTCGTAGATTGATCTGGATTTGTGATGTTGAGGCATTCAATATCTTGGAAAGAAGATTTGCCTATAGAAGTCTCTTCTATGTCTCTCGATGCCACGGAATCCACCCAAACCTCATCATGATCGAGCATGTTCAAATTCGAACATGAATTGCGGCCTTCATTTTCCGTGTCCACATATAATGTCCTCTCGAAAGCAGGGCTTGCAGGACGAATGCATCGGCTTGTTTTGTTCAACATTGGAACATCTATCTTTTCTTCTCTTGGCATAGCCATGCCATAATTCCTTTGAGGCCGCAAGGGGGATTGTCTTCGTTGTATTTGCATTTCTCCAGATAAATTACGCCGACCGGGCCATCCAAGTGGAGGCACTGAGTAAGAAGCCTGAGATGATTCCTCCTTCGAGGCCAAAGTATCATCCCTTGAAGGCATGGAAGGAGATAATCGACCAACCATTCGCAGTTCACCGGAGAAATTATGCTGACTTAGCCTTCCAAGTGGTGGAGCCACATAACGAGGCCGTGGCGATTCTATCTTCTCAGGATTCGCAACATCATTCCTCTGAGGCCTGTACGAGGATAGTCTGCTCATCTTTTGTGAACTTGATTCTCCTGGCGGGAGCACTGTACAAGAAAGTGGAGACAAATCCCTTCTTTCAGCAGTTACGACATCATTCCTCGAAGGCCGGAAAGGAGATAACCTACTGGCTGTCCGCAGCTCGCCGGAGAAATTATACTGACTTTTCCTACCGAGCGGAGGAACAATACAAGAAGAGCGAGGCGATCTTTCCTTCTCTGATGACACGTGATAATTGCTCGCATGCTTGGAAGGCAAGATCTTACTGGTTGTTCCTAATTCACCTGAGAGATTAAGCCGTCTGTACCCTCCAATTGACGGCACCCCATGAGGAAGCCGAGGTGATTCATGTTTCTCTGGCATTGCAGCAACATCATTCCTTGAAGACCGGAAGGGAGATACTTTACGTGTCGGCTGCAATTCTCCAGATAAACTAAGCCGTCTTAACCCAGCAAGAGGAGGCGGCACCGTGTGAGAAGGCTGAGGCGATTCCCTTCTCTCTGAGTTTGGGATATTGCTTCTCCTGGACCTAAAAGGAGAAAGTCTCCCTATCTTTTGAAGCTCACCAGAGAAACTACGCCGATTTAACGTTCCTGGGGACTTAATCTGACCAGTTTCCGACTTAAACGTTTCGACCCAGTGTTCCGATTTAGGCAAAGGGCCTCCACCCTGTACACAAAGAATAGACAAGTGTAAAGCAAGAACGTCAATTTCACCGACCCTGAAGACAGACCTATAAGCATTGCCTTAATACCAGGATCACAAAGATCTCACCGGCATCCTACAAGTCAATTAAGTGCCTTATCGCCGCCATCAAATTATCATGTTTCTGAAGAGACAATACTATAGTTAGAGTTTTACTGTATATCTTCGCGTAACTCGGTACTGTTAGCACTTATTCTCCATTAAAGAACTTCTAAGACAGACCCGACTTCCATTTTCCATGGCAGATGAGATTGACGACACATCAATTCTTAAAGGATTATGAGGAAAGAAGGGTAGTACCTTAAAGGCACTGGCCGATTCCACCTTCGCGTCCTTCCTTATAGCGGGAACGAAAGGCATCGAATTTTTTATCTTCGATTTTAGTACTGGAACCGGATTAAATAACCGCAAGGAATTTGCGAGATACAACTGAGGGAGTAGTCCGCAACCCTTGTCTGTCGTAGCGCCATACTCACTGCGATCGTCATTGCCTCTTTCTTCTTCTTCTTCTTCTTCTTCCTCCTCACTGCTTTCAGTTTCAGATAGAGCTTGCGTACAATACTTCACAACTGCCATATGATGCTGCCTAGAAGGAGTTCCACTTTCAGCCAGAAATCTCAGCTTCTCGACTTCTTTGGGTTGCTCAGTCAACAACAATGGAGGCTCCCTACAAGCATAGCGAAGAGAAGGAGAAGACTCTGAAGCAATTGCCATGGCCCTTGCAGCGGGTAAGAACCGGCCCATGATGAAATCTCGAGTTTTCCTGTCTATAGAAAATGTACCGGATGGCTTCATGACAGTACCGTCAGAGTCACCGAGACTGCTAACGCTATTACTCACGGAGAACGAAGCGGTCGGAGATAGTGTATCCACTGCATCAGAATACCTCTCATCGTCATCCGACACCAAGTCTTTCTCCGATTGGGATCGCTCTCTTAACTCCTCTTCCAAGCTATCATCATGGATACTTGAGCAATTTCTGGCCACAATCATGGGCACATTGGACACTGAGTCTTCCGGCAGGCGATTCTCAGGTTCACCCTCGTCCCTAGCCTTACCAGGGACCTCTTCCCACGTAAAAGGAACAGAAACTGGTTTCGTAACCTGATCCATTCTCCGGCCAACATGTCTGGAGAAAAATATCTTCCGCTGATTCCTCGGTGTTGAAGTATCGTCTGTCCTTTCCTTCCGCAAACTCGATGCATTCGTAGATGCCGAAGACAAATTACGCCTCACGGATAGCAGTGGAGTGTAAAGATTTAACTTCCTCTCCTCCATTACAGGATTCTCCGTACCTTCCTTCCGCAGAATTAGCTCCCTACTGAATTCAACTGCACATGGATCAATCAAACATAGGATTACACGGCTGTAACTCCACAGCCAACTAGAAGGTCTGAATCGAACCAGGGAGAGATAAATGAGGCTAGATCAATCCCCCATTGGATCAATAATTCCTATCATCACAGAGTCAAGGGGGCCCCCAAAGAGGAAAGGGTTTTCTCATGTTATAGCTGGAAGGGAGACGCCCTTCAAGCAAAGATAACGAAATCTCACATCAGAAACATGGACCAGATGCGTCTTTCTTCGGAATCACGAAAAAACAGCCTTTTAATCTAAATGTGTGGACAGCATTTCATCTCATCTCGTACCGATAATCACAATGCAATGCAACAAGACCCGAGTGTTTGTGCATCTGAGTTAGAAGGGAATTGATGTAACAACAGCAAATACTCCAACAAACACTTCCATGCCAACATCAACGAGGAAATCTCAAGATCACCCTTACACAGATTTTACTGATCAAACCGGGAGCCTTGCCTATGTGGTTCAGTTGTGCGTGTGAATCAAACAACAAAAACGCAACGGGGAAAAGAACCAAATTTGGATAAAATATTCACCCAGATGAGGGATTTCCAACTACACACTTAACAGAGACAAAAAGAACAAACTCCAACCCCAAACAAGTACATATCCAAGCAACCAACCCCAGATACTAAACCCAACTAAAGAGATTTCACTCCCACAGCAGATTCACCAACTGGGTGTTAATCAAAATGCAAGCTTTCCTCACCGAGCAAAAAGGGTCGGAAGAATTCGGTGAACCTGGGTTTCGGACACCGACGAAGAGTGTGGCTGGGTTCGTTGGAACCGTGACGATGGAGAGAATTCAGGAAAGGACAAGGCGTGGGGGTGAAGAAGTGAAGGGAATGAGTGAGGCGAAAGAAAATAAAAGGACAGGGATGGGGGGGATTAAACAGAAATCCGAAAGGAAAGTGGGGAGGGAAATAAAGACAAGATTGGATTTTTGTTGGGAGTTTGTCCTGACATTTCCAAAGTGTAATGTGACTGATATCTGTGATATCTGCTCCCACGAAAGGCCCCAAAAAGGATGAAAAATAAGAAATCAAATTGTAAGTCTTGTGATCCTTTTTTACTATAATCGAGACATATTTGCATGTTTTATTCTGTATTTTTGTCTTTGCTCGCAAACCCAGAACAGACCAGGCCACTGACATTGTCAGTAAGGGATTCCTTTTCCTTCTATTTTTATGTCTTTTTTATTCTTACCAATCTGGGGAAAAGTGATTGGTGAGAGATTAGTGGGGGGGGGGGATATGATTAATCATATCTCATTAACAGACATTAAAGCTGGCAAGAAATTTCAATCCAGTGTCTCTATTCTAACTTTTGGGTAATTTCCTTGAGACAGCTTTTAATGGATGTAATAAATAATCTTAGAAATGGAACCTGTCAGCTGTCCTTTCCTATCCCATGTTCTCATAGCATGTCTTGGAATATATTAGTATGTACTTCAAGAATCATTCATGTAGCTAAACATTCCCGGAACCAGAAGATTGTGAAATTTTAAATTATTATGGATATGGAATCGTATCTTCAGAAGTGGAATGGAAAGGGAATTGCAGATACAATAAGAAATTGTAGTGGCATCCCTTTGCCTTTACTACTAAGGAAGTTCAGGACTATGATGTCCTGAGGAATGTTTTCCTCCGGCAAGAAGCCACCACCACATGTTGCAGTACTTTGGCGCTCAGCGAATCGTGGCCGGGCGGCTCCTCTTCCACTGCAACGAGTGCCTTGACTTGTTCCAAGGAAGCTTGCTGTTCGCCGGCTTTTGCTTTTCCGCTGCTACCCCGAGGTTGTCCCCCGCACTCTGTAAGGTTGGAGACGTCGTGCGATGAAGCAATAACATCTAATGGAGAATAGGGGTTATGGAAGGCGTAAACAAGGGGAATGTGGTTTACCTGTAGACAGAGCCCCTCCGGAACGTCGCATACAGGGTAGTCGCTCGGGCAGCAATAGTCCGTCCCAGTGCAGCAGACGCCATTCTCATACGGGCAACAACCGTAGGATACGCAGGTGTCGTAGTACTCGTCTAGGCAGCAGCACGTCTCGTACGAGGGGCAATAATCATAGTCTCCACAATCGCTTGTGGAAGGGGGTGGAGGAGGGGATGGGGGCGGTGGTGGTGGGGGAGGAGGGGAAGGAGGCGGCGGCGGAGATGTCGGTGATGGAGACGAAGACTTTGTCGGATAAGAGGCCATGGCGTTTATAGCGCACACCCCGTACGGCAGGGTCGTGTTCCTCTCGATGTAGAAGTAACCCTCGATTCCCCAGGATGTTCCCCACGAGTTCTTGCAGATCCAATAGTCCACACCATCCTCAGAACCGTAACCGACTATCAGGACAGCATGGTCGATGTCATCTGGATTGCTCGAACAGCTTCCGTCATATATTCCCTGATCATCACAGTTTCGCTAGGCATTGCAGAATCTACTTAACCTCGCGTCATTTGGAATCTACGAAATTAGAGATTGTACCCCTGTATACAATTGGAAGTCGACTGCAGAGCCATCCATTCCCACACTGATCGGCTGCTTGATGACTGCACAAAGAAGCGCGCTATCTGTTTCTCCCACATCCTCATATCCATCAATCGTCACGACACTTTCGTCCTCCTGCGAGGATATCACTAAATCTTATCCGCGAGTTATTCATTCGCACCATGTAAATACACGGTTAGATTGATAACGTAGACAGATATAATTTAAGGGGACCTTGGCAGTGATACAGGTGCCGGTGACACCGTCTCCGCTGGTGTAAGGGTAGTTGGCTTCAGAATCAATGCCTCCATTGGAGACGACCCATGCAAATGCATAGTCCATGTACCCGCCATCGCAGCCATCATTGGTGGTGTCACAGGCGACGAGCTCCTCCTCCGACAGGCTTATAAGGTCGCCTGTGACTAGAGCATTTATCCCTTCCATAGCTCCAGTTGATGAAAATGCCCAGCAGCTCCCTACAACAAATGATTTCTCAAGCACGATGAAGCAAGCAAAGGACGAGAAAAGCGAGCACAAAACGAAAGACTTTGTTATGTTACCGCATACTCCTTGGTCCTTCACGCCAGTGACTATCCCGTAATCCCTCCAATCCAAAGAAGAAGGCGCTTCGCACGACTCCACCTTTCTCTTCCCATGCAGAGTCTGCTCGTCCTCACCCCACTTCCTGTTCGCAGGCTTCCTAGCCTTAGACAGGTAAGCCTCTTGGAACTCCTCATTGCTCAAATCCGCGAACCTGTTTAGCCCCACGGCATGGCCCTTCCCGCTCCTCTTAGTGTATGCATTCCTCTCCATCACATACCTCAGGTTGTCCTTGAACTTGTGAAACCTCTCTTCTTCCTGAGAATCAGCATACACCTTTCCATGCTTTTCTTTCCACCTCTGGAAGAGTTCCCTTGCTCTTTCCTCGGCCAGGGCTTTGTCCAAATCCTGGCTTTGGCGAAGGATGGAGAATTCATCAGGAAGAGTGGTAAAAGATGATACTATTGGCAAGGCCAAGCTCAGGATAGCAAGAATCAGTATTGCTAGGTGATGGGTTTCTGCCGAGCCCATCCTTCGGCTTCCGCTCGTCTTCTCAAACTCTGACAATTGATAGTGGTCTGATCAGTGTGTAAGAACAGAATGAAGAACATAGAAGAAGTAGGAATTCACATGCTTACCACTGCATTCAGAAGCAGAACAAGCTATCATTCCCCAGAAACCTGTCGGTCAAATCAGCTCATTGGATATGGTAAGAACTTCGGCTGGAGAAAGGAGGACCCTCTGGGGCCGAAACAAACGTTTTTCATGTGAGATTCACAAAGTTCCAGCAACACACCAGAAGTTCAGGATAAAATCTACGGCGTCATGACCTGTGTTTGTCCCGTGTACAAGGTCCCGAGGTTTAATGGAAGTAAAATGATATTTACCAAACAGTCCAATGAAGAAACAATGCTGTCGGATAACAACTAGTCATTGCCATGCTTATAGTGAAGAGCATGCCGCCTCCTGGGTTTAAGACAGGAAAAAGTCAGCCTTGGTGGTGCATACAAGACGATGTCCGGACATCAATCTGTGATCAAAAAGCCTTGGTCTCAGATTCCATCCTTCTTAAACATCTTGAAAGCACGTGCTGATTGATCTGCAAAACAGTTTATGACTATGACGACGATAACATGAATGCGGGTTGCAAGTTGTCACCCCAGAAGGGGAGAATCGCATAAGAAGCGCTCAGATATCAGCAGAAGCGATACAATGACCACTTTGACATGGGAATGAATGGCAGTCCCACAAGAGAGAACCCACAATGATCACAGAGAACTCATCTCCTGCATTTTCCTGGCAGAATTTCAGTGTACATGGCCGAACACGGGTGCTTGTTAACCACGGTAGTTTGACGAGCCGTCTTTCAGAATGTTCACCGGATGGCACGAGGAATGTAGCAACGAAATATGTCAACAATGTGCGCCGCTCCAATCAACTACCAAGAAATCAACGCAAGTCCGTGAAGGCAGGCTGTTGGAGTGTTCTTGTCCGGGTAGCCTTAACGGACACGACCACGACGATGCACTTAGAATCTCCCACCAAAACTTCGGGAAAGCTTTGAAAGGGAACATAAATCCCTAATGCAGCTACTATTCAAGAGAAATCAGAAACATTTGCCTACAAAGTGATAAACATCTGCAATCTTTTCCGAGAGAATTGATGGTCAAGGCCGAACCGGATCACCTCCAGAAATAACATTACTTTTCACTGCATCTGTAAGGTCAAGCTTTCTTTACTTCCTCATTCAAACTAAAATCCAGCTAGCCGAGCAAGTCAGGGAGCGTCTTCCACCCTGACGCGTATTTTTGTATGAATATACGAAAACGAAAATATATTATAATTTATTTTTAAAAAATACGTTATAATTTGTTGATTCAAAGTCAAATATTTTTCCAGGAAACTGAAATTAAAAAATAAAAAAGAAAATGAAAAGTATTTTTTTTTCTTGCATTCGAAGATTGGGAGATAAAGAAAAAGAATAAATGCTTTTGGTCCGCCCGCCGTCGTCCTACCTTTAGCAAAAATACCAGTTTGTGCTTATCGCGCCGGTCATCCGGTCAACCCCGCCCTTTTCCCGACACCCTCACCGTTAAAACTTCCCCCCCAACAAAAAAATATGCCGACGCCGTTTACTAATACGTCGTCGTTTTCACCCGGAAACGCCCCCCCCCCCCCCTCCCCCTCGGTCCCCTTTGTCGTCACGCGTCTTCTTCTTCTTCTTCCATCCCCGGCGACTCCGTCACGGGCCGAATACATCCACATCCACATCCCACCAAACCCTCGCCCCTCGTTCTCGTCCCTAACCACCCTGAGCCTCCAACCACCCCCGATCTGATCCCGCCAGATCTCGTTCTTTCTTGGTTCCGACGACCATGGGAGATCTGATCGAGTACAACTCCTCCCCACCTTCCTCCAACAACAACCGCAACCTTCCCGTCCGCGAGGACTGCTGGTCGGAGGAGGCCACGGATACGCTCGTCGAGGCATGGGGCCGACGTTATGTCGACCTCAACCGCGGGAATCTCCGTCAGAAGGACTGGCAGGAGGTCGCCGACTCCGTCAACTCCCTCCACGGCCACTCCAAGAAGACGTACCGGACGGATGTACAGTGCAAGAACCGAATCGACACTGTGAAGAAGAAGTATAAGGTTGAGAAGGCTAGGGTCGTTATGTCCAACGGGTCTTATGTGTCTCCCTGGATGTTTTATGATCGTCTAGATGTGTTGATTGGGTCGATTACGTCTACCGGTAGTGGCGGTGTTGCCGGGGGCGGGTCGGTCGGTGGTCCGTCTTCTTCCTCGGGAAAGAAGGGCGGGCAGCAGTCATATGGGTCTCCGGCTCCGTTGGCTCGCTCGCCGCCTGTTGGAGTGCCGCTTTTGGGGTACCGGAAGGCTGTGCCGGTCTCTGGGGTTAGGGTTGGTGCTAGACCAGTTGCAATGGCCCCTCCTGCGGCTGCCGCGGTTAGCTTGCCACAGAAGAGGGAGAGGGAAAGGGATATAAGGAGGAATTATTCTGAGGTAGCTGCGGCTGCCGCGGCTGCGGAGGATATGGAGGAGGAGGAGGACGACGAGCTGGATAGGGAGAGTGAGGACGAGGAGGAGCTGGAGAAAGGAAGTGAGGAGGAAGGGGAGGAAGGAGGTATGAGGAGGTTAGCCAAGGCTATAGAGATGTTCGGGGAGGTTTATAGGAGAGTGGAAGGGGAAAAGTTGAGGCAAATGGTGGAGTTGGAGAAGCAGAGGATGCAATTCGCTAAAGATTTAGAGGTGCAGAGGCTGAAGATGTTCATGGACACCCAAGTTCAGATGGAGCGGCTCAAGCATGCCAAGCGTAGTGATTCCGACGGTGAGGAGGAATAAAACCCCTCTTTAGTTTTTTCTGTCATTGTTGGTGACTGATTGTAGATGGTTGCTATGCTCCAGTAATTGCTTCTGTGACATTTTGAATGTCATTTGTATAGATCTTCAGAACACGGATGTTTGACCTGTTGCTTCTTGAAAGATCCAATTTTGATTCGCCACTTATTAGAGTTTACGTTGCTCTTTTTTTCCCGATTGAGGTGCTTAGACAGTATTTCCTTTCATGACAAATGGAAAGTGCCTTCGTAACTGTGTGAATGTTTACTGTTTGAGGAAATTGGCAAAGGGGGGATCTGTGGGCCACCTTTTTTGCATAGGGGAAGATCATTGAGTTGTCAAGTTTATATGTCAAGGCTTGGGAAGCCTTCTATGGGCCAAAGCACATCAACTGCTTGATTACATGTGCTGAATGATCCATTATTTTGTTCCCGCTTTGCTGTCAATTCTAAAAATTTTGAAACCTGTTAACTTATTGAGAAACGAATTTCCTTGCTTGCCTTCACTGTCCGTCCCGAGGAATTTCCGTTAATAGGAGAGCATAACGATGATTGCATTAGGCACGAGTGCAGTTGGGAAACATGAGGGCCGCCCTTTGTTCAACGACAAAGATGCTCCTGGTTTGATAGGTTTATGGTTGTTTACATATATGCATTATTCCTCCTCCGAAACCAGCCACTTGGGTGCATGGGCGGGCTGGTGCTTTGCTTGATGGATACACTTTCTAGATTAATGACAGAACCTAGATAGATGCCTTTTTAGGTGGTTTCCTTCTATTGGTAACATCAGAAGGTAGATGATTTATCTGATTTGTCTGTGTTAACCTGTATAGGATTTTGTTGTGACACGGTTACTTGTCCATGCCCCGTTTCGTGCTTGCTTAGCTTTAGACACCTTCTCGGCAGGCGGATTTATCCAAATTATAAATGTCATTTTGCCGTTTTGTTGGCTTTTGCAGATATTTGCAGCTAAAAGAGAGCACGGACATATATCGTTTCCCCATCCCCTTATATACGTATGTTCTAAATCATGGCCGTCTTCTTTCTTTTATGAATTTTGTCTGAAGGGCTCTAACATCCTCAGTCAGACAAATTTGTGTCCTATGGTAAAAGGAGGAGAGTAGTTTGTGCAACTCAGTGGTGTGACACTCTTTGTTATTTGTCTCTAGGGAGGCCGAGGATGCTTCCTGTGATTCTTTTTAAATGCGGTAGAAACTGTCGTTAGTGTCGGTTTATTGCTGATTTTCTCGACCTGTGTCTCTATGCTAAGCCCCCTGGTGCCGTCCTTGGACAGGAGAAGCGAACTGAGCGTCGACCTTATCTCTAGACCTTGTCTTCGACATTGTTGATGGTATCTGACTATACGTTATACCGATACATAGAACAGATAAACAGCACTGAAACGACCAAAATCATCGGATTGATTGGTTACGGTAGAGCACGCCATCCCTCACCTCTCTCCCTCCCTCGAGTAGATTTCATCGAAAAAGGCTGGCCAGGGTACAGTTGTGATGAAGCATCTTCTCTGCCATGGGCCTTGATTGCGACATCTGATGGGCTTGTTTGGGAGAGACTTCCGGCTGTGGTCGTCGTAGGTGCCGTCCGCTGTTTATGTTTGTAGCATGGGCCGCCACTAACGTGCAGATGCTTCGACGCCTGGGTTTCCGATCGAGCATTGGTTTTTTTTTGGGGGTGGGGGGAGTTGTCTCCCAGAGCGAGGCAGTGGCCCCGTTGATCTGATCTCGCAATGTCCAATTGTAAGTGTGATTGCCGACGATGATGAAGAGGATGGCTGGCCGATCTCTGTTTGAGCTTCCTTGCGCGAGCCCTTAGACTTATCATATCCAAACTCTTAGGTATCGATGCTGGAAACGATCAAGCCCCGGATAACCACAACGGGTGCTCGAACTACCCTATGCCCGTAACTTCTCCCTTTGCTGTTATACCGGGGCTCGTCGCGGCAACGAAGATTTCATGTCTAATTGATGAGTTTATCTTCATTAACAAGGCTTTGTTTTCGGTCGCAGGGAACAGAAAGAATATCGAATTGAGGAGGCTGCTAATTAATATATCTTCTTTTCCTCCTTTTGGACATTTATTATTTTTCAAAAGTACACAAATGTCTTGTGTTGGGTTAAATTATTACAAGAGCCCCACATTGCTGCACATAATTTAACGACGATGGCCCCCAAAAAGAATTATTTTGGAAGAATTAATGATTGAATTTGATTGAGCTCCCAATTGTCATAACCCATTTCATAATTATAAGGCTATACGGTAACCACTTATTTTGTCATCTAAAACATAATAATAATAATAACATTAGAGTAAAACCTTGAATGTATATTAAAATATGAATTATTATTAGGATTGAAGACTCGTTAAAATATAATTAATGTGCTTTAAATTTAGTAATTTAACATTTAATATTTTTTGTGAATTATATTTTTTCTTATTTTAGAATATCCTAAAATAATAAAAATCATATTGAATGCTATGTTTTAACTAATGTATGAATGCATTCGTATATGCATCACAGAATAAATGGCCTGTCTTAAGTGCATCCCTTAAAAAAAAACCCTTATTATTATTATTATTATTATTATCTTTTATTGATGCATGTGAGTGAATGGGGCCAAAAAAAGATCGACAGAGAAACTTTCCACCAGCATTAGACACGGACCCACTCATCAATCACTGCAAAAAAAAGGGAGAAAGAAAAGAAGTGGTGGGAATTCCCCACGTCATCAAAAAGGCCACACACCTTTTTATCCTTTGGAAGCATCTCATCCAATCCTTTTTCATTCCCCCCTCATATATACTAATGAAGCATGGATCCCATAAAATCACCCACGAAAAACTAGTTGAGAGTTCAATGACATGGTTTGTACTTTGTGATTCAATTCGAATATGTAAGAGGCAAAGCTGTTTTTGTCCCGATTTTTTCAGTTCACGAGACTCTTTTAAGTTTAAATTCTAATTAGATCGGTTCATTTTAAGAGATAAATTCTTTATTCACGAAATTCGAATAAAAGACATAAGCGATGATATCCTTGACATCTTGGCACTATAAGTCGACACGAACAATGGAATAATCCCATCACAAAATCCCCCACCCAACACGAATGATGGCCAATCCATAGAAATAAAGTTTCATGTAAGTGCCAATGCACATGGAGACCCCTTACAACTAAAACACAAACACAAGCACACAAAATACTTGACACCATTGGGCGGCATGTGCAGTCCTAGAGTTAGTGCACAAACATCCAACAGAGCTTCCCCCACTCCCACGAATCAACGTGTTGTAAGGATTCCCGATGACAACGAAAAACGCGTTCCCTCCTATCTCGATTCGTCCCGTGAACTATGGTTCAAGAATGACTTGGTCATGAAAACGGTGGAGGGAGGGGATGATGTGAGATCGTTTTCATGAATAATTGCTGCCTTTTCCTTTTCTTGGGATGGTGCTTCAGCTTTTTCCCTGTAGCTTTCCTACAAGGAATCATTTAGCAAAGAGCATATATATAAGCCGCACTTGCAAAGAGGCCAAAATCCGAAATCCCCATAAGAAAAAGCATAGGCTAAACTGACAAAGAAAGAAGCAATAATAATAGCAACAATCTCCCTCCCTCTCTTTCTTTGCTTTTGCTTCAGACAATGGCATTGTCCGCACCCAACGTTGTCCCTTCCTTCTTCTCCCTCCTCTCCTTCCTACTACTACTGCTACCCTGCCCAGGACAGGCTGCGGCAGATGACGCCCTACAGCTATACAACGCCAGCAGCCTCGGCCTCAGGGCCGGGAGGAAGAAGACGGGAGGAGGGAAGAGCCGGGGCGAAGTCGTCGCCTGCAATATCTTCCAGGGGTCGTGGACGGTCGACTCGTCGAACCCATTGTACGAGTCGTCAGGCTGCCCCTTCATCGACCAGGAGTTCGACTGCCAGAGGAACGGCCGGCCCGACCGGCTCTACCTACAGTACGCGTGGAAGCCCGACGCCTGCGACATCCCTAGGTACCTAACGAACGCCATCCACTCGTCCGTGTTCTTTTCTCACGTCCCTCGCAATGATCACACGATTCGATGGGGAGGGTCGCAGGTTCGACGGGGCGAACTTCCTGAACAAGATGAGGGGGAAGAAGGTGATGTTCGTGGGGGACTCGCTGAGCCTCAACATGTGGGAATCGTTGTCGTGCCTGATACATGCGGCGGTGCCCGACGCCCGTGCCAGCTTCGTACGGCAACAGCCCTTATCCTCCATCACTTTCCAGGTAAACAAAGAAACACCTCGACCTCGTCTTTCCCAATGAAGCATCTAAAACCACAAAACCAAGGCATCATTACTCTAGGCAGTATTAAATTTAGGACAATGACTAATTGTCATCATTGTCTGAATAACATCCAAATATGATAAGTAAGATTAATAGGATTCCCCCGGGGAAAGGGTGAAATTACGTGATATCCACGACGTAATTGTCCACCATTAAAACACAAGGAGACAACAATGTCTTTCCATGAAATTCCACAAACTCAAAGGGGGGAGAGGGGGGGGGGGGGGGGGGGGGGTTCTTAACTAGGTTTACTGTACTACACTCAGTCCAATGTGGATTGAAGTGGATGTTGACGCCCCTCCTTTTGTCCAGCCAAACGAAACACTAATAGCATCACATATCGAGGTAGGGATAGCATAACTTAATGAACAAAAATCACGAGGAAAGTTCTCAAATGTGGTAAGTCGGAAAAAAATTCGCGAAATAGGAATGGCAGTTTCGAAATTCTTGAAACACAGCATCGGAGTTAAACTTATAGAGTTGAATTTTTCTACCATATTTCGTTTTTTTTTTTTTTTTTTTTTTTTTGCTAAAGGTAAAATGAAACAAAGTCCCAAAAATCACGAGACAACGAGAATAGAGAATTGTTAAGATTTTTGAAACAAATTAAGAATTTCGTAAGTGGAAAATGAACTCAAAATTTTAAGAGAGATAATTCAAGTAGTGACGATAATAACACTTACTAGACTAGAACTATTAAATTATATTATATGTGAGTAGGATGTATTGAATACTGGGTCGACCATAGATATGTGTCAAAAGCCGTGAATAGAAATCTATTGAATAGTCTTTGCATATAAAATGAAGGCAAGGCAGGAATCTAAGACCCTCACTGTGTGTAGGAGCAAAGTAATATCCTTTTGTTTTTAGATGCACCCTACCCCCCAAATCAGGACACATGGATGAAATAGCATTTAAAACCCATGCTTAGGAGTTCGAAAAAGAAAATCGGATTAGAATGAAATATTCACAATGTCAAAAGAAATTTTTAAAAAATAAAGTTACCGACAACATTAAAAACTTATTTTTCATATGCATCAAATTTTGTATACTAAGATTTGCCTCGGTAGAAACTTGTAATCACCCATAAGTATCAACCACGTACTCAGGCCTAACTAAATAAGTTAAGGTTGTAATAAAATCTCTGTGTTAGAAATGTAACTGACTTTGTCATTCCCGCACGAATCAAATACCCACCCAAAAACAAACTGAGGTATGAAATACGTTCTAGTAAGAATTCAATCCTTCCACGATTCCTTTCATTGACAAAAAAAAAAAACTATTTCATTCAATCCTACACTTTTATTTCGTGAATCAAAACACAACCCAAAAAATGACTTCCATTCATTTCTACCTCCATTTCGTTAATCAAACGCAACCCAAAAAATGGATTTGGAGCCAAAGTTAAGCCTAAATAGCAAATAATTAAAAAAAAAAGTGGAAAATTTGGGGGGAGGGGAACCTGACAATCTGACCTTCACGGGAATCACCGCGCTAATACCAAAGCCAATTCTGTCCAATACAAAAGGGTACAGAAAATAGATCAGTCATGCGCAACCTTTCCTTTTTCTTATTATAATATTAACCCTATAGTGACTTTCTATTAAATGGTGGGGGGCTGTGGGAAACAGGCTGTTAAACCTGTGAACAAGACGCCCCCACCCACAGAAACCAACGAGGAAGATTTAGACTACTATAATATCATAAACGTTTCACAACACAGAGACAAAAACCCAGTGAATAATAATTGTAAACGAACAGCAAATTTTACATGTCGGCCAAAGAAAGCAGACAAGGCAGAGCAAGTTGGAGCACGAGGTTTCTCGCGGGAGGGGGGATGTAACTTTCAATGCTCCCACGTGAATCGCAAAACACAACCCCCCGTGAAATTCATATCAGTGGAGGTAGTAGTAGTAGTAGTAGTAGTAGTAGCAGATTTGAGTGTTTAACTTGGCCCCACTGGATAACATTTTTTGCATACCTGATCTCCTGCGAATTAGCTGACATGATTGAGATCCAGATTGCCCCATCTGCGTCAGGAAACAAACATAGTCAAGAAATGTTAGCTGAGCTGATGGAAGCGGCTAACTACGTGCACGTAACCGTTACGTGCTTTACTAAATTCGACCAAAATTTTAGTAATGTTTACTAAAAATCGACCTTTTTTAGTAAAATGATTAGTAAATTACTAAAAAAAATTAGTAATCGGTTACTAATTTTTCACTGTTTGACCATTCGGAAAGTTACTAAACTAGGTTTAGTAAATCGGCCGGAAAATTTACTAAACTTTTTAGTAACCGATTACTAAAAATAACGTTGATTTGACACTTTTTTTTAGTAATCGTTACTAAAATTTCACTGTTAAACTTTAGTAATCGGTTACTAAAAAGTTTAGTAATTTTTTCTGCCGATTTACTAAACCTAGTTTAGTAACTTTTCGAATGGACAAACAGTGAAAAATTAGTAACGGTTACTAATTTTTTGTTAAAAAATTAGTAATAGTAGTAATTTTCCAGGTTTCCCGTCCGGAGATTTTAGTAATGATTTACTAATTTTGTTAAAAAAATTAGTAAATTACTGTGTCACATAGTAAAGTCGTTTGTAAATTACTAAATTTTTTAAAAAAATTTCGTAATCGTTTACTACTTTTGGAACAAAATTCAGTAACCAATTACTAAACTTTTTAGTAATTTTCTAAAATGAACAGTACATTCCGAACCTAAAACTGAACCTGTTTTCAGTGTGAAATTACCATTTTACCCCTGCGATAAATTACAAAATTGTTTACGAATTTTCAGTCCGAACCTAAAACCGAACCTATTTATAATTTTATCGGAGGGGTAAAATGGTAATTTCACACTGAAAGCAGGTTCAGTTTTAGGTTCGGAATGTACTGTTCATTTACGAAAATTACTAAAAAGTTTAGTAATTGATTACTGAATTTTGTTCGAAAAGTAGTAAACGATTACGAAAAAAAAATAAAAAAATTAGTAATTTACTAACGACTTTACTATGTCAAACAGTAATTTACTAATTTCGGTTACAAAATTAGTAAATCATTACTAAAATCTCCGGACGGCCAACCTGGAAAATTACTAGTATTACAAATTTTACTACAAAAAATTAGTAACCGTTACTAATTTTTCACTGTTTGACCATTCGGAAAGTTACTAAACTAGGTTTAGTAAATCGGGGGAAAAAATTACTAAACTTTTTAGTAACCGATTACTAAAGTTGAACAGTGAAATTTTAGTAACGATTACTAAAAAAAACTGTCAAATCACCGTTATTTTTAGTAATCCGTTACTAAAACGTTTAGTAAATTTTTCCGCAGATTTACTAAACCTAGTTTAGTAACTTTCCTAATGGTCAAACAGTGAAAAATTAGTAACGGATTACTAATGTTTTTTAGTAATTTACTAATGATTTTACTAAAAAACATCGATTTTTAGTAAACTTTACTAAAAAAAAAATCGATTTTAGTAAAGCACGTAACGGTTACGTGCACGTGCCGTTAGCCGCTTCCCTGAGGTGATATAATCGATCAGATTCGAAACTTCGTGTAGGGACAACGATCAATCAAATAATTTTTACCTCTATTGGATCCAAGCCCCACTCACAGGAAAGGCTAGATGTATTGACAATGTTCGTTCTCTCATTGTGATGTAATATCGTTGGTCCGATATCAAACTAAGTTTGAGTTTCTTCTATGTGCTCTAATATGGGGGTGGTGGCTACATGTGTTGTGCAGGACTACGATTTAACCATATTTCTTTATCGAACGCCGTACCTGGTCGACATAGTCCCGGAGAGTGTAGGGCGGATTCTGAAACTGGACTCCATCGAGGCGGGAAAGACGTGGACGGGAATGGACCTGCTCATCTTCAATTCTTGGCACTGGTGGACCCACACTGGAAACTCTCAGCCGTAAGAATGTGCTCCCTCTCGATGCGAACTTTCTGGCCCTTTACTCTGCTAGTTGTAGTTCTGGCCCTTTGAAAATGAGACCTGCGAGTTCAGGATGATTAGGCCAAGCATGGTGATCTGGGCATGATGATATCGATGCTTCGCAGGTGGGACTACATGCAAGAAGGGAGTCAAATAGTGAAAGATATGGACCGTTTGGATGCGTTCTACAAGGGTCTTACAACATGGGCAAGATGGGTCGACTCAAACATTGATTTCTCTAAAACCAAAGTCTTCTTCCAAGGCATCTCCCCAACTCATTACCAGTAAGTACCCACAATCACGGTACATCGAGCATTACAAATATCGGATGAACATAGAAAGAAAAAAGAAGACTTAGGAACAACCCATTTATGTCAAGTATGATATAGACACTCTGGTAGCTTTTACCCAAAAAGTATTACAATCTTTATCATATGTCATGAAGAATCCGAACCTGCAAAGGGATATAATGAGATCCTGTTATTTTCATGCCACGAAGCATTAAAGACAGCGGCATAAATTATCTCGTTTTGAATTAGCACCGTGTCTATCAGCTTTTGCACAAACTTTTCGATTTGAAAATTAGAGAGAATTCATCTGACCAAATTTACTTTCTCAACATCAAACAGAGGCCAGGATTGGAACCAACCAAAGAAAAGCTGCACGGGGGAGCAAGTACCTATTTCTGGTTCTACATATCCATCTGGTTCGCCGCCTGCTGCTGGCGTCGTCAATAGAGTGCTGAATAGCATGCAGACCCCTGTGTATCTGCTTGACATAACCACCCTTTCACAGTTGAGAAAGGATGCACACCCCTCCGTATTTGGCGGTGACCAGTCCGGCAAAGATTGTAGCCACTGGTGCCTTCCAGGACTCCCCGACACCTGGAATCAACTGCTGTATACAGCACTAGGTATGTGATGGTAGGAATGATGCACTTCGCTCTGGGATTCATTTTAGGGCAGGAACTGGCTGCCATTAGTCAACGACAAGAGAAGATACAAATCGACCATTAAGTACAGTGTGGCCAACAGCAAAATTGTAATTATGGGACCATTGGTGTTTTACAAGGTCTGTATTTTTGCATGCTATCATTGGGTATTGTACAACTATTGTTGAGGACAAGGTCAAAAGGAAAATGGATGTATTTGCAGCAATCTTCATGACTATGATTTTTGCATGAAACTGGTAGGTCAGTAACAGATGGCTGAAATGAATAATGGCGAGTTGTTTTCATAAAAACTACACGGACCAAAGAGCTAATACTGAACCACTCATATGAGGACTCGAAAATCTATAACATCAGTATTAAAAGTTGAACTTCCACCAATATATACCCTTGATGTCGAAATGTTGAGGAAAACAATCTAAAGATATATGATATTATGGGATCCTCTTTTATTAGTTAAAACCAACCGAACACATAAAGTACAACATTGATATCAAATTTATCGTACACCTCTGCAAACAGCTTCTCTACCAAAAGAAGGGAGAGGGAATGGGAAGTTGGTTATGAAGCAGCTGTAGAGATCGTTCCCAGCCACTGAGCAGCGAGTTGTCAAGATACAACAAGCCAAGAAGGTAACAGATTCCAAACCTGACAGATTTTAGACTGGGATCATTCTGAGTTGAAACAAAAAGAAGACTTTATGGCAAAGGGAAGTAATGATAACTGACCGTCCTAATGGTAAGTGGGAAGGAACCAGACGTTAGTAGCCCACGTAAACAGCGGCATTCACAATGTAACAGTCATCGTTTTTGTCTCCCATCTCTTCCACATGTACACCGCTAGAGCATATCAATCCACCATCCACAATTTCCACATTGAGAATTTTACCGCTGCGACCATCATATTACATAAGGATTCATGAATCAATAGTCAATTGTCTATTGAAATGAAACAGAGATTTCCCAACTCTAACAGAACATGTTTATGATACTCATCCACTGCATGCTATTACAACTAAACCCAAGCAGATACCATCTATCATCGACACTTTCTCTACTTTTGCACGGGCACCTAAACCATAGAGTGTAATCTGCTCGTCAACAAAGAATAATTATCCATCCAAGCCTGAGACAATCGAATATATATTCAAAATTTACTCACTAGGGAAAGATGGATTTGACTCTCTCTACATCAATGGATTGTTGAAGAGAACTGGGGACTCCTAACTTGATTTGCAATTTCATCTGTTCAAAGGAGACTCCGGGAATCGATCCTGCCAATCATAGTTATGCAGTTCAATTGATTGATGAAGGCATAGTAAACTTCCACAATATACCACTAGGTAATCAGGGCAAATATAATCAAGCAAACCAGTTTAGACATGTAAAATTAAAGAATTGAAAAACTGATGCAAAATCTCCATTGCTTTGGTTTCTACCAACATTCATATGATATACCAAAAATTTAGGGATGTCACATGCAATTTGTCCAATGGATCCTTTCATTCTAAACTACTATTCGCTTCGAATAAGAAAATTCCAGTCCTCTTACAATGATAGTCAAGCCATTACAGGTTTCAAATTCAGAAAAAACATTATCATATTCAGTAGGAGTGTGTCATGGAATTCACGGAATATTTCTATAAGATCAACAACAGAGAATGCTCGAGACACAGGTTTAACAAACAGCAGCACGATTACCTCTGCGGAATGCCGGGATGGAATTGGAAGATATAGCATCCCTGCAAGCCCTCATCGCAGCAGCAGTAATATCCTGGCTGAAAAAACCACTCTCAATTCTCATCCACAACCGAAATTCTCACTCCCAACGAAACTCATATCAGCAAAAAATGGAACCAAGGGAAAAACAACGAAACGGAAGGAAACAACAAACCCGTGCTGGTCGTAACCGACGCCCATCTCAACGAACAACAGATGATTCATCGAGTCACTCGAGGGAGCAGCAGCAGCAGTCAAAGAGGATGCCGGAGGGGCCGATGCTGAAATGGAGGTCACGGAGGAGGTGATCGGGCTGTGGAACCGATGGGGAGGAGGACGGGAAGGGCATAGACGGAGGCTGAGCTGAGATTGCGAACTCCGACGGAGGATCGGCGTGGAAAGCGCGGGGGAGTGACCGAGGAGAGCGGAAGCGGAGAGTGACGTCATCTGGGGAGAGCGTGAGAGGAAAACGGTCGAAGGTCCGGGATCAGTCTATCGGACCGGGCCCCGACCCCCACCAAATAAGTCTGTTGGGTTCAACTTGGACCGGACCGGACATCCCGAATCTCATAGCTCTCGAACACGACAGGAAAGTACGTTAAGATTACATCGTATTCAGACGAGTCCTCCAATGGCACAACGAGGAATGCACGAGAATACTAATTTCGGAAAACATTTTTCAAATATAACAATAAAATTTGAAATATTTAAAATGACGACTTACCATTATTATACCAACTCGTTACTTAAAGTAGCAAATCGCTATTCGAAGCTGATTTTTAAGCTCGAGAAGAAAAATTGCTCAAAGAATATTATTACTTGAAATAGTAATTTTTAGGCGTTAATCGAAACTCGCAAACGTACATACGTACATTCCTCTAGACATGACATGAACACAAAAACACGTCAAGATATCATATTTAATATATTTTCTTGGAGAATTGTACGTGCGAACTGTTATATTTAAAATAATGATAAAATACGGTTGTAATTTGATAAACTATAGTCTTATCGTCCCTAAATCACGATTCAAAATCGTGATTTTCTTTTCACATAAAAGTCGCGCTTTCAAACCGCGACTTAGGGCAAATAAGTGAAAGTCGCGGTTTGTAATCCTGATTTAATAAACTTAGACAAAAATAGGCCAAAATGGAAAATTTTCTGGTATCGCGTCAAAGTCGGGATCCAGAGACTAGACACGCTCCCAAACAAATTGCGACTTCTAATTGAAAGTTGAATTATTGATCATGTTAGGGTCGTGTTATATTCGTGAACGAGTTTGTATATTTATATCAAAAGTCAGTTTCATAATTTAAATCGGGTATGAATTGAATTGGTTAATGAGTAGCAGATTATGGAACCAAAATGTTGACCAGCCGGAAAACGAGATCCATCCTTTTATATATTTCTTCCCCTCTATGTAGCAGAAGCAGATTCCTAGAGGTCATGCCGCTAAGGATCGTCCCGAAGCAGAGCTTGCTTACGGATGGACCGACGATGACCGCAGTCAACAAGGGGTGGACTTGCAAACGATCTTTGGATGTTGTTGTTGGTTCTGACACTGTACGTGGCACGACCTCGCCTTGTCCCTCAGCTCCTGGAAGGCTTTCATCGTCTCCACGTCGAATCCTCCTGCAAACTGCAACAGAAGTTCGAAACTGAGTCAACCAACTACATTGTCTAGAAGCCCACCTTTTTCTGGTTTGATCACCTGAAATCTCACCTGATGCACGCGGAAGGCAAACCGAACGCCTTGGACGATGAGTTCTTCTTCCTCCGGGCTTCCCCCGACAGTTTCGAGCTCCGCAGACACTCTCTTCATGTACTGCATCGCTAACTTAACCGATGCGAGCTTAATCTGGTAACCATCAAACAGAGCACAAAGTAACTACACATTAAACAACATTTACCAGGATCATCATCAACACGTTGATATCATAAAAGCGATCCGGGCCGAACAAAAAGAAGGGTCGATTCGCGGATCATGTGAAGGGGAGGGGGGGGGGGCACTTCACCAACAACAAGGTCCCAGTCAGATAGCTAAGTCTTATCTTGCAACAGCTTGTGATTCCCATTAATGGCACCCATACAACAGATCAATCAAATCCAGAAGTGGTCCTCTCCTCTCCTCGGGAGTGGGAAAATCATGGACTATAAACTTCTCCCACTTCCAAACCATGATTCCAAGAGACAAAAACCTAATCTAATCTACACTAATCTAATTCAACTAGTTTAATCACTTGGCAGAAACCCAAAATAAAATCCCAGGTAAAGATTTAGTAGAGGGCAAGGTGACAAGAGGAAAGAAACTAAACAGGGGTGATATGTAGTCAGTCACATGTGCAACATGCAGTATAAAATAAGGCTAAAAACCTCATCTTGACCATCTGACTTTGTCATCTTCTGTAATGGGGGAGATGAGAGAAAAAGAAGAAATGAGAAAAGCTCTGGGATTCATGGGACCACCCTGAAACTTGAAATAGTAGTCTCACAATCTGGGTATAGTATTTAATGGTTTTCTTACAAGTGTAGGACACAAATCCGTTGGTTCAGACATAAAACAGAGGGACATGGGAAGTTGAGGTGGTCTGATCAGAGGTCGTCTGCATATTGCATTGTCAGCACATTTCCAGCATACCCCAAATCTCAATAGCAAATTTTGAAAACTAAGAAGTTCTCCAATGAGGAGATATATCAGTTGAGTGAGTACCTGGCTCACGATGCCGTTGTCTAGCATCCAGTCCATTGGGATGTGAAATGCCTTGTAACGGTTTGCTGCCGACTCCCTCATGCGCGAAACGTTGTACACCCCGTGCTCTAATCTGTCATTAAACATCGGGGGGTGATATGAGAAATGACACGGTTTGTAGGCTGAGGGACTAAAGGAGGGGTTGGTTTCGTACTTTTCGAGTAAGGCCTGCATTTTCTTCAGAGCCTGGTTGCATGTTAGCCGGGACACGTCACGGAAGGAGGAGGCCTCGGATTCGAGCTTCTTCAGATCGCAGTACCCGAATGCCGCCTCTCGTAGCACGTCTGCCTTCTGCTCCGGCCAGTCGAAGTGCTTCAACACCGCCCTTTCGTCCACCTATGCACAACAACATTAACGTCATCTAAATTACCCTCCTCAAAGAACTGCAATCTCGGATATCCCCGGCAATCACGGGGTCATACCAGGTACGACAGCTCATCATCGAGCCACTTGACAAACGGGACGACGTCCTCGATTTCCGTGAACACGGCCTCCTCGACTTCCTTAATCAAGAACCGTATGAAGTCTCCTTGTGTCTCCACATCCGTTTTGATCTGCGTCAGCAAAAACCAACATCTAAAATTCGCTAATTTGGTAAAACCAACCAACCCAGCTAAGAATCTAAGACTTTCGTCTCATTCATCATGCAAAATCAACTTTCCAAGAGGATGGAAAGGGATGGATGAAAAGACCGAAGGGGCCCTGAAAGAGAAGTTCACACGACTTGTCTTGTCACGGGAAACAACAAAACAACCACCACGAACCGGGGGGGCAATCTCGTCAATTCAATACATAACAGCTAGCAAACCACAGTGGCAATTCCGTAAAACTCCCTCACCGCGAGGAGGTGCGCCGAGCGGTTCTCGATTTCTCCGATCATGTCCCTTGCGCTGGCTGTGGCGGCGGCCGCGGAGGACGAAGGGTCCTGCGCCGTCGCCGGTCCCGTGCCTAAGCAGTCCCTCCTCGTGTCGCGCCTCATTAAGGAATGGTAGAACTCGACGACCTCCGGTATTCTCCTCACCTTCGTGACTGGTGACCTTCCGCTCTTCGGAGCTGGCGGAGGTGGCGGCGTAGGCGGGACGCTGTTTGACTTAGCAGCCGAAGGCCGTGGAAGAGAAGGAGGAGGAGGTAAAGGCGGCGGGGGTGGCGCTGTTGTTGAAGCTAGCTCCCTCTTTGATCTCCAGTTTGTTGAAGCCGGAGGAAGAGGAGGCGGCGGAGGAGGTGGTGGAGGCGAAACTAGCGGGGCCGGGGTCGGGGCTTTCTCCGGGGGCGAGTTCTCGGTTGACCGGGATAGTGACGATGATTTCTTCGTCGGAGGAGGTTTCGGAACCCTTGGGCCTCGTAAGCTTACAGACTCACTGCTTTCCTCCGAGTCACGCCGGCATTGTCTCGACTCGTCGATCTCTACAACGTCGTGATCTCTCTTAGAATCCAACCGTTCAACCCGCTGACTCTCCGCAACCTCGTTTGACCTCGCAGCAACCGCAACAGTCCTCCCCACGCCACTCCTCGACACCATCAATCCACCCGTTCTCTTCTCGGCTGCCGAAGACGACACGTCAGCATTCTGTCGCAAACAAACCCTCTGCGAAGACGAAACCGCCGCGTTGCTGCAGCTTCCGCTGCTTGCCCGGCCACTGCTACTACTCGCGCTACCTTCCGAGTCAGTGGACGGCGCGGATTTCCTCACCTCCTCGATCTCCACCCTCAGCTCGCCAATCATCCGCTCACTCTCCACCCTCATTTCCTCAGCCCCGGACCTAGCCTCATCCACCTCCTTCCTGAGCCGTTCGTTGTCCTTCTCCAGTTCCCGGAGCTTGGCCGAGAGTGCTGAAATCTGCGCGTTCTTGGCGGCGACCTCGACTGAGGACGACTCGTGGATGAGCTTGAGCTGTAGCAGCTGAGTACCCAGCTGGGACTCACGGTCCCTAAGGTGGTCGACGAGGCGGAGGACCTCTAGGATATCGGGGGGCTTGGGCTGGACCTGGGAGGCGGAGGCTGCTCGAGGGAAGTAGCGAGAGAGGCCCGAGCCCGAGGAGGCGGCAGTGCTGGCGGTGGAGGTGGTTTTTCTTCGGGAAGAGGAGGAGGTGGGGGTTGTGGTGGTGGTGGGAGTGGGAGTGGGAGGGGCAGGGGATTTCTGGAAGCGCATTGCCTGCTTGACCTTGCCGGCCACCATTGTTGGGAGGAGGTGGTGGTGGATGAAGATGAGATTGGAGAGGAGATGGAAGGTGAAGAGGGGGAAAAGGGACAACGAGGTGGTCCGTTGTCTGAATGAGACCCCCCGGGGGAGTGTTTGTGTGTGTGTCTGAAGGAGATGGCGTTCCAAGTAAATCCCCAAAGAAAGCAGCGCATAACGAGACTAAAGACTTAAGACGACGTCGTGGTAATTATTCTTTTAATAAAATAAAATAAACGCGATCTGAAGTTACGTTGTTGACACGATATTACGAATGATTTTAAATTTGATAAATATTAAAAAAAAAACAGTTTGAATATATCGGTATGATCAAAATAAAATTAGACATATATAAAACGGTTCGATAACTTGTCGTATTAAAAGAACCACTTGGTTCGTGCTAGAAAGCATGCTGAAAAGCAAAACTTAGTATTAGTTAATTACGAATGGGAGACGTGTAAAAACATGTGTTTTATTTGTGTAAATTGAATTGCTAGTATAAGTGCCGATTATGTGCGATGACGTGTAAGCGTTATTCGATAAAATATTTTTAAAAATGATGAAATCGTCGAATAATTTTGCTGAAAATGTAGGAAATTTGACGTTCAAAACGTCAAGTTTAACGCTTAGATCAGGCAAAATCAGTGTTACAGAAATAATGAGTTATTTAAATAATCGAATTCATTATTTTTAACATTGATTTAAGAATATTAATAAATAAATTTTAAAAATTATTACTCGTAAATTATTTTTTACACTGACCTTATTTAAAATAAATTAAATTACGAAGCCCATATAACGAGAGATGTGAGATAATAATCATAATAATTTACGTATTTAAAATATTTGTAATGAGTTTTAAAAAATGATGGTGTGTGTGATGGGGGTGGGGGGTCTCAACGGTCGAACTCTGCTGGTTTCCATTTTTTGAAAAATTTCTTAGTATATTTAATGCAGAGCCTCTTTACAGAGACCCACTTTTTTAATTCATATAAATCATTGCAGAGAATTTGTTTAACAGTTAGTTTGAATGGGATGGAATACGAATGAATTAATAAAAAAAATTAAATAGTATGTTTTGTGGTTTCGGTTTCGTTAGTGATTGTGAATATCTTTTAAATTAGGCGTACCGATATTTATCTATTTATATAATATCATAATATTTAAAGTTTATGCCGGACATATTTACTAATTCAATAATATTTTTTAATTAGGGGTGAAAACAAACCGAGCCGCTCGATGTTCGGCTCGGTCAAAGTTCGGTTTTAATTCGATTTTGACCGAGCTCGAGCCGGTTCGATAATGAAACGAGTCGAGCTCGAGCCTTAATACTTATAGCTCGATAGCTCGTGAATCGTATAATATTATATAATAATTATTAATAAATATGTTTTCGAGCCAATCGAGTTGAGTTCGAGATTGTCGAGCCGAGCTCTAGCTATGTATGCTTTCGAATCGAGCTTGAGTTATCGATCTGAATTTAGGCTTAGTCTGTAATCGGGCCTTGCGAGCCGAATTCGAATTCCTTATAATTGAACGGAACCGAGTTCGAATTCACACTTTTAAATTCGGTCGAGCTCGAGCTCGAATTCGAATTTTGTATTAGTATTATCGAGCCAAGTTCGAGCCTAAAAGAGTTCAATCTCGGCTTGACTCGTTTTCACCTTATTTTCAATAACACATCATTTAATTAATCCAATTCGAATTGAATAACTTAATTTTTTTTTTACAGAAAAACCATGTGAATCGCATACTCATGCCGGAAAATTCGATGAATAAAACCAAATACCAGACCATCTGTGCATGAAGGAGTGTTGAGGGTAATGCTTTTATTACATTCCCTTTACGTCTTCCAAAGAAATATCCACCCCAAGGATTTCGAGGAAAAAAATACTAAACCTTTATTTATTTTTACTAAAGTAAATAAGAAGTAATATTGGAAGAAAAAAATTAATAAAACCTTAATTCTTTAAGTCTTGAAAAGTTCTTTGTCAGCAAAAAGGAATATCATCCCATTTTCTTTCCCATTAGGTCGGAAGCCATGCAAATGCATATGAAAAGAAAAGGAAAAATATACATTTATGGCCTCAATTTTAAAATAATTTTTTATTTTGTCATTCTTTTAGTTTTTATATAATATTGTCACCAATTTTTGTTTTCATATTGATTTTGATCAATCTTGAATTCTTTTTTACAGAAAGCTAAACAAGGTCTTAATATAGTATGACTCGTGTCTTATAGTAGTAGAGTTTCAACCTCTCATTTCTTAGCCTCATAATCTAGTTTACTCGTAGCAGTGGCTTCTCCATAGAGTCATCATCCGCCATTCATCAATTTTGCTTATTCTTTTACAGCATCAACAACTACTTCGGCTTCCAACTCATTTGATCTTACTCTCAAATATCATAGGAGATGTTTTAATGTTATTTTCTATTATTATATAATTTTATTTTTTAGTCGATAGATGAAAATTATTTATTATGGTATGTTTGACTTTCGCACGATAAAATTTAAGAATAGTTAAAATTAAAATAAAACAAAAGTTGGTGATAAAACTATATAACAAGTTAAATTAATAATAAAATAGAAAATTGACTTAGAATTAAAGTAACAAATCGATATTTTAAAAAAATATCATAATAATTATTGGTTTAGGACAAGGGAATGTGTTTTTTTGGCGGTGGAGTGAGACAAAAAATTGAAGATGGGAGTTGCAATAAATGAATGAGGTGGGGGGTGGGGGGTGTGGAGGCAAGATGATGAAAGTATTGTGACATTTTTGGGAGAGGAATAGTGGGACCCATCTGTTACTAGCTCTTGCGATGCTTCCACATTTCCTCTCATCTAATAAGTACAAATAGAGCTTTAGCTACACCCAACAAAAAAACTTGGATAGGTGAGATCGAAATCGGACATTTAAGCTTATATCGATAGAATCACATGTATTTAAATAGAATAATAAACATTAGAACCAGATTATTATCATACCCACTTAAATTTTTGTGGCAAAAATAAAACCCAATCATTGATCTAATCATGGTCCCCACCAATAGTATCTATTACCATTACCCATTTTGGTGTTCTTTTTGGAAATTCCCAACTCAGTTATTATTACATCCTAGTTAATATCTAAACCCTAAACAGAGAGAAGAGGATCATGTGGTCCATGAATATGGGAAGAAAATGAAAGGACATTGGCCAGTTTTGTTCTCACTCTCACATGATCAGACCAAACGTCTCCTTTGTTATTAGCACGAGCTTCCTCGTTGAGCATACGCCTTTAAGTGCTCGAAGCCCTAATATGCCAGTTCCGGAGTCGTTTTACGGGCTGTAGGTGCACGGACGATGTAGGTTTCTTCGTGGGGAGAGTCTTCGGTTCCCCTTGTGTTGAGGACAAACAACAAAGATGTGGTCATTCGATGATCATTTTCTCCTGTTCCAAGCTGCGAAGATAAATCGAGGTCCATAGTTACGCCCTTTCCGAGTGATCGCTGGTTGCCCTTTCGCTTGGGCCGGCGAGACACCGACGTATAAGTTTCGAGAGTTAAAAGGGCTTAGCTGAGGTCCGGCCCGAGAGAGCAAATTGCAGGTCCAGCCCAACTGAAGCTTTCCTCTTCGCGTGCCCAAAGGTGGGGGAAAAACGTGGGTGTCTCAACGTCCCTGCCGGGTCCTAAACCTACAGGCTCTTCACGCTCACGACAAACCCGATAACGTGGTCCCCCCGGAAGGTACGACTCGAAGGGAAGGTCGAACAACGAAGCGACGATCATCCCGCGAATTCGGACAATGATGTCGAACCGTTGTATTGATTGTTATTTGCAGATCGTTGGACATGGTGGCGGAACCAGGAGGACAGAAGGGGGCCATGGCCCCGTTGCTTTTGAAAAGAAAATATTATTAAATTCAATTTGGCTTCTTACCTAAATTTTCTAGCCCCGCCACCGGTGGGGTATATAAAAACGTGCTTTAAACACGAAGGCCTGATAATCGTGTTCATGTAAGGTGTCCAATCACGTCCCCCTTATAATAATATATTGTCCAACTTTATCCACCTATTAGCGTTGTCCTAAACGTTTAGGAATGTATTATTTTACATAAAACGTTCTACTCGTGATTCCAAATAATTATATAAAAATAAAAGTTAATAATTGAGTAAAATATGGGTCGGATACGAAAAATACCCCCGAGTTCTATAAAAATTCGTCACGTCTCACTTATGTTATGTAACACGTTTGTCGGTTTTATTTTATTTTTATCGTTAGTAAAACAAATTTGTAAAATAAGATAAAATATTTTAAAATTTATTAAAAAAAATCTCGAAGTTTAACTTTATAAATCTGACTTTACCTAAGAAGGAAATCATATTATAAATTTCTTACTTACAAAATTTAAAAAAATTAAAAGAAAAAGAAAATTCGAACTTGTATAGTTCTGCTACTTTTTTAAAGTCGAACTCTATAATTCGACTTTTTTCTTGGAAAAAATCGAATTCTATAAATTCAACTCGGATTATATTTCAAAAATTTTAAAATAGGTATCATATTTTGTAATTTTTTTTCGACCTCGCACGTTTCTAACAAGGAATTATCTCAACGATATCATTATACTTTTTTTCCTTTTTTTTATACACGGTAATATTTTATTTGTTAGTCGCCAAGTTACATTAAATTTTTAAATATTTTCTTATCGTTGTTATTTTTAAGGCATATCATAAGGCCAAATATAGAACACAATAGAGCCTTGTTTGTTTAATAACTTAATTACTTTGTGTAATGAAATGAAATATTTGAATCTTATTCTTAAAAAAAAATTACGAATATTCTATCTCGAATAATTAAATAGAAAAACGTGGCAATATAAGTAGCAATCATTACGTCAATAGGATAGGTTTTATTTTATCTTTCTAAAGAGAACCTTAATTTAAAAAATAAAATTAAAAAATTCTTTTATGATGAATTTTACACGTGCCAAACAGGACACGCGTACGAACCTTCAATAAATTGCCCTTGGGTTCAAACAAACATGGCTGTCATAATTGCTTTCTAAGGATCACGTGCTCTTCAAAGACCAAAAAAGGACCACACTCTTACTTTTATTACATGAAGATATCTAGTAAAATATAATTAAAAATTATAAAAACTGTTAATAGTTATTTTATACTTATTTTTACAAAAAAATGAAGGTAAATTTTTCTTGTTGGCCGTCCGACTTCGGAAGCATAGATGGTGGATGAATTCCAACGGGTATGATCGTGTACGATAGGCTTCAAAGTCGAAATTTTCGTGAACGAATTCAAGCTTTTCACTATATAAACCAATCTCATAATGTAAAAAATGATAGTAGATTGATATTTCGCATCAATTTTCTTATTATTTGAAAAAAATTTATAGTTGAAACTTTAACTTTTACTCAAAATAAAATCGACGTTCTAAAATATTAAATTAAAAACATTAATGAAAATGTTTTAAAATTATCCATACTATTTTACTAGATAATTTATTTGTCCGAGGAACAAAACTACCCCGACTCGAGTTGTATATAAAGCATGTTAACTTGGTGGAAGGAGTTCACCCGAAAATCAATTTGGTATCAAAGATCAGATCCATCCATGGGGAACCAGACGTCCCACACATGGCAGGAGCTCAGCGGCGAGACGAAATGGGCCGGCATGCTCGACCCCCTCGACGACGAGCTCCGTATGTACCTCATCCACTACGGGGAGCGAGTCCAGGCGCTGGGCGACGCCTTCAACAACGTCGACGTCTCCCCATCCTGCAACTTCAGCAGGTACCCAATGAAGGACTTCTTCTCGTACGTCGGGCTCGAGGTTAACAATCCGTTCAAGTACGAGGTGAAGAGGTTCGTGTACACCAAGAACTTCGCGGTGATTGGGGAGACGACTTGGATCGCGTACGTCGCGGTGACCACCGACGAGGGTGTGAAGACGCTCGGCAGGAGGGATATACTCGTCGTGTGGAGGGGCACTGTCAGGGCGAAGGAGGCCTTGGCTGATCTTGACGACACGCAGGAGAAGGCGGAGGACGTATTCCCCGGGGAGCCCGGCATCGAGATACACCAGGGCTGGCACTATATGTACACTTACCTCGATTGGCTTAACCACGACGAGTACACCAAGACCAGCAGTAGGACGCAGGTATGCCACCATACGTATGCCGTGGTATTAGCCGACGGGTGAACGACCACCCTAACAACCCCATCTTGACATGAGTTCTGTATGTCTCTTCCTGAATCAGGTTCTTGAGGAGATTGAGTCGCTGATGAAAACATACAGCAACGAAGATATGAGCATCACTGTCGTCGGGCACAGTATGGGCGGGTCCCTTGCTATTCTCAATGGTGCGGACATCGTCAACAACAAGAAGAACGTGCTCCCTGGGGGGAAGGTCTGTCCCGTGACTGTCTTCACGTTCGAGAGCCCCAAGGTCGGAAACGAGGAATTCCAGAAGAAGGTGGATGGCCTGGATAATCTCCACATCCTCCGGACAGAGAACGTGCTCGACATGGTCCCGCACATGCCTCCGGTCAATTACTACCCCGTCGGACAAGTCCTCCGGGTAAACAGAAAAACAGAGTCCTTGGCCTTGTATGTAATATCTTGCTCGTGCATAACTAATTGAATCGCTTCACGTAGGTCGATTCGCGCGAATCGAAGTACCTCAAGAACTTGACGAGTGGTGCCACCTTGGCCGACATGCTCGGGACAGCTCACCAGCTGGAGCCGCTCCTCCACCTTATCGCGGGGACAAAAGGCCTGGGCAAGGGCTTCGACCTGAAGGACCGCCGACAGCTAGCACTGGTGAATAAGAATGGTGATTATCTGACAGATGCTGAAGCGAAGGCCAACGAGGCGCCGCCCTCCTGGTGGGTGGTGAAGAACAAGGGTATGATTCAGAAGTCCAATGATGGCAAGTGGGTGCTCAATGACTACAAGCCCGCTCCTTGAGATCGACGAACCGTCCGAAGATTAGCATTTCCGCATGCCTTAAACATTTGCAATAGAATAAGTCGGCGAATGTGCACATGGTCATCGTTGTAATTGGTTGAGGACGTTGCTCTGCTTCTATATATGTCGAATGTTTGCTTGGAATCGAAATAAAGCCTTCTGGCACTCTGTCATGTACTCGGACACGACAGTTGAAACTTTGGGGGGTAAAATGATGCTCAAATAACCAATCGAACATCAGGAGATATGTTGCCCCGGCTTTGGTATGAGGGACGAGTCGTCGCTTCATAGATTGGCGCTCGGAGTCCTACAACACAACGATCGCTTTACGTTGTGTTGGCCCGTATCTGCAACATGCTTTGAGGATATTAAACATTGCCGTTGAACCCTGTGAAACATGAAAATGCATTAATGCTGCAGCAGCAGTACGAGCACGGCCTGGGAAGTAAGAGCGATGCAGTATATAATGAGGAATTCCTTGCTGCCTGCGAGTTACATGCTTAAGACCCAAACCACCTTCTCTTTGCCTGCGTAACTTACTACACCGGCCTCTTCTCCGCTCCACTTCCAAGATATAATAACCCCCGGTGTGATGCGTTACGCCTCGAAAGATCGCCAGTCGCCCTTCACCGCTGAGAGAGGAGCTCAACCAGATTGCCGAAAATATACAAGTTTGAAAGAGCAAATGGTGGGATTGGTGCAAGTGATAAAGAGTTTGGACTCAGCTTAAAAAATTCTCCGAGCTTAAAATTAAATATTTTCTCATTTAATTTGGAGGACATTTCTATCGTATGTGTAAAGAAGGAAAGTTGCAAGTGACTAAGTTGGACTTAGGAAGCAATGTCTCGGCTGAAGGAAGGACACGGGCCATGGACCGGAAATGCTTTAATTGTTAAGTTCATGTAAAAGTTCAGTAAGGGTCTGTTAATATGAGTTGTCTGTAATAAAAGGAGTGCAGAATACAGACAGAAAAGTACAACGGAAATTAGTTTTGAGTTCCCTATTCTGTTTTGGCTTTCTTCTTCCTTTCTGCTCCGATGAGGTTGTTACCGATGAGTGGTGAGTCTTGACATGGTATCAGAGCGCCGATCGTTCGCTGACGTGGTTGCCGGACTGAAAGAGAAGACAGAGGGTGGCTCTAGTGACCTGCAAATGGCAATGAGTCAGAACAGAGTGCTGGGGTGATGGAGGATCCAGCCTCGCCGTACTTCATACAGCAAGTGGGTACCCTCAATTCGGTGGCTATTGTTCCACCACTTAACGGTGTGAACTACTTCACTTGGTGTAGATCTTTCGAGATGGCCTTGGTATTCAGAAACAAAATCGAAATAAATTGACGGGAGTATCGTAGTTCCCCGAGTAGATGATGAGCTTTACCCGGCGTGGAAGAGGTGTAATACGTTAGTGGTCTCGTGGTTGCTTAGGTTAATGACTGAGACTATTGCGAGCAATGTTTTCTTTATAAACTCGGCTGTAGAAATGTGGGAAACTTTGAAGAAAAGATATGCGATACCTGAAAAAACAAAAATCAGCAAACTGCAGTATCACTTGATGACTGTTGTGCAAGGTGTTAGAACTGCTGATGAGTATTACTCGGAGCTGAACAGAATATGGGAGGAGTTGAAGTATGTGAGACCATTACCTCATTGCGTCTGTGGTAATTGCAATGATACTTGTTTTAGGAAGTTTGCTGAAAACTAGGTGGAAGTCTACGTTTATCGATTTTTAAATGGTCTAAATGATAGTTTTGATGCTCTAAAGAGTAGAATTCTGGCAATGAAGCCATTTCCAGCATTGGATGAAGTGTACGGCATGGCTTTTCAAGAAGAGTCATACAGAAGTGGAAAAGAAATAAAAATGAGCAGATCGGGGATCAAAACAGATTCAATGGCCTTTGCAACACCTGCGGTACCAATGCCATTACAAGACTTCAAAAGGAGGCAATTGAGGAGAGGAGAAATGGTGTGTAGTCACTGTGGTAAAAGAGGACACACAAGGGACAAATGTTTCCAATTGATAAAATATCCTAATGGCATGCTAGGTGCGAGAAGAGGGAAAGGATACGAATCTGGACTGAAAACTGTGGCTGCAGCAGTGGAAGGTGAAGGAGTGAGGAGTGCAGAAGGAACGGGACTCAATGAAGTAGGAAAGCAGGTGCAAAAGCTCATGGCCTTACTCAATGTTCAAGGAGAACAGCCCAGAGCTCTTTCTACTGCTGCAGCTATAACTACTTCTACCTCTTCCTCCTCTCAAATCTCTTCTGAGACCTTTAAACCCTTCTCTTCTGCAGCAGGTATTCGTCGTGTAAACTCAGTTATTGATTTGTCGAACCAACGGATAATTGACACAGGTGCAACAGACCACTTCACAAATAGCCTTCTCTATTTTCATAAATCTCATCCTGTGAGTCATGTTTTCGTTGCCTTCCAAATGGCCACACAGTGCAACTCACACACATAGGTAAAGTGACTTTACAGGATGGGTTCTCACTTCAAAATGTTCTTTATGTTCCTACTTTTCGTTTAAATCAAATCTCAGTAAGCCAACTCATGAAAATTGGCTTATATCAAAAATTTGTCCTTTATTCAGGTCCTCTCTTCATGAAAGACGATTGGTCTTGCTAAGAAAAGGGGGAAAGGATTATATGTTCTGCAGAAGAGTGTTGAAGGTTCTGTTGTCCAGTCTAGATCTAATGCAGTCACTACTAGTAGTAATGACTCAGAGTTTAGAGTACGGCATCGTAGGTTGGGTCATCCAGCTATAGACACACTTAAACATGTTTCAGCATGCAAACATACGAGTTTCAATACATTTACTACAGATATTTGCTCTATATGTTAGCAAGCAAACATATGAGTTTCAATACATGTACTACAGATATTTGCTCTATATGTCATCTTGCAAAACAAAAGAGGCTGGTTTTTCCTATGCATTCTCAGCATACTAAAGGACGTTTTGAACTTATTCATTGGGACATATAGGGACCATCCACGCCAACACTTACAGGATACAAGTACTTTCTCACTATCGTAGATGATTATAGTCGTTTTACATGGGTATATTTACTTAAAGCAAAATCAGAAGCATCATGTGTTCTGCAGAATTTCTATCAGTTCATTGAAACTCAATTTGGTTTACCTATTAAACCAATCAAAACAGATAATGGCTAAGAGTACTTGATGATTGATTTCTATAAACAAAAGGGTATATTACATCATACTAATTGTGTGAAAACACCCCAACAAAATGGGGTAGTGGAGAGAAATCATCAGCCTCTTTTAAATGTGGCTACGGCTTTACTTTTCCAATCTAACATTCCTACACATGTTTTGGGGGAAGCAGTTTTAACTGCAGTTCATCTTATCAATCGGTTACCTGCACAATTTCTGAAGTACAAAACACCATTCGAACTGTTACATAATGAAAAACCAGTTTATGATCATTTAAAGGTGTTTGGGTGTCTTTGCTTTCTTTCAACCCTTAAACATGGTCGCACTAAGTTTGATCCAAGAGCATCAAAATGCATTTTTCTTGGATACTAGATAGGAACAAATGGCTACAAAGTTTATGATTTAGCTTCAGGGCAAATTTTTTGTTTATAGGGATGTAATTTTTTATGAGGACAGTTTTCCTCGTAGTGACATTCCCAACATGGATTCGCTTTTCAACTCGTATTCTTCTTTCCCTTTACTTGATCAAACTGTAGATACAAGTATACCAGTTTTTACACATTCTAGCTCTTCTCATCTGCATTCTGTCATTCCCATTGAGAATTTAGAGGATACATCTGATTGCAACACTTCACGTGACTGTCTTAGAAGGAGTACTAGACAGAAGCATCTTCCCACTTATCTGCAGGATTATCATCATGGTCTTTCCTCTTTTTTAGCAAGCACAATCCCTTCTTCACAGACAGGTACATTACCATCACATCCCACTCAGCATTTTGTTTCTTATTCAAATCTTTCTCCCTCTCATAGAGTCTTTGTTGTTAATATAATGTCGCACCCCGATCCTGTACGATACTCTGAGACTAATCAACATCAACGTTGGTGTAAGGCTATTGATACTGAGTTAACTGCTTTGGCTGAGAGTCAAACCTGGACCTTAACTACTTTACCTCGTGGGAAGATTCCTACATGCTGCAAGTGGATTTTTAAGACAAAATACAATGCTGGTAGGAGTATCAACAAGCATAAAGCACGATTAGCTGCTAAGGGGTACACACAGAAAGAAAGCATTGGTTATAATGACATCTTCAGCCCTGTTGCTAAGCACTCCACCGTCCAGAGTTTTCTTGGCTCTTGCTGCCATGAATAATTGGCATTTGTGTCAGCTGGATATTAATATTGTATTCTTAAATGGCGATTTAGATGAGGATGTTTACATGGCTCTTCCTGAAGGTTTACAATTTGATCATTTGCAGTTTAAGAGGGAGACAAGGGTTGTATGTAAACTGCAAAAATCGCTTTATGGCCTCAAACAAGCATCAATGCAATGGAACACAAAGTTTGTTATTAGCACGAGCTTCCTCATTGAGCGTACGTCTTTAAGTGCTCGAGCTTCCTCAAAGTTTGTTATTAGCCAGTTCCGGAGTCGTTTTACAGGCGGTAGCTGCACGGAGGATGTAGGTTTCTTCGTGGGGAGAGTCGTCGGTTCCCCTCGTGTTGAGGACAAACAACAAAGATGTGGTCATTCGATGATCATTTTCTCCTGTTCCAAGCTGCGAAGATAAATCGAGGTCCGTAGTTACGCCCTTTCCGAATGATCGCTGCTTGCCCTTTCGCTTGGGCCGGCGAGACACCGACGACGTATAAATTTCGAGAGTTAAAAGGGCTTAGCTGAGGACCGGCCCGATAGAGCAAATTGCAGGCCCAGCCCAACTGAAGCTTTCCTCGCGACAAACCCGATAACGTGGTCCCCCGGAAGGTACAACTCGAAGGGAAGGTCGAACAACGAAGCGACGATCATCCCGCGAATTCGGACAATGATGTCGAACCATTGTATTGGTTGTTATTTGCAGATCGGTGGACATGGTGGCGGAGCCAGGAGGACAGAAGGGGCCATGGCCCCGTTGCTTCCCGTTGCTTTTGAAAAAAAAATAAAAAAATAAAAATAAAGTAAGTTAGTTTTTATTTTAATTTTATATTAATTTAAATTAAAAAAATTAAAATAATTTTGTTTAATTCAATTTGGCTTCTTACCACCGATGGGGTATATAAAAACGTGCTTTAAACACGAAGGCCTGATAATCGGCCGCAAGGAATGTGTTACCCGTGTTCATGTAAGGTGTCCAATCACGTCCCCCTTATAATAATATATTGTCGAACTTTATCCACCGGTTGGCTTTGTCCTAAAAGTTTAGGAATGTATTATTTTATATAAAACGTTCTACTCGTGATTCCAAAAAATTATATAAAAATAAAAGTTAACAAGTGAGTAAAATATAGGTCGGATATGAAATATACCCCCGAAAACACTGACAAAGCATCTCACTTAGTTGTATAAAAATTCACCACGTCTCACTTATGTTATGTAATACGTTTGTCGGCTTTATTATATTTCATCGTTAGTAAAAAATACGTGAAATAAATAAAATATTTCAAATTTTAGGAAAAAAAATCACGAAGTCGAACTTTATAAATTTGTCTAAGAAAGAAATCATATTATAAATTTCGACTTCCAAAATTTAAAAAAATTAAAAGAAAAAGAAAATTCCAACATTATAGCTCGAGTACTTTTTGAAAGTCGAAGTCGACTTATTTCTTAGGCAAAATCGAACCCAATGAATTTAACTCGGACTGTATTTTAAAAATTTTAAAAATACGTATCATATTTTGTAATTTTTTTCTACCTCACACATTTCTAATAAGAAATTATCTCAACGATATCATTAGACTTTTTTAACTTCGTTTTTTATACTCGGTAATATTTTATTTGTTAGTCGCCAAGTTATATTAAATTTTTAAATATTTTCTCATCATCGTTATTTATAAGGCATATCATAAGGCCAAATATAGAACACAATAGAGCCTTGTTTGTTTAATAACTTAATTAGTTTGTGAAATGAAATATTTGAATCTTACTCTTAAAAAAAATACGAATATTCTATCTCGAATAATTAAATAAAAAAAACGTGGCAATATAAGTAGCAATCATTACGTCAATAGGATAGGTTTTATTTTATCTTTCTAAAGAGAACCTTAATTTAAAAAATAAAATTAAAAAATTCATTTATGCTGAATTTTACACGTGCCAAACAGGACACACGTACGAACCTTAAATAAATTGCCATTGGATTCCAACAAACATGGCTGTCATAATTGCTTTTTAAGGATCACGTGCTCTACAAAGACCAAAAAAGGACCACACTCTTACTTTATTAATGATTTTATACTTATTTTTACAAAAAAAATATTTCTTGTTGTCGGTCCGACTTACGAAGCTTAGATGGTGAATGAGTTTCAACGAGAATGATTGCTTATGGCAGGTTTTTAACCTGAAATCTTCTTGAACTAATTTGAAGCTTCTTACTGCTTAAATTAACCTAACGGTAGATTAATATTTCGCATCGATTTTCTTATTTAAAAAAAAATCGATAATTGAAACCTTAACTTTTACTTAAAAGAAAATTGATATTTTGAAATATTAAATTAAAAACTTTAATTAAAATGTTTTAAAATTATCCATACTATTTTACTAGATAATTTATTTGTCCAAGGAACAAAACTACCCCGACCCGAGTTGTATATAAAGCATGTTAACTTGGTGGAAGGAGTTCACCCAAAAATCAATTTGGCATCAAAGATCAGATCCATCCATGGGGAACCAGACGTCCCACACATGGCAGGAGCTCAGCGGCGAGACGAAATGGGCCGGCATGCTCGACCCCCTCGACGACGAGCTCCGTATGTACCTCATCCACTACGGGGAGCGAGTCCAGGCGCTGGGCGACGCCTTCAACAACGTGGAAGCCTCCCCATCCTGCAACTTCAGCAGGTACCCAATGAAGGACTTCTTCTCGTACGTCGGGCTCGAGGTTAACAATCCGTTCAAGTACGAGGTGAAGAGGTTCGTGTACACCAAGAACTTCATGATGATTGGGGAGACGACTTGGATCGCGTACGTCGCGGTGACCACGGACGAGGGTGTGAAGACGCTCGGCAGGAGGGATATACTCGTCGTGTGGAGGGGCACTGTCAGGGCGAAGGAGGCCTTGGCTGATCTTGACGACAAGCAGGAGAAGGCGGAGGACATATTCCCCGGGGAGCCCGGCATCGAGATACACCAGGGCTGGCACTATATGTACACTTACCTCGATTTGCTTCTCCACGACGAGTACACCAAGACCAGCAGTAGGACGCAGGTATGCCACCGTACGTATGCCGTGGTATTAGCGGACAGTGAACGACTCTAACAACCCCATCTTGACATGAGTTCTGTATGTCTCTTCCTCAATCAGGTTCTTAAGGAGATTGAGTCGCTGATGAAAACATACAGCCACGAAGATATGAGCATCACGGTCGTCGGGCACAGTATGGGCGGGTCCCTTGCTATTCTCAATGGTGCAGACATCGTCAACAACAAGAAGAACGTGCTCCCTGGGGGGAAGGTCTGTCCCGTGACTGTCTTCACGTTCGAGAGCCCCAAGGTCGGAAACGAGGAATTCCAGAAGAAGGTGGATGGCCTGGATAATCTCCACATCCTCCGGACAGAGAACGTGCTCGACATGGTCCCGCACATGCCTCCGGTCAACTACTACCCCGTCGGACAAGTCCTCCGGGTAAACAGAAAAACAGAGTCCTTGGCCTTGTATGTAATAATTTGCTCGTGCATAGCTAATTGAATCGCTTCACCTAGGTCGATTCGCGCGAATCGAAGTACCTCAAGAACTTGACCAGTGGTGCCACCTTGGCCGAGATGCTCGGGACAGCTCACCAGCTGGAGCCGCTCCTCCACCTTATCGCGGGGACAAAAGGCCTGGGCAAGGGCTTCGACCTGAAGGGCCGTCGACAGCTAGCACTGGTGAATAAGGATGGTGATTATCTGACAGATGATGAAGCGAAGGCCAACGAGGCGCCGCCCTCATGGTGGGTGGTGAAGAACAAGGGTATGATTCAGAAGTCCAATGATGGCAAGTGGGTGCTCAATGACTACAAGCCCGATCCTTGAGATCGACGAACCGCCCGAAGATTAGCATTTGCACATGCCTTAAACATTTGCAATAGAATAAGTCGGCGAATGTGCACATGGCCATCGTTTTAATTGGTTGCGGACGTTGCTCTGCTTCCATATATGTCGAATGTTTGCTTGGAATCGAAATAAAGCCTTCTGGCACTCTGTCAAGTACTCGGACACAACAGTTGAAACTTTGGGTGGTAAAATGATGCTCAAGTAACCAATCGAACGTCAAGAGATATGTTGCCCCGGCTTTGGTACGAGGGACGAGTCGTAGCTTCATAGATTGGCGCTCGGAGTCCTACAACACAACGATTGCTTTACGTTGTGTTGGCCCGTATCTGCAACATGCTTTGAGGATATTAAACATTGCCGTTGAACCCTATGAAACATGAAAATGCGTGAATGCTGCAGCAGCAGTACGAGCACGGCCTGGGAAGTACGAGCGATGCAGTATATAATGAGGAATTCCGTACAGGCTGCGAGTTATATGCTTAAAACACAACCACATTCTCTCTGCCTGCACAACTTACTGCAACGGCCTCTTCTCTGCTCCACTTCCAAGACATAATAACCCCCAGTGTGATGCGTTGACAGCTGTCGTTACGCCTCGAAAGATCGCCAGTCGCCTTTCACCGCTGAGAGAGGAGCTCAACCAGATTGCCGAAAGTTCATGTAAAAGTTCAATAAGGGTCTGTTAATATGAGTTGTCTGTAATAAAAGGAGTGCAGAATACAAACAGAAAAGTACAACGGAAATTAGTTTTGAGTTCCCTATTCTGTTTTGTCTTTCTTCTTCCTTTCTGCTCCGATGAGGTTGTTACCGATGAGTGGTGAGTCTTGACATGGTATCAGAGCGCCGATCGTTCGCTGACGTGGTTGCCGGAGTGAAAGAGAAGACAGAGGGTGGCTCTAGTGACCTGCAAATGGCAATGAGTCAGAACAGAGTGCTGGGGTGATGGAGGATCCAGCCTCGCCGTACTTCATACAGCAAGTGGGTACCCTCAATTCGGTGGCTATTGTTCCACTACTTAACGGTGTGAACTACTTCACTTGGTGTAGATCTTTCGAGATGGCCTTGGTATTCAGAAACAAAATCGAAATAAATTGACGGGAGTATCGTAGTTCCCCGAGTAGATGACGAGCTTTACCCGGCGTGGAAGAGGTGTAATACGTTAGTGGTCTCGTGGTTGCTTAGGTTAATGACTGAGACTATTGCGAGCAATGTTTTCTTTATAAACTCGGCTGTAGAAATGTGGGAAACTTTGAAGAAAAGATATGCGATACCTGAAAAAACAAAAATCAGCAAACTGCAGTATCACTTGATGACTGTTGTGCAAGGTGTTAGAACTGCTGATGAGTATTACTCGGAGCTAACCAAAATATAGGAGGAGTTGAAATATGTGAGACCATTACCTCATTGCGTCTGTGGTAATTGCAATGATACTTGTTTTAGGAAGTTTGCTGAAAATCAGGTGGAAGACTATGTGTATCGATTTTTACATGGTCTGAATGATAGTTTTGATGCTCTAAAGAGTAGAATTCTGGCAATGAAGCCATTTCCAGCATTGGATGAAGTGCACAACATGGCTGTTCAAGAGGAGTCATACAGAAGTGGAAAAGAAATAAAAATGAGCAGATCGGGGATCAAAACAGATTCAACGGCCTTTGCAACACCTGCGGTACCAATGCCATTACAGGACTTCAAAAGGAGGCAATTGAGGAGAGGGGAAATGGTGTGTAGGCACGGTGGTAAAAGAGGACACACAAGGGACAAATGTTTCCAATTGATAAAATATCCTAATGGCATGCTAGGTGCGAGAAGAGGGAAAGGATACGAATCTGGACTGAAAACTGTGGCCGCAGCAGTGGAAGGTGAAGGAGTGAGGAGTGCAGAAGGAACGGGACTCAATGAAGTAAAAAAGCAGGTGCAAAAGCTCATGGCCTTACTCGATGTTCAAGGAGAACAGCCCAGAGCTCTTTCTACTGCTGCAGCTATAACTACTTCTACCTCTTCCTCCTCTCAAATCTCTTCTGAGACCTTTAAACCCTTCTCTTCTGCAGCAGGTATTCGTCGTGTAAACTCAGTTATTGATTTGTCGAACCAACGGATAATTGACACAGGTGCAACAGACCACTTCACAAATAGCCTTCTCTATTTTCATAAATATCATCCTTCTCTATTTTCATAAATCTCATCCTGTGAGTCATGTTTTCGTTGCCTTCCAAATGGCCACGCAGTGCAACTCACACACATAGGTAAAGTGACTTTACAGGGTGGTTCTCACTTCAAAATGTTCTTTATGTTCCTACTTTTCGTTTAAATCAAATCTCAGTAAGCCAACTCATGAAAATTGGCTTATATCATGTTATGGTTCTCAAAAATTTGTCCTTTATTCAGGTCCTCTCTTCATGAAAGACGATTGGTCTTGCTAAGAAAAGGGGGAAAGGATTATATGTTCTGCAGAAGAGTGATGAAGGTTCTGTTGTCCAGTCTAGATCTAATGCAGTCACTACTAGTAGTAATGACTCAGAGTTTAGAGTATGGCATCATAGGTTGGGTCATCCAGCTATAGACACACTTAAACATGTTTCAGCATGCAAACATACGAGTTTCAATACATTTACTACAGATATTTGCTCTATATGTTAGCAAGCAAACATACGAGTTTCAATACATGTACTACAGATATTTGCTCTATATGTCATCTTGCAAAACAAAAGAGGCTGGTTTTTCCTATGCATTCTCAGCATACTAAAGGACGTTTTGAACATATTCATTGGGACATTTACAGGATACAAGTACTTTCTCACTATCGTAGATGATTGTAGTCGTTTTACATGGGTATATTTACTTAAAGCAAAATCAGAAGCATCATGTGTTCTGCAGAATTTCTATCAGTTCATTGAAACGCAATTTGGTTTACCTATTAAACCAATCAAAACAGATAATGGCTAAGAGTTCTTGATGATTGATTTCTATAGACAAAAGGGTATATTACATCATACTAGTCGTGTGAAAACACCCCAACAAAATGGGGTAGTGGAGAGAAAACATCAGCCTCTTTTAAATGTGGCTACGGCTTCACTTTTCCAATCTAACATTCCTACACATTTTTTGGGGGAAGCAGTTTTAACTGCAGTTCATCTTATCAATCGGTTACCTACACGAGTTTTGAAGTACAAAACACCATTCGAACTGTTGCGTAATGAAAAACCAGTTTATGATAATTTAAAGGTGTTTGGGTGTCTTTGCTTTCTTTCAACCCTAAACATGGTTGCACTAAGTTTGATCCAAGAGCATCAAAATGCATTTTTCTTGGATACCAGATAGGAACAAATGGCTATAAAGTTTATGATTTAGCTTCAAGGAAAAATTTTTGTTTCTAGGAATGTAATTTTTTAAGAGGACAGTTTTCCTCAGAGTGACATTCCCAACATGGATTCGCTTTTCAACTCCTATTCTTCTTTACCTTGACTTGATCAAACTGTAGATACAAGAATACCAGTTTTTACACATTCTAGCTCTACTCCTCTGCATTCTGTCATTCCCACGGAGAATTTAAAGGATGCATCTCATCGCAACACTTCACGTGACTGTCTTAGAAGAAGTACTAGACAGAAGCATCTTCCCACTTATCTGCAGGATAATCAACATGGTCTTTCCCTTTCTTTAGCAAGCTCAATTCCTTCTTCACATACAGGTACAGTACCATCACATCCCATTCAGCATTTTGTTTCTTATTCAAATCTTTCTCCCTCTCATAGAGTCTTTGTTGTCAATATAATGTCGCACCCCGATGCTGTACGATACTCTGAGGCTATTCAACATCAACGTTGGTGTAAGGCTATTGATACTGAGTTAACTGCTTTGGCTGAGAGTCAAACCTGGACCTTAACTACTTTACATCGTGGGAAGATTCCTATAGGCTGCAAGTGGATTTGTAAGATACAATGTTGTTGGGAGTATCAACAAGCATAAAGCACGATTAGTTACTTAGGGGTACACACAGGCAATGCCTTCTTTAGCCCTGTTGCTAAGCACTCCACTGTCATAGTTTTCTTGGCTCTTGCTGCCATTAATAATTGGCATTTGTGTCTGCTGGATATTAATAATGCATTCTTAAATGGCGATTTAGACGAGGATGTGTACATGGCTCTTCCTGAAGGTTTACAATTTGATCATTTGCAGTTTAAGAGGGAGACAAGGGTGGTATGTAAACTGCAAAAATCGCTTTATGGTCTCAAACAAGCATCAAGGCAATGAAAAACGAAGTTTGTTATTAGCACGAGCTTCCTCGTTGAGAGTACGTCTTTAAGTGCTCGAAGCCCTAATATGCCAGTTCCGGAGTCGGTTTACGGGCAGCAGGTGCACGGAGGATGTAGGTTTCTTCGTGGGGAGAGTCTTCGGTTCCCCTCGTGTTGAGGACAAACAACAAAGATGTGGTCATTCGATGATCATTTTCTCCTGTTCCAAGCTGCGAAGATAAATTGAGGTCCGTAGTTACGCCCTTTCCGAATGATCGCTGCTTGCCCTTTCGCTTGGGCCGGCGAGACACCGACGATGTATAAATTTCGAGAGTTAAAAGGGCTTAGTTGAGGACCGGCCAGAGAGAGCAAATTACAGGCCCAGCCCAACTGAAGCTTTCCTCTTCGCGTGCCCAAAGGTGGGGAAAAACGGGGGTGTCTCAACGTCCCTGCCGGGTCCTAAACCTACAGGCTCTTCACGCTCGCGACAAACCCGAAAACGTGGTCCCCCGGAAGGTACGACTCGAAGGGAAGGTCGAACAACGAAGCGACGATCATTCCCGCGAATTCGGACAATGATGTCGAACCATTGTATTGGTTGTTATTTGCAGATCGGTGGACATGGTGGCGGAGCCAGGAGGACAGAAGGGGGCCATGGCCCCGTTGCTTCCCGTTGCTTTTGAAAAAAAAAAATTTGTTTAATTTAATTTGGCTTCTTACCACCGATGGGGTATATAAAAACGTGCTTTAAACACGAAGGCCTGATAATCGGCCGCAAGGAATATGTTACTCGTGTTCATGTAAGGTGTCCAATCACGTCCCCCTTATAATAATATACAGTCCAACTTTATCCACCGGTTGGCGTTGTCCTAAACGTTTAAGAATGTATTATTTTACATAAAACGTTCTACTCGTGATTCCAAATAATTATATAAAAATGAAAAGTTAGTAAGTGAGTAAAATATGGGTCGGATACGAAATATATGCCCCGAAACTGACAGTATCTCACTATAAAAAATTGGATTATAAATTTCGACTTTTACAAATTAAAAAAATTAAAATTAAAATAAAAATTAGAACTTATATAGCTCGGACTACTTTTTAAATTTTATAAGTTCGACTTTTTTTTGACAAAATCGAATTCTATGTATTCAACTCGGATAGTATTTTAAAAATTTAAAAGATAGGTATCATGTTTTGTAATTTTTTTCGACCTCACACGTTTCTATCAAGAAATTATCTCAACGGTATCATTAGACTTTTTTTTCTTTTTTTTTTTTATACACGGTAATATTTTATTTGTTAGTCGCCAAGTTATATTAAAATTTTAAATATTTTCTCATCATCGTTATTTATAAGGCATATCATAAGGCCAAATATAGAACACAATAGAGTCTTGTTTGTTTAATAACTTAATTACTTTGTGTAATGAAATATTTGAATCTTATTCTTAAAAAAAAATACGAATATTCTATCTCGAATAATTAAATAAAAAACGTGGCAATATAAGTAGCAATCATTACGTCAATAGGATAAGTTTTATTTTATCTTTCAAAAGATTAAAAAGTTCATTTATGCTGAATTATACACGTGCCAAACAGGACACATGTACGAACCTTCAATAAATTGCCATTGGGTTCAAACAAACATGGCTGTCATAATTGCTTTTTAAGGATCACGTGCTCTTCAAAGACCAAAAAGGACCACACTCTTACTTTTATTACATGAAAATATTTTCAAAATTAATAATTTTATAATTATTTTTACCAAAAAATGAAGGTAGATTTTTCTTGTTGTCAGTATGGATTCCGGAGCTTAGATGGTGGATGAATTACAGGATGACTGTATTAGGTAGGTTTCAAAACGCTAAACTTTTTCGAGTGAATTAAAGCTTCTTATTACTTAAATCAATCTTATAATGTTAAGCGAAAACTTTAACTTTTACTTAAAATAAAATCGCTGTTTTAAAATTATCCATACTATTTTATTAGGTAATTTATTCGTCCAATGAACAAAACTACCCCGACTCGAGTTGTATATAAAGCATGTTAACTTGGCGGAAGGAGTTCACCCAAAAATCAGTTTGGCATCAAAGATCAGATCCATCCATGGGGAACCAGACGTCCCACACATGGCAGGAGCTCAGCGGCGAGACGAAATGGGCCGGCATGCTCGACCCCCTCGACGACGAGCTCCGTATGTACCTCATCCACTACGGGGAGCGAGTCCAGGCGCTGGGCGACGCCTTCAACAACGTCGACGTCTCCCCATCCTCCAACTTCAGCAGGTACCCAATGAAGGACTTCTTCTCGTACGTCGGGCTCGAGGTTAACAACCCGTTCAAGTACGAGGTGAAGAGGTTCGTGTACACCAAGAACTTCGCGGTGATTGGGGAGACGACTTGGATCGCGTACGTCGCGGTGACCACGGACGAGGGTGTGAAGACGCTCGGCAGGAGGGATATACTCGTCGTGTGGAGGGGCACTGTCAGGGCGAAGGAGGCCTTGGCTGATCTTGACGACACGCAGGAGAAGGCGGAGGACGTATTCCCCGGGGAGCCCGGCATCGAGATACACCAGGGCTGGCACTATATGTACACTTACCTCGATTGGCTTAACCACGACGAGTACACCAAGACCAGCAGTAGGACGCAGGTATGCCACCATACGTATGCCGTGGTATTAGCCGACGGGTGAACGACCACCCTAACAACCCCATCTTGACATGAGTTCTGTATGTCTCTTCCTGAATCAGGTTCTTGAGGAGATTGAGTCGCTGATGAAAACATACAGCAACGAAGATATGAGCATCACTGTCGTCGGGCACAGTATGGGCGGGTCCCTTGCTATTCTCAATGGTGCGGACATCGTCAACAACAAGAAGAACGTGCTCCCAGGGGGGAAGGTCTGTCCCGTGACTGTCTTCACGTTCGAGAGCCCCAAGGTCGGAAACGAGGACTTCCAGAAGAAGGTGGATGGCCTGGATAATCTCCACATCCTCCGGACAGAGAACGTGCTCGACATGGTCCCGCACATGCCTCCGGTCAACTACTACCCCGTCGGACAAGTCCTCCGGGTAAACAGAAAAACAGAGTCCTTGGCCTTGTATGTAATATCTTGCTCGTGCATAACTAATTGAATCGCTTCACGTAGGTCGATTCGCGCGAATCGAAGTACCTCAAGAACTTGACGAGTGGTGCCACCTTGGCCGACATGCTTGGGACAGCTCACCAGCTGGAGCCGCTCCTCCACCTTATCGCGGGGACAAAAGGCCTGGGCAAGGGCTTCGACCTGAAGGGCCGTCGACAGCTAGCACTGGTGAATAAGGATGGTGATTATCTGACAGATGCTGAAGCGAAGGCCAACGAGGCGCCGCCCTCCTGGTGGGTGGTGAAGAACAAGGGTATGATTCAGAAGTCCAATGATGGCAAGTGGGTGCTCAATGACTACAAGCCCGCTCCTTGAGATCGACGAACCGTCCGAAGATTAGCATTTCCGCATGCCTTAAACATTTGCAATAGAATAAGTCGGCGAATGTGCACATGGTCATCGTTGTAATTGGTTGCGGACGTTGCTCTGCTTCTATATATGTCGAATGTTTGCTTGGAATCGAAATAAAGCCTTCTGGCACTCTGTCATGTACTCGGACACGACAGTTGAAACTTTGGGTGGTAAAATGATGCTCAAGTAACCAATCGAACATCAGGAGATATGTTGCCCCGGCTTTGGTATGAGCGACGAGTCGTCGCTTCATAGATTGGCTCTCGGAGTCCTACAACACAACGATCGGTTTACATTGTGTTGGCCCGTATCTGCAACATGCTTTGAGGATATTAAACATTGTCGTTGAACCTGTGAAACATGAAAATGCATGAATGCTGCAGCAGCAGTTCGAGCACGGCCTGGGAAGTAAGAGCGATGCAGTATATAATGAGGAATTCCTTGCAGCCTGCGAGTTATATGCTTAAAACACAACCACCTTCTCTCTGCCTGCGCAACTTACTACAACGGCCTCTTCTCTGCTCCACTTCCAAGATATAATAACCCCATGTGTGATGCACGGACAGCCGTCGTTACGCCTCGAAAGATCGCCAGTCGCCCTTCACCGCTGAGAGAGGAGCTCAACCAGATTGCCGAAAGTTCATGTAAAAGTTCAGTAAGGGTCTGTTAATATGAGTTGTCTGTAATAAAAGGAGTGCAGAATACAGACAGAAAAGTACAACGGAAATTAGTTTTGAGTTCTCTATTCTGTTTTGGCTTTCTTCTTCCTTTCTGCTCCGCTGAGGTTGTTAGCGATGAGTGGTGAGTCTTGACATGGTATCAGAGCGCCGCTGGTATCATGTGTGAAAACAAAACTATCACACGCCCACACTGAGGGAGCCCCACTGCGACGAGAACCGATGGTGAGCTCCAGATGTACAGGAGAGCGCATCCGGGATGCCTTTTACGATGGGGAAGACGAACCCCTGGACCCTGTAGTTCACCCGGTCTCGGGGTCAAAAGGCTATGATCTGAAAAACAGCCTCCAGATCTTGCTGGTTGACAAGAACGGTGACAATACGCTCCGCTTTCGTGCTGTGTTGTGACATGAGAATCGAAATGCCGGCATGGTATATTAGTCCTGGAATAAGCTCTTGAAGAGCCATCGATAGCCCACCTCGGTGAGGTGTGTGGAACACACAACCTTCGGACTCTCGACTTAAGTTAGTCGTCGAAGGCTAAACTAGCTTTACCCTTCCAAGGAACTTGGAAACAAAGAGGAATATGAGAAGATGAGGAGAACTAGAGGATTTCTCTAACTTATAGCTCTTATTGCTACTTGAAGACTTAATACAAAATGGGAGGAACTCACCCCTATTTATAGTTGGGAGCTCCATGGATTTTGTGGTCCAAAATACACAAGGTTAAAAATATCTACTAGAAATATCTAGATATTTAGAAGGATCTAGATTTTTCTTAGGAAAATATCTAGGCTAAGAAAAATCTAGATATTAGGAATAATCTAGAAGGTGTGAAGGTGTTGATATTTTAATACTCCCCCTCAACACCGACTTACTCTTGTTATCATGCCAAGTTGTGACCGAAAGTCTTCGAGCTTGCTTGCATTAAGTCCTTTAGTGAAGATATCCGCCCGCTGGTCTTCTGTGCTGATATATTGCAACTTGATGTCTCCTTGTAATACCTTTTCTCTTAAAAAGTGATAGTGAACCTCCACGTGCTTGGTTCTAGCATGAAATACCGGATTTTCGGCTAACTGAATTGCGGACTTGTTATCACATGATAAGGGTACTGCATAGCCGACTTGCTGATGAAGATCTCCCATGAGTTGCATAAGCCATGTGGCTTCTTGAGTTGCAGTTGCTGCAGCTCTATACTCCGCTTCTGTCGTTGAGAGTGATATTGTTGGTTGACGCTTACTGCACCATGATACTGCTCCCCCTACGATGGTGAATACATAACCTGTCGTTGACCTTCGAGTATCACGGTCGCCGGCATAGTCAGCGTCACAATGTCCAACCAGTTTGAATTCTCCTTTGTTCTCATAGAGAATCCCGTAATCAAGTGTGCCCTTTATATATCTCAATATTCGTCGGACTGCTTCGAGATGAGGCTTCTTCGGGTCTTGCATAAACCTACTCACCAGTCCAACGGCGTACGATATGTCTGGTCTTGTATGAGTAAGGTAGATTAGACTTCCCACCAGCTGACGGTACATCGTCGGCTCTTCAAGATCATTGCCTTCATTTGCACTGAGCTTGGCGTTGAATTCGATGGGTGTCGATATCGGCTTGCACTCCATCATTCCATATTTCTTTAACAGCTCTCGTGCATATTTCTCTTGACATAAGAACAAGCCTTCTGGAACTCTATCGACTTCTAATCCAAGAAAGTGCTTTAATTCTCCGAGCTCTTTCATGTGGAACCGCACAGAAAGATTCTCTTTGATCAGCTTGATCTCCATATTGTCATCTCCTGTGATGATGAGATCGTCCACATACACAAGTACTATTGCAATCTTCTCTTCTTTGAATTTGACGAAGAGGCTTGAGTCGGCCACTGCAAGGGTATATCCACTCTGGAGTAAAAACTCTGCAATCTTACCGTACCATGCCCGTGGTGCCTGCTTTAATCCGTATAAAGCTTTCCTTAATTTACAGACATAGTTGGGATGGTCCTTGTCTGTAAATCCCTGGGGTTGCTCCATGTAGATTGACCTGTCTAGCTCTCCGTGCAGGAATGCATTCTTCACATCCATCTGCCAGAGTTTCCAGGACTTACTTGCTGCTAAGGCGAGTAGAACTCTGACAGTTGTTATCTTCGCAACCGGACTGAAAGTTTCGTCGTAGTCGAACCCATACTGTTGAGAGAATCCTCGAGCGACGAGACGAGCCTTATATCTCTCCACTTTTCCATCAGGGCGAGTCTTCACCTTATAGACCCATTTGCAGGATATGGGTCTAACCTCATTAGGTTTGGGCACCAAATCCCAAGTTTGATTCTCCTCTAATGCTCTAATCTCTTCTCTCATCGCTTCTTGCCATACCTTGTGCTTCGACGCTTCTTCAAAGGTCGATGGCTCTTGTGGATTGACATCTTCAGCAAGAGCAGCATCTATATACCGAGTTGGAGGTCTTCTTTGTCTTGTGGATCTCCTCAGTGGTGTTGTCCCGCCACCAGTTTCTTCTTCTGTTACATTTTCTTCGAATGACCTCTGGTACACTCCTGTTTGCCAAGGCCTCTCTTCTTCTATGTCATTATTCCCTATTATAGTGGGTCCTTCATCAGTCTCCTCAATGGTTGGTTTTAGGGTTACTTGCTCCCCTTGATTCATGTGCTCCTTGTCTTCTTCTATAGTTGAAGGCGGCCACCAAGAAGTTGCTTCATCGAAAACAACGTTCCTTGATACAGTGCACTTGTTGGTCGTAGGATCGCAACATCTCCATCCTTTTCTCTCTGTGTCGTATCCTACGAAGATGCACTTGGTCGCCTTCTTATCGAACTTGCTTCGTAGGTGGTTAGGAATGAAGACATAGCAAACGCACCCAAAGACGCGGAAGTGACTTACAGTTGGCTTCATTTCCCATAGTAGCTCGAAGGGTGTCTTGAAGTCGAGGCGAGCATGAGGTAACCTGTTTGTAATGTCTACAGTTGTCTTCATGCACTCTGCCCAGTATCTTCTTGGGACATTCCTTGCATGTAACATGCTTCGGCATATTTCTGCAAGATGCCTGTTCTTCCTTTCGGCCACACCATTCTGTTGTGGCGTGTGAGGACATGTCAGCTGTCTTCTTATCTTCGACTCCTTGAGGTACTCTGCAAATTCCTTGGAGGTATATTCTCCCCCATTATCGGTGCGTAGACACCTCACTTTCATGTTCAGATCGCTTTCAGCCTTGATCTTGAACTTTCTGAATTTCTGAAGGACTTCTGACTTCTCTTTCATGAAGTCTACCCAAACGTACCTCGAGTAGTCATCGATGAAGGTTACCATGTATCTGCAGCCACTTATTGATGGGTGCTTTACTGGACCGAATACATCGGAGTGGATTAGCTGCAGTGGTTCTTCAGCCCTGTACTTGGATTCCTCGTACGGCAACTGATGTGCTTTACCGTACTGACAGCCCGAGCATACATTGTCAACGTTTACCTCTAGTTGTGGAAGACCCTTCACCATCTCTTTGCTCATCATTACCTTTAATTTGTGGTAACCAACGTGTCCAAGCCTCTCGTGCCAGAGATCGGCTGTCTCGTTCCTCTTCACCTTATCTACGTATGCAGATTCTGCAGACATGACGTAGATAGAGTTAACCTTTCGCCCTTCCATGAACGGTGTCCCTGAAAACTTCAACTCACGATAAACTTTCACATCTTCTGGCCCGAACACCACGAAGTTGCCTGGGGCTGTCAGTTGGGCTACTGACAGAAGATTCTTCTTTATTCCAGGGACATGGTAGACTCTTTGAAGTAGGACCTTGTTGGAACTGTCATCGCCTTCTATGACAGTTTTGCCGATATGTGCAATGGGCAATCTCGAGTTGTTAGCAGTGACGACGACTCGTTGTCCTTTGTAGTCTGACAAATCCTGCAGCTTCTCCTGGTCACCTGTCATATGGTTAGAGCACCCTGAATCAAATATCCAATTCTCTGCATAGTCCACAGAGTTATTGTGGACCACTGTAAGAGCCTGGTCTTCTAACAGTTGCTCTTCTTCCAACACGGCGAGGGATGCTTCAAAATTCCACTCATCTTCGGATTTGTCTCCGTTACGACAGGTTGACGTGGCAGTATTTCCCTCCACGTTCTTCTTTCTGGACCAGCAGTCTCGAGCGTAATGCCCCTTCTTTCCACAGTTGTAGCATTCTACATCCTTTCGTTGTGTCGGTTTGTCTTCTCTCTTCTCATGTTGTGGTCTATTCGGTTGCTGCTCACGTCGTCCACTTCTACCACCTCGTGAGAATTTTCTTCCCTCAAACCTCTTATTTTTAGCAAAACTTCTCCCTTTATTACTATATAGGGCCTCTTCTTCACTTTTCAAAGATACGCCCGCCATCTGTTTTGCTAGCGTTTCCTGATTAGCTAGCAAATTTTCTAAATCCTCTAGTGACGGCGGCGTGGGCCATCCTTGCACAGCCGCAATAAATCCCCTATATTCTGGCCTCAATCCATGAATAATTATCCTCCTCATCCTATCGTCACTAATCCTGGATCCTGGGTCTAACTCTGATATCTCTCGGCAGATAGACTTAACTTTTGTAAAGAATTGATTAATTCCTAGGTCTCCTTGTCTAACTGCCATCAAATCATTCTCTAGCAACTGAAGCCTCATATCATTCTTCTTAGAGAACCTAGTCGCTAGTATATCCCAGGCATCCTTTGGAGTAGTGGCGTACCTTATATGTTCTAACATCTCCTCTTCTATGGTAGTCTTAATGGCGAACATGGCCTTCCCTGCCTTAATACGCCATTTCCTCAAAGCGGCATCATCCTCCTTCGGTGGGGTCGTCTCACTTCCGCCAATAATCTCCCAGAGATCTTGGCCTTGGAGATATGACTCTATGCACGTCTTCCACGTGCTATAATTCTGGTTGTTTAATTTCTTCAGCATGCCGACAGTGTTGAATTCCGCCATACCGATCTCGATGGAAGCGTAGCCTGGTCCCCGACCTATGCCCGACGCAATCCCGGATTGCAGCTTCCTCGACAGAACTTCGGCAGTATTTTGGCAGAACCACTACTATATGTCTGCAAAACCTCCGCGAGACTTTTGCAGAACCTCCGCTGGACTTCGGCAGAACCTCCGCGGGACTTCGGCACCTGGACCCCAACCGCCTCGCTCTGATACCAAATGTGGAACACACAACCTTCGGACTCTCGACTTAAGTTAGTCGTCGAAGGCTAAACTAGCTTTACCCTTCCAAGGAACTTGGAAACAAAGAGGAATATGAGAAGATGAGGAGAACTAGAGGATTTCTCTAACTTATAGCTCTTATTGCTACTTGAAGACTTAATACAAAATGGGAGGAACTCACCCCTATTTATAGTTGGGAGCTCCATGGATTTTGTGGTCCAAAATACACAAGGTTAAAAATATCTACTAGAAATATCTAGATATTTAGAAGGATCTAGATTTTTCTTAGGAAAATATCTAGGCTAAGAAAAATCTAGATATTAGGAATAATCTAGAAGGTGTGAAGGTGTTGATATTTTAATAAGGTGGACGCCATCCCAGCTCACGTGTGAGGATGGGTTGTCGCATAGGTTTGCCCCTGGATCGCCGCAGCTAACCAATAGGTTTACATTGTATGGCCCTTCCGATCCACAGCATGCTTTGAGGACTTTGCCGTTCCCGTCAAACCCTGTTGTAGCCATAGGAAGCATCTGTTATAACTGTAAGACCGTAGGCACATAAGTTATGAGTAACAGTGCATACCGAATTCTGTCGGTGATTGGAAGAAGCAGAGCGCAGTATGGCTGTAGTCAGCATAGACAATCCTGATATTAGGCCAAAGCTTCCTTAACTCATGGAGCTTTATCTGGAGCTTGGCATTGTGATACTCTGCGAATTCATTCAGCCATTTCAGGCAGCCGGTACGGCTATCATATTGCTTCGGTCGGAGGTCTCGAAGCTCGTTAAGTAGACTCGCAAGTATCCGATTGGTAGGTTTCCGGGGACTAATATTGTTACAGCTCCCATATTGATCAACTCCTGCAGCAAACAAGGCCAAATCAGGATAGCTCATTAGGTGATGGTAGGATCAGAGGAGGATCGTACATTGATAGCCGAGGCAATTTCGTCAACGACGAGCGGCACGTATTCGCGAATCTCCCTTATGTTTTTTCCTGCGAGGAATGGGTTGTTGTAATCGTTCCCGCCGATCTCTCCCATGAGAACCAACGAGTTCCCGAGAAATTTGTTGCAATCCGCGAATCACGATCAGCGCCTCTAACTACGCTTAAACGCAGCCTCCAATCAACAGCCTCATGCATGTTATCGATCTGCCACAAGGAACGAAAAGCCTCACCACTGCAAACAGACGGAAGGAGTTTCTTGAACAGACCCAACTGGACTACCAGGGAGGAATTGCAGAAAGCATTCTCCAACCCCCATTCTCGAAAGAAGCTGGCGCATCGAGCGCTGTAGCTCCGGAAACCGCAAAGTTTACTCCTTTCTGGAAACCCCTGAAACTCCCGTTTCGGTCATCGAAGTTCGGCCGCAACAACGGAAGTCCAAGAGCTTCAGCTGCCAAGCAAACGCCCACAAAATATTAGCACTATCCCCAAACAAGCTTCCATTTCCATCCGCGGCGCCAGCTAATTCTTAACTACCGCAAAGTAATCTCCCTTAACAGCCAGACGCCTCCCTAATCCCAGCATTTCGCTAAGGATCGTCGAAAATCCTAATCTTTACCGGCAGAAGCATGACAACCGAGCCAAAGCAAAAGCAGCTTACCGATGAAGTAGATGACGAGGCGGCCATCAGAGCATTGACCTGTGGGGTAGCGGAAGAAGGTCTCGCCATATGGCGGGAACGCAAAGTGCGGGGGACAAGACTGCGGCGCGAGCCTGACCAAGTTCCCGATGTCGGCGAGTGAGTCCCCGAAGCTCACGATCGAGGTGTAACATCCGCCGCCGGTGTCATTGCAGCCGTAGGCCTCGACTATGATCGCGAGAAGGGACAGGATCGCGAAGATCGCAGCACAGGAGTAAGGAGGGAGTCTTCTTCCATACATGGTTGGTGGTCGTCGGAGCGTGCGGTTGGTAGGAAAGGGGATGAGCGATTCCTTTCCAATGTCGAGGACTAAATTGATTAATGTAAGACAGAAAATGACAAAAAGTCGAAAAAAACCATTCGAATGGAAATCCCCCGCCATTGCCACAAACAACAGTCGGTGTAAGGAAGAGGAGGAGAGGAGAGTTGATTTTCCTTGCTTTGGCGTTTTTGCAGTTTTTTGCGAGGATAACGGCTGGGATGAGTTCGAAAGAGAGTTGCAGGGACGAGTTGAGGTTAGCGGTTCGGCAGCTCAGTGACTGCGGTCTATCTTCCGCTGCCATGTGGTGAGATTTGGTTGAATGTCGTGGGAGCTTTCGTGGAGTTGGTTCTGGTTACTTATTTTAGCGAAATGGCAGCATGGGCATAGTCTTGGTATCTCATTAGTACTTGGGAAATTCGTGTTGAGAGATGGGAGATTAAAGTATACGGTTCGCGTTCGCAGAATCCTTAGCTTTTCTGATAGAACAACAACGATAGCTGAATGTGAGGTTAGAAAATGCTGCTCTACTCATAAAGTGCTCTTCATTTGCTGTATTTTGGATGTTGGATGGGAGCATTTTTTATTTGTCATCTCTTTCTTCAACATGGCTGCCCAGTTTCATGTTATGTGGTGTTCTATGAAATATCTTCGTGTTAATGCAGGGCAGCGGAACAAGTCGTTGCAATTTGTACGCGCGCCTTCCGGCCTAGCACGCGCGCGGCGGTTCGGACGACCCGAGGATCCGGGCCCGCTTCCCTAGAGTCTTCCGGTCGGCGTCGCGACTCGAGCGTCGAACGCTGCGGAAAAGACCAGGGTGGTCCCTCCTTCGATTCCTGACCGGGTCTGCCCAGACTCTTCGCCGATCGTCTCCATGCTCTTTAAGAGGCGACAGGCGAAAAGAAGCGCATGGCCCGAGGAGGAAGCTTCAGGAGTTGCCAAGAGCGGCTCGTGTCGTCAGTCCCTCATCCAAAATGACTTCGTAAAAAATATGTTGTTTAACTTAGGTAAACTGTTACGGAGTCGCCACCGACTTATTTTAAAAGTGTGGTTTAAGTCGGAAAAACCAGAGTAGATTCGGGGATTCCTAGTTACTAACTCTTACATCTAAACATGCGAAAAGGTGGCGTTTGCTCCAAAAGGTTTGCTTTTGGTTAACGGGCATTGGACCCGATTCAGGCGTTGGACCCGAACTCATGTGTATTTGTTTAACACTCACATGCGACGAAAATACTATGGGCCTAAGGCATGCGGACAGACACAGACAATTATTGAGATCAAAGGGAGCGGGGAAGGGTGGTGATTGCGGGGCCTATGCACTTGGGCCCGCAATCCGTTACATGTGAAAATATAAAAAAAACGGGAGGCCCGCACTTCCCTTATGTACCTGAGGCCCGACCGAGGGGATTTGTATTGGCGTTGAGTCCATCAGTCGGGACCGCTTTTTGTGAAGCATCCACCGAGCCTCTTTTCTTGTGCCACGCCTCCTCTAGCCTTCATAATTCGTCATGTCGAATTCCTCGAAGTTCGATTTTTTATGCAAAATAAACAAAAATTGATGGTCAGAAAATTCTAATGAAAATATGTCAATTACTTAAAATTCAACGTGACATTGTGTGGCCTGCAGAACTCGATCACCCGCAACGTCAAATTAAAAGTCCTCGTATTTTTTTTATGTGAGAAAAAAAAAGGTTAGTAACTTGTACTAATAATTTTGGGATATCGAAAACCATACAAAAAGCCATATTCAAGAAATATGTAATTTAAAATCTACGGGGGAAATCCTATAGCCGTTTATTTAAATAACTCAAATCATTATTAATTAAATGGTTATTAGCATTTCATTAAAGATAACGAATAAACAATAGTTTTTTTTTTAAATTAAAAAAAAAACGTGCCTAAACTTGAACATGACGGACTTAAATTGATATTTGAGTAAAACTTTCGTACGACACATGGAATAAAAAAAATGAAATTTCATTTTGACACACACGCGCACACAGATCGAATTGGGTACTTTGTTATATTTATCTTTTTTAAAATAACAATAATAAAGCCACGCACACAGGTTAAATCATAAAAATAAAAAAGAAATCGTTACCCATCTGAGATCTCGAATGCGGCCATGGTGAGGAAGACATCCTCAAGGGTTGGGCGCGACTAGAAAAGGAGGCTGGGGCGGTCTAAGGGACGGAGCTGGCGGGGAGACGGCTTAGGGCGTCGGGTATGAGGCAGCGGGAAGTAGGCCGGGGAAGGCGAGTTTGCCGCTGTAAATTCTGGGGACGCCCTCAGGGAAGGTGGGTTCGTCGCTGCAGGCTCTGGGGACGTCTGGGGAAGGCGAGCTAGCCACCGCTGCGGTCTGGAGATGCCGAGGAGACGGGTTCGCAATGGCAGGAGGTTTAGAGACGCCGGGGAGACATGGTCGCCACGGCCTGTTCCGAAGTCAGGATGAATCGTGGGTCCTTCGTCGCTAGATCGGGAGAAAGGGGTCGTCGACGACGTGGTCGGATCTCGCTGCTGGAGGGGACATTGGGAGGAAGAGAGTTCCCCACCACTAGATCTGAGAACGTCGGGAATGAGGTGGTTCTTTGCTGCCGATTCCGAAGTCGCCGGGAAAAGACAGGTTCGCTGCCGGATGAGGTCACGTCGTCTATTACCCGTTCCTATTCGTTCTGCACATGTAGGTAAGTTGATCAGAATACAAAATGACTTCTCGCGGTGCTAATGCGCAGCCGCGAGAAGTTAGACTTTGGTACTTGTTGACGACGGGGAACAGGTGCGGCTAGGCTTGGGACTTGTTGCTGCCACTGGTCTGGGTTCCACCGATGTCCGTCGCGGCTGGTGAACGGTTGTTGTAGGAGCTTTGGCCGTTTTACGACTGCTTGGAGAAGGAGAGCTGGACTGCTGGTTGGGTTTTTGGGGGGTTCCCGTTAACGTTTCCTTCCTCTTACCTTGGTGAGGAGATGGATGCAGGGGAGGAACTATCGTCAGAAGATCAAGGATGCTGGTCTGTCTGTATGTCCAGGTGAGTGATGGTTGTCTTCTTTGATTTTTATAGCATCTTTTGAATAAAAATCAGCCGAGGGAATGATTTATTGGGCTAATTATTAGTATGTAGGTTACAAAACTCTTATTCTTCCTGCGCAGGAAAACGCTTCCTTGGTTTCAGCCGTTACGAGTTGTCTGGGATGCTCAGCATTGACTTTGGGATTTGGGGTATTTACAGATGCCCCTCTTTGCGAGAGAATCTGATAAGGTTTTCTCGCAAAGATATCATGAATACCCCAAATTGATAAATTCTGATCTTGATGGACCTTGCACCTTGGAATCTCATCGGGAAAGTAGTTAGATATGAAATCTTATGAAATACAGGTATAACCAAATGACACTCATGCATGTCGTTTCAAATAAAATTATTTCCAAGCGAGATTAAGAGAAGGGATTTTGTAATTTTCTAACGGTTCGCTCATTTTTCTAGAAGCTATCTCAGTTGGATTTGAGAATTCCTTTGACTTGGATGCTCATGTACTAGTCGAAGGAGTCTTTGCCTGGGTTGTAATGTGGCTTTGGCATAAGGCCTTTAGATAGAGAATCTGAATTTGTCGTTTTGAAGGAATGAGTCTAAGGACCTCATCGGAAGCTGTTGTACCATAGAGGTTCCACCGTCCAAGCGAATTCTCCATCTACCAGACAGCAGGCCCGTTGAGACGTGCCGTTGGGGATTGATGGTCGATCCACTAGAGCTTTGGAAATCTGTTTTTAGGAGTGTCTTCTCCTCGTTTCTTCCCGGAGATAGCACCTTTGCTTTTGCGGCCGTCAATGTCGGCCCTGGTGCTTTATTATGCTCTTTCATCTTTGCGCTTTGCTTTTGAAGAGTTCGGTCTTTGCGCTAATTCTGCTTTTTCTTTGTTGAATCATAAGGATTTGCACTGCTTTCTTTCTCTTGTCAGTTTATTGATCTTCTCTTGGATATGCTTTGGACTCCTTGGGAATTGTTGTAGAAATTCCATCCTTGGGGACGACTTACTGGCGAGCTCGACCGTTGATGGTGCCTCTTCGCTTGAACCTTGAGGAAGTGTTGCCTCTATGGTCCGTTGCTTCCGGTTTCTAACTACAAGATCTCCTTTTAACCTCGATGTGAGGTGGCCTTTAGACTCGTTTGGAATAGTGTATATAAAGAAACTTCAAATTTGGCTTGAAAGGGGTTGGCAATGGTCAATTTCTGTGTTCAGGATAGAGAAGAAATGCTCGATCTCATCCTAGCTTGAGCATCTTTTGTCAAACGATTCCTTGTCCACCTGGATGCTTGTGTCAGTGAACCCTCATAGTGTTTGCACTCATCACTCAGGGGTAGGTGTTTAGGAGTAGGTTTGCCTTCTCCGTTCTCGCTCAGAAGCATTCTCTTTGTCCAAAAATCTTTTCGAATTGTATGCAAATGCTTAAATAGGTTCAAGTATGCAAACCTCTTTGGAGACTTCATACTAAAGTGATGTTCTTGTGCAAGCTTCGCGAGGAAAGTGTTTGCACTTTCATGCCCCAGTCATGTTCTTAAAACGAATTTTACAAGACCACCCACGATGTTGCCAGTAGTCTGTATTGTACTGTGCGGATGCCCATGTGCCTACACAGTTGACAACGAACAGAGACGAAGTTAGCTCATATGCTTCACCTCTTGTTTGGGTGAATAATAATAAAGTATAGTATCCGCTGGGGAAATGAGATGGATATGTCCATCTTGATAATCGGTGTAATGGACTCCAATATGGGAAAAACGAAGTCATGACTCCGTCTGGGGAATGATAAGAAATCTTGTTAGAGAGTAGTGCAGATGATACTCCCTTTCGATCTTTGGTGACAACAAAGGCAATCTCGAAGCCTTGGCTCGAAATTTTCCACCCGACCACCCGCGCCTTTGTCTGTAATGCAGGATGTTCATGTGCCTACACTCGTCAAAGGGCGGATAACAAGTAAGCTCATGTAACTTGTTTATCTTAAAACGAAGTTTGTTTATGTAACTTCATTTATATGAAAGGCGAAGTAGAGTTTTGGTACTCCCCTTTTTGTGTTTCGTCATTGCATCTTCGTCCGAAGGAATCAAAGGATTGACGAAACTGCTGCAAGTCTTTGGCTTGAAATTTTGCTACCCACTTAAGTGTAATAACGTCGGAGAGCGTCCGCATTGATTGGTTGTGACAGTTCTCCTCCATCCATCTTTGTTAGGATAGTAGCTCCTCCCGAGAAAGCGTGTTTGACGACGAATGGTCCCTCGTAGTTCGGAGCAAATTTTCCCCTAGGATCTTTGGCATTTGGAAGGATCCGTTTGAGGACGAGGTCTCCTGGTTTGTACTTGACCTCTTTGACCTTTTTGTTGAATGCCCTGGACATGCGTTGTTGATAACATTGCATGTGGTCTATTGCGGCAAGTCGTTTCTCATCGATGAAGTCGAGGTGCGCGAGCTGGTGATTGGCCTTCTCTTCCTCGGTCATGTTGCTTTGGGACAAGATCCGGAGAGTGGGTAGCTTGACCTCAGCTGGAATAACTGCTTGAGCGCCATAGACAAGTTCAAAGGGAGTTGCCCCAGTCGAAGTGCGCATCGTAGTCCGATAGGCGAGTAGTGCGAAAGGGAGCTTCTCGTGCCAATCGCGATATGTGATCGCCGTTTTCTGAAGGATCCTTTTCATATTTTTGTTGGCGGCTTCGACTGCACCGTTCATTTGTGGACGGTACGGTGATGAGTTGAGGTGTTTGATTCGAAATTCAGTGCATAGAGAATTCATCTGTTTGCCGTTGAAGTTTGTGCCGTTGTCGGTGACGAGCAGCTCCGGAACTCCATATCTGGCGATGATATTTGCCCGCGTGAAACGTATGATGTTATTCGCGGTGACTTCCTTGAAAGATTGCGCTTCGATCCATTTAGTGAAGTAGTCGATGGCGACCAGGATGAACCGATGCCCGTTTGATGCCTTAGGATTAATCGGTCCGATGACGTCCATGCCCCACATTGAGAACGGCCACGGTTCGAACAGTGGGTAGAGCCTTGTTGGAGGGACGTGCACCTTGTTGCTGTATATTTGACATTTGTGACAGGTTTTGACGTATTTGATACAGTCGGCCTCGATTGTGAGCCAGTAGTATCCTTGACGCATGATCTTTTGAGCGAGGGCATAACCGTTCATGTGTGGTCCACAAACGCCTTCATGGACTTCGAAGATGATGGCTTGAGCTTCTTGTTCGGTGACGCACCGCATGAGGGCTGTCGTGAATGACTTCTTGTAGAGCACGTCACCATTGAGGAAGTAGTTCCTAGCAATCCTCCGGATGAATTTCCGTTCCTTTCCTGTGCTGCCTTGGGGAAATGTGTTCGTCTCTAGGTAAGCTTTGATGTCTGCAAACCACGGTGGTGAGTCCCCAGGTTGGCAGGGCTCGACATGCATGCAACTTGGGTCTTCGGCGATGTCGATGCGAAGAGGCTCTATGTCCATTTCTCCTGCTAATGGAATCATTGATGCAAGAACAGCAAGAGCGTCAGCGAAACGATTATCTGCCCGTGGGAGGTAATTGAACTCAATATCGACGAATTGGCGGACTAGTGTTTGCAGGTAGTCCTGATATGGGATGAGCTTTGGGTCCCGTGTGCGCCATGCCCCGTTTGTTTGGGAGATGATGAGTGCTGAATCTCCATGAACGTCAAGAAATCGGACTCGCATGTCGAGTGCACGTAATAGGCCAAGGATGCATGCTTCGTATTCAGCAATGTTATTTGTGCAAGGGAAAGTGACTTTAGCAGCTGTTGGATAGTATTGTCCGTCTGGGGATATCACTACTGCTCCGATGCCTGAACCGGAAGAGTTGACAGCGCCGTCAAAATACATTGTCCATCTTTGTTGTGACTCGGTAAGGAAAATGTTTTCGTCTTGCAATTTAATTTCCAAAGGCGAATTGTCTGTCCCTGGATATTCCGCAATATGATCAGCGATTGTTCTTCCTTTAATTGACTTCGTTGAGTGGAATCTGATGTCGAATTCAGCTAGCTGCAACTGCCACTTGGAGACTCTTCCGATTAGTGTTGGCTTATCGAAGAGATATTTGAGGGGATCGCTCTCGGAAACTAATAAAATCTCGTAATGGAGGGTGTATTGCCGGAGTCGATGTAGCACCCAGACGAGTGCGCAACAGGTACGTTCTGACACCGTGTACCGAGACTCGCAATCCGTGAATTTCTTGCTTAAGTAATACACCGCGTGTTCCTTTGTGCCTGGCAGTTGTTGGGCAAGCATAGCTCCGAATGACTCTTCTCGAACTGTGAGGTAGAGCGTGAGAGGGTGCCCCGGCTTTGGCGGGATGAGAACGGGTGGTTCTGTTAAATAGGCTTTTATCTGTTCAAAAGCGGTTTTGCAGTCGTCGTCCCATTCGAATTTTACGTCTTTCCTTAGTTTCTTGAAAAGGGGTTTGCACGTATCTACTAAGTTGGAGATGAACCTTCGTATGTAGTTGACGCGACCCATGAAGCCCCGAATCTCCTTAACCGACTTTGGTGCTGGGAGATCGCGAATTGCCTTGATTTTGTCGGGGTCGATTTCGATACCTTTGCTGCTGACAACGAACCCTAGAAGTTTGCCTGATGTTGCCCCGAAGACGCACTTAGCCGGATTGAGACGAAGCTTATACTTGCGAAGTCGTTCGAATAGCTTGCGGAGAACAACGGTGTGGTCCTCTTCTACTCTGGATTTTGCGATCATATCGTCGACATAGACTTCGATTTCTCGGTGCATCATGTCATGGAACAGGACCACCATTGCGCGTTGATAAGTTGCCCCGGCGTTCTTGAGTCCGAAAGGCATGACTCGGTAACAGAATGTGCCCCAAGGCGTTGTGAAAGTTGTTTTCTCCTTGTCTTTTTCAGCCATGCGTATTTGGTTGTACCCGGAGAATCCATCCATGAATGAAAATCTGTTGAAACCAGCGGTATTGTCCACTAGCAGGTCGATGTGCGGCAGAGGGAAGTCGTCTTTGGGACTTGCTTTGTTAAGGTCGCGATAATCGACGCAGACTCGGACCTTCCCGTTCTTCTTGATGACGGGGACGATGTTGGCGACCCATTGTGGGTACTTGGCTACCTCGATGAAGTTGACTTTGAGGAGTTTATCGACCTCTTCCTTGATCGCAAGAGCTAGCTCGGGTTTGTACCGGCGTTGTTTTTGCTTAGTAGGACGAATTAGTGGATCAGTGGGGATTTTGTGCTCCACTATCTCCGGGTCTAGTCCTGGCATATCCGCATACGTCCAAGCGAAGATATCTGAAAATTCCCTGAGTAGGTTGATGATACTCTCGGCCTCATCTGTTGGGAGATCAGCTCCGATGTGTAGCTCCTTAGGCTCGTCATTCGTTCCGATGTTGATTGATCTGGGTTCTTGTAATGTCATCTCCTTTGGTTCTTCATGTCGTTGAAGACCGAGCTCGAGACCATGGTAGCCTTCGAGGGACCTCGGGTTATCTACGACCACTCCGTCATGTTCTAGGGTATTTTCAGGTATGTCCGAAGCGCCGTTCCTTCATGAAAGAAACAAGTCAATGTCGTGGTTGTAGTTGAATTGCATGAAATTTGAAGTATTATACGACATGACAACTATGATAAGTTAAACATTCTAAAAGAAAGTAAAAATAAAAATAAATAAAACGTTGTGGGATCAGGCCTCAGCGGGGCCCTCGTTGTTTCCTCAGATTCGCCCTTTATCATCAGCGTCCCAATCCCACAGACACTAACTAGAGTCGCGTTACATACGGACAACCTTGCTAGTCCGCGACCAGAATGTAGCAAGGCAATTTATTCTAGACTCAATTATTCTAAGTGCAAAAAGTAAAGTTGGAAAGGTTCACCCTTCGAGCGGCATGTCTGACTCAGTTGGGTTCGACGCTTCCATCATGTTGATCTCTTCTTCTGGCTCTTGTGCCTCAATCTTCATACCCTCCATCTGCTCGGAGAGGATCTCGCCTTCCATTGTCGTTGCTGACGAACGAACAAAAGGGATAACGGACTTGCCTCCAGCGCGCATGTCCTGGATCGTTGGTTTAGGCCTCCGCGGTTCGTTGCCTTTGGATCCGAGAGCGCGTGTCCCCAGCTGGGTAGGTATGTCAATCGGATGTCGGATGCCTTGTCCTTGAGCTCCTAGTCCTTGTCCAGGCTGGTATCCGAATCTGATGAACTGTCGAGCAGCGCTGCGGTTGCCCCGGCCCATTAGGGGATCTGACCTGAAGTCTCTCCTGACCATGTTTACCATCTCGAACGCTTGAGCTGTCGATGGTTCGCCAACTGGTTCTCCGACATAAGGCATGTCAATTTCATGGCACAACTCCATGGTACACTCCCCTTTGACTGTGATGAGCTTGCCATCTGAAGGAAAACGGACCATCTGGTGCAGAGTCGAAGGGATTGCCCCGGCTTGATGGATCCACGGACGTCCTAGCAGCATGTTGAAGGATCCGGCGGTCTCAAGGATTTGGAATGCGGAGGAGAAGAGAGTGGGCCCTACTTTAATCTCTAGAGTCACCTCGCCGTGGGCCTGCCGTTTTGCGCCGTCAAATGCTCGAATAGTCAGGCTTGAAGCTGGGAGTTTCTCTATGTTGATGCCGAGCTTATGAGCCACATCGAGTGGGATGATGTTGACTCCGGACCCTCCATCGATGAGCACCTTGGAAACAATAGTATCACGGCATTTGAGCGTGATGAACAAAGCGCTGTTGTGGTCCCGTCCTCCTTCAGGGAGGTCATCTTCCGAGAAGGTGATAGCATTGTTTGCCAGCATGCCGTTCATGTACGAGTCCAGCGCGTTGACCTCAATTTCTTCCGGTACATGTACTTCGGCCAGAAACTTCTCCAACATCTCCCTGTGCTTGTCGGAAGAATGGATCAAATCGAAGAGAGAGATATGGGCGGGTTGCTTCTTCAGCTGCTCCACAATGTTGTAGTCGCTTTCTTTCACCGAGTAGATCACCTTGCGAATTTGTTCATTTGACGGCCCCTTGGGTTTTGAGGACTCAGGCTGCTGTTGAGGCTCTGGAGCCGGCACCACTCTTCCTGAACGGGTGATGAGCTCGACTTCTGGGCTAGGTGCCAAGCCACTTGGACCAATGACAACTGGACTCCTTGGTTCCATCTGTATCAGTGCAGGTGCTTGAGGTGGCATCTCCGGTTGCGCTGGACCCAATGGGATGTAGACATACGGTGCTCGAGGGAGTACTTGGGGAAAAATGTTCGGTATAGCGGCATTCATCTGTTGAGGGTGTGTACCTCCTCCATATGATCCACGTCCACGTCCACGTCCTCGGCCTCGTCCTCGGCCACGATTGGACTCGATCATGTTGGCATATTCTTCTCCGTCAGACTCATGCGTCTTGACCTCCGTACCATCCATCTTCTCAGAATCAGACTTCTTTTGCTTTCTCGGAGGCTGAACTTCAGTTCTAGGAGGAGCAATTGGAACCTGGAAGTGCGGTTTCTTAGCCTGTCTAATATATACCGGCATGAGATTCAGGGGTACAGCCACATTGGGTGGTATATAGTGAGTGCACATGCGAGGTCGGCGTCTCCAGCTTCGTCCTCGATTAACCTCAGTTTCATTGGCTTGTTCAGTGATTTCTTGCTCCACCTCATGTAAATGCACCTCCTCTTCATGATCAATCAGCGGCGCAAAGGGATTTGTCCCGACATAGTTGACGTGAGCGGGCAATGGGTTGCTCATGACATTTGGCGTCGTGGCCGGTGTTGGGAACGTGATGACGCCGTCATCCAACAAGTTCTGAATTTTAAACTTGAGCGCGATGCAGTCCTTGGTGTCGTGCCCTAGTGCTCCAGAGTGATATTGACAACTCGCCTTGGGATTGTAGCCAAAAGAAGAAGGGTTGGTCGGTTTAGGGTCCACGGGTGAGATGAAGCCCATGTCTCTCAGCCGGGTGAACATGACGTCTAATGGATCGGGAGTCGGAACCAGGTCCTCCAATCTGCGTCGGGGACGCTCTTGCCGTGCAGGCCTTGGCTGCTGGTGCATCGTCACGGAGGCGGTCGGTCTAGGATTGGCCACCACAGGCACAGGAGGTCTAAAGGTAGTTGCGGCGTATGACCTTGGCGTATATGAAGTCGGCGGTACCGCTGCCTTATTGTGCTCTGCAGCCGCGACAAGCTCCTTGGGCTTTGGTTTGATGGCTGGCTTTACTGAAGGGGGAGGAATTAGCCCATCTCGGCTTGCCCCATCGAGTTTATCGGCATTGATGACCGCTTGGGCGAAGGTTGTGATGGTCTGACCAATCATGTATGGTAGATACTCGCGCGGCAGAAGTTGGAAGAACTCGTCTATCAGCTCTTTCTCTTTCAATGCTGGCTTAATCTGCGAAGCCATCTCTCTGAACCGATAAGCAAATTGCTTGATGTCTTCGGAGCGGTACCTTCTCAGTTTCCGCAAGTCTGATATCGTGGGTGCCATTTCTACATTGAAACTGTAGTAATTGAGAAAGTCGAGGGCTAACTCCTTGAATGTTGTGTACTGGCTCACATCCTTGGTGTAATACCAGTGCAACGCCGACTCCGCTAAGCTCTCCTGGAACATGGCGATGCGAAACTTGTCATCTACCGGGTATACAGCCATCTTGTGGCAGAAGTGCTTCAAATGTAACTCCGGGCAGCCATTTCCACGAAACTTCTCAAACTCAGGCATTTTGAACTTTGGCGGGACCTGAATCTGGGGGACATGGTAGTTGGCATATTCCCAGTTATGAGCTTGGTGCCCCTGAATAGCATTGAGGCGCTCCTCCATTCTCGCCATACGACGCGCCTCTTCTTCTTGCATCGTCGCAATCTTAGCTTCGAGCCTTGTTTCAAAAGCATTGGCCTGCTGTTGTTCACCAAATAACTGATCGATAATGGCCGCATTACGACTTGTCGGGTTTGGCACAGTTGATTCCACATGTGGAGCCCGGGGTACTGGAAAGCCGGCAGTTGTAGGGGCGGCAGGAAAATAGGGAGATGGCCCAAGTGGCGCTGATTGAAAGGGATTTGGCCCTGGTACGGAAGGTTGAGGGTAGTATGGTGGGAGATATGGTGGTGTTGTGGTTGACGAAAAAGGCGGTCCACGCATGTGTGGGTTATAGAAAGGTGCTGCTATACTTGCGGAGATAGCGGATCCAGGGTTAACATGGTTATGAGGGAATGGAAGGCTTGATGATGCGATTAGGCTTGGTTGAATATGTGGAAAATAAGGTGGCATTGTAGATATGGTGGATCCAGGCATGATAGGTGGAAGATGGGGGTTTTGGGAGACAATAGAAATGGCAGGTATAGCCGATGGTTGCCGCTGGAAGAACTCAGCCATCATCAATTTGAGAGATGACAGCTCGGTTGTGAGGGTTTCCACCTTAACTCCAAGGGAAGTATCGTTGGCGCTTTGGGCCGCCTCAGACATGTTGAGGTTGAGTGGTGACATCACTGGTGGAGCAGTTGATGATTCGATTGCCGGCGTCGTGAAAGCCGCCAGAGGTGGGATGAAAACTGGAGCACTGACCCCAGCTGTGGATGGCCCAACGGTGAAGACTGGGGCCCTAGGGAATAGCTCGGCGAGAACGGGGGACCTAGCAAGAGGCGAGACTGGCGCTGATGTTTGAACCGATCCCGCGGTAGTGATAGTCGAGACAGCAGCACGAGCAGTTGGGATAGCCTCAGCGGTCACGAGAGGGTTACTGACGGAGGAAGTAGTTGAAGAAGTGGAGATGAGGCTTGGAGAGATGGCTGCCATAGCTTCTCTGGTGGAGCGGGTTCTCGGACGTTTTCTGTGTGGATCAACCTTGGCCGTTTGGTACCTTGGGTAGATAAAAGAGTTTAAGCAACATCGAGCAATGTGATACTTTGGATGCATGATATGTAATGATGCATGATCATGTCTAATGCAAGGATTGGATTGTATTTACAATGAATTCAATCCAAGAGAAAGAAAGCAAGTCAGCGAAACGACGTTTAAACTGAAGTTTATTACAAAGAGTATTAAAAAGTTTGACGAATAAAAGATGAAATGGGATTTGAAGCTCGTTATGATAGAGTCGATCTTCAAATGCGATCCCAAGGAGTAATGCGTTTCTTCTGGAAACGGGCTGACTGGGCGTCGATGTCCTTCTGATGTCTTGGGGAAGGTCGAACTCTTTCTCTGTGAGAGTCATCCACACGCGTGCGAAGTGTGTCGTTGCTCGCCGAATTACGCCCCTTGGTGGTGGGCTATCTAGGTCGATTGGATCAAATGGTTTAGTTGGTGCTGTTCTGATCCGCGGGATTCCTCCGAACTGGTGCATGACCCGTGCCGGACAGTAGTAAGACGTCCCGGTGATCCCGACGATTGGGATGTAATCTCCATCCAGGGAACTTATGATGGCCCAGTCCACGTCGAAGCATTTGGCCATCTGGTAGAAGTCCTCTGGCTCCAGAGACCGGAAGAGAGCTCGGACACCAGCAAAGGTACGAGTCGGAAGGCGAGCACGCCCTGATATGCGGTCGAGCAGATCTGGAAACTGTTCCCGTCTGAATGATTCTCCAGTGACGCCGATGTGGATATAGAACCAAGCCTGTAGCAGCGTCGGGCTGAAGGTGAACTTGTGATTTTGCACTCCCTCTCTAGCTCTGCGTGCAATTCGGGTGAGGCTGTAATTTGTTTCGCCGACCAGGTTGGGAAGGAAAGGCCTTCCTTCGATGATTGCTTTTGTCAGGTAAACTGTTCGCTTGTTGAGCAATGCCTCACTGTATGGGTAGAGTATCGTCCCTGTGAACAAGAGGATAAAGGCCCTTGCTGATCCTTGACCATCTCTCATGTGTGGCTCATACGGCGTGTTGCGTAACTCGAAGAGCTTGTTGACGTTGATATGTCCTTCCACGGTAAACAAGCTGGGTACCACTGCAGGTGAGATTTGAAGGAAACGAGCAATGTAGTTCCTCGGCTTGTCATCGTAAGGTAGGGGAAGGATTCCCGAGTGAGGAGGTAGTGCCGAGAGATCTCCGTATTCTTCGTAAGTCGGTGCCAGTTCCAAAGTTCCAAATCTGAAGGTATAGCTCTCGGGATCCCAGCGAGCGACGAGATGCTGGAGCAGGAACCAATCAACTTCCATGCGGATGAGGTGAAAGAGACCTCCAAGCTTTTGTTGCACGAACTCCCTTTCTGAGGGTCTGAGCACATCGAGCCACCGTCGAAGCAAATCCGTAGATGGAATCCCCTTGCGTAGCGCTATTGACTCCATGAGATGAACCTACAAGCTTGGACGTCATTCAATTGTAACAACAATCCAATCCAAATCCTAATATGAGGTGAATTTGCATGCGAATTATTTACGCTTGAAGAATGATGATATTGACCAAATATGTTGATGCATCGACTTTTGCATAGCAGGCACTCATGCAGAATGAATGTTAATGGATGCAGTAATGTAAATAGGGGAGATAGGGAAGGGAGAAAGAGAGTTGAGGAAACCCCCGCAACCAACCCAAACCGCTGCAAAATGAACAAAATTAGTTATTACGATTTATCGCAAACAAAACATACCTGAGACCTGTCCCTGCACAGGTAGCAGTCACTTAGTAACAAGCAAATGCATATGCGGCGTCTAGTACCTGTAGTGAGCAAACAATGCTAGACTCTCGGATGAAGGCTTCTAAACCTCCCTCGGACTGAGGGAAGCGGGGCCCCGGCCAAAAACCATACCGCAAATAGCAGCAGGCTGAGCCTTTCGGTGACCCCCCTAAAAATCCTAGCCCCGGGTTCGGGCACACCTAGATATGCCTAGGAAAGCAGTAAACGAACACAACCATGAGAACAAACAAAAGGCACCGAGCCAAGCAAGTACATGCGCAAACAAAAACTCCTCTCCACATGTGGATTAAAAATGTAAGAGCGTTCGAAAGGAATCCACATGTAGAGTCCCCAGTGGAGTCGCCATCCGGGATGTACGCGCGCCTTCCGGCCTAGCACGCGCGCGGCGGTTCGGACGACCCGAGGATCCGGGCCCGCTTCCCTAGAGTCTTCCGGTCGGCGTCGCGACTCGAGCGTCGAACGCTGCGGAAAAGACCAGGGTGGTCCCTCCTTCGATTCCTGACCGGGTCTGCCCAGACTCTTCGCCGATCGTCTCCATGCTCTTTAAGAGGCGACAGGCGAAAAGAAGCGCATGGCCCGAGGAGGAAGCTTCAGGAGTTGCCAAGAGCGGCTCGTGTCGTCAGTCCCTCATCCAAAATGACTTCGTAAAAAATATGTTGTTTAACTTAGGTAAACTGTTACGGAGTCGCCACCGACTTATTTTAAAAGTGTGGTTTAAGTCGGAAAAACCAGAGTAGATTCGGGGATTCCTAGTTACTAACTCTTACATCTAAACATGCGAAAAGGTGGCGTTTGCTCCAAAAGGTTTGCTTTTGGTTAACGGGCATTGGACCCGATTCAGGCGTTGGACCCGAACTCATGTGTATTTGTTTAACACTCACATGCGACGAAAATACTATGGGCCTAAGGCATGCGGACAGACACAGACAATTATTGAGATCAAAGGGAGCGGGGAAGGGTGGTGATTGCGGGGCCTATGCACTTGGGCCCGCAATCCGTTACATGTGAAAATATAAAAAAAACGGGAGGCCCGCACTTCCCTTATGTACCTGAGGCCCGACCGAGGGGATTTGTATTGGCGTTGAGTCCATCAGTCGGGACCGCTTTTTGTGAAGCATCCACCGAGCCTCTTTTCTTGTGCCACGCCTCCTCTAGCCTTCATAATTCGTCATGTCGAATTCCTCGAAGTTCGATTTTTTATGCAAAATAAACAAAAATTGATGGTCAGAAAATTCTAATGAAAATATGTCAATTACTTAAAATTCAACGTGACATTGTGTGGCCTGCAGAACTCGATCACCCGCAACGTCAAATTAAAAGTCCTCGTATTTTTTTTATGTGAGAAAAAAAAAGGTTAGTAACTTGTACTAATAATTTTGGGATATCGAAAACCATACAAAAAGCCATATTCAAGAAATATGTAATTTAAAATCTACGGGGGAAATCCTATAGCCGTTTATTTAAATAACTCAAATCATTATTAATTAAATGGTTATTAGCATTTCATTAAAGATAACGAATAAACAATAGTTTTTTTTTTAAATTAAAAAAAAAACGTGCCTAAACTTGAACATGACGGACTTAAATTGATATTTGAGTAAAACTTTCGTACGACACATGGAATAAAAAAAATGAAATTTCATTTTGACACACACGCGCACACAGATCGAATTGGGTACTTTGTTATATTTATCTTTTTTAAAATAACAATAATAAAGCCACGCACACAGGTTAAATCATAAAAATAAAAAAGAAATCGTTACCCATCTGAGATCTCGAATGCGGCCATGGTGAGGAAGACATCCTCAAGGGTTGGGCGCGACTAGAAAAGGAGGCTGGGGCGGTCTAAGGGACGGAGCTGGCGGGGAGACGGCTTAGGGCGTCGGGTATGAGGCAGCGGGAAGTAGGCCGGGGAAGGCGAGTTTGCCGCTGTAAATTCTGGGGACGCCCTCAGGGAAGGTGGGTTCGTCGCTGCAGGCTCTGGGGACGTCTGGGGAAGGCGAGCTAGCCACCGCTGCGGTCTGGAGATGCCGAGGAGACGGGTTCGCAATGGCAGGAGGTTTAGAGACGCCGGGGAGACATGGTCGCCACGGCCTGTTCCGAAGTCAGGATGAATCGTGGGTCCTTCGTCGCTAGATCGGGAGAAAGGGGTCGTCGACGACGTGGTCGGATCTCGCTGCTGGAGGGGACATTGGGAGGAAGAGAGTTCCCCACCACTAGATCTGAGAACGTCGGGAATGAGGTGGTTCTTTGCTGCCGATTCCGAAGTCGCCGGGAAAAGACAGGTTCGCTGCCGGATGAGGTCACGTCGTCTATTACCCGTTCCTATTCGTTCTGCACATGTAGGTAAGTTGATCAGAATACAAAATGACTTCTCGCGGTGCTAATGCGCAGCCGCGAGAAGTTAGACTTTGGTACTTGTTGACGACGGGGAACAGGTGCGGCTAGGCTTGGGACTTGTTGCTGCCACTGGTCTGGGTTCCACCGATGTCCGTCGCGGCTGGTGAACGGTTGTTGTAGGAGCTTTGGCCGTTTTACGACTGCTTGGAGAAGGAGAGCTGGACTGCTGGTTGGGTTTTTGGGGGGTTCCCGTTAACGTTTCCTTCCTCTTACCTTGGTGAGGAGATGGATGCAGGGGAGGAACTATCGTCAGAAGATCAAGGATGCTGGTCTGTCTGTATGTCCAGGTGAGTGATGGTTGTCTTCTTTGATTTTTATAGCATCTTTTGAATAAAAATCAGCCGAGGGAATGATTTATTGGGCTAATTATTAGTATGTAGGTTACAAAACTCTTATTCTTCCTGCGCAGGAAAACGCTTCCTTGGTTTCAGCCGTTACGAGTTGTCTGGGATGCTCAGCATTGACTTTGGGATTTGGGGTATTTACACAATTGAACTAGATGACCTACATTTCACTCCTTCAAATACTAGATTCCAAAGTGGTAGCTCAAGCATTCGGAGGAGATACCACACCAACGAGATTGCATCAACGCCGTCCGCTGGTGTTTCATATGTGAGCACTCCAGTGATGGAGGAAGATGAATCAGTAAATGGTGACTTCTACGTGCTGGCAAAGCTTTACTTTGACCGTCGAGAATATAGAAGGGCGGCTCATGTTCTTAGGGATCAGATGGGAAAGAAATCAATATTCTTACGGTGCTATTCTCTGTTTCTGGTAAGTGAATTTCATCTCTCAGATCATGTCATCTGATGTCTAAATATGCACTGAAGCATAATTTTTTTAATTGTCACACATGTTTATATTGAACAAAGTATATTGTTCTGAATTGAGATTTGTTCTATGCTTACATGGTTTCTGTTTTGCCGTTTATGGGATGTAAGCCGGAGAAAAGAGGAAGGAGGAGGAGATGATTGAAGTTTGTTATAATCCAATTTTTTTCTTTTCTATAAAAATCACAAAAAAATAAATAAAAAAATTGAAAATTATCAAAAATCATAAAAAAATCATCTAAAATCACAAAAATCATCTAAAATCATAAAAATCATCTAAAATCAATAAAAATCCACAAAATAAAAAAGAATCATAAAAAAATTTGATAAAAATAATAAATAGCTTCGTCGATAGAGACGGGAAAACAAACACGGAGAGAAGAGAAAGAAAAAATAATAAAGGTTTCGTCGTCAAAGGTATTTTTTTTTTCTCGCTTTGAAGCTGACCGAGCTCCCGTCATCCATCGACACGACCCCCAACTCGTCTCTCGTCTCTCCTGAAAAGCAGACGCTCGACCATTCCGTCCGTGACTTATGTTACCCGACAATCCGCAACCGCTGCATCCGCGACAACTACTAACCCCGACAGATTCTCACAATGCTCATCTGTCCTAAGATTTGCCCCTCCCCCAATCAACGTCCCAACAAAGAACGTGATTTAATTTTAGTCTGCACACGATGATGGAGTCAACGTTGGATCAATTAATTATTGAAGTAAAAGACGTCGCCGCACGCGCGGATCTCTGTACTTTCCGCCGCTGATGGAGTTGCGCGTGCCCTGCGATTTCCCTTGGTTTCGAGTTCTGTACTCGTATAGTAATTAAGGAAGAACGGCACAGGAAAGAATATCCCGCCAGCTGGGATTTTCGTGATTTCAAAGCATATAATCAAGAACACGATCTGGAAGAGAGTGAATGCAGCGGTCCGCTTGTACGGCACCTTCTCGGGGAATGAAGCGTGTTGAATGATCTTGAAAGAATGACTTACCCATGGCTGCGGCTCGGGGCAATAAACAGGAGGCGCACCCTTTTCCAGAACTGGCTGCCGGGAAGGCTGTCGATAGCCATGTATGCAAAGTACCCCCAGAGGACAGATGTTGGCACCAGCTTCATCGCCGGGATGACGAAAACAGATGTTGCGACCATTGCTGACTGCAGGAAATTGCTAAATCTCTGTTCATTCACCCGCACGGGCCCTCGAGCTCCTTAACCACTAAAGGCGTTCTCTTCTGATCCATATCGACGAAGGGCAGCCAAGCTCTTGGTGTGCATAGGCGACTGTGGCAGGACTCCATTTGATGGCGGCAGCCCAAGAAATCCCCCCAGCAAAGTCTGGAAAGAAATTCATGTTCCCATTCAACAAATCAGTTGCGGAACTTAAAAACAAATGAAACATGATTATTACCATGAAACCAAGCAGAAGGATGTCGTAGTGATACGCGGAGGGATTCTTGAGGTTGAACTCCTTCTGTTGTGCGAGCTGCGAAGCCACGCCATGATCGAAGAAGTACAGGCTAGCAATCATCATCCCAGTCCTTGTTTTGCAGAGTACATTGATGACAGTCCAGTGCTTTAGGGAAACGGACTGCCACGGGAGCGGACTAGAGAGCCTTCTTGGCACGCTGGATGGAACCTCCTCTTGGCTTGATGAAGGGAAATGCTGTCCAAAGTATCACCATCAGTGGTACACCGTAGTCTGCGACCAAGCTCATGAACCACCCTGTGCCGACGGCGATCAAGCAGCGACAGCAGCGGCGGCAGCAGCAGCGGCAGCGGCGGCAGCAGCAGCGGCAGCGGCGGCAGCAGCAGCAGCAGCGACAGCACCAGCAGCAGCGACAGCAGCAGCAGCAGCGGTGGCAGCGACAGCAGCGGCAGCAGCGGTGGCAGCGACAGCAGCGGCGGCGGCAGCAGCACCAGCACCAGCACCAGCACCAGCACCAGCAGCCTACCCGATCCAGACAGCAAGACCGACGACGAATCGCAGTGCAAGTGGTGCGGCAATATCCAGGCATGCTCGTCTTCGGGAGTGGGCTCGAATTCCTGCGACGGTGGCGCGAAGGCGCGAGGGAAATTTTCCCAAACCGAGGATGAAATTTGGTTTGGACTGGCGTTGTTCACACTACTCGCGAAGGCTGCTTTTCAGGAGAATGAATGGGGGAGAAGTGGTCCTTCATGGGGTGGCAGGATTGTGGCTAGACGACATCCATGTCTGAAAATTGTGGGATTTATGGAGAGGACTACGACGCATTTGTGGATATATTTGAAGATGCTTCTAAGCCAGAGAGGTGGCCATCAGTGGACGGGAAGAAATTCGAGCAGCAAGACCCCTTCTGGTTCGTATCGTTCAACGCGGGCCGGAGGACCTGTCTTGGGAAGGACCTGGCGTACCTACAGATGAAGTAGATAGCGGCCGCAGTCCTGTTAAGGCACAGGCTAACGGTAGCGCAGGGGCACAGGGTGGGCAAAAGATGTCCCTGACATTGTTCATCAAGTATGGGCTGACGGTTGATGGGCACCCAAGGGTTCGTGACCAGAACCCACTAGAAAAAAGGCATCAAACCCGAGAGCTTAGGAGGACAAAAGCGGAATCACAGCTGCAGGCCCGGAGACTTGAGAAGGAGAAGAAAGAACAACAGCAGAGTTTGGAGAAGGAATTAGACTGTAGGTCAAGCGACTGGTTATCGAAGCTTGAGAAGATTCAACGGGAAGAGCAGCGGCTTCGTGAACGTGTCAGAGAGCAGGCCGAGCAGAATGTTCAACTTCAGAGGGAAGTTTGTTCGATCAATGAGAGGGAGTTGGAAAGCCGGAATTTCATTTCTTGTTCGGAGAGACAAATAACAGAAATGAAGGTTAGAGCTAAGCAGTTTAGCCAAAAGAATCAAGATCTGCAGCAAAATCTCTCCGACATAAGGGAGAAGTACCAAGCAGCCGTTGAAACCAGTGAACTATCGAGACGGACTTTCCTGGAGAAAGAAAAGGAGTGCAAAGAGTTACACAAATCTTTGGCCAGATTATTGAGAACTTGTACTGATCAACAGAAGACTATCGACGGTCTTCGACAAGGATTAGATGATAGAAATGGACAGTCACGAGGAACAGGAGATGACACAATGCTGAAACTAAGGACAGAGCTTGTCAGATTGACTGGAGTAGACCTATCTTTGCAAAAGGAGCTTGAAGTGAATAGACAAGAGGAAGAGGACCACGGAATGACCCGGATGAAGAGGGTACTGAAGGGTATCCTTCACCGGAATGCAATCCTGTGAATTCCCTCCGCATGATCAAGCCAAGGACACAACAGCAATCCCTACAAGGCCCACGCAACCGTTGGCTTCCGCTGCCCGCCAACGATGCTGCCGTCGACGATGCTGCCATCGACTCCACCTCGTCCTCCGACGTCACCAACAACCTACAACAGTTCGCCTGGCTCGTAGCTCGCCCGCTCCGAAATCCGTCAACCAGTGTTCTCCTGACGATGCGGCAACTCTCCACAACTCTCCGTCAGCGTTGCTTCATGCTGGGATGTTCACGGCTGAGGTGTTGGGGAAGACAGGCTTGCAAGCGTGGGAACCCATCCAGAAATTTGACAATTTGACATCTACGGCGTGCGCCTTGCGGACAACCAAGGCACGCACCTCACTTAACGCATTCAAGACAACGAAGTTATATATATTCGAGGGATTATTCAAGACAATGAAGTTATATCTGAAAAAAGCTTCGCATTCACCAACGTTACGGCATCAACGGCTCGCCAGGTTCGCCGTAAACCTATTATAAAATGGCACCGTGAGGTATAAACGCTAACGGGTACGTTCTATAGAGCGAGAAATGGTACAAATATCCGGTTCTCCCTTGAATTTATTTTTGGCTTAGAAACTGTTAAGGGCATTAATAAATCTATGATTGCTTCCATTTTTGCTCGAAAATTCAATTTTTAAGAAAAAATATTTTCTAAAAATAATTCATGTTGACATTTTAAGTATTATTAAGCTTGAGAATTTTTTTTATATATCAAACAACTTCTTTTTCTAAAACCGAGCTCAAATAAATTCAGACATCGGAAACACCCGATAAACGCTTCCCTTTTCTTTGCGATGCATGCGATTTAGTAATCCCTAATTCCCGAACACTAACGAATCTCTATAGTTTTTCTAACTTGGACTTAAAATAAGTTAGTGGTAACTTCGGTACGTTTTCAAAATCCGAAGTCTTATCGTCAAGGGAGGATATCCATTTTAAATGGAACCGGAAACGGGATCCGTCCGCGACAAAGTTGAAGATTCTTTGGGTAAAAGTGACATCGTTAACCGGGAGTTGGTTTACTTGGAGAGGGAGCTTTCAACAATGCGCAAGAACGGGTCTATCGACCCCTTTGGTTTATATTTGTATGGTCTGGTGCTGAAGGAGAAAGGTAGCGAGAGCATGCCACGCACAATTCAGGTCGATTCTGTGAACAGCTACCCTTGGAACTGGAGTGCATGGTCGGAGTTGCTATCACTTTGCACCTTGATGGACATACTACGTGGTCTCTCTCTCAAAAATCATTGGATGAAGGAGTTCTTTCTCGCTGCTGTTTCTCAGGATCTCAGAATGCATTATGAAGCCTTGGCCAAGTACGAACATCTACAAGGCATTTTTAACTATAGCAATTATACACTGGCTCAGATCGCCAAAGTGCATTACAGCGTAATCGAATTTGAAGCAGTTGAAGTTATGTTTGAAGAACTTTCAAGGAATGACCCCTATCGAGTTGAAGACATGGATCTGTACTCTAATGTCCTCTGTGTTAAGGAATGTTCCTCCGTCTTGAGTTATCTTGCTCATAAGATTTTTATGATCGACAAGTACAAGCCTGAATCTTGCTGCATCATTGGGAACTATTACAGTTTGAAAGGAGAGCATGAGAAATCTGTTCTATATTTCAAGAGGGCACTCAAATTGAATAGGAAGTACTTGTCTCCATGGACTCTTATTGGACATGAATATATCGAGATGAAGAACATAGCAGCAGCCATCGAAGCATACCGGCGCGCAGTAGATTTGAGTCCATGTGATTATAGAGCGTGGTATGGCTTGGGGCAAGCATATAAGATACTCACCATGCCTTTTTATGCTCTTCATTACTTCCGAAAGTCCGTCTTCTTGCAGCCAAGAGATTCTCGCCTGTGGATTGCCATGGCTCAGTGCTACGAAAGTCAGCAACTTCGTATGCTTGAAATGGCCATTGAGTGCTACAGAAGGGCTGTGAGTTGTCATGACAGGGAAGCAATTGCCCTAAACGAGCTAGGAAATCACCCCGAGAGCTTGGACGGAATGAGGAGGCAGCATTTTTCTTCAAGAAGGATTTGGAAAGAATGGATGCTGAGGAGAGGGAAGGACCGAACATGATTGAAGCTCTAATGTTCCTTTCCACACACTGCAGAGATCAGCAAAAATTTGAAGAAGCAGAGGTCTACTGCACTCGATATCTCGAATATAATGGCCCAGTGAGTTCTTTTACCAATCAAACCCGTTGCTTACTAGATTTACCAAACTTTCGTGTTGGAGATAATCCAAATCTGATGGGCATGTTCTTTTCTTCATAACTATTACAGGAGAATGAAAAGGCGAAAAGCTTGCTTCGGGGAATAAGATCCAAACAATGAACTGGTCCTTAAATGGATACCGATCATTTCCCCTCTTTGATGATGCTAATTTGAATCAATGATTCTGGGTTAGATAGTTGAAATCTCAACATTAAGTCAATCATACACTAGTCCTTCAAAATCAGGTAATGCACTCTATGATATGTTTTGGCTTGAGATGATTCAAGTTCCATCAAAATTTCTTGGGAGAACCATAGCACCAATTATTATTCCCACTGTGAAGAGGCCGCTGCTTGTGGACATTGTCCTCAAGCAAGTCGTTTTGCTAAAAACAATCATGGACAAGGTTTATACCTTGATCTTTTACTTTTCTGCAATACAAGTGGATCCACAAGTCTGTATTTTGATGTATTGATTAAGTTATAAGCCAGTTATTCCAAAGCCAATTTGAAAGCTTAACACTTCAGGTTGATATGTTCAATGTCAAATATAAAGCATGAACAAAAATGATTATGCCGGCTTCATACAGACTGTAGAGTATATTATATAGTTTATGCAGATTACGGTTGGTGTTTTGACAAGGATGATGTGGAAACCTAGATCATGTTCTATATAGAAATGGGAAGTGTAGAATTCTGCAGAAACTTAATATTAAACTGCAACAGTTTTAAATACTATCAACAGGGAATCTTGGTGGTGAACCACTTCATCACCAGAATTGGAGCCTTGATCAATCCCAGCGCGAACTCGACAATCAGCGTTACACAGAAGCAGCACGGGCATATGCATGATAGAACCAATCTGCAAATGACAAATCAGGTTTGAAACAGTCAATGCTTCAACTTGATGCGAAATTCAGGATAACCTTATTCGCATACAATTACCCTAGGAAAGGAAAAATGTTAGGAACTTACCCAACTATCCAAATCACGACGCCAATGATCGACAACAACACAGATAGGAATGCAAAGGGCAAACCCAAGAGGAATCCCAGTGGCCTGCATTCACAGTCATCATCATAGCAGCAGCAGCACATTTCTATCTTTTCTGATTTTCCGAAGATTTCCTTTGATTGGGTTTTCCTTTTCCTACCTAGTTTATAACCTAACAAGGCAAGAAAAAGGATAATGAGAAGAGGGTGTTTTGTTGTATTTGGCGGATGTTGCTATGCTAAGTAATGACAGAAATAGGAACTTAGGTAGATACTGGAGTTCATCAAAAGCCCAACCATCATAAACTTGGTAGGAACAGGTCAACCACCTGAATAGAACAAAACAAATACCAGCATTTCGCAGAAGCCGTTTGCATTTAATTGACTTGTATGTCAGCCATATGTATCAAAAAGGTTCACCCTACAAGTCCAATTATGGGTACCATTATTTGTCTTGTTTAGGATTTCTCTTTCTGCATCAGATGAGAGCTTCATATTAGGACGAATACAGGTAGACGGCCGAACAGTTTTTCTTTCCGCTCCTCCAGCATCTAATTTAATAATAACTATATTCTACATTTCAGCCATTGGTGTTAGATGGATATTTTTTGGGATGCACATTGTTTTAGATGTTTTTAAAATATCACACTAGGAAAAAATAATAGAAAAATCTATTTAATTGATGAAGGATCAAACAGGTACTGGATCAAAAGTTCAAATTGCTGATAGGAGACGTCATTCACCTCGGTATTATGTAAACCGGGAATTCTGTCCTGCTGATGAGGACCTTTGGCAGAATGAAAGAGAAGTCATTCTTTTGGAGCAAATATCATCGTCGGCAGTGCATCTAAACAACAGCAAGTCAAGTTTCCTCTGGGTAACACTGCAACAGGACCCGTTCAAACCTGCATCGACACAGTAAGTGCTCTATACGTTACAGCAGAGCACCGGATCGTGGTACAAGAATATCATTGCTGCCAATTCCCTAGTACAGAGGTAAGAGGATGGTCTTTTGCAGAAAAGAAAAACCACAATGATCCGAACGAGAAAGTTAGACTTGCGCAGTGGACTTTGCACAGATCCAAGTCCAAGAAACTATCATGTTTGAGCTGCAAATTAGAATGTATGCCCTTGAACAGAAGTCTGACGGGATCAAAATCAATTAACATCTTCAAAATCCTCATACTCTTTCGGTGGAGTGTTTGACCTTTTCCCAGGCCTTAGCACATCCTTTTCAAGCTTTTGTAGTCATCAATTGCCGATTTCCACAGCTACCTTTATCTCCATCTCTCCCCCTCTCCCCTGGATCTCCCTCCTGGGGACCTGCCATCATCTTTCAGTCTCCTCTGTCCCTTCCCTTTATTGATGAGCCTATGAGAGAGGCCCCTCTCCATAATGGAAATGCACGGAGAAACAATACTCTGACGACATGTCTGCCTGGCAGTTGGACTAGCATAAAGCTAGGTTATCAAGATGTCTCATCCTCTCTGAGCCCCAACCGAACTGCAAGCACCGCCTTTAGATATTCCTCGCACCTTCATCATTTCCCTTAGTTCGATTACGTTATCCCACTTCCCAGCATCCGCCAAGGTATTTGACAGAGCAACATATGCCCCTGGCCGACCATCCGCCCTCAGTTTGAACAGTTCATTGGCCGCTATCCTTGCCATCTCAACTTCACCATAGAGCCTACAAGTGCTCAGCAGAGCTGCCCAAACATCTTCATTGGGCTTCTCTAGCATTCCTGTCACAAACTCCCAGGCATCATATACACTTCCAGCACGTCCCAAGAGATCAACCATACATGCATAGTGCTCCATACTAGGCCTAACTAAATAATCTCTCTCCATCCTCTCAAAGATTTCACGCCCCTGATCTACTAGACCGGCATGTGCACAAGCCGAAAGAGCACCAAGGAATGTAACTGAATTTGGTTTAACATGTCGCTCTCCCATTTTTTTGAAGAGATCAAGAGCTTTATGGGGTTCTCCATTCTTACCATATCCATCAATCATAGAGGACCATGAGAAGACGTTCTTATTTGGCATCGAATCAAATATCATCCGGGCATCGTCTACTCTTCCATATTTCGCATACATGTCCACAAGAGCACTGCCGATTTTAATGTTGGAGAAAAGTGGGCTTCTCATTATCTGGGCTTGTACTTGCTCTCCAATTTCATATGATGTCAAAAGAGCACAGGCGCCGATCACACTAGCAAAAGTAGAAATATTAGGCTGAAAACTCGCCCGCTGCATCTCTATGAAAATCTCGACCGATCTCTCAGCATATTCCTTCAATTTACTATAACCTTCAATCATGGCATTATAAACCACAATATCCTTCTCAATCGTTGCGTGAAATATCTCCTCTGCATCCCCCATGGATCCTCTCTTCATATAACCAGTAATCATGGATGTCGCGCAGAACACATTCTTCTCCAACATCATATCAAAAACCACCCTCGCATAACCAATTTCCCCGTGTTTGACATACGAATCAACAAGCGCTGTAGAAAGCACATCGTCAAACTCAACAATTAACCTATATATCATACCATGAACAACACTGCACACACTCCGCGGCAAATGGAAGCTACTATTCGTACAAGAAGACATCTTCAACATCATGGACAGAGTATACCCGTCGGCCATCTCGCCATCCGCGACCATCCTACGAAACAATCCCAAAAACTCCCCCGTGTCCCCCGCCTTCACATACCCACTCAACATATAATTATAAGCGGACAGCGTCCTCATGGGAATTTCCTCGAACACCTTGCGCGCGTAACCCAGGCACCCGCTTTTCAAATGCAGGATCACCAATTTGATCGAGATGTTAGTATTTGGATCCAAACCGGATTTCAGGATATGGGCATGGATCTTCTGGCCGTGAACAGGGCAATCAGAGTTGATATAACGTTGGAGAGATGACGCAAGGGAACCGAAAGCCGCGTCCGGATGAAACTCCAGCGAAGAATCGCAGTACGACCTCGCCGAAGAAATTTGGAGGTTACCCAAGATTCGTAATCGTCCAAAAGCCTGTGAAGATCGCATCTTTAATCCGATCGAAGCGATCAAGGCTGATGGGTTCTTCCCATTTATTTTGATTTGACTAAGGTTGTAATAGGCAGAGATTTTTAAATTAAAACATTTCTTTAATAAATTCTTATGATTTTTATCCATATATTTGAAGAGAAATGTAATAGTAAAATACTAAATAGTTTGATCTTTATTTCAATCTCTTACATATAATGCAGGGGAAATTCCTCTTCCACCTGCAGCTTCTGATATAGAAGATATGCAAGTCTCCGAAGTCCGAAGTCCGGTTACACAACTTACTCACCTGGCTGATGCGATATTGCATTCGATACGTTCTCTCTGGTATGTGTCGAGTGCAGGAAACAAAACTTGAGCCTCGAGTGGAAGACGAAGCCGTCTTGTAAATCTTAGACAACCTCATCAGTGATGCTGCGGATCAGGCCCCGCAGGGCTTGCCCTCATGATCCCGTATTACTTGATCTCCCTGTTCACCGTCCGGCGGCTTAGTTTCCGGATCGCGTGCTCAAGGATTTCCCGGACTCCATCCCTCATGGACATTCCCACTTGCCAGTCCCTTATGTCTCCTGGAATGTGTCATCAGACCAGTAATGTGCCTGTCTTTATTGACGGATAGAAGTTCGTCAATAAAGAGATCCTTGCACATCATTTGTTAGAGGCAGATATCATCCTTGGTAATGCATTTCTTAAGGGACAAAAGGAAAACCTACCTTTTGTGCAGGATGAAAACGATGTTTCCATTGGGGGTGTGAAAATCAATATTCTCCAAGCGCCTAAATTAAGGTAAAAATTTGGGTTCTATCCGGCAAAACGGACGGAATATTGTGGTAATTCGCCATGTGAATGAGCTTTCAGAGTGCGAGCTCAGCGTGGTGATAATATACGGTTGGTAGAACAAGAGCATGATTCATGGATACAAGCCTTGTTTTTTCCAACGAATACCAGAAGTTCTAACATGTATGACGACTTGTTTCACAAACAAGAAGTGTGCATGGCTGTAAAGTTAACAGGGACAAAATGTGATAAGTTCCTTATGAAACTTGCCGACAATTTTAGTGAAGATCCATTAAAATTGTGGAGTCGGAATGGCCTCAAGGCTAGACTCGAATTGAAAGATCCCGGAACCATTATAAGAGCCAGAAATATCACATATACGGCTGAAATGGTTGAGGAATTTGACAAACAAATTCCTGAGTTGCTTGGAAAAGGCTTGATTAGGGACAGTTACAGTCTACATTCTAGTCCTGCCTTTATGGTAATTAATCATGCCGAGCAGGTGCGAGGAAAAGTACGAATGATTATAGACTATCGTCAGCTTAATAAAGCTATAAAAGATGATGGTTATAAGATTCCTACCACAGGAGATCTGATTGATAGGATTAGTTTGAGCCAACCAAAATTCTTTTCCAAATTTGACTTGAAAAGTGGTTACTGGCAAGTCAAGATGGAAGAAGATTCGGTTCCTCTAACTGCCTTCAATGCTCCGCAAGGAATGTGTGAATGGCTGGTGATGTCGTTTGGTCTGAAAAATGCTCCAGGCGTCTTTTAGCGCAAAATGGATAATGCTTTCAAGCAGGTCCGCAAATTTTGTGCGGTCTACATAGACGATGTGTTAGTTTACAGTCAGACTGAGGACGATCACATGAGGCACCTTGATAAGGTGACTGATGTCTTTCGACATGAAGGCACGATTCTATCTGAAAGAAAGATAGAATGGTTTAATGAATCAGTTACTTTTCTAGGCATGGAAATCGAAAAAGGAAAAATTAAATTGCGTGACTTCATTTTCAACACTTATGGCATAATTTGGAAACAAAATGAGGGTGAATGTCAATGTGAAGCAATTCTATTCGAGTTTTGCTGTGAAATAGTATAATTATATTTAAATTTTTTTACCTAATTACTAAATCATTGTTTGAAATACGATTTCATTTAAAAAATATAAGAATTATACACTGCTGGAGCTGGTTTTCCTGTTCGTTGTTTCTCGAGGATGGCATGAGAGTTACCCTAGGATTAGGGTTAGGGTTTGATTAGGGTTAGAATTTTGTTAGGGTTTGTTTTAGCCCTATGGTTATGTTACTCCTACATGGGTAGGATGATGGTCGCTACCCCTGTGTGGGTCTGAGCTTCGTACCCCTGCGTGGGTCGGGTCTAGGGTTTAAGACGGGAAACCTAAACTCTAAACCCTAGCTAGGGTTGGAGCCTTGTAACCATTGCCGGTATGTGGCCTTTTTTTCTTTATAAACATTTACCTTAACAAAAAAAAATTCGAAATCCTAAACGTTAAAACTAAAAATAATGTTTCAAACACGTGCTCACGCGTGGTGATGTCTAGCTTCTAATTAATCAATAATTACAGAAATTGATTTTGGTTTTTCAAAGTTTGACATTTATATTTTTGGAATTCACATTCAATAATGAAAATAGAAGAAGAGAAAAGCTTACACAACCTCGTGATGATTCTAATATTTTATTTATTAAAAAAGAAAAAGGAGAAAAGTTGGAAAATTATCATCGTGCTGATAAATATCGATTTGGACAATCTTATTGTTGTAAAGCATCCAACTATCGTGACTTTATTTTCAACACTTATGCCATGATTTGGAAATAAAATGGGGATCGGGAATGTCAATGTCAAGCAATTCTATTCGAGTTTTGTTTCTTAACTTGTGAAATAAAATAATTATTTTTAAATTTTTTCACCTAATGTTACTAAATCGGTCTTTGAAATACGATTTCATTTAAAAAAAATAAGAATCTCGGTGTATTTCATAAAAAGAAAGTAGGATTGATATTAGTCAAAGGAATTAATAACAAACCTCCAGTTCCATTCCGTGATTTTTTTCCCCTCCATTGAATTTTCTTAAAAGGCAACTCATCTCTGCTCCACTCGAAACAAAAGGTGACGAGGGCTTGTCAAAGAAAGAAAGAAGAATAGCTTTGTGAGGTCATGTTTGCTCCTTGCAGCTGGTTAGTTGTCTCTTTGGTCCTTCAGGTGCTCCATGGCCACGGGGGCAGCGCTGCAGACAACATCACGGCCTCGACGCCTCTACTTCCTAACCAGACCCTCGTGTCTTCTCCTGGTCAGATCTTCGAGCTCGGATTCTTCACGCCAAATCGATCCCAGAACCTGTACGTTGGAATCTGGTTCAAGAAACCGGCGCCTTCTTCCAGGGTTGTCTGGGTGGCAAATAGGGAGAAACCGATTTCAACTTCCGACCGATCATCGGCGAGTCTCAGGATCGGTGATGATGGAAACCTGAATCTCGTCGACGGCCGGGGGAACACGGTCTGGTCCACGAATGTTTCGGCCACGAATCAGAGTTTTGCATCGATTTCGGATGGCGGGAACTTCACTTTACAGGACGGGAGTTCGAAGGAGCTGTGGGGAAGCTTCGAGGATCCATGCGATACCATTCTACCGGGGATGAAATTCGGAATTATCAGCCGAAATAGGGTAAAACATTACTTGATGTCGTGAAGACTGAAAATGACCCTTCTCGGGGGGCATTTGTTGCAGGTATGACCCCAGAGACTCCGCCACAGATGGTCACTTGGGATGGCTCTAAACTGTACTGGCGAAGTGGGCAATGGGATAAGGCGACCTTCATTGGAATGCCTGGCACGGACCAGAACTACCTGAACGGCGTCACTATCACGCAAGACATTAATCAGGGAACGGTATACTCAACCTATCAGCCATATGATAGCTCCCATCACCAGTTCACGTACATATCCCCAACTGGAGAATTGACGAGCATCTTTTGGGACAAGGAGGCGATGACTTGGACAATATTCAATGAATTTCCGAGGAATAGGTGCGACGTTTATGGGATTTGTGGGCCTTTCGGTGTCTGTAACATGATGAATTCCCATGTATGCAGTTGCATGGAAGGGTTTGTTCCAAGTTCAATTGATGAATGGAACCGTGGCAACTGGTCTAAAGGGTGCATCCGGCTAACACAACTCAACTGTCGGAAACCAGTGAATGTATCAGAATCCGGAAAAGTCGAAACAGATGCTTTCCTCCGTTTGAGCAACATGAAGCTTCTCGATTCGGCCTACTTGCTGGTGGGAATACAGGACGTAGGTGAATGCCAGGATCAGTGCGTCCGTAATTGCTCATGTCTGGCTTACTCCTATGTGAACTCGATCGGCTGTATGACATGGAGCGGAGAGTTGCTGGATGTACTGGATTTTGGGTTGAACTACGGAAAAGATCTCTATGTTCGCCTCACATCCATAGGTTTTATGAGACCCTATATCTCCTGTTATTGGTCTGATATCGTCAGTTTCTAAATGTGACATCTGATGCAGGGGGATCTAAGCAACAGAAAATGTTAGTCATAATCCTGACAAGCATTTTTGCCGCCATTGTATTTGGAGCTATGATGTTGCTGTGGTGTAAGACGAGACTGAAACAAAGAGGTATTATGGAGTTCATCGAGGAAGGACTAATTTGTAAGCATGACAGGACAAGATATCTCCATGATAACCACAACCTACTATGCCTTATATCATCATGCCGTTTATACAGGAAGACAGAAAGAATCCTACACCTCTGGATTCAATTACCAGATCAGATGGGCTTAAACCCGGAGACACGGCCGAGTTGCCGGCCTTCAGTTTCATTAGTATTGCCCAGGCAACAAACAACTTTGATATCACCAACAAGCTCGGCCAAGGGGGTTTTGGCTCTGTTTATAAGGTAGGCACTGATTCCGTGCTTGTCGAACTAGATTTGATCAACCGATGGTTTCTGGCCTTCCCTTGAAATAGGGGAAGCTGAGTGATGGTAGAGAGGTGGCAGTGAAAAGACTTGCCAGTAGCTCGAGTCAAGGCATTGCGGAATTCAAGAATGAGGTCATCCTCATATCAAAGCTCCGGCATCGGAACCTTGTCAGACTTGTTGGGTTGTGCAGCGAGAGGGAGGAGAAGATTCTCTTGTACGAATACTTGCCGAACAAGAGCTTAGACATGTTCATTTTCGGTATGTATAAATCTATATGTCTCTCCCCGCAATACAAATTAAGTTATCAAGCTAACGACTGCTCGCTGCCATTAGATAACGAGAGGAAGGCCAAGCTCGATTGGGGCAAACGTTTTAGCATAATCCTAGGAGTTGCTAGGGGGCTTCTCTATCTCCACAAGGGCTCAAGCCTGAGGATCATCCATCGCGACCTGAAGGTCTGCAACATTCTCTTGGATGACAACATGAATCCCAAGATATCGGATTTCGGCCTGGCAAGAATGTTTGAAGGGACGCAAGATTTGGTACTCTGGAGGAAGGAAGGTGATCCCGAGCCACAGTCAAATCCCGCCGTGTTCACCAGCAGTGTGATTGCAACATCAGCTTCTAGGGATACTTTTTTTGCTTTTTATTACAAGCTTGGAGGAATACTTAACCTCACATACGGTAGAACAAAGCAGCGATACAGTTAATCGTATTTTTCTGGAATTTAAGTATGATCGTGCAGTGCTCTCCCCTGTTTGAGATGGCTTCAGATTTTGAAACGCAGAAGACCATGCAGAGTTCGTAATCACGCCATACCAACCTGTTTCAATCCCTTTTTTTGTGTTTTGTAATTTGTTTCCTACTTTACGTATTCCACTAGTTGGAGGGACTGGATCGCCGGATCGGTTAAACGGGAATCGACGAGTTCGGCTTGGTACGGGGAAGCATTATCTGGCTCAAGATGAGAAGATGTGATCGACATATGCGTCACGAAAACTCGTTTAACCGGAACTTCGATTCATCTTAATTATTGTGACCATGGTTAAGGTGATATCATATAAAAGCTTAAGATTTATTGTTTCTACAACTTGAATTGTGACATTTTCGATACTTGGTGCCTTCAAATGTAACTTTAAGTAATGGTAAGCATATGATATAATGTACGATGAAGTCGAATGCAATAAAATCGACATTTGAAAGGTTACTCAAGCGTGGATATGCGGAATGGACCTGGTGGAATCATGTTATGGAGAATTTTCTCTATTGGAGCAAAGGACAGCCGGTGCGCCATCTCCCGCCGACACTTAACCACAACGTAAACAGATCGTAATCATTTAAACTCCTCTCGAAACGCATTTTCGTACGTCTTTTAGACCTCAAAGCTTTCACGGTAGCTTTGGGGGTCGAGTTGGCATTCATTTGTGGCACGGAAGTGTCGGGACATCTCCCACCCTTTTGTTTCAGTCATTTTCTGCGGCAACACCTCCAAAAGCTGATTTTTTCGAAGAGGTTATGAACGTTTTCGAACCTCGACCCCACAAGGTCAAATGATTTACAATGAGTGATGATCTTGGAAATATTTTTATTTTAATTTCTGGTTGATCGATGACCAAGATATGCCCCTCGAAACTAGCGCTACATTCGCTGGCTGCGACAGTACAGTCTGTCGCATCGTTACTTCCGGGGACATTTTTGGAGATCTAATTGTTAGATCTTGTTCAAACTTTTGAGCAGAAATTTACAGTTGTTTACATTATTAACTAGCCGTTGAAGTTTCTGTAATAACAAGATATGGCCTCGTGAATAGACTGTACACCAAGTGAAGTCTGCCGAGCGTTGCTACTTCACTCTTTTCACCATGTCGGCAGATCAAAATGTTGGAGTGTTCTCAACTTTTGTAGATATATTCCTCACTTTTCTTTGGTGCTTTGGACATATCATATGCATTTTTTCATGTGCATAAAAGATTTATTTAAAAAAATAAATGTGGACCAGACCGTTTGTGGGTTGAGCTGCTTATATGAATTGGGGTTGCGTCTCTATCTGATTATATAAGTGTGTCTTCTCTCCGTCTGAGTGTGTTTTGTATGTTTCCCCAGGTCGAGCTATTTATAATGATCAGGTAATGATTTATTATTATTATTTTGTTAGATTGTCTTAAGATTTTGTTTAATTTTATGTGATTTTATATGGATTTTATGGATTTTTCCGGATTTTTACCATTTTTTTTATTTTCTGTGATTTTATTGATTTTCAATGATTTTAGATGATTTTTTATTGATTTTCGATGATTTTCAATTTTTTAATTTTTTTTGAAGATTTTCAATTTTTGTGATTTTTATAGAAAAAATTGGGACAACTGTGTACTCCAGAGAAGGCTTCTTCTTCCACATCGAGGACCACGACAACTCCCCCATCAGACATCTCTCTCCGACGTGCTAGCTCGGACAACGGCGGCTCAATCTCCCTTTACTAGAGATCGTACACGGCCACGCAGGGGAGCGTTTGGCTATAGGCTGAAGAATAGAACAGTGAATTGAGTGTTGGAATTCTCCCACCATATGGCTTTTAAGCTTCGAGTTTGGGGCTTCGTCGACCATTTATTCACGACGCAAATGGTGTCCAGAGGTTAATAGACCACAACATCTCGCGCTGACGTAGCTGGCGACATGATTCAGTAGCAAGCAACATGGTACACGCTGAGATCATGGTCTGATTTCCAAAAACTTAAATATTAGTGGGACTGTGGTTAAGGTGATATCATATAAAAAAGCTCAAGTGATGGTAATGGTAGCATATGATATATTGTATGATGAAATCACAAGTAATAAAATCGACATCTCAAAGGTTACTCGAAATTTTCCCTAGGATAGATAGTCCAATTCCTGCCCGGGGACGTGCCGCGGCCGCGATAAGAGGTTACTGTCATGAGCGGACCAAGTTAGGACAACTACGTCCAATAATTGTGGGCATGTAATGGTAAGTGGTAGTAGACTTTGGATGATGGGGAGTTGTGGCTAGAAGAAGAGTTTAAAAAATCTCGATTTCTTTAGTTTTACAGATAAAGTTCGTTTGGTCCCTTTCTTCTACGACCAAGTTAGAGGTGGGGTTAGCGAATGTCGTGCCATATTTGTTCATGAGCGAATAGGTACGGCATAATACGTTGATATCTAAGATAGACACGACATGTCATGATTAAAGTTACGAGTTAAAATATACGGGCGCGATTTGTCATCGTAAGCGACCTAACAAGTAAACACGATAATGTTAACCAAATACGTTATATAATAGATAAACACGAAATTGACCGATCCATGCATGAAATATGGGCCATGCCATGCCACGTGAAGTCCGATAAGGCTGGGTCTACACGGAGCAACGAACCGAAGCCCAACCATCACGATTACTGGGCCTGAGGCCCAACAATTCTCGTGGCCGCTTCCTTGCATCAATGTGGGATCTATTTGTTAGAGGGAAGCAGACGTAATTTGCAAGAGAAGTTTTTATTAAATGAATTTTGTTTTGATACAATCGTGTGATCGTTTCCTGATTTTCTCATACTCCCCCTCAAGTTGGATAGTGGGATCTCCAATACCCAACTTGATCACTACTTCATGAAAGACTCTTCCTGTAACAGCTTTTCTGAGAATATCTACCGGTTGATCTTTTGACCAAGCAAATGAAAATTCTACAATGCCTTCTTCTACCTTCTACTTTATGAAGTGCTTGTCAATTTCCATATGTTTCGTCCTGTCATATTGTACTGGATTTTCTAACACATTGATAGTTGCTTTGTTGTCGCACATTAACATGCATGTGCCGTGGACTTGAAAACCTAAATCAGTCATTAGTTTCCGAATCCACAGGATCTAAGTTAATCCCTTGGCCATCCCTCGGAATTCAGCTTCTGTACTCGACAACGCAACAACCTTTTGTCTTTAACTCCTCCAGGTTACCTGGTTTCCTCCTACAGAGGCAAAATACTCTGAGGTAAATCTTTTGTCCAATGGATTCCCTGCCCAGTCAGTATTTGTATATGCCTGTATCTTCAAATGACCATTCTTCTGAAATACAATTCCCCTTTCTGGTGAGCCCTTGAGATATTTTACAATTCTCATTACTGCCTCAATATGATCTATCTGAGGACTATGCATAAACTGACTTACTACCCCCACTGCATATGTAATATCCAGTCTCGTGTGGGACAGATAGATTGGTTTTCCCACCATTCGGGATATCCGACGAGTTTGAAACATTGTTCCTTCGTGTGTCGATTCATCCCACAGTGAGTATAGTTAGCTTTGATTTGTCCTCTCGAGATGATGATTTTGCCGTTTTTTCGGATGAATTCTGATCAGGATCGTCCCCCTTGGCTCCTCGCTCCGTATGCCTCAACTGTGATGTTTATCTGAGGGTTTAATGCTTTGTCGAGTAGTCTGCTGCCGATTCCACCTTGATCACCTCCATTCGTGGGATTGAGTATCCCACTCCTGGCCGCTTCTCGTCGAACCTGAGCATACGCTTTCTCCACGGAGGGTAAGGGATCTTCTTTGAGAATGTCTGGCCTGACAACCTGGCGTTTGCTGTCCAACCTGGCTATGAATTGGAACAATCGGGTCTCCTGTCTCTCTTGATTGTATATGATAATATCATTTTGACATCTCATTGGATTTGGATGGCGTCTTGTCAATCTCCTGCCAAATACCTAGTAAGACATCGAAATACCTCTCGAGAGTCATCTCTCCTTGTTTGATCTGATTGGCCCTTGTGTGGAGTTCGAAAGTTTGAAACGTGTTTCCCTCGCTACCGTACGTCATCTCTAAGGCATCCCATAGTGCTTTCTTGGTAGGATAGGCAGCCACGTTACTCACCAGGTTTAGTTCAATATTTTGGATCACCCAGGAAAACATGGTGACATCCTAGGTTTCCCAGTTGTTAGATGTTACCTCCGTCCTTACAGGTGCCGGTGGTTGTCCCGTAAGGTGACTGAGGCGTTGTCGTCCAGCTACTGCAACTCGCATTAGCCGAGACCACAAAGGATAATTGTTGGCATTTAGCTTGATTTCGATGTTTACGGTCTCTGAGTTTTGCTGACTTTCACTCACGGTGGCTGTCGTGTCGTGTTAATAGAGAGATTACACTCGGCCATATCTGATAATATATAAACTGTCTATAAATACGACGATTTTATTGCCTATAATTGTCCCTAATTGTTTCCTAATTTTTCTCAGTGTTAGACTAATAGCATGTTTGCTTTTCGGAATGGAATTCTAAATGAAATGAAATGAAAAAAAAAAGAAAAAAAAAAGATTATTAATTGATTATATTTTCTCGCCAAATCCTTAAACCAAACATACGTGTAAACAAGAGACCGACGTGGTTGATCGGTGGAGACTTTGACGTTGTGCTTGGTTTGACCAGAATATTACAAAACATTGACAGACATGGTCGATGTTTCTTTTTTTATTAGTCGAGTCGCCCACGTTTTAATAACTAAATAAATTATTTGGTATTCGGGCATGTTCCACGGTCCCATCTCGTAGCCATTAATCGCAAACTCTTACTTCAATTACTAGTTTAACCACGTTTCCAAATCACATCCATTTTTCATCATTCCGAACGAATTACATACCGGTTTTCGCCAATCCCAAACTTTTAAAATTTTGGGAAATCGGGATCGGTATTTGATATACTGGAATCGAGATTGAGAACCGTATTTTATTAAAATGGTATTCGAAATTAGATTCGGTAGTCGAAAATAAAATTCGATATATATAAAATCTATAATTCATTTTAAGCTCAGGAAGACATCGTACTCAGATGTCATGGAGGAGAGGGAATCTCGGTCGCTGCCCTCGCTCTGTTCGCGCTCCATTGTTGAGCTGCTTACGCTTACTTTGCCACAGAAGTTTAGAAATAAGTTTCAGGTAGTCAAAGATTAATGTCCCTCGCGTAACTAATCTATTTAAAATAAAGTATATATTGAACTTCATAAATCTTTTTATATTCATCTCGTCGTATGAAAGGCTTCAAGAACAGCAGCTAATCATGGAGGTTCATCTCATCGTATGAAAGGCTTCAAGAACAGCAACTAATCATGGAGGTTCAACGTATCGAACCAGTTAATCGTCAAACGCCAAACAACCCCAGCGGGCTGAGTACTCCCTGGGATAATGTCAATGCTTTCATTATTATTCTGATTGAAGGAGATTAGATCTTAAAAAACCTTACATCATGGAAGTCCTTCCTACCCACTGCAGCGGTACTGAACTGCATTAGATTTCTTCACCAGCAGTAAGTTAGATCAGGGCAGTTCAACTGGAGTCACTAAAAATGGTTTTTGCTTCAAATTTTGGAAGTACCATGATGAATAGCATGAACTGTCTGTGCTACCATGTCCTCATAGGACAAGTGCATCAAATAATTCATACGTCCTCATATCTTAAAATATGGAAGTCATTTAAATGGGCCTTACACAAGACAAGCGGCAATTCAAATACAAAGTTCGAAAAACATAAGACCCGTATAAACTGCAGGTAATGTGCAAGTAATATAGCCTGGCCATGCACAACTATACTGATTGCATCCCTACAAGATTGTAGGTAGCCTATATATATATATATGTATTGATAAAGGTTCGGGATGTTACAATCTTCCTCCCATAGGGAATTTCGTCCTCGAAATTCATTCTATGAATAAGAAGGGGTATTGGTCCCTCATCACGGCATCTGATTCCCAACTTAGTTGTTCTTTTCCGGCTCCACTCCAGAGCACCTTCACTAACGGCACAACTCTTCCCCTTAATGTTCGCTCGCCACGATCGATGATCCGTATAGGTTGTACTGTAATGCTCATGTTGTCATTCACAACTACATCCATTTCATCCACTCTTAGATCAGGATCTGGTTCATATTTCCGTAGCATTGAAACGTGAAACACGTTGTGACAGTGGGATAATTCTGATGGAATCGCTACCCGGTAAGCCACTTTCCCAATTTTTTCCATAATCCTATACGGTCCGATGTACCGGGGACTTAGTTTATGTGCCTTCCGTGTCTTATACATCATCGACTTCATTGGCAAGAGCTTCAGGAAGACCTCATCATCAACCTGGAATTCTAAGGGTCTCCTTCGACGGTCAGCATAACTCTTTTGACGGCTTTGCGCTATCTTCATATGTTCCCTGACTGTGGCTACTACATCCGAAGTCTCCTGTATCAGCTCTGGTCCATTAAACGCCCTTTCTCCTAGCTCGTTCCAACACATGGGTGATCTGCAACTTCTCCCATAAAGGGCTTCGAATGGTGCCATGCCGATGCTCGCATGGTAACTGTTATTATATGGAAATTCTACTAATGGTAAATGATCCACCCAGCTCCCTTTCCACTCAAGAGCACACGCTCTGAGCATATCTTCCAATGTCTGAATGGTGCGTTCCGTTTGCCCGTCGGTTTGAGGATGGAAGGCAGTACTCATCTGCAACTTAGTGTCCAATGCTTCCTGTAAATTCCTCCATAATTTGGCGGTGAACCATGGATCTCGATCGGAGGTAATAGTGTGCGGCACCCCGTGGTACCTCACGATTTCCCTTATATATAACTTGGCCAATGTCTCCAACGACCATTTTATCTGAATAGGAATGAAGTGCGCTGACTTCGTGAGTCTATCAATTACCACCCATATAGAATCCATGTTCCGACCACCCTTGGGTAGGTTTGTCACAAAATCCATAGTTATGTCCTCCCACTTCCATTCTGGCACCGGAAGTGGTTCTAATAATCCTCCAGGTCGTTGGTATTCGATTTTTACCTGTTGGCATGTGTTACAACGACTCACGTACCTGGCTACATCTTTCTTCATCTTCGGCCACCAGTAATGTTTACATAGATTCTAGTACATCTTCGTGATACCCGGGTGTACACTGTATTTACTCTTGTGCGTCTCATCCATCAATTTTCATTTCACTTCTTTAACATCCGGAACACACACGCCCATTGACCTTCAACATCCCGTCTGAGGCCAAGTCAAATTGAGCATACGCATCCATCCCAATTCCATCTCTTACTACTCTTAAGTACTCATCCTGAGGTTGTGCTTCACGGATCATCACCAATAACTCGGGTTCTACTTGTCCTCTTGCCATACATAGTCGTCCCTTTGGCTCTTCGAGGCGCAAGTCCAAATTACTTAGTTGCTCTATCATTCGTGACTCTTCCACCAGGAGACACATGAGAGAACAATGCTTCCTACTCAAAGCATCTGCCACTACATTCGCTTTTCCTGGATGATACTGAATGATACAACCATAATCCTTTATTAGTTCCATCCACCTTTGCTGTCTCATATTCAATTCCTGTTGCGTAAACAGATACTTCAGACTCTTATGATCTGTATATACTTCAAATTTTACTCCATATAGATAATGCCTCCACAACTTCAGTGCAAATATTACAGCAGCGAACTCTAAGTCATGGGTTGGGTAGTTTCCTTCGTGTTTCCTCAGCTGTCGTGAGGCATACGCTACTACTTTGCCATTTTGCATCAATACACAGCCCAACCCCAAAGCGGATGCGTCGCAATATACCGTAAATCCTTCTGAACCGTTGGGAATGGTTAAAACTGGAGCACTAGTCAGTCTCCTCTTGAGTTCCTCAAAACATTCTTCACACTTGTCCGTCCACTAGAATGGGACGTTCTTTCTCAATAGCTTGGTCATAGGATTAACTATCTTTGAGAATCCCTCTACAAATCTCCGATAATAACCCGCCAACCCGAGGAAACTCCTTACTTCTGACACTGTTACGGGTCGCGGCCAGTTCTTAACTGCTTCAATCTTTGTAGAATCTACCTCCAAGCCCGAGGCCGAAATGACATGTTCGAGGAACGCTATTTTCTCCAGCCAAAACTCATATTTGCTCAGTTTGGCATACAACTTGTTTTCTCGTAATGTCCTCAACACAATGGTCAAATGCTCCTTATGTTCTTCCCTACTTCTTGAATAAACAAGGATGCCATCAATAAATACCACGACAAACTGATCCAGGTACGGTTGAAACACTTGATTCATTAATCCCATGAACACAGCTGGGGCATTTGTTACTCCGAACGGCATCACTCTGAACTCATAATGTCCATATCTCGTTCGAAACGCAGTTTTCAGAATATCTTCTTCCTTTACTCCAATCTGATGGTAGCCTGATCTCAAGTCGATCTTTGAATATACAACCGATCCTTGCAATTGATCGAATAGATCATCTATTCGAGGAAGCGGATAACGGTTTTTAATTGTTCGTTGGTTCAATAACCTGTAATCGATACACAATCTCATCGAACCATCTTTCTTTTTCATAAATAACACAGGAACGCCCCACGGGCTAACAATAGCACGAATAAAGTTCTTATCTATAAGTTCCTGCAACTGTGCTTTCAATTCTTTTAGCTCAGCTAAACTCATCCGATACGGAGTCCTAGAAATTGGGGTTGTCCCCGGAATCAAGTCCATTACAAACTCTATCTCCCTTTTAGGTGGTAACCCCGGCAACTCCTCGGGGAAGACATCGGGGAAGTCCCTCACCACTTCAATCCGCTCCAGCATCGGTAACTCAGCTTCTTTGTTCAGCACAGTCGCCAGGAACGCTTCGTGCCCCGTCTGTACAAGGTGGCGCGCCCGCATTGCTGATATCATCAAAACCTTGCCACATCCTCCATGGCCTATGTACTCACGGGTATCTCCATCCTCCGTGCTAATCAAAATACGCTTCCCTTCGCAGTCTACCTGGGCATGGCTGGAAGCCAACCAATCCATGCCCAGGATGATCTCAAACTCATGGATCTGCAATACCAATAGATTGACAGTTGTTGGAAAAGGTTTTGATGATGAGCCAGACCTCTGTGCCACAGAAGGTCGAACATTCTTGGCTTTGATGATGAGCCTGACCCTCTGTACTACAGAAGGTCGAACATTCTATTCTACAGAAGCTTCTATTATTAAGGACTTCTTGTAAGAATTATTTTTGTAATTAAATGATTAGTTTTCAATTATTTAATTACGAAATATGCTTAATTTGATTAAGATAATTATCTGATCAAATTACCACGATTTAGTTTCCAAATAATCATATTGGAGATAATAATTCTTGTAAAGGAAATATATCTTCTATATATGGAAAGGTTCTACTAGACGGTCTACAGGCTTCTGTAAGCTTAATTGACCACTATACGACCGTTATTTGCAAACCTATCACTACCACCTGTCTAGATACATCCTCCTATGTATCTTTAACAGGATGGAACGAATTATTACCCTAATGGAAATAAATCTTCGATTATTTTCATTTGTAGAAGGTTATCGAGCAGAACCTTCTGCGATACCTTCTGTGCTGCATTATTTAGGGAAACTATCATATTCTTATTTTATTTTGATATGATTATCTTCCTTGCTGAATGTATGCACGTGTATATTATTTTATCTATTTTGTAAACTAACTTTTAATTTCTTGTTTTGCAGATTTCGTTTTTATCTTTTCCCATTTAAGTTTTCTTCTTAGCCTTTATGTATAAATAGCCATGCTCTCTCCCATTCACGACAATATACAACAACACAACACAACATTCAATCGATCCCATTCTGTCCAGAGAGAGCGTGAGCTTCATTCTTTTAATTTCTTTATGTTATCTAATTCTTTTGTTCGTTTGAGTTAGTAACACGAGGAGCACTAGCAACGGAAGGCTGCATCGTCGGTGAAGTCTTCTGGGAGAGTGACTCGGGGGCTCGGGGGACTCGGTTGGAAGCTGCAGGATACGTTGTTGGAAGCGTTGTGTACGTGGGCAACGTGCAGCGGGCCGGAGAGAAGGGCTGAACCTCGGGAGCACAGAAGGTGAGGGACTAACCAGCTTCTGTTGTGTAGAGCTCTGTGTGCAGGAACCTAGACGGAGGTTGCCGTCTGCTTGCGTGGGGTTTGCCGCGTGCTTGCGCAGGGTCTGCTGCGTACTTGCGTAGGGTATGCTACGTGCTTGTGTGGGGTACGCCACAGAGTCGCTATCTCGAGGAGTCCGTGCAGGTCGTGCGGAGCCGTCGGAGGGAAAATCCATCCTTGAACAGGGGTCGCTGTTCGCTTGCGTAGGGTCCGCTACGTGCTCGCGTGGGGTACGCCACGAAGTCGTTTTCCTTAAGAGGATTGAGCATTTGGTTACCTTGTTAGTCACGTTAAATCGTGCAACCCGCTGTAGTACAGAATCCTACGGGTCTGTGCATACATTTTCCTTGTCACTTTTACTACAGAACCTCACGGTCTGTTCAGTAGAAAGTCGACTACCCTTGGCACAGAATCTTTCAGATCTGTGCTTTTCAATTAAGTCATTTCCTATACAGAACCTTCTGTTGTGGATTGACATACTCGACACAGAACCTTACGGTCTGTGCTATACCTTCTGTGATACAGAATCCTTGGATCTGTTATATAGAAGGTTGACGTCTCTAGTACAGAATCACTTGATCTGTGCTATAGAAGGTTAACACATTCGATACAGAACCCTCTGGTCAGTATTGTGCTTTACCTTCTTCGACACAGAACCTTCTGGTCTGTGTTGTGCCTTACCTTCTTCGACACAGAACCTTCTGGTCTGTGTTGTGCCTTACCTTCTTCGACACAGAACCTTCTGGTCTGTGTTGTGCCAAACCTTCTTCGATACAGAACCTTCTAGTCTGTGTTGTGCCTTACCTTCTTCGACACAGAACCTTCTGGTCTGTGTTGTGCCAAACCTCTCTTCGACACAGAATCCTCTGATCTGTGTTGTGCCTAAGTTTCTTCGACACAGAACCCTCTGATCTGTGTTGTGCCGAACTTACTACGATACAGAACCTTCTGGTCTGTATTGAGCCTAAGTTACTATAGTACAGAACCTCAGTGTTTGTGCTTCGTAACAAACCTCTACGGTACAGAACCTTCTGGTCTGTGCTCTGCCACTCAAGCCTCTATTGTACAGAACCTACGGGTCTGCTTTTAGTTGCTATCACTTGTGTAACTTGTACTGAGATACATTTGAGTGGAAACCATCCAAATATCTGGGTGAAGAGTGGACGTAAGCAATTTGCTGAACCACTATAAAAATCCTTGTGTCCATCAAACAAATTTGCATACACAATCAAACGTTCTGTCTTACAGAAACTTACAGGCTCTGTTTAACAGAAGCTTTTCATTCCGCTGCGGGGTAAAACGAAAAAGGGTTAAAATCCAATTTTGGTGATTAACACTAATTCACCCCCCCTCTTAGTGCAACAATTGGTATCAGAGCGGGTTCAACAGAGGCTTAACAGCTTGTTGTAGATCCTTGAAAAGCTCTTACCAGCTACACATTCTTCTCCACAGAAGCTCTTTGCTCTGTGACTGTTGCTATTCTGTAGAAGCCTACGCTCTATCAGAATCAACCTGCTACTCAACAGAAGCTTTAAGCTCTGTGAAAACCTACTTGGTTCTATTCTGTAGAAGCTTACGCTCTATCAGAATTTAACCTCTGTTCCACAGAAGCACCTTGTTCTGTGAGAAACTATTTGTATCTTTTCTGTAGAAGCTTACGCTCTATCAGAATTTAACCTCTGTTCCACAGAAGCACCTTGTTCTGTGAGAAACGATTTGTTGCTTTACTTTGTAGAAGCATACGGTACATTCTACAGAAGCATACTTTCTGTAAATATCACATTTGGCATTTTGTTTCTGTTCTGCAGAAGCTTGCTGCTCTGCGAGAATTCAACAACTGCCACCTGAAAGCGAATTCTCAGTTCTGTCATATTGACACTCGTGCTCTATCTTACAGAGGCCTGTTTGTTGACTTGACGACTGACTTCTACCCAACAGAAGCTTCCTTCTTTGTTGAGGTTCTATTCGTCAACGTTCTATTCTATAGAAGCATAATACTCTATACGAATCGAACACATGGCTGAAAACTATAATGTGCCTAAACCACATGTTGGGAATCCTCCCATTTTCGATGGTAAGAATTTTGCCTATTGGAAAATTCGAATGAGCGCATTCGTTGATGCTATCGACGAAGACTTATGGTCTTATATAGAAGATGGTCCACCTTCTATACCTGAGAACCAACGATTTGATCGAGAAGGTCATCCTACAAGGGAATACCTTAAGATCAGATGACTCACTAAAACGGCAAAGTATTTGATGTTAAATGCTATGTCAGAAGGTGAATTCGTCAAAGTTTCAACTTGCACTTCGGGCAAGGAAATCTTGGACAAACTTGTCACCATGTATATTGGGACAGACCAGATAAGAGAAACTAAGGTGAATTTCTTAATTCACCAATATGAAAATTTTACTATGAAGGCTGATGAATCTGTAGAACAAATGTTCCAGAGACTCAACCTCCTATTTGATGCCCTAACTCATTTGGGCAAAACCTATCAAAACTCTGAGCTAGTTCGAAAGGTTCTGCGTACTCTACCCAAATCTTGGGAAGCCAAGAAAACGGCTATAGAGGAAGCTAAAGACCTCTCTACTCTTTGACTAGATCAGTTGATGAGCTCCTTAATCTCGTATGAGATGGAAAGATCCTCTCAACCTGATATAAAGAGAGCACATGTTGCTTTCAGAGCATCAGAAGAACCTACAGAAGGTTCGGATGATGAAGCAGAAGCTGATTCGGTTGATGAACTTGCAATGATAGCTAAACGTTTTTTGCGGTTCGCCTCCAAAAAGCGCTTCAACAAGAGAAGCCAAAATCACATGGACCCGAAGTTGGTCACATGCTTTGAATGCAAAAAGAAAGGACACTACAAAACAGAATGTCCTTTACTTAAAGAAAAGGAGAAACCTTCTCCCAAATACAAGTCCAAGAAAGCAATGGCTAATTGGGCAGAACTTGATGATTCTGATGATGAGGAAGCACTCATGTGCCTCACAGCTCACACAGAAACTCAAAATGAATTACATACCTGCTTTCGAACAGAAACTGTTGAAAGTGAATGGTATCTGGATAGTGGATGCTCCAGGCACATGACCGGAGACCCATCCAAATTTTCCCAACTGACTCTACAGAATGGAGGGTCGGTTAAATTCGGTGACAATAGCAAAGGCTCTGTCATTGGCAAAGGTACCATTGGAAATTCTAACTCCATGGTCATAGATGAGGTTCTGTTGGTTACTGAACTCAAACATAATTTGCTGAGCATTAGCCAGCTTTGTGACAAAGGTTATGAAATAACTTTTGATCAAGATAAGTGTTCCGGAGTCCTAAACAATGAAGTTCGCTTCATTGGGAACCGTAAAGGGAACATCTACACCTTGACTCAGAATAGCTTATGTACTACAGAAAGTTGCCTTCTGTCAGTCAAAGATGAAAGCCTACTATGGCATAGAAGGTTGGGACACTCCAACTTCAAATTGTTATCCAAGCTTGTGAAAAAGGATTTGGTTAAGGGATTACCCAATATCCGTTTTGAGCTGACAGCTTCTGTGAAGCATGTTCTCTTGGAAAACAAACTAAGTCTTCATTCAAATCTAAGAATGAAGTTTCTACTTCTCAACCTCTTGAACTTCTACATATGGATCTATTCGGACCTACTAGAGTTCAGAGTGTCGGCAGTAGAAGGTACTGTCTAGTTGTAGTTGATGACTACTCTAGATACACGTGGGTTAAATTCCTAACTCACAAAAGCGATGCTTTTGAAACTTTCATTAAGCTAGCTAAGAAATTACAGAATGAAACTGGATCTTCTGTAAAAGCTATAAGAACGGATCATGGTACTGAGTTTGAAAACCATGACTTCGCTACTTTCTGTGACGAACATTGTATCGATCACAATTTTTCTGCTCCTTATACTCCTCAACAGAATGGAGTAGCAGAACGGAAAAATAGAACTCTAATAGACATGGCTAGAACCATGATATGTGAGAGCTCTGCTCCACAGAACCTATGGGCAGAAGCTGTTAATACAGCCTGCTACATATCAAACAGGGTTCTACTTAGACCCATACTTGAGAAAACTCCCTATCAACTATACAGGGGGAGAAAACCGAACATCTCCTATTTCCACTCCTTTGGAAGTCCATGTTTCATCTTGAGACCTTCTAAGGACAATCTAGGAAAGTTCGAAGCTAAGACAGATGAGGGCATCTTTCTTGGATACTCTCTGTCTAGCAAAGCTTACAGAGTTCTAAACAAAAGAACTTCTTCTATAGAGGAGTCTATTAATGTAAAAATTAATGACCTACCTACTATCAATACAAGAGATATTATATCTCTAGAACCTACAGAAGATGCTGTAGAATCTCCACCCTCTACGAAAGAGAAGGGTGAACCCTCTGTTCATGAATCTAAAAATGATCTTGAACAAACAAATGATCATTCTGAAGAACATTCTCAGAATAATCAACAAAGCGATATTAGAGCACCTGCTCTTTATCAAAGACGGCATCCTATAGACCAAGTCATAGGAGACCTTAACAGAGGCATACAGACAAGACACTCTGTAAATGCCTTCTATGAACACTCGGCTTTTCTATCACAGAAAGAGCCAGAGAATATTGATGAAGCTCTCAACGATCCAGATTGGATACTTGCTATGCAAGAGGAGCTTGAACAATTTGAACGGAGCAAAGTGTGGTCACTTGTTCCTAAGCCTGGTAACCGTTCCATCATTGGGACTAAATGGGTTTTCAGGAACAAACTAAATGAGTCAGGCATTGTTGTGAGGAACAAGGCTCGGCTCGTTGCAAAAGGGTACTCTCAACAAGAGGGTATCGACTTTGATGAGACGTTTGCTCCTGTAGCTCGTCTAGAGGCAATACGAATGTTATTAGCCTATGCTTGCTTTAACAACTTTAAGTTGTATCAAATGGACGTAAAAAGTGCATTCCTCAATGGAGAAATCAAGGAAGAGGTCTACGTAAGTCAACCTCCTGGTTTCGAGGATCTGCAACACAGAGACTACGTCTATAAACTCTCCAAAGCTTTATATGGCCTTAAACAGGGTCCTAGAGCATGGTACGAGAAACTTAGCTCCTTCCTTGTCGAAAAGGGCTACAATAGAGGAAGAGTAGATACTACTCTCTTTCTCAAACACAGAAGCAATCATCTCATTGTTGTCCAGATCTATGTCGATGACATTATCTTTGGATCAACTGATGAAACGCTCTGTGATGAATTCTCCAAGCTCATGACAAGTGAGTTTGAGATGAGCATGATGGGAGAACTTACGTTCTTCCTTGGTTTACAAATTCAGCAATCTGCAGAAGGTACATTCTTACATCAAGAAAAGTACACTAAGCAGCTTCTGAAGAAATTCGGCCTAGAAGGCACGAAACCTTTGTCTACTCCAATGGGTACAAATACTCAATTGGACAAAGACGAAAACGGTAAAGAAGTGGATAGTAAGCTCTACAGAAGCATGATAGGTTCTCTTCTGTACCTTACAGCTTCTAGACCTGACATACTATTTAGTGTGTGCCTCTGTGCTAGATTTCAATCAGCACCTAAAGAATCTCACATGACTGCGGTCAAGAGGATCTTTAGATATCTACAGGGTTCTGTGAACCTAGGCATCTGGTATTCAAAGAAATCAAATTTTGATCTCATTGGATATTCTGATGCAGACTTCGCAGGAAGTAAGGTAGATAGAAAAAGTACAAGTGGTACTTGTCAGCTCATGGGAAACATGTTGATTTCATGGTTTTCCAAGAAGCAGACTTCTGTTGCCCTCTCCACTGCAGAAGCTGAATATATTGCGGCAGCAAGCTGCTGTGCGCAACTCTTGTGGATGAAACAACAACTTGAGGACTACGGTCTCTCATTTACAAAAATTCCGATCAAATGTGATAATACTAGTGCTATTAGCCTAGCTAAGAATCCAGTATATCACTCTCGATCGAAGCATATCGAACTCAGACATCACTTTCTGAGAGATAATGTACAACAGGGTTCTGTTAGTGTGGAATACATTAACACTGAACACCAATTGGCTGATATCTTTACTAAACCTCTGGACAAAGAAAAATTTTTCTTTTTCAGAAGTGAATTAGGAATCTGCCATCCTCTTTAATGTCTTTCAGAAGACAATAAGTTAAGTAAGAACTTCAAAAACTTACTACAGAAGGTACACTTTCGTACACTTCATCATAGAAGGTAGAATCCTCTACACTCTATCATATAGAAGGTACATTTATTTGTGCACTTCATTACAGAAGGTATAATCTTCTGTATCTACTCTACAGAAGGTACATGCTTGTACTCTTCACTATAGAAGGAAGAATTTTTAGCCTTCTATACAATAGAAGCTTGAATTTCATCATCTATCTTATAGAAGGTATAACGATATGTATACCTTAAATCTAACTTTGGTAATTTCCAATTAATTGGAAGTTTACGTCTGGAGATATCAATTATCATCCAATAAAATATTTAGATATAATCAGAGTCAAATAAAATATTTGTTCTGATCAATATCGTTACTATTAGGAAACTAATAATCCTAATAATATATTTTGGATATAATATCCATAATATTTGGCTCTTCTACACTGAAGAAGCTTGCAACAGAAGGTTATGAAACCACCTTCTGCGTTGCAGAACCGTCAGATTTCCTATTATAATAAGGAAACAAATATTCCCCATATATTCTGATGCATGTCATTCGTGAAATGACAGTTTTTCATCTTGAAAAATCAAAATCATGAGTATTTTGGGCGGGAGAATATTTTCTTCCCAAAAAGAAGGCATTCGGAGGCTGGTTAAAATCATTAACCGTGACTCTCCTTCTTCACACTTCATCTTCAACTCTGAAACTTCCCTGTTCTTGCCCTAACCTCAAAACTTTCGATTTCTCTGTGTCCATGGCACCCAAAGTGAAATCCCTGAGGAAAAAGGCTAAGGCCGGAAGAAAGAAGGCTCGCGCCTCTGGATCGGAGAAGCCTGCATCATCTGCGAGCAGGACTCCACCCCCTTCCTCGCCGGAGAAACCCATCTCTCCTGCGAAGGACCAAACCATTGCTGCCATTGAGACTCTCGATGGCATGCCTCTCATCTCCACAGACGAAGGGCCCTCAAAAGTCCAAGTCTCCGTGGAAGATACAATCCAGAAGGAACCTCCGATCATCATGACGGTGGAATCCTCTGTCTCTGAGCCTTCTGTGCCTGAGTGCTCTGTTCCTAAGGCCTCTGTCAAAGGTTCTATTGCGACAAGTGATACACTCCCTGTCGCCCCTACTGCTGAGATTACCGCGTCTGATGAGGTGGTGGAGATCCCCCTGCTGATGATGTGCCTGGTGAGGCTGACACGGAAGTTCCTACTCCGGTCGTCACTGTCTCTCCTGATCTCAAGCTGAAAGGAGTAGCTTCTGAGCTTCAGAAGGCTTCGCAGAAGCCTGCGGCCAGTCCTACCAAAAAGCTTCTCCATGATGCCATGAAACCCAGAGGAGTCTCCTCTAGGACCAGGCTGAAACGGAAAGAGCCCGAGACGGTCAACACCTCTATCATTGATATGGCTGCCAAAAAGACCAAGTCCCCAGAGAAACTTGTTCCTGAGGACACCTTCGCAGAGGACCTGGATTCATATATCTTTCCGGTAAATCCTCTTGTCTCTAAGAAGGAGATTGAAACTGTTTTGGCCGATGATAAACTGCCTAAATGTGATGCTGCGGGTAGGCAGATTGCCACCTTTAAGCGGATCGATTTTAACTGGTTTGCGGCTAATGGACTTGATATTGCCCCTCTGCCGGATAGAATTGGTTTGAGAACCTTCTGTGAGACCTATGCAGAGCTGCCTGTCTCTCGTTTGAGAGAGTTCTATGCGAACATCACATTCCATGAACAGGGTCCGCATGCCAAGTTCATAAAGACAGTCATTGAAGGGGTCACACTGGTATTCTCTGCCCATGATGTGAATCAATTGTTCTGCTGTGAGGAATATGATCCTCTGATGGACATGGGAAAAGAAGAATCCTATAGCATCATTCTGGGACAGAAGGTCAATGCGACCAAGTACCTTGAGTCCACCAAGTTGGATCTCAAAACCCGCATTCTGTATCGTGTGGTTCTGTTCTGCCTTCTGCCAAGAACTGGGAGCATCGACACCGTCACCTCCAATGATGCGACGTTGATGGCTCATATCCTGAAGGGCATTCCCTTTAATCTTGGTTTGCTGGTGTTCTCCCACATGAAAAGATGCTGCAATACGGCTGGGAAAGCTCTCCCTTATGGCCAGGTAATCGCCGGCCTTCTGAAATTAGCTCGTGTCTCTACTGATGCTTCTACTTTTCAAGAAAAGTGGAAAGTTGGCACTTTTGGACAACAAATTATAGCCAGCATGCATTATGTGAGGAAGGGCTCTACCTGGACCCTGAAAGAGAGGTCACAGGATTCTGCGCTTGATGATGAGGATAAGCTTCTGGAGGCCAAGAAGAATGCTGAAGCATCTTCTGCTCGACCCTCTGCTGCTAAGCCTGCTGGTCGGAGACGTCCTTCATCATCTGCTGAAGCTCAAGTCCCTGTGGATAACACTGCTCTCCTCAATCTTGGGGAAGACATCCGCGTCCTTCAGCGAATGGTCACTGACCTGTTTCGCTTAGTGGAACGCCAGGACAAGCTTCTGCGCAAACTTCTGGAAAAGGATTCTGCTGAGTCTGAGGAGTGATCTCCTTAATTGCTGTTTCTTTTTCTTTTATGCATTTCTAGCTAGACCAAAAACTGATTTCTGTGGTCTTCTAGATTGTAATAAGTGCCAATTTGTTGGACACATTTCCTTTGAGCAGTATGGTATTGAACTTTCTGTCACACCTTCTGCGCTATATTCTGCATGATGGTTTTGAACTCTCTGTTCTACCCTCTGCAAGAATTGAAACTACCCTCTGCAAGTTGGTTATGAACGTAATGTCATACCTTCTGCATGAGTCTTACTCTCTATCAACCTGCATTCAACTTCTTTTTGATATGACAAAAAGGGGGAGAAAATTGTGTTGAGGGGGAGTACCTTGCTCTGTATTGGTTATAGAAAAATTCTTGATTTTCTATAACTCAATGGGTCGTAGAAGGCTATACCATTTACGGTGTAGAAGCCTAGGAGACTGATACAGCTCATAATCGCAACCTTCTGCAGGGAATGCGATTCGTGATCTTTAACAAAGTCACTATTGCTGGGAGTGCAAAAATGAAAAGCCATCATTTTTGTCGGGCTATATACAGAAGCTCCATGCTCTGTATTAATCACAGAAGCCTTTGTGCTCTGTACAACCTTCTTCATAACAGAAGCTTCTATGCTCTGTTATACAGAACCTTATGGTACTGTAAAAACGCGAGACTCATACTCTCATCTATTTAGGGGGAGTTCTTGCAAACATATTTCCCTCAACGATGAATGTTTTGTCATCATCAAAAAGGGGGAGATTGTTGGAAAAGGTTTTGATGATGAGCCAGACCTCTGTGCCACAGAAGGTCGAACATTCTTGGCTTTGATGATGAGCCTGACCCTCTGTACTACAGAAGTTCGAACATTCTATTCTACAGAAGCTTCTATTATTAAGGACTTCTTGTAAGAATTATTTTTGTAATTAAATGATTAGTTTTCAATTATTTAATTACGAAATATGCTTAATTTGATTAAGATATTTATCTGATCAAATTACCACGATTCAGTTTCCAAATAATCATATTGGAGATAATAATTCTTGTAAAGGAAATATATCTTCTATATATGGAAAGGTTCTACTAGACGGTCTACAGGCTTCTGTAAGCTTAATTGACCACTATACGACCGTTATTTGCAAACCTATCACTACCACCTGTCTAGATACATCCTCCTATGTATCTTTAACAGGATGGAACGAATTATTACCCTAATGGAAATAAATCTTCGATTATTTTCATTTGTAGAAGGTTATCGAGCAGAACCTTCTGCGATACCTTCTGTGCTGCATTATTTAGGGAAACTATCATATTCTTATTTTATTTTGATATGATTATCTTCCTTGCTGAATGTATGCACGTGTATATCATTTTATCTATTTTGTAAACTAACTTTTAATTTCTTGTTTTGCAGATTTCGTTTTTATCTTTTCCCATTTAAGTTTTCTTCTTAGCCTTTATGTATAAATAGCCATGCTCTCTCCCATTCACGACAATATACAACAACACAACACAACATTCAATCGATCCCATTCTGTCCAGAGAGAGCGTGAGCTTCATTTCTTTAATTTCTTTATGTTCTCTAATTCTTTTGTTCGTTTGAGTTAGTCACACGAGGAGCACTAGCAACGGAAGGCTGCATCGTCGGTGAAGTCTTCTGGGAGAGTGACTCGGGGGCTCGAGGGACTCGGTTGGAAGCTGCAGGATACGTTGTTGGAAGCGTTGTGTACGTGGGCAACGTGCAGCGGGCCGGAGAGAAGGGCTGAACCTCGGGAGCACAGAAGGTGAGGGACTAACCAGCTTCTGTTGTGTAGAGCTCTGTGTGCAGGAACCTAGGACGGAGGTTGCCGTCTGCTTGCGTGGGGTTTGCCGCGTGCTTGCGCAGGGTCTGCTGCGTGCTTGCGTAGGGTATGCTACGTGCTTGTGTGGGGTACGCCACATAGTCGCTATCTCGAGGAGATCGTACAGGTCGTGTGGAGCCGCCGGAGGGAAAATCCATCCTTGAACAAGGGTCGCTGTTCGCTTGCGTAGGGTCCGCTACGTGCTCGCGTGGGGTACGCCACGAAGTCGTTTTCCTTAAGAGGATTGCGCATTTGGTTACCTTGTTAGTCACGTTAAATCGTGCAACCCGCTGTAGTACAGAATCCTACGGGTCTGTGCATACATTTTCCTTGTCACTTTTACTACAGAACCTCTCGGTCTGTTCAGTAGAAGGTCGACTACCCTTGGTACAGAATCTTTCAGATCTGTGCTTTTCAATTAAGTCATTTCCTATACAGAACCTTTTGTTGTGGATTGACATACTCGACACAGAACCTTACGGTCTGTGCTATACCTTCTGTGATACAGAATCCTTGGATCTGTTATATAGAAGGTTGACGTCTCTAGTACAGAATCACTTGATCTGTGCTATAGAAGGTTAACACATTCGATACAGAACCCTCTGGTCAGTATTGTGCTTTACCTTCTTCGACACAGAACCTTCTGGTCTGTGTTGTGCCTTACCTTCTTCGACACAGAACCTTCTGGTCTGTGTTGTGCCAAACCTTCTTCGATAAGAACCTTCTGGTCTGTGTTGTGCCTTACCTTTTTCGACACAGAACAAACCTCTCTTTGACACAGAATCCTCTGATCTGTGTTGTGCCTAAGTTTCTTCGACACAGAACCCTCTGATCTGTGTTGTGCCGAACTTACTACGATACAGAACCTTCTGGTCTGTATTGAGCCTAAGTTACTATAGTACAGAACCTCAGTGTTTGTGCTTCGTAACAAACCTCTACGGTACAGAACCTTCTGGTCTGTGCTCTGCCACTCAAGCCTCTATTGTACAGAACCTACGGGTCTGCTTTTAGTTGCTATCACTTGTGTAACTTATACTGAGATACATTTGAGTGGAAACCATCCAAATATCTGGGTGAAGAGTGGACGTAAGCAATTTGCTGAACCACTATAAAAATCCTTGTGTCCATCAAACAAATTTGCGTACACAATCAAACGTTCTGTCTTACAGAAACTTACAGGCTCTGCTTAACAGAAGCTTTTCATTCCGCTGCGGGGTAAAACAAAAAAGGGTTAAAATCCAATTTTGGTGATTAACACTAATTCACCCCCCCTCTTAGTGTAACAACAGTAAATCTCAGTCCAGCCACCACTAGTTCACAACCTTGACATGTGTCATCAACGCAGTGCTCAATTCCAGTAGGCAATATAACATGCATTTTCCTATCGGCCTTTCCTACCGCCCATCCATACTTATCTACACAGTTATACAATACGAAAGAATGAGTGGCCCCAGTATCAAAAAGAGTATATACTAGTTGGCCTTGTAGTTGAACTGTACCTGAGATCACACAGCGAGATGCAGCAGCATCTGCCTCAGTGGTCGCATTCAACCTCGCTTTGTCTTCCGGCCCACTTATTGATCCCCTCGAAATCGACACTGTCGGTGCTGGCCTGTTTCCGCCTCTCGGCCATAGGGCGGTAGGTCCACTCATCTTACTCCCACCTACTCCGCTTCCAGATGCTCCTCCTGATCCCTGGGGGCACTCCTTACGAATATGACCTGACTGACCGCATCTGTAACACGTCACCGCTCTTGGCGCGCACACATCTCCATAGTGGCACCTCCCGCAACTCTGGCAGAGGGGTAAACCTCCTGTCCTCACTCCCTGGCTCCGCCTTTGAGAAAAAGACAGTGATGATGTAGGAGCTCTTGGAGGTCGCGCAGCAATAAACTGAGGGGTGGAGGATGACGACTCTCCGAGCCTGAATTTCTTCCTCGGATATGGTCCCATGTCGCACATCCTTTTCACAATGGTCTCCTCCCCCGCAACTTTCATGTCAGCCCAACCTTCTTCTGCACTTTGTGCCCTCATATAGATCTCCTCGTAAGTAGTAAGCATCATAGGTCTCAACTGAAATGTGACCTCCGGTCTCAGTCCCTCCTCAAACTTCTTGGCCTTTGCCTCAGCACTCATAGGTGGACCGTACCTCGACAGAGCGGAAAATCGTGCTTCGTACTCATCTACTGTCATCCCTCCTTGCCGTAGGTACATAAACTCTCGTGCCTTCTTCTCTTTGAAGACGTGGGGGTAGAACTTTCCAAGAAATGCCGTCTTGAACACTATCCATTCGTCCCCGGAGTGAAGGGTCCGTGCCCTATCTCTATTAGCCTTCCACCAATCGTTCGCTCCCCGCTTGATTGACTATTGTATTAACATCATTTTCTCCTCAACTGAACATTCCAGCACGTCGAAAGCTTTCTCCAACTCAACTATGAATTCTTCTGCCTTCTCAGGCCCTTCCTCACCCGAGTAAATAGGTACCTCGAGCTTTCGAAACTGCCTGATCAGTGCAACCCTTCTCTTGCATTGACTCTCCTCATCTCTAGGAGGAGAATCCCGCACAGCGATACGTGTGCTCTCTGTTGTTATTCTTGCATCACAGACGACTCATAATCAGCCTCAATATTACATCAACACACTCCATGTGACATACATACGCAATGCACGCTCCAACTTCAATCTTCCACAAATATTTCACATACATATCGCGCATGGGTCAATCCGACCTTACTCTACCAATTCCCCACGATTCAGAAATTTAAGATATCTCAAATACCTCAAGTCACGCATGCTTAGCCACATAACAGTATTCCGCAAAGAGTGACGATATTTTTGGTCACTCCCTTCCCTTCCCGAGAGGTGTCCATAAGCCCGTCAAGTAGATTTAACCATTCCATGCACATATTCCCATACTTAGTTTCATTTTCCGAGTCCATATCCGACTCGTTTATATCCCGAAACCATCCTTATCACTCCGACCTAACTCGGCTCTGATACCACCTGAAAGGTCCCACCGCTTTGCAGATTAAGGAAACATAGTCGAATTTTCTTTAATTTTAAAAAGAAACATTTAGGGAAGTTTTTATAATCCATTAATATATGAAATTGTATCTCCTAATTGTACGACTAAAATGTAAACGCATGGAAGCCCGGTATTAACCTGCAAAACACTTTACACGTTAGTCAAATAAGACTAAGTACGACTATATTATCCTTTTCCTAACCCTTTTCACCACCGAACCTTTCCAAAATTCACCGAGTTAGTTCATTCTAGACCGTTACCCTTCCTCATCGAGTTAACTCATGCGAAGAATACTCTCCCTACTTGTGGACACACTTTCGGAGCTCTCATTCCCAACTTCCAAAAGTGTTCTCGAGACTTTTCCGTCTTGCCAACCTTTCCATGAATTTATCCCTGTAATTTCCGGACTAAATCCCGTCCGAACGTATTACTTGCAACCCTCATTCGTCCTGCCATTCCAGCTTTAATTCCAAACCAATTCAACCGGCCATGAAGGCTCCTTCATATGCATTCCAAGACACTAAACCACCCGATACTCATGCCACGGGTACATGCACTCGACCACTCTCGAACACACCGTCACATGTCCTCCCCACTGTGACCGTCACCACCTCACCACCCATTATATAGGGTTACTTGTTAACACGTTACCAAGGAGAGAAACCTTCATCTGACCATCTCCTTCTCACCAACCATCCTTATTAGGACTTCGACCATGAGCATTTCCTACCCATGAACATAACAATTACTCGGAACACTCACTTATCAATCATCTCCGATGGTTTGAATGGCTCATTAGCCTAATTTACGCAATGACCGAGGTTCCTCCTATCAACCCGAAAGAATACCTCACCGATAATCGGAGACCGAATGAATCACCCTCATTCTTCAAGGGGAAACGGGTCATTCATCATTCGTAAGGGCCGAGAACACTCCCTTAAGTTCCAAGGGCTGAAATTCCCTTCCCTTCCAACCAACACACCCACAACACTACACATGCATCAACAAACTTCCATATGCATGATACATCTAAGGTGATGGACCTTTTTATGGCTAGTTAGGAACACAAGAGAGGAGGGAACAAAGGGTTGTACCTTGTGCTTGTGTCCCCGCCCAATTCCACGAGCTCCCTCCTCCTTCGCAATACTTCACCTCGAGGCAACTTTGCTTGAAAATTCGTCTTGGTCGCACCTCCCTTGTCTCCGTGTGTGAGAAGGTAGTGTCTCCGTATCAATTTCCTCTTTTTCTCTCCCTCCTCCCTCCCCATCAAGATGGAATTGAACTTTATTTCTTTCCTTCCTCTTCTTCTTGTTCTCCACGTGTGACACAAGTGGGGAATATTATTTCTCCCGAGTCCACCCGTCCCCTCCTCATCAATTTTTGAGCACAGTCTTCCCACTTGAGAGACCAAAATTGATTCAAGGGCCCAATTTCAATCCTTAGTCAAATGGTCAATTCAAATCAATGGTGGATAATGTCTTCTTCTTTTTTTTTCCTCTCTCAAGTGAATTAAAGAAACGTACTAGGGAATCATCGAAAGATAACCAAATTCTTCTCATTCTTATGTAATTTTTTTAAGTGTACGTTTAATGTTATGGGAGGGAGAAAATTCTCATATGCCCTCCCTCGGGAGTCCTTTCAACGTGGTGCAATCTAGTATTCTCTCCGTACTTAGAATTTCGATCCGTATGCTTATTCGGTACGTGTCGTCCATGCATTGGTTCTATAAATATGCATTCTAGAGCATCTGAGTGTTTCCACGTTCACATCTCATTCGCTTAAGCGCTCATAAGTACATATATTTCGTTCCATCGTGAACGTACATTCGCAATACATGTTCGAGCACTCCCAAGGGTCTTATTTGCATATATATCTGTTCATATATATATATATATATATATATATATATATTTATTGATAAAAGTTCGGGATGTTACAAGAGGCCTTTGCAAACCGCTCCCTAAACCAATAAGATGAAACATCAGAACCAGAAACACATCAACCAGTGAACTCACAGCCGATGTTTCAGGCATTAAAACTAGAGTTTCTTTATGTTCACTGGTTCACCATGTTTTGCCGCAGATTCAAGCATAGCATCTAGAACGGCGACATCCCTGGCTCCCTCTATGAAAGAGCATCGGGTTTCTGGTTCGTATAGATTTCCTTTCTGCATTTAGCAACCACATTACACTCATTACTGTTATCAATTCAAAGCCTATTCTGAACCACAAAATTTGTCGATTTTGAAGTTACCTTCCGAGCGTTTGATACATCCTTAAGGAAAGCCTTCAGCTCTTCAGTAACTCCACGGAACGGATAGAATGTGCTCGTGGTCCGATCAGCACTGTAATATGTAGACTTGGAAGTCGAAAAATAACTAATAAGGCCGATTTCTGTCTAAATATAATGTACATTAAGGATGATATTACCATACCAGGTATCCATCTTGATTACCACGTTCAATCTGCAACGTGCCCTTCAAACCCACAACTCTCCAGAATATCTACACATGGTAAACCAAATCATCCAGTGCAATGGAAGAAAAAGGGGACCACGGAATAGAACACTGGAAACAAAGATAATATGTACCTTAGGTGATCTTGAAGAAAGAACCATAACGAAAACTCCTGAACTTCCATTTTCCAGCTGACTGCAAATACAGTGATGTGAATTTTTGTACAAAATGATGGCAAAAGTTTTGAAAGAATTTCCAACTCACAAGGAGGACGTTATGGTATCAGGAGGAGGTAAAGTCAGATCCACATGCGTGGTCGTCGCCGACACAGTGGTCAACTCACATCCAACAAGCTAAAACAAGAACAAGAAAGTAAAATGATTTTTCCCATATTCAACAAGTTGCTGGCCCTAGTCCTGGAATAAAGCAGGTTACCATCCTCAATCCTGCAATATAATGCACCCCCATATCGAGAATAAAACCTCCCTGTGCACGATTAAGAATAAAAAATAAAGTCAATCAGCTCTCAACAGCTCGATCCTTTCAATATAACAGATCATTTCAAAGGAATGCCAGATAAGTGTACCGTGAAATCCCGTCTCCAAGAACTTGAGAAGTATGGGTTTGAACTATTCACAGATCCTTCGAAAATAAGTTGAACACTCATGATGTCACCGATGTCAGCAACAAGCTTCTTGCCCTGTATGAAACCCATTAGAGTATGTAATCAAGACTAGTAACAAGGAAAGAGAATTAGCATTACCTCAACAAAGACAGGTTCGAACCGATAATTTTCTGCGATAGCCCAAATAGGCCTACTCGATGAATTGGCACAAATAGAATGGTAGCTTGTCAACGCCTTCTCAATCTCACTATAAGCTTCAAGCAAAAATGATGGTTTCAGCCAAAATAAGTATTTGTACATTCCAAACGTTTTATATTAAACAGTGGACTAATGAAACTGAAAAGCTAGGAAGTTGGACTCCACGAATAGTCGTCGAACATAGACGAGAATGAACTTACAAGCAGATGCCGGTTTTTCTTGAGTCATGAAGCATCCAGGCAGATATGGCACAGGCGAAAAGTACAAAATTATCAGACACTTCTTGAGATGAGACAGAAAAGGCATAAATCAAGATGACACGCCCGTTATGATTCCCCCCCCCCCCCCCTCGAGTTAAGACGTAAAGTCACAGCTTTTGATGTTAACCTAATTCATCAAATCTCCAATCCTATGTTTCCAAAGAGAAACAGTTGCTATAACAGTAAAAATGTCCCTCAAATGAGTAAACACAAGTAAAAAAAAGATCATAAATATTTGGCACAACGATTACCTTGAAGAACATGCTTTCCTGCCTTCAGCAGCCCCAGTGAAATGTCAACCTGAATGATCACAAGGTGGACGTGATAGTTTGTCTTTGTAATACAAATGAATGAAGATGTTCTTAATAGTGACAGGAGTCCTGGGAATGCATATTGAAAGCTAATATAGACAAACAGTATTGATGCAAAAATTCAACATGAATATGCATTACCTAGCCCCGATATACCCAAAGCTAGCCTACAGTTCCCCCAAGCACCATGAAAACAAGGAATATGTAGAAAGATCAAGCTAATCTTATTGCTAAGTGGTGGTGCTTTGATTCATTGACACATCAGGTCAAGGCTCATCACAACCATAAATTGAAGATTAAAGAACAAATATCCTCCGAATCAACCCACTTTTTTTTATCTGATACTCACCATCAGTGACCGCAACCCATAAATCCAAAATGACCAATCACATCAAAACAATACATGCCACGTCTTACAGTTAGCCATTAGCCCCCAAAGGCCTTGTGCTATGACATTCCAATCTATAACGAGATAAGCACCTGCACTTGGCCGGGCAAGACAACAGCAACAGCAGGCAACGAATTATCCTGTATAATCTCATCGAGGCCACCATCTCCCCACTTACATTCCACTCCAGGGAAGTGTCTCCTGGCAAGCTCAACCGCGCCTCGAGCAGAAACCTACGCCAAAACAAATCTGTAAAATAAAAGCAACACGAGAGATGCACATACTTCGGCGCCAGGAAGATCAGAAAATCAAATAAATCGCCCAAGACACGCCAAAAAAGGCAAAAGCATCAACCCAGATCGCCTTTCAACAATCAACGAACCCCCCCTCCCAAACCACAAATCACAAGAGCCATGATCAGACAGATAGAACACGGGATTCATCCCATTTCCCTTCACCTCAGAGCGACTCCAGATGGCCCCAACATCGACAATGTCCGAAATCTCGGCCAGACTGGGGATATAGTGAGTCTTCACAAAGGTGCCCGCGCCGAGGATCGCAATCCGGACCTTCTCCTCCTCCATTCCTACCCCGATTCGGATTCCCGCGACTTCCCGTGAAGTTTTTTAGTAGATTACTATTCAGATTCTTTTACGAACGAATTTGACCATTTATATTGATGCTTTGTCACATTGCCTTATTTGATTTGTCGGATCGAACATGACCATAATTAGATCAATCCGTATTGATGCTTTGTCACATTGCCCTATTTGATTTGTCGGATCCAATTTGACCATAATTAGATCAATCCGTATTGATGCTTTGTCACTTTGACTTATTTGATTTGTCAGATCGAATTTGACCATAATTAGATCAATCCGTATTGATGCTTTGTCACTTTGCCTTATTTGATTTGTCGGATCGAACATGACCATAATTAGATCAATCCGTATTGATGCTTTGTCACTTTGCCTTATTTGATTTGCGGATCGAATTTGACCATAATTAGATCAATCCGTATTGATGCTTTGTCACTTTGCCTTATTTGATTTGTCGGATCGAACATGACCATAATTAGATCCATCCGTATTGATGCTTTGTCACTTTGCCTTATTTGATTTGTCGGATCGAACATGACCATAATTAGATCAATCCGTATTGATGCTTTGTCACTTTGCCTTATTTGATTTGCGGATCGAATTTGACCATAATTAGATCAATCCGTATTGATGCTTTGTCACTTTGCCTTATTTGATTTGTCGGATCGAACATGACCATAATTAGATCCATCCGTATTGATGCTTTGTCACATTGCCTTATTTGATTTGTCGGATCGAACATGACCATAATTAGATCAATCCGTATTGATGCTTTGTCACATTGCCCTATTTGATTTGTCGGATCCAATTTGACCATAATTAGATCAATCCGTATTGATGCTTTGTCACTTTGACTTATTTGATTTGTCAGATCGAATTTGACCATAATTAGATCAATCCGTATTGATGCTTTGTCACTTTGCCTTATTTGATTTGTCGGATCGAACATGACCATAATTAGATCAATCCGTATTGATGCTTTGTCACTTTGCCTTATTTGATTTGCGGATCGAATTTGACCATAATTAGATCAATCCGTATTGATGCTTTGTCACTTTGCCTTATTTGATTTGTCGGATCGAACATGACCATAATTAGATCCATCCGTATTGATGCTTTGTCACTTTGCCTTATTTGATTTGTCGGATCGAACATGACCATAATTAGATCAATCCGTATTGATGCTTTGTCACTTTGCCTTATTTGATTTGCGGATCGAATTTGACCATAATTAGATCAATCCGTATTGATGCTTTGTCACTTTGCCTTATTTGATTTGTCGGATCGAACATGACCATAATTAGATCCATCCGTATTGATGCTTTGTCACATTGCCTTATTTGATTTGTCGGATCGAACATGACCATAATTAGATCAATCCGTATTGATGCTTTGTCACATTGCCCTATTTGATTTGTCGGATCCAATTTGACCATAATTAGATCAATCCGTATTGATGCTTTGTCACTTTGACTTATTTGATTTGTCAGATCGAATTTGACCATAATTAGATCAATCCGTATTGATGCTTTGTCACTTTGCCTTATTTGATTTGTCGGATCGAACATGACCATAATTAGATCAATCCGTATTGATGCTTTGTCACTTTGCCTTATTTGATTTGCGGATCGAATTTGACCATAATTAGATCAATCCGTATTGATGCTTTGTCACTTTGCCTTATTTGATTTGTCGGATCGAACATGACCATAATTAGATCCATCCGTATTGATGCTTTGTCACTTTGCCTTATTTGATTTGTCGGATCGAACATGACCATAATTAGATCAATCCGTATTGATGCTTTGTCACTTTGCCTTATTTGATTTGCGGATCGAATTTGACCATAATTAGATCAATCCGTATTGATGCTTTGTCACTTTGCCTTATTTGATTTGTCGGATCGAACATGACCATAATTAGATCCATCCGTATTGATGCTTTGTCACATTGCCGTATTTGATTTGTCGGATCGAACATGACCATAATTAGATCAATCCGTATTGATGCTTTGTCACATTGCCCTATTTGATTTGTCGGATCCAATTTGACCATAATTAGATCAATCCGTATTGATGTTTTGTCACTTTGACTTATTTGATTTGTCAGATCGAATTTGACCATAATTAGATCAATCCGTATTGATGCTTTGTCACTTTGCCTTATTTGATTTGTCGGATCGAACATGACCATAATTAGATCAATCCGTATTGATGCTTTGTCACTTTGCCTTATTTGATTTGCGGATCGAATTTGACCATAATTAGATCAATCCGTATTGATGCTTTGTCACTTTGCCTTATTTGATTTGTCGGATCGAACATGACCATAATTAGATCCATCCGTATTGATGCTTTGTCACTTTGCCTTATTTGATTTGTCGGATCGAACATGACCATAATTAGATCAATCCGTATTGATGCTTTGTCACTTTGCCTTATTTGATTTGCGGATCGAATTTGACCATAATTAGATCAATCCGTATTGATGCTTTGTCACTTTGCCTTGTTTGATTTGTCGGATCGAACATGACCATAATTAGATCCATCCGTATTGATGCTTTGTCACTTTGCCTTATTTGATTTGTCGGATCGAACATGACCATAATTAGATCAATCCGTATTGATGCTTTGTCACTTTGCCTTATTTGATTTGCGGATCGAATTTGACCATAATTAGATCAATCCGTATTGATGCTTTGTCACTTTGCCTTGTTTGATTTGTCGGATCGAACATGACCATAATTAGATCCATCCGTATTGATGCTTTGTCACTTTGCCTTATTTGATTTGTCGGATCGAACATGACCATAATTAGATCAATCCGTATTGATGCTTTGTCACTTTGCCTTATTTGATTTGTCGGATCGAATTTGACCATAATTAGATCAATCCGTATTGATGCTTTGTCACTTTGCCTTATTTGATTTGTCGGATCGAACATGACCATAATTAGATCCATCCGTATTGACGCTTTGTCACATTGCCGTATTTGATTTGTCGGATCGAACATGACCATAATTAGATCAATCCGTATTGATGCTTTGTCACATTGCCCTATTTGATTTGTCGGATCCAATTTGACCATAATTAGATCAATCCGTATTGATGCTTTGTCACTTTGCCTTATTTGATTTGTGGGATCGAACATGACCATAATTAGATCAATCCGTATTGATGCTTTGTCACATTGCCTTATTTGATTTGTCGGATCGAACATGACCATAATTAGATCAATCCGTATTGATGCTTTGTCACTTTGCCTTATTTGATTTGTCGGATCGAATTTGACCATAATTAGATCAATCCGTATTGATGCTTTGTCACTTTGCCTTATTTGATTTGTCGGATCGAATTTGACCATAATTAGATCAATCCGTATTGATGCTTTTTCACTTTGCCTTATTTGATTTGTCGGATCGAATTTGACCATAATTAGATCAATCCGTATTGATGCTTTGTCACTTTGCCTTATTTGATTTGTCGGATCGAATTTGACCATAATTAGATCAATCCGTATTGATGCTTTGTCACTTTGCCTTATTTGATTTGTCGGATCGAATTTGACCATAATTAGATCAATCCGTATTGATGCTTTGTCACTTTGCCTTATTTGATTTGTCGGATCGAATTTTACCATAATTAGATCAATCCGTATTGATGCTTTGTCACATTGCCTTATTTGATTTGTCGGATCGAATTTTACCATAATTAGATCAATCCGTATTGATGCTTTGTCACATTGCCTTATTTGATTTGTCGGATCGAATTTTAACATAATCAGATCAATCCGTATTGATGCTTTGTCACATTGCCTTATTTGATTTGTCGGATCGAATTTTACCATAATTAGATCAATCCGTATTGATGCTTTGTCACTTTGCCTTATTTGATTTGTCGGATCGAATTTGACCACAATTAGATCAATCCGTATTGATGCTTTGTCACATTGCCTTATTTGATTTGTCGGATCGAATTTGACCACAATTAGATCAATCCGTATTGATGCTTTGTCACTTTGCCTAATTTGATTTGTCGGATCGAATTTGACCATAATTAGATCAATCCGTATTGATGCTTTGTCACATTGCCTTATTTGATTTGTCGGATCGAATTTTACCATAATTAGATCAATCCGTATTGATGCTTTGTCACCTTGCCTTATTTGATTTGTCGGATCTGTCCGACAGGCTGCCCGGCGATGGTAAGGACAGGGACAGTCGTTCGGACAGGGCTGCCGGCTTCCGTTTGGGTCTAGTTTACTTTTGTGGGCCTTAGCGGGCTTTGTTTATGTTTTCAAATAAGTGAGCCCAATTCACTTGCCTTCACATATATTATTGAAATGATTTATTTTACTAAAGAGAACATTTAGGATATTCCTGAACAGACAGTAGTAATTCCACATGTGAAATATAAGAAGAAAGGATGGAAAAGTTGTCTATTCCACTCAGGTGAACGCGACGAGAAACTGTTGTTTTAGCCCTTTGTGTCTAATTACTTCCGCTGGTCTGTCCACATGGTTGGATATGTGTGTATTACCGGCTGATTCTTTATTTTGATCTAGGTTGGCTAAGAAGGACGAGGCCCGTCATCATTGAGCCAGATCAGGTCTAAAGAAAGCTGTACGCGCGCCTTCCGGCCTAGCACGTACGCCGCGGTTCGAACGACCCGAGGATCCGGGCCCGCTCCCCAAGGCTCAACCGGTAGACGTCACGACTCGAGCGTCGGACGCTGTGGAAGGGAATTGGGTGATCCCTCCCTGGGTTCCTAACTGGGCCTGCTCGGGCCCTCGCTGACCGTCTCTGTTTTCCTAAGAGGCGACAGGCGAAAGGCGGAGCATGATCCGAAAAAAGGAACTTTCGGGAGGAATCGGGAGCGGCTCGTGTCGCAAGGCCCTCATCCAAAAATGGCTTCGTAAAAATGGTTGTCATTTAACCTAGGTAAACTATTACGGAATCGCCACCGACTTATTTTAAAAGTTGTTCAAGTCGGAAAAACAGTTGGTTCGGGAATTTCTAATTACTAACTCTTACATCTAAGCATGCGAAAATGTGGCGTTTACTCCAAAAGATTTGATTTTGTTTAACGGGCGTTGGACCCGATCCGGGCATGACTCTGGACTCATGTCTCTAATTTACGAGCGTTTGACCCGATTCGGGCTTTTTGGGCCCGATCTCATGTTTAATTGTTCACCAATAACAGGCGACCATAAACCTATGGGCCTAAGGTACGCGAGCAAGCACAAACAATTATTTAGATCAAAGGGGGCGGGGAAGGATGGTGATCGTGGGCCTATGCACTTGGGCCCACGACCCGTTACATGTGGAAATAAAGAAAAACGGGAGGCCCGCACCTCCCTCATGTACCTGAGGCCCGACCGGGGGTTTGTATTGGCGTTGAATTCATCAGTTGAGAGGCAACTTTGGTGACATGTCTCCACCACGGGTTCTCCGAAGTTTTCGTTAATTTTGTTTTACATGCAAAAAAAAAACAAAGGAAGTGATTATAAAATTCGAATGATAATAATAATTTAACTCATCATCAGCTACATGTTGTCCTTATGCCCTTTTTTGTTTTCGACTATGTATTTTTTTTTTTAAAGTAAATTAATTGATTATATAATAAAAATCGTTTAATTGACATTGAAAAAAAAATTAAAAATAATTATTGTTAAAAACGTGCGACGTGATTAAAATAAAAATAAATTAATTAATTTTGATTATGAAATTTGACAATTTAAAATAATATTAAAGTGATTATTGTTTAAAAAAAAAAGAAAATCTGTGGCGACTTTTTTTTTAATAAAAATAATAATATAGGATGCACAAAAAATGATTTAATAAAATAAAAAAAAGGTTTTCTTTGTAATGAATCTGATGATTATTATAGTAAAAAAAATGAAACTAAATGAACTTTAATAATAAAATAAAGTAAATGAACAACACGTTAATTTTTGAGTAAATCATTAACTTTTGTTAATTTTTAAATTGTGATAACCATCCAAAGTAAAAATCATATTTTTTTTGTTAAACAAATAATTCGTTTTTTTGTTAATAATAAAAAAATGTCCATTATTCAGATTTAGATAAAAAAAATAAAAATAAATATTAAAAAAATAATAATATAAAAATATAATTAGAAAAGTGATAGAGGGATCGTTACCCTTCAAGTGAGAGAGGAGATGTCGTCTGTCGGTTTTTAATGACATTGCCGCTAAAAAAATCGGGGTTGAAATGGAGAACGCCCTTCGTTGGTTAGGGGATGCCCGGGGAAGGACGACCAAAGGTGGAGGTACTTATAGTTCCTTCATGAAGGTCCTGGTAAAGGAGTCATGTTCCTACCTCCTGTACATGTAAGTAAAATATCATAACAAAAGAAATCTCCCCGCAACGCTTATGTGCGACTGCGGAGAGTTGTGACCGGGTTATCGTGTATATTTGAAGTCAAAAGGACATAGCAGCTGGAGGTTAGGATTGTCTGCTGATGAAGGTGATGTTCCTGGTTGTCGTCGGTAATGGAGGCTCACTCCATTGTTGATGCCGGAATCTCCTAGGGGGACTGGGTTTGAGTTGGTGACGTGGGGTTCTCCGTCGATGTGGCTAGACCTATCTTGGGGTCGCTGGATGTAGGGGAAACAAACGTCTGGAGTGCTGGAAAATCTCTGAGGGGTCTCCAGAATCTCCGAGGGATGGGAACGTATGTCTGATGCGTGAAATTCTCTGTGTGTTGGAGCCTCTGAATGGTTTTCTTTTTTTTTTTCATGTGTCAGATTCTTTTTTAACGTGTGTATGCTCCTCCTCCTTTAGGAAAGAATTCCTTAGGGAAGGAAATCAAGATTGATTGGAGGATCAGATAAATCAAAAGGAAAAACTGTGGATTGATTCTGTCAATCAAAATCAGATAAATGAAAATAAATATCTCTTGAAATCATTAATTGATTGGCGTAAAATCTTGGATTGATTGGGAGGATTACGAGAAAGAAAAATTATTTGTTAACAAAAAAAGAAAAATGGTTTGAGGTATTACAAAAGCAATGCAGCCAATCGATGAATGTTGCCATTGCCAAGCGACCATATAAGAAAATTGATCACACCACTGTTTGAACCAATCCGAACCCCAACCCTGTAGAAGACCGGATCAATATTTATCCAGGAATTGACGGAACCAATGCGCAGACAGCTTTGGGTATCGCTTAAGACTGTCTTTGTAGTCCACGTAGTTGAGGCCGAACCGAACAGTGTATCCCTGCAACCACTCGAAGTTGTCCAGCAGCGACCACGCAAAGTATCCCTTCACTTTCGCTCCGCACCTGATACAACGGCAAATAAAAACGACAACTAGAAGTTGCTTCCAGATGAGAACACGACCAGCATCGGCACTAGTCGGTTGTGGAAGACATACCCGACTGCTTCCCGTAAAAACGACAGGTGACGGTAGTAGTAATCCACCCGTGCGTGGTCGATAAGCTGTTGCTCGAGCGGGAGCGTGCCGTTGTTGATTAATTAAGTATTAGTATTAGTATCATTGTTCAAATAACTCACCTTGGGACCAATTGGGACTCCATTACGCTCCGCTACAACCGGGAAAAAAAAATAATCTTAATCAGGAAAATGAAACCCCCCCCTCTGTATCAACCTCTACCGAATGGTCTTTCTTGTTTTTAGGTTGAGGAACTGACTGGTTAAGTTGGTGCGGGCGTCCGTGTAGTAGGTCGGCTCCTGGGCGTTGGAGACGGGCGAGTATGCGACGTAGTTCGCGGTATAGTAGTTAATTCCCACGAAGTCGAATGACCCCTTCAGCGTCACGGACTGTTCCCGGGAGAATCTCGGCAGCCGATCCCCGACCAATGATCTCATGCTGCGGGGGTAATCTCCGTCGGTGATGGGATCCATGAACCTGTGTTTAGAGAGGCAAATCATCAAAATGTGGCTAACCTTAATAAAAAGTAATTAGGGAGTTCGATTAAGCATGGCATGTTGAGCACGTGATAATGTCATGGGGGTGCCAAGATTTGACAGCATACAACTTGAACGCAACTTAAAAAGAGAAAAAGTATCCCGGGTGGGGCCTAAAACCTATTCTTTTTCATCTCCATTAGGAGAACATAATCAAATCACAAAAGAATTTTGTGAGAGTTTTAAAGTATGAAATATTTTTATATTTGTTTTCCATATAATAAAAAATATATCTGTAATAAATTTTTAAAGTAAAGAAAAAGAATAGAAAATAGTAAAATTGGAGGGATGCGCTAAACGTACCATCCAAGCATGAAATCAAGAGCTCTTGAGGCTGCGTTAATGTTGTGCTTGGCATCGGAGTAGGGCACCATCCAATGGCAAACCAATGTTATCCCAATCTTCTTAAGGATCCGATCCTCGTCTGTTTAAGATTGATGACATCGAATTTCATAAATTCGGTGAACAACCTAAGGATCTACCTATTCAGAGTGGATTAGAACCGATGCTGTGTATAGGGATAAAAATTATACCTTTTCTTACCTACGGATTTGGTTGATAATTCTTCTCTCCGAATCGACGACGAACCCGTTCTAGTTTTTAAAACGAAAACCTCCAAAGGTATCCACCAAGAACTCGAAAAGATGCCCGAGTGCTTTAGCTAGGAAGCACGCGAGATGAAACCGCTTCGTCTAGATCAAAATCTCCAGAACCAACCGTTGTTCCGAAGGATATCAATTTTGGTCTCCCAATCAAGGTAAGAAACAATTTTCTAAAATCGTTATCCAACCCTAATGCAAGAGACGATCACATATAGGAAAGTCTCAGGGTTGATTTTTATTTTACTATTATTTTAAATATAATTTATATCATATATAAATTATATTATAATAATAGATTACGACCAAAATATCTAGGATTAATTTATGTTATCTCATAACATAAACTGCTCGTCTATAATTAATTATAACTTTTATCATTAATTCAGACATATGATCACAACTATATGTGACACGGTAAAACATTCTTTCCGTACCTGTTCTTATGCGGTGTGACCCTGTGGGATCCCGTCACTTGGGTTATAGAATTAACCAATTTAATTCTAAAATCAAGTTTATGCCTAGCCAACATATATTGATCCCCAAACGACGCAGACAAAATACGCCGGGCAAATTGTGATCCTCAAACAACATAAACTGTTTGTGTCAATTCCTTGTCACATGATGTCCATATAATCACAAGATAAGAATGCGACATCCTCATCGAATTATATATTCTCGATTTCCTGAATATCGATCTCTTATGATTAACCATTAATCATTGTGCACATGTGATCTCTATTCATCGATGGCCCGTAGACATCATCACTCATCATTCGAGGGACAAAGGTTTCTTGATGCGAACACTCTCGACATATGCTCCATGTATAATGTAGCAAACACATTTATTAATCCCAATCTAGAGATTTTTGATGGCACCAACAAAATACATTTTACATATTGAAGAGAACCATCTCAACCATAAAATTCTAGACACACGAAATACCAATAACACAATGTAATCTTAGTATTTCATATCGGGTCATTCCAGTCACCTAAACTCATTTAGATACTTGTGTGATTAGATTGATAACTCCTTATCACATGACCTGTAAAACATGGTCATAATCTAATCCACACACTAATCTTATTTGATAATTAGTGTCCCATTCTAATTATCAAGATCAGGGATTTTAGAGAAATCATAATGAAGATAATGGAGTTTTACAACTCAGGTCATCAACCTTCGTGATCCATATATCATGATAACTCAAGGAACAAAATAATAAAATCATCATTTATTATAAAAATAAACATTAAACTGATTGGCTGTCGAACATAATGCTAACAATCTCCCACTTGTTCTAGAGCCAATCGACCATTGGTCATAAACAAGTAGCCAACTTATCCAGTATCACACGTAAGTGTGATAACAATAATTCAATTCCAATTGCCCATGTATCTAATACCCATAGATGCAACATGCATCGTATGCTTGACTTGAGATAAAGGCTTCGTTAGCGGGTCAGCCGTGTTTGCCTCTGTGTTTACCCGAACAACTTTCACATCGCCCCGTTCGACAATCTCACGGATGAGATGATAACGTCTCAAAACATGCTTAGATTTCTGGTGCGATCTAGGCTCTCTAGCTTGTGCGATCGCTCCATTGTTGTCACAATAAAGTTCAATCGGACCAGAAACACTAGGCACTATGCCAAGTTCTGACACGAACTTTCGAATCCAACACCCTTCCTTCGCTGCTTCTGAAGCAGCTATATATTCTGCCTCGGTGGTTGAATCTGCTGTGGTTTCTTGCTTAGAACTTTTCCAGCTCACAGCACCTCCATTTAAGATGAATATGTATCCCGATTGAGATCGAGAATCATCAGGATCCGACTGAAAGCTAGCATCAGTGTAACCTCTTACAACAAGCTCAGTATCCCCGCCAAAGACTAGAAAATTATCCTTAGTTCTTCTTAAGTACTTAAGAATATTCTTGACAGCTCTCCAATGACCCATACCAGGATTCGCTTGATGTCGACTAGTTGCACTCAAAGCATAGGCGACATCAGGGCGCGTGCATATCATGGCGTACATAATAGAGCCAATTGCCGATGCATATGGGACTCTACTCATCGCATCTAGTTCATCAGGTGTCAACGGACACTGCTTCTTACTTAGATGTACACCATGTGACATCGGAAGAAACCCCTTCTTGGATTCATCCATGTTAAATCTCTTTAACACTTTGTCGATATATGCATCTTGGCTTAATCCAATAAGTCTATTCGATCTATCCCGATAGATTCGAATACCTAATACATAAGTAGCCTCGCCCAAGTCTTTCATCGAGAACACTTTCATCAATGATGACTTAACAAATCCCAGTAGAGATACATCATTCCCAATCAAAAGTATGTCATCCACATATAAGACCAGGAATATAATTGAGCTCCCACTAATCTTCTTGTATAAACAAGGTTCCTCTTCACATTTGACGAAATCAAACATTTTAATTTCTTTGTCAAATCGAATGTTCCAACTCCGGGATGCTTGCTTCAATCCATATATGGATCGTTGAAGCTTGCACACCTTTCCACTATCAATTGAATCGACAAAACCTTCGGGTTGTGTCATATACACATCCTCTTCTAAATCACCATTTAAAAATGCAGTTTTGACATCCATTTGCCATATCTCATAGTCATAGAATGCGGCGATAGCTAGAAGTATCCGTATTGATTTTAACATAGCCACGGGCGAAAAAGTCTCGTCATAATCAACTCCTTGAATTTGACGAAAACCCTTTGCTACTAACCGAGCCTTGTAAATAGTCAAGTTGCCATCCACATCGGTCTTTCTTTTAAAGACCCATTTGTTTTCAATGGGTCTAACCCCTTGAGGTGGTTCAACCAAGTTCCAAACCTGATTATCGTACATGGATTGCATTTCGGATTTCATGGCTTTGAGCCATTCTCCAGAGTCGGGCCTATTCATTGCTTCTTTATAGGTCAGAGGGTCTTCGGTATCTGATATCGTCACCTCACAAAATTCTATATACCTCTTTGGTGGTTGAGACACTCTCGTGGATCTCCTCAGAGTCTCCATTGGTGTAATCTCAGGTTCAGGAATATTATCCACAACTACTTGTGGTATTGGATCTTCTTGAACTTGAGTCGAGAACTCTTGAGAGGATGCTTGAACATCTTCCTCAACCACTTGAGGTGTTGGTTCAGTATTACTCCCACTATTCCCCACATCAAACGATTGGAACACATGATCACGGATGATCATGTCGCCTGGTGATGTTTCTTGAACCTCTTCAAGGTTAATATCACTTTGACTAGTTCTTGCGAGAAACTCTTTCTCCAAGAATACTCCATGTCGAGCAACAACAATCTTGTTTTCAGACGGGTAATAAAAATAATATCCTCTAGTCTCTTTCGGATAACCTATAAAGAAACATTTGTCTGATTTGGGTTCAAGTTTGTCTGATATCAATCTTTTAACAAAAGACTGGCAACCCCAAATTTTAAGAAAAGACATTGATGAAACCTTTCCAAACCATAACTGATATGGCGTCTTCTCTACAGACTTAGATGGAACCCTATTAAGTAAAAATGCGGCGGTTTCTAATGCGTAACTCCAAAGGTTTATCGGTAGACTTGTCCCGCTCATCATAGAACGAACCATATCCAACAAGGTTCTATTCCTCCTCTCAGATACACCATTCCATTGCGGTGTTCCTGGAGGTGTGAGTTGGGAAACTATTCCGCACTCCCTTAGATAAGCTTGAAATTCCAAACTCAAGTATTCACCTCCATGATCCGATCGTAAAGTTTTAACTTTCTTATCGAGTTGGTTCTCAACTTCACTTTTGAATTCTTTGAACTTTTCAAAGGTTTCAGATTTTTGCCTCATTAAATAGACATAGCCGTATCTACTTAAGTCGTCGGTAAAGGTTATGAAGTATCGAAAACCTCCTCTAGCAGAAGTACTCATGGGTCCACATACATCAGTATGTACAAGTTCCAATAAGTTACTTGCTCTTTCACCTTCCCTTTTGAACGGCGCTTTAGTCATTTTACCAATCAAACAAGATTCGCACCTGTCTATAGACTCCAAGTCAAGATTATCAAGAGCTCCAAGTTCTTGCAATTTCTTGATGCGACTCTCATTTATATGACCTAAGCGGTGATGCCATATGTGAGTCATACTCTCATGGGAAGACTTGAGTTTTTTGTTATTAACATTATAAATGGGCTTCTCCATGTCTAGCACGTATAAACCATCTTTCATATAAGATGATCCATAAAACACACCATCTCTGTAGATAGAACAACATTTGTTCTTTATGATAAATTCAAAACCATCAGTGTCCAAACACGAAACAGAGATAATGTTCCTAGAAATGGATGGGACAAAATAAACATTATTCAGTTTTATTTCAAGTCCACTTGGTAAATGCAACTCAACACATCCCACGAAGAGGCTCGCAACACTTGCTCCATTTCCAACGCGGAGTTGCACTTCACCCTTCCTTAGCATCCTCCTTTCTTTAAGTGCCTTCATATTTGAACAAATATGAGCACATGATCCAGTATCTAATACCCAATCATCAAAAGAAGTAGCTAAATTGATTTCAATAACAAATATACCTGACTGCTTGGTTGGAACATTTCCTGCCTTCTTGTCATCAAGGTACTTGGGACAGTTTCTCTTCCAATGTCCAATTCCATGACAATAGAAGCATTCGGCGCCCTCAGCAACTTTTGCGTTCTTCACCTTAGGTTGTGGCAAAATTGCCATTTTGCCCTTTCCCTTCGGAGCTTTACGCTTACCTTTATAATTCCCTTTCTTGGTCCTTTCCGACCCCGAGCTTACAACCAAAACCGATGAAGAACCCTTCTTCATGTCGGCATCAGCGGTTTTAAGCATTCCATGCAACTCCTCGAGACTCTTATCCATATCATTCATATGATAATTCATAATGAATCCCGAAAAACTCTTCGGAAGAGAATTTAGGACTATGTCCGTGGCCAACGATTGTTCCACAGGATGGTTAAGTCTTTCCAGTTCCCGCAATAAGCCAAACATTTTGAGCAAATGGATACTAACGGAACTCCCTTCCAACATCTTGCAAGATAAGAGATCCTGAATCACCTTGTATCGCTCAACTCTTGCTTTCTCTTGAAACATTTTCTTGAGCTTGTTCATGATGAAATATGAGTTTTGATACAGAAACTCTTTCTGTAACTCAGACTCCATCATTGAAAGCAAGAGAGTCTGCACCTCATGCCCATCATCAAGGTGTTTCCTGTATTTAGCGATATCATCTGATGTAATATCACCAGATATCATCCGATGTAATATCACCAGTCGGCTGCTCGGGTAAGGGAACATCAAGAACATATTCCTTATGCTCATATCTGAGAACAATTCCCATTTGACGAGACCAATCTAGGAAGTTAGTCCCATCCGAGCGCAGACGTTCCTTTTCCAACAAAGAACGAAAAAATGAATTTTGAGGCGTGTTCGCAGACGTAGACATTATCTACAATACAAGAAAAATTTAATTCATAAATAGTTTTATAAAATCATAGTTTTATAAAAACTCCCACTACAATTTTAATATTGTCCTATAAAAGTAGTAGGACCAAGATCCATATTTTCATTAAGTCTAAGCCAGCGTCGGCATGAAACTTACACTTAATTATTTTAGGTAAGCAACTCCTTGCTAATCACATCACATGTGACTCTTGGCTCGCTAAAATATCACCACATGTTAACGATCTATTCCTCAAGGTCTAAAACCGTTTTAGCCCCTTGATAGGCAAACCTCACTCTATTTTGCTCGGCATGTCGGACATACCCCACGACTACTACGGATTGAATACAACGCCCACTTGGGTGGAGCTCATCGCAAATAATCTGTAATTTGAGGCGGATAGAGTAGGGAAGGAATCAAACCTATTATTTTAGGACATTTAAAAGCAATTAATCATCAGACATCTCATGTCTCTTCTTACCGTACAGAAATAATTAATCTAACCCTTAGATCAATTTTGTTTTTAATTTTATAATTCAAATAATTAGATATAATAATTTCAAATCTAAAATTTGTTAATAAAAATATTCCCAACATTTAGATATAACAATTTTATATCTAAAATCAATTTCTCGTATAATAAAAATCTAAGATTTTGATATAACAACTTTATATCTAAAACCAATTTATTATACCATTAAAATTTCAGAAACTTCGGAAACGAAAATTAACAATCACGTTCTTCCATAGATTTTAGCATCTCACACGTCTAAAGGCACTCAGTATAGACCCTCGCTCTGATACCAATTGAAGGATCCGATCCTCGTCTGTTTAAGATTGATGACATCGAATTTCATAAATTCGGTGAACAACCTAAGGATCTACCTATTCAGAGTGGATTAAAACCGATGCTGTGTATAGGGATAAAAATTATACCTTTTCTTACCTACGGATTTGGTTGATAATTCTTCTCTCCGAATCGACGACGAACCCGATCTAGTTTTCAAAACGAAAACCTCCAAAGGTATCCACCAAGAACTCGAAAAGATGCCCGAGTGCTTTAGCTAGGAAGCACGCGAGATGAAACCGCTTCGTCTAGATCAAAATCTCCAGAACCAACCGTTGTTCCGAAGGATATTAATTTTGGTCTCCCAATCAAGGTAAGAAACAATTTTCTAAAATCGTTATCCAACCCTAATGCAAGAGACGATCACATATAGGAAAGTCTCAGGGTTGATTTTTATTTTACTATTATTTTAAATATAATTTATATCATATATAAATTATATTATAATAATAGATTACGACCAAAATATCTAGGATTAATTTATGTTATCTCATAACATAAACTGCTCGTCTATAATTAATTATAACTTTTATCATTAATTCAGACATATGATCACAACTATATGTGACACGGTAAAACATTCTTTCCGTACCTGTTCTTATGCGGTGTGACCCTGTGGGATCCCGTCACTTGGGTTATAGAATTAACCAATTTAATTCTAAAATCAAGTTTATGCCTAGCCAACATATATTGATCCCCAAACGACGCAGACAAAATACGCCGGGCAAATTGTGATCCTCAAACAACATAAACTGTTTGTGTCAATTCCTTGTCACATGATGTCCATATAATCACAAGATAAGAATGCGACATCCTCATCGAATTATATATTCTCGATTTCCTGAATATCGACCTCTTATGATTAACCATTAATCATTGTGCACATGTGATCTCTATTCATCGATGGCCCGTAGACATCATCACTCATCATTCGAGGGACAAAGGTTTCTTGATGCGAACACTCTCCACATATGCTCCATGTATAATGTAGCAAACACCTTTATTAATCCCAATCTAGAGATTTTTGATGGCACCAACAAAATACATTTTACATATTGAAGAGAACCATCTCAACCATAAAATTCTAGACACACGAAATACCAATAACACAATGTAATCTTAGTATTTCATATCGGGTCATTCCAGTCACCTAAACTCATTTAGATACTTGTGTGATTAGATTGATAACTCCTTATCACATGACCTGTAAAACATGGTCATAATCTAATCCACACACTAATCTTATTTGATAATTAGTGTCCCATTATAATTATCAAGATCAGGGATTTTAGAGAAATCATAATGAAGATAATGGAGTTTTACAACTTAGGTCATCAACCTTCGTGATCCATATATCATGATAACTCAAGGAACAAAATAATAAAATCATCATTTATTATAAAAATAAACATAAAACTGATTGGCTGTCGAACATAATGCTAACGTCTTCCCCCTTTGCAATCCCTTCATTAATTTTAACAACCATGACGAGACATTTCGATGCGGCTGCTCGTATCATGGGCATGATAGGTAGTTGTACCTGGTACTTCCTTTTGTACAGCCTGGCAGCGGCCGCGTGCGCGAGGAGCTGGTTGTGTCCAACCAGGTAAGGTTCGGTGCTGGAGTCCCCACCTGTGCAGTTCAGAGGAAGCCAGCTAGAGCACCGCCCGGGCGCGAGTAGTCCTATCCCGTAACCTCCCATGCTGTAGCTCCATGGCTCATTCAGGGTTATCCAGTGCTTAACCCGGTCTCCAAACTCCCTGAAGCAAACCTCCGCATAGTCCCGGAAATCGTCCCTGAATGCAGAGGACCAAAAAAAAAAAAAGAAAAAAAAGAAAAAGAACGACCCCATGAGCTATCATGGAGATGACCTGGGCCGGCCCCGAGATCGAGTTGTGCTTGTTGACTTACGCGACGAGGGGGCTTAGGAAGCCGCCATATTCGTCCTCCAAGGACTGAGGGAGGTCCCAGTGGAAGAGGGTCACAAATGGTTTAATATCTAACACGAGATTTGAACAAATGGTATGACTACGAGGTTATTAGGTATGAATTTTCTAGTTAATTAAATCTACCATGGGCTAGCAGCTCATTGATGAGATTGTTGTATATTAACTTTGATGATATCTTAAATTATTTTTAATTAATATTGTATATTATATACATTTGATAATTAAATAAATTAGGTGGTGATATTTCATTGAAAATAAAGGAAGGTGTAGGAGAGAGATATAATAATTAATGGGACCGGGGCGCATGCTCTGGTTGTTATTTGCAAGCCAAGGCAAAGTGAAATGATGAGTTTGTTTCTTTTTTATATATTTCGGCAGGAGGGAGGGGACAACGAGAAGTAAGAAGAGTTCCAACTGCTCTTCTTCGTCATCATCATCATCATCATCGTCTTAAAACTTGTTAGTCCATCTGTCTCTCCGTCCGTCCTGTCGGAGCGTTCCCCCCCTTCTCTCCTCCCAAACAAGAAAAATTCTTCATTCCCCCACCCCAAAAAGAAATGGCACCGCCATCAGCCACCTGCGACGGCATTCGCAATGACCTTGAGGTTAGTCGGAATAACATCCACGCCGCCATCGCCAAGTCCGTCGAGCTCCGCGCCCTCCACTCTGCCCTCCTGCATGGCGCCTACGCTGGTGACACCGCCGCCCATCTGCTGAGGATTGGTGGCGCTGCCTCTTCCTCTCCCTCTCCCCTCGTCGCCCGTTCCGTTTCCACCCACTTCTCCGCCCAGGGCTACCCCGTCTTCATGCCCGTAAGCTGTTCCTTATATCCTTCGGTGATACAGAGGAGTTGAACTTGTCGGGGTTGTGCTTGAATGCTGGGGGATATTGTTGCAGAGCTACGGAGACGAGCCATATGTCTCGGAGAGCCGAACTCCATCCGGAACTTGGGGCAGTTTCAGGTTCGGTTTGGGGAGCATGACCGAAAGAGCCCCTTCAGATTGTGGGAGGGAGAACTTGACTTCGTGGAGTGGCTACGAGTCCCATATTTGTCCAGTTGACGGTGATCAGAAATACATGAATGCTCCATCGGCCGCGAATAACGTATCGGTGGCATCGCCGGGGCTGGAGCTGTTCAAATCGGGCCGGATGAATAGTCCAGGGGATGTGAAATCAGTTTCATCTTGTAACAGGTGCAGGCCGGCGGTGATTATGTCAGTTCAGTCAAACACCATTGTGCCGTTGACGAACCCCCTCCCCTCAGCTCAGCCACGACCAACGAAGGGGCATCATGGCAGCGGTGTCTTCGTCTCTTGGTTGAGTCCTCGGATGAAGAAGAATCGCAAGTGCGAGAATTCTCTGAGACGGACAGCATCGGAAGAAGTGTCGCTGAGGTTCAAGGATTTGGGGATACTTCGTATAATCCTCTCGAAAAAGGAATTCTGAAAGAAATTGGGAATCTATTAGCTTTAGTAGAATTAGACCTTTCGTACACCGACATTCGCTTCCTGCCAGCGACAGTTAAGCGACTCATGAGCCTCAAGTCCCTCAACTTGTGTGGTTGCAGGATGCTTCAGGAGCTTCGAGGACTTCCTACCAGCCTAACGGTGTTGGATGCTTCACGTTGTCCACTCGATGAAGGAATTTCGGAAGAAATCGGGAACCTGTCAGCTTTAGAAAGATTGGACCTTTCGGGGAGCAAGATTCGCTTCCTGCCAGCAATAGTTAGTCAACTCACGAGCCTTAAATCCCTTAGATTGGATGGTTGTAAGATGCTTGAGGAGCTTCGAGGACTTCCAGCCAGCCTAATAGTGTTGAGTGCTTCGGATTGTCCTCTAGACAAAGGAATCCCTGATGAAATCGGGAGCCTGTCAGCTTTAGAAAGATAGGACCTTTCGGGGAGCAAGATTCGCTTCCTGCCAGTAACAGTTAGTCAACTCATGAGCCTTAAGTCCCTCAGGCTAAAGCATTGTGAGATGCTTGAGGAGCTTCGAGGACTTCCAACCAGCCTAACAGTGTTGGATGCTTCGGATTGTCCTCTCGACGTAGGAATTCTGGAACAAATCGGGAGACTATCAGCTTTAGAAGTATTGGACCTTTCGTGCACCAACATTCGCTTCCTGCCAGCAACAGTTAGCAGACTCACGAACCTCAAGTCCCTCGATTTGTGTTGTTGCAACATGCTTCAGGAGGTTCGAGGACTTCCTACTAGCCTAACATACTTTGCATTTTCATGGAAGACGGTGGGACTCTCTGAAGAAATACGTTGTACAAAAGAGTACGGAGCGAGAATTATTACATTTAGAGGAGCTTTCGAGTTGGGTTTCCTTTCCAGGCTCAAGACTCTCGGTTGGAGTTTTCTAGAAATGGCGTGTCTGCATACATATCTGAAGATAAAAGATTTTACATTGACAGGGACAGAGCTTGGTGGGCTCGATTCGTTACCCAGTCTTACGAAGTTGTTTATTAATGAATCCCATAGTCTCCTCCGGGTGTCAAACATAGGGAGATTGAGTGGGTTGAGGTCGCTTAAGTTCAAACGGTGTAGAGCGTTGGTGGAGATCCCAGGACTGGAACAATTGGTGATGTTGGAGGAGTTGAGCTTTCACTGGTGCAATTCCATTTGCGAATTAAGGATTTGCTGGGCTTGAGATTGAAGAAAGTTAGTATCTGGGATTGCTCCTCGTTGCTCCGCATGCCCCGTTTGATCGATGAGTGTGACCTATCAATTGATTGTTGTGACAAGTTGCGGGAATTTGAGGGCCGTTATAGTGAGTACGAAGGGGAGAGCAGCAAAATTCTATTGGAAGATGATTCCGAGGAATGAGGAGGTGGGCAACGAAGAATTGTTCTCAGAATCGATGGTATCAAGGGTGGATGGAGGAGGGGCAAAAAGCTGGTATGAAATCGTCTCTTCCCATATGTCATGTGTTTGGTCGGTCGTAAAGCGCTCTTCTTCTTGTTATAATTTTTGTTGCATGCATTTACAGATGATGCCTAACTTAAGGGTGCTGGAGTTCAGGTGTAGCGACATGACTATGTCCCCGACCTCTCTTGTTGCTTAAAATTGGAGACTATGTTTTTTTCTTGATTTCTTGAAGTTGAAAGAAATCCACCATTCGGTGGGTAAGTTGGAGAGTCTTACTTATATGAACATCTCCTGGTGTCCGGCTCCGAGGAGTCTGCCAGAGGAGCTCTGCTGGGCAAGAGCTTTACGGGAGCTAACTGTGACTCGCAGCGAGATTGAGGAAGTACCGGAATTAATTGGGAGGTTGAAATCCTTGAGGACACTTGACTTATGGTATAACAAAATCAGAAGTTTACCCACCTCGATATGTAATCTGAAGAACCTAATTAACGATCTTACGTGCTTGGAATTGTCCTCTCGAAGAAGGAATTCCGAAAGAAATCGGGAACCTGTTAGCTTTAGTAGAATTGGACCTTTCGTACACTAATATTCGCTTCCTGCCAGCAACATTTAGTCTACTCTCGAGCCTCAAGTCCCTCAACTTGCGTGGTTGCAGGATGCTTCAGGGGCTTCAAGGACTTCCAACCAGCCTAACGTTGTTGGATGCTTCGTCTTGTCCTCTCGACAAAGGAATTCCGGAAGAAATCGGGAGACTGTCAGATTTAGAAGAATTGGACCTTTCGTACAGCGAGATCCGCTTCCTGCCTGCGACAGTTAGGCGACTCACGAGCCTCAAGTCCCTCTAATTGAATTGTTGCAACATGCTTCAGGAGGTTCGAGGACTTCCTACCAGCCTAACGTACTTTGCATTTTCATGGAATACGGTGGGACTCTCTGAAGAAGTATGTTGTGCAAAAGAGTATGGAACGAGAAGTATTACATTTAGAGGAGTTTCCGAGTTGGGTTTCCTTTCCAGGCTCAAGACTCTCGGTTTGATTTTTCCAGACATGGCGTCTCCGCAGACATGTGTGGAGATAAGTAATTTTACATTGACGGAGATGGAGCTTGGTGGGCTCGATTCGTTACCCAGTCTTACAAAGTTGTCCATCAATAAGTTCCATAGTCTCGTCAGGATGTCCAACCTAGGGAGATTGTGGGGGCTGAAATCGCTTGAGTTCAGTTAGTGTAGAGCGGTTGGTGGAGATTCCAGGACTGGAACTCAGGATTGAGAGCTGTGACTCCATTTGCAGAATTCAGGATTTGTTGGGCTTGAGAAGATTGAAGGAGGTGGAAATCACTGGTTGTTCCTCATTGGTCCGCGTGCCCCGTGTGATGTACTAGCGTCGCCTATCAATTTGTCTCTGTGACAAGTTGGAGTATTTTAGGGGCAGTTACTGGGAATACGGGAGGAACTTTAAATGTAGGTGGTAAGGAATGGTAGGAGCGGTAGAGCATCGCTCTCAATCGTCATGTACAGACCCGAGGAAGCAAAGCCTGCAGGGGATGCGCCGTCGTTGGCAAACTCGGTCGCTGGACTCAGAGTAAGTTCCACCCCCGCTTCCGAGTTTGATGACACGGGAAATTAAATGTTTGTGCTTGTTTTGGGAGGGAAACAATAATTAGACGTAAAATTTGTCAGCAGATTCAATCTTATAAAAATATTATATGGTTACTCATGAGAATGCCAGCAGACAACCCACCACAGTCAATCAGTCTTTCCTCCATGGCAAATAATCACTGCCAGACCGCCTCTTTATCAAAAAAACAAAAAAGTCGAGCCTCAGTTGATTCAATCAAGAATTAAGTGGATAAGAGCCACCCCCGCGAGTCCGTTCCGTCTGCCGGGGGGGCGTGGTCTAGGCGAGGGCGCCGAGCTCCAACAAAAGCATGTGGTTGACTGCATCGGACGCTGGGCCAACAAACTGAATGGGACCTGCCATGGCAACGGGAAATGAAGAAAGAAGGCTGTTAGAGAAGGTGGACAAAAGGCCCGGTAAGCGGAGAAAGGTGGCGACGGTACCAGGGCTGATATAGCAGTTCTTGACAGCCCGTTCTTCCCGTAGTTGCGCGAATTTCTTGAATGGCGCACCTGGATGTAAGTTGGCACGATGAGTTCAGAAGACTCTTCTGCGATATTGATTTGGATAATAGAGAGGAGACAAGAGCATAAACTTCTTACCTTCGAGCTCCACCATAGCCTTCTTAATCACAGGCTTGTACTTACCTGAGACATTAGCCAATATTTTATGAGAAACTCAAATCGGTTATCCTTTCATGCATATGCTATGTACTCAACTCTTTCCACGATAACTCATCTAACAACGGAAAGATGAATTCAGCCAAGACTGAATGTTCCTATATGCCGGCCACCATTTGTCTGACTGATATATGAATTGAAAGTGGGCTGTTTAAGACTCAGACCCGAAGCAACTCAATCGCCTGATGCAATGTCGTAAACTTCATGTCCTTCACAACATACAGTCATCTGAGACCCTATATGGTAAGTAATTTCACAAAGCTGTCTTACCTACATCATATAAATTACTCGAAGAGTTGGAATTTGCATTCGTTTATGGCATGATAAATTATATTGAATTAAATATGCATTCTTTAAGGTATAAAAATAATTACAAATATTTGTCTTACAAAGTCCTCAATGCACACTCTGTGGAACAGATGCAAACAAACCTGCGTGAGGTAGGCAGGTGTTTACAAATTCTTCTTTATTCAATAAAATAATTAGACATGGTTTTCCCCACAACATCATCTCCTCCACCAAATCTGATTGATATATATCATCAAATCATTTGCCTTCCTCCTCATCGTCATCTCCTCATCGTCTCCCTCACGGTTTCAGAGCAGGAGTGCCCTGGTAATTAAGGCAGCAACCCTTCTAATTCGACAACGTCCTCTTGCGATACTCGAACTGTTCCACTTCTTCTCTTTCATGGAGTCGATGCCTGTACCAGATCAGAAATGGATTATAATGATCGCCGTTGTGGGGGCGATCACTGCTGGCTTGTGCATTGTTATGAAGCAACGCGCAGCGGGTAACTTCAAACAGCGAACCTGATTTCTTATCAATCTCGGCTTCCTTGAACCTCCTGAAGCATTTTGCAACCATACAAGTCGAGGACTTAAGGCTCGTGAGTTGCCTAACAGTCTCTGGCAGGAAGCGAATGTCTGTGTATGAAAGGTCCAATTCTACTAAAACCAATAGGTTCCCAATTTCTTCTGGAATTCCTTTGTCAAGAGGACAATTCGAAGCATCCAACACCGTTAGGCTGGTTGGAAGTCCTCGAACCTCCTGAAGCATCCTGCAATGATTCAATTTGAGGGACTTAAGGCTCGTGAGTCGGCTGACCGTTGCTGGCAGGAAGCGAATATTGCTCTTCGAAAGATCCAATTCTTCTAAAGCTGATAGTCTCCCGATTTTTTCCGGAATTCCTTCGTCGAGAGGGTTGTCAGCAACGTCCAACACTAGTAGGTTCGTCAGATCACATATCGAGGTGGATAATCTTCTGATATTGTTATTTGATAAGTCAAGTGTCCTCAAGGATTCCAACCTCCCAATTGATTCCGGTACTTCTTCAATCATGCAATAAAAAACAATTAGCTCCTGTAAAGCTCTTGCAGAACAGAGCTCTTTCGGTAAACTCCTCAGAGACCGACACTTGAAGATGTTCATATAAGTAAGACTCTCCAACTTACCCACCGAATGGTGGATTTCTTTCAACTTCAAGCAAGTCGAGAAAACTATAATCTCCAATTTTAAGCAACAAGAGAGGTCGGATGACGTAGTCATGTCACTACTCCTGAACTCCAGCACCCGCAAGTTAGGAATCATCTGTAAATGCATGTATCACAAATTATAATAAGAAGAAGAGCGCTTTACACATTTAACTACCAAACACATGACATATAGGAGGAGAGGATTTCATACCAGCTTTTTACCACCCTTCCATCCACCTTTGATGCCATTGATTCTGAGAACAACTAAGCTTCTCATCTTGAAAAAGTTGGAATTCAACTTTTTAATGCAATCCCACCAAGAAAGCCACAATAAACTCTCCCGGATATTTCCAAAATCTCCAGTAAGTTTCGTCTCATTTAGATGAAGAAACAACAAATTAGATAACCCACTCAAATTCTCATTAGAGAATTTGTGTGCTTCATCGTGTCTCTCCAACGTCATTGCTACGATTTTCTTCGAGACCTTATAAACGAAAAAAGTACACTAGCATTCATAATTATATTGTGCTCGATGAATAGTAATATTTCAATGTCAATGAAAAAATTCTCTTAATATAATAGAATTATGAACCATTCCTTCATCACAAAATGAAATCGACCAACTTAAATAACTCATTACCTGTTTTTGAAGCACTATCTTTAAGGCATCATCTGGATCCCAAAGTCTAGTACGCTTTTCGGGTCTTCCATCGCCTTCTGACCGAATGATTTCTCTTCCCATGTCTCGAAGCTGGTCGTGAATCCAGAATTCACCGTCTGAATCGATCTTTATCAATGATTTGTTGATGAGTACCTTCACTCCGCTTTTTGGATACAAGTAGCGAGCTTCCCAGAGATAATCCGCGTACTTCCGAGGCATCTTTTGCTGAAAACAGGCAATATCAAGGAAAATTTCTATCTCCCTCTAGTCTAACCCATCGTAACTTACCTTCAAGATATCAAAGACCTCTTCTAGTGGAACGTTCTTCAGCTTTTCGAGCTCATACTTCCACGACTCTTTGCTCTGACAACACAAGTGTCCCCCAATCACCTCCAAAGCCAAGGGAAGGTTACCTGTAGTCTCAACTGCCTGTTCCGATAAAAAAAGATAATCTTCTGGAGGCTCATTGGTGCCAAAGGCATGCCTACTGAAGAGCCGAAGGGCGTAGTTGTCAGCCATTTTCTCCATTTCATAAAAATGAAGTAATTCGGAACCAGGACAAACAAATCGATTGCAAACGCTTTTGTCTCTAGTCGTGATTATGACTCGACTGCCTGTTCCTAACGTGTCTTTCGGGTCCTTTCCGACCAATTTCTCTAGTTGAGATAACCGATCCACGTCATCGAGACCAGAAGCATCCTCTTGCCCAGAAACCTTGGTATCATCTCGCCGTACACATCGTCGAAATTACACGATCTCGCGTATTGGCCACCGAGAATGTCCCCCGATAACTTGTTCTGCAACTTCGCAATGCCTCCATGACCCATGGCCGACTCACGCACGTTTGAAATGAAACTAGACCCTTGGAACTGGGAAGATAATTTATTGAAGACGACGCTAGCAAGGGTCGTCTTCCCAATTCCTCCCATGCCATGTAGCACCACGAGTCTTACTCCCGAGGAGTCGCAGTCCAATAGATTTAACATGTCGAATACTCGATCATCGATACCTGTAAGATGATCAGACAAACTTTGATCCTTGATTCTCAGCTTCACAACAATATCTTGAACTATTAATCGAACGAATCTGCCTTCCCTGCACGACGACAATGAAAATAGAGTAATTACATGGAATTCAGTTGCCGTAGTCATCGCCACCCTCATTGTGGATTTCCGATACACTTAATTCCAAAAAAGTTCTGTATTTTAAAATATTTATTGCCAAAGAAAAAAAGAAATGATTCAAAAGATAAAGTGAGAAAAATAACAAGGCTCTGGTGGTTACCCTTGGATGGCTTTGGAGTCCCATCCGCTGATCCCGCCGACCGTCTTAAGTGCTTCCTCCCATTTCTTCACGACCTCCTGCCCGTGTCGACCCTGGTGTTTGTCGAGCGCTTCCCGATACAGCTCTGTTCGCAGCTTTACGTCAGCCGGATCTGCCCCGTAGAAAATTGGCAGTATGATCTTCTTGCCGACGTTCGAGCCTCCGTGGAGATCCACCATCATGTCGAGCTCCCTGAGGCACCACGCACTGGATGCGTAGTTCCTGGAGAAGACGACGACGTAAACCCTGGAGCCGCGGATTGCTCGCTCGAGCTCTCCCCCAATTACTTCGCTGCGACGGATCTCCTCGTTGTCCTTGAAAACACGAAGGCACTCCTAGAGGTGGTCGACGATGCCGTAACGAGCATCGTGTTAAAGATCAACAACTACTTTTAAAGGTTCTCGCAGGTACTAGAAAGTTCTAGAATAATCTGGTAAGTTTCTGGATAAATTTAGAATTCAAAGGTTCTCGAAGGTACGAGAAAGTTCTTGAATAATCTGGTAAGTTTCTGGATAAATTTAGAATACTCTAGAACATATTAGAAACTTGAGGAGGATCAATCCTAGCCGTACATGTGGAATAATCCTAGCCGTAGGTTGAGGAGGCCAACTAGTATAAATAGAGGTGAGGAGCCTCATTTGTAAAATCATCCAAGAATCAAACCTTCAAGAAGCAATAAGAGATATAGGTTAGAGAAATCCTCTAGTTCTCCTCATCTTCTCATATTCTTCTTTGTTTCTAAGCTCCTGGGGAGGGTAAAGCTAGTTTAGCCTTCGGCGACTAACTTAAGTCGAGAGTCCGAAGGTTGTGTGTTCGACATTTGGTATCAGAGCGAGATGCTTTCTACCATACTAGCTAGCATACTCCCAATTATTCTTATTGTAAGTTGCATATTTTGTAAGTTGTATATTATATACTTTATATAGATTATATTTTATGGATCCATAAAATAGAATCTATATAACATAAAAAAAAGGCTTTTTTTTAATAAAAAAATGTGTCTATAAAACCATTCATACAGCTTGATTCTTCACGTCAATCAATTAGTAGTAGTGCGTTCAGAGTCCACTTCGCCCCCATACTACGAGGGACAGAGAAAAAGTAAAGACTACCATTAAAGCAGCCCAAGCAAGACTTACTATATTCATGTAAATTATGTCTCCTGTCTCTATGACGGATATTCCACCAATATTGAGTAATAATAGTGGGATCGATGGCGCATAGTAAAAAAAAAGGGGGCTAACGCCGTTGAGGAAAGGCCCCAATAAATCCGCTTACAACAAGTTCTTATACGATACTCTTAATCGTAAGGGGGTACGCATAAAAAAATATGCAGCCACGCGTTTGGAAATATCCGGAGATTCCCCGGAATCGTAAGATAAGATGTAGAAAAGCTATTCGTTCTTTTCTTGTCTTTTATTTTATCTATTTGAATTAGGTTAGGTATTAGGTAAAAAATTCAGGAAAAGCCCTCAAAATAAATTTAGATTCAGGAGTCTCGATAACGATCTACTCGATACCTCTGTTTCGCGTTTCATCTAATCATTACTGTCTAATATTTATCGCCGGGATCAATCCGAGGATCACTTATTCATTCTTGATTTTGGTTTATTGAAAATAAATTCAATTCATTCTTTCTTTGTGCATTTTTTTCTAGGTGTAGTGCATCTTATCTAGCCAAAAAAGTCAATTTTCCATTAGGCTATCGAATGGAATTCACGCACCAACACCCCATTACGTCCCATTACGTAGTGGAATGGAATCAAGAAATCCTTATAGGCAATTTTTTGCATTCCACTACTCGAATCCTTGAACCCAATTCCTACAGTGATGAATATAAGCGCAATTAAAATTCCTGGGGAGTTATACATTTGTGTATTGATAAGACCATTCACTATTTCTTGGTCCTATTGACGACACTCGTGGAAGTGAGGATAGGGGTTTAAGGGATGCAGAGATTTTGAGTTCGAGTGATAGCTCTAGTTACAGTAATGCTGAGAGCATCATCGATATTTGGAGTCCAGGCTCCGAAGTCCAGCGGAGGTTTTGCCGAAGCCCAGCGGAGATTTTGCCAAAGTCCCACGGAGGTTTTGCGGACGTATAGTAGAGGTTCTGCCAAAATACTGCCGAAATTCTGCCAAGGAAGCTGCAATCCGGGATTACGTCGGGCACAGGTCGGGGACCAGGCTACGCTTCCATCGAGATCGGTATGGCGGAATTCAACACTGGCGGCATGCTGAAGAAATCAAACAACCAGAATTGTAGTACGTGGAAGACGTGTATGGAGTCATATCTTCAAGGCCAAGATTTCTGGGAGATCATTGGTGGAAGTGAGACGACCCCACTGAAGGAGGATGATGCCGTTTTGAGAAAATGGCGGATTAAGGCAGGGAAGGCCATGTTCGCCGTTAAGACCACTATTGAGGAGGAGATGCTAGAACATATAAGGTACGCCGTCACTCCAAAAGATGCCTGGGATATTTTAGCAACTAGATTCTCAAAGAAAAATGATATGAGGCTTCAGTTGCTAGAAAATAATATGCTGGCAGTTAGACAAGGAGACTTAGGAATTAATCAATTCTTTACAAAAGTAAAGTTTATCTGCCGGGAGATATCAGAGTTAGACCTAAGATCCAAGATTAGTGATGATAGGATGAGGAGGATAATCATTCATGGGTTGAAGCCGGAATATAGAGGATTTATTGCGGCTGTGCAAGGATGGCCCACGCCGCCATCACTAGAAGATTTAGAGAATTTGCTAGCTAATTAGGAGACGCTAGCAAAACAGTTGGCGGGAGTGACCTTGAAAAATGAAAAGGATGCCTTGTATAGCAATAAAGGGAGAAGTTATGCTAAAAATAAGAAATTTGAAGAGAGAAGACTCTCACAAGGCGGTAGAAGTGGGCGACGTGAGCAGCAACCAAATAGACCACAATACGAAAAGAGAGTAGGCAAACCAGCTAAGCGAAAGGATGCAGAATGCTTCAACTGTGGAAAGATGGGGCATTACGCTTGAGACTGCTGGTTCAAAAAGAAGAACGTAGAGAGAAATGCTGCCACATCAAGCAGTCAAGACGGAGACAAATCTGAAGAAGAGTGGAACCTTGAAGCATCTCTCGCTGTGATGGAAGAAAAGCAACTATTAGAAGACCAGGCACTTACAGTGGTCCACAATAACTCTGTGGACTATGCAGAGAAATGGATATTTGATTCAGGGTGCTCTAACCATATGACAGGTGACGAGAAGAAGCTGCAGGAGTTGTCAGAATATAAAGGCCAACGAGTCGTCGTCACCGCCAACAACTCTAGACTGCCCATTGCCCATGTCGGGAAGACTGTTATAGCCGTCGATGATAGTTCCAGCAAGGTACAACTACAAGGAGTCTACCACGTCCCTGGAATAAAGAAGAATCTTCTGTCAGTAGCCCAACTGACAGCTCCCGGCAATTTCGTGGTGCTTGGGCCTGATGACGTCAAGGTCTACCACGAGCTAAAATTTTCTGGAACGCCGTTCATGGAAGGACGGAAAGTAAACTCCATCTATGTTATGTCTGCAGAATCGGTATACATAGATAGAGTAAAGAAAAATGAAACTGCAGACCTCTGGCATGAGAGACTTGGGCACGTTGGCTACCACAAGTTGAAGGTAATGATGATACAGAAGAAGAGAGACCTTGGCAAACAGGAGTGTACCATAGGTCCTCCGAAGAGAATGTAGTGGAAGAAGAAACTGATGACGGGACGACACCACTGAGGAGGTCCTCAAGGCAACGAAGACCTCCAGCAAGATACATAGATGCAGCACTTGCAGAAGACGTTGTTCCTGAAGAGCCATCAACCTTTGAAGAAGCATCGAAGTGCAAGGTATGGCAAGAGGCGATGAATGAAGAAATTCGAGCATTCGAAGAAAACCAAACTTGGGATTTGGTGCCCAAACCTAACGAGGTTAGACCAATATCCTGCAAGTGGGTCTACAAGGTGAAGACTCGCCCTGATGGAAAAATAGAGAGATATAAGGCTCGTCTCGTCGCTCGAGGATTCTCTCAACAGTATGGCTTGGACTACGACGAGACCTTCAGTCCAGTTGCGAAGATAACAACTGTCAGAGTTCTACTCACCTTAGCAGCAAGTAAGTTCTGGAAACTCTGGCAGATGGACGTGAAGAATGCCTTTCTGCATAGAGAGCTGGATCGAGCAATCTACATGGAGCAACCCCAGGGCTTTACAGACAAGGACCATCCCAACTACGTTTGCAAATTAAGGAAAGCTTTATATGGATTGAAGCAGGCATCACGGGCATGGTACGGTAAGATTGCAGAGTTCTTACTCCAGAGTGGATATACCCTTGCAGTGGCCGACTCAAGCCTCTTCATTAAATTCAAAGAAGAGAAGATTGCAATAGTACTTGTGTACGTGGACGATCTCATCATCACAGGAGATGATAACATGGAGATCAAGCTGATCAAAGAGAATCTCACTGTGCGGTTCCACATGAAGGAGCTCAGAATAGAACCATTGGGGGTGTAAGGTTATTTCGGTAGACGAAATCTGGAGGATGATAGAACCATCCCAAGAAGTACCCAAACATACTGGTTTTAGTGTCAGGAAGGAAGAATTGAGCACATATGCTGCTCTAACTTTCAAATTTTCTGGATACTATGAGTATTCTCTGGATACCTTGGTAGACACTAGGTGTAGCATAAGTTGTGCTAGACTCAATGCGCTACTAGATGAGTGGTGGGAACCACTGCAAAAACCCATCCATATGGTTAACGTCGATGGAATGGCAACAATTGTTAGCCATCAGACCAGTAATGTGCCTGTCTTTATTGACGGACAGAAATTCGTCATTAAAGAGATCCTTGCACATCCTTTGTTAGAGGCAGATATCATCCTTGGTAATGCTTTTTCTTAAGGGACAAAAAAAAAACCTACCTTTTGTGCAGGATGAAAACGATGTTTCCATTGGGGGTGTGAAAATCAATATTCTCCAAGCGCCTAAATTAAGGTTAAAATTTGGGTTCTATCCGGTAAAACAGATAGAATATTGTGGTAATTCGCCATGTGAACGAGCTTTCAGAGTGCGAGATCAGCGTGGTGATAATATACGGTTGGTAGAACAAGAGCATGATTCATGGATACAAACCTTGTTTTCTCCAACGAATACCAGAAGTTCTAACTGGTATGACGACTTGTTTCACAAACAAGAAGTGTGCATGGCTGTAATGTTAACAGGGACAAAATGGGATAAGTTCCTTGTGAAACTTGCCGACAATTTTAGTGAAGATCCATTAAAATTGTGGAGTCGGAATGGCCTCAAGGCTATATTCGAATTGAAAGATCCCGGAATCATTATAAGAGCCAGAAATATCACGTATACGGCTGAAATGGTTAAGGAATTTGACAAACAAATTCCTAAGTTGCTTGAAAAAGCTTGATTAGGGACAATTACAGTCCACATTCTAGTCCTGCCATTATGGGAATTAATCATGCCGAGCAGGTGCGAGGAAAACCACGAATGGTTATAGACTATCGTTAGCTTAACAAAGCTACAAAAGATGATGGCTATAAGATTCCTACCGTAGGAGATATGATAGATATGATTAGTTTGAGCCAACCAAAATTCTGTTCCAAATTCGACTTGAAAAGTGGTTACTGGCAAGTCAAGATGGAAGAAGATTCGGTTCCTCTAACTGCTTTCAATACTCTGCAAGGTATGTTTGAATGGCTGGTGATGTCGTTTGGTCTGAAGAATGCTCCAGGCGTCTTTCAGCGCAAAATGGATAATGCTTTCAAGCAGGTCCGCAAATTTTGTGCGGTCTACATAGACGATGTGTTAGTCTACAGTCAGACTGAGGACGATCACATGAGGCTCCTTGATAAGGTGACTGATGTCTTTCGACAAGAAGGCATGATTCTATCTGAAAGAAAGATAGGAATCAGTTAATTTTCTAGGCATGGAAATCGAAAAAGGAAAAATTAAATTGCAAAGCCATATTACCGAGAAAATTGTTGAATTTCCTGACAAACTTGAGGATAGAAAGCAAGTCCAAAGGTTTTGCGGATTTGTTAACTATGCCCGGAAGTTTGTGAAAGATCTTTCCCGAGATTTAGGTAGGATTTCAAAGAAGACATCTTCAACGAATCCTTGGTCATGGGTAGATGAGGATACTCATGCTATTCAAAGGATTAAGATAAAGGTTAAGGATTTTCCTCAACTCTCTTTACCTTCTGATAAGGTTGAGTTAGTCCTGGAAATTGATGTTTCTAACGAGTTCTAGGGGGCTGTTCTTAAAATTAAAGGAAAAAAGCCGAAACCCATTTGTAAGTATTGGTCGGGTAGTTTTAAGGGGTACGAACTCCGATACCCGATACACGAAAAAGAGGTATTAGCCTTAAAAAATAGAATAAAGGCTTTTTACATCTTTTTGGCACCTAAGAAATTCTTAGTGCGCTCTGACTCGACCTAAGTAAAAAGGTTTATGAGTCTGAACCTCAAAGAGGCTAGGCAGACTAGACTTTTGAGGTTGCAGGAATGGTTTAGCTATTATAAATTCGACGTCGAATACATCTCAACAGACAAAAACATAACAGATGACTCTCTCTCTAGAGAACTTGCAAACCTTTCTTTCTCTAAAGATTTTGCAGATGGATCCAGCTGCGAAGAGGAAGATCTGCTAGGGATGCAAGCAGGAGGGACACTCCAAGAAGGTATGTCCTAATAAGAGAGATGGTGAGCATAGTGATGCTGGTTCTGTTTCAGGAACGAAAGTAGTGTTTGTCGGCAGTGTAAGCAACTTGGACATCGATCCTTCGAATGTTCAAAAAAGCTGAAAACTGCGAATTCCTAAATGGGGATGGCTAATCTCAAAGAGAAGGTAGATACCGACTCTTAGAGAGGAGCGAAGACAGATCTCCAGAAGGAGGTGGTTAATCCCAAGGAGAAGGCTTCGACTAACTCTAAGGGGGAAACGAAAGTTAATTCCCAAAAGGGAGTGGCTGAACCTAAGAAAAAGGTAATAACCAATTCTAAGGGGAAAGCGCAGAAAAGTTCCCAGGAAGGGAAGATAGATCATATGGAGAAGGATGATATCCACTCCAAAGGAGATATAAAGAAAATATGAAGAAAGACTCTCAAGAGAGGGAGGCTAATCCTAAGGAGGGAAGCTCCAAAGGAAAGGCGAAGATGGCAGATCTAAACGAAGAAGCTCAGGCTGATTCTCAAGGAAAAGCCAAGAAGAAGAGGATAGCAAAACAGCTGAAATCTTCTGGTCCTAAGAAGGATGGAAAGGTTGAAGAACCTTGGTGGTATCCATTAACCACAGAACAGTTTAATTACTGTCGTAATCACCCAGCCAAAGAGCAGAAAATTTCCATCTACCAGGCTGTCAAATCCTATAAAGCTCAATTATAGAGTCAAAAGGAGGAGAAAGAGCAGATGGAGAGTGAGTACGCTGAGGAGGAAGCAAAATTTAAAGCTTTCATTGGTGAGCCAATTGAAAGGCTGGAACCCGATGACACGGCAGAAATGGAGTACGACAAATATTTCAATTACGAAATACCAGTTGCACTCGAGGAAGGTCATCCTGGAATCGGGGAGAACCTTGAGGAAGCAATCCCTAAAAGAGATCCGGTTCAAGGATCTGGTGAGCAAGGTCACGATGACGCAGGTCATGAGGGTATGGAAGAACCCTGGTATTCTTTTGAAGATGGATCTCTATCTTGGGATGCCACTATTATTTGTGGAGGACTTATGGGTGGCATCAAACATGATGATAAACGCCGGATTAAATTTTTCGCATCCAAAGCAATTGAGTACATCTAAGATCTGGAGTCCAAGCTATTGTGTAAGGCTTCAGATGGAGAAGAGCTGTCCAAGACCATGAGGGATAGACTGCAAATTCTCACTACGACTATGTCCATAATACCGTATGAGGTCAAAGATTATGAGACCTCGAAAGTAGTAGTGGATATGAGAGAATCTTCACTTAAAGAGAACTTTGTATCTCGTTCGTACCTACACTAGTTATCGGAGAAGTGGCCGTCCCTGAGGATTAATTCAGGATTGGTGGAAGTAGCTTTGCCATATTTGTATGAAGGGTTCGTTGATATTCTGAAAATTGATCGCTCGGAGCCAGAACAGATAGAACCTTTGCCTCACTTGGTAAAGTTATACTCGGATGCCTTGGATACGGACCAAAGTATGCCACAGCATTGATCACTAGCACTATGATGGAGGAGGAAGATCATGTAATGTATGGGAAAGTAGTACTTCCCAATATGTAAGTTTGGGACATCCATCTAGTGAAAGTAGACATCTGATAGAACCTCAACGACAGAACCTTGATCACAGAGGTTTATGGCGCAAGTATTACAAAGACAAGACAATAAGAAAGGCCATAAAAGTTGAGTTCTTAAAGGATGTGTTGGAACATGTGTTCGCCCGCAAGGAGTTGTACTACGTGCTCAGTGACGGGATGACAACCGTTACTATTTTTCATTCCTACCTAAGTTATGCAGATGAAGAAGCAGGAGAATCAGGATGGCAAAGATTTTTTATCTTTTGGATAGTTTCTGAAGGAGAGAAAACTCCGAGTTATGCCTCCGGACAGATACTTTTGAAGTCTGGAGTAAAAGCAATGGCTACACAGATAAAACATTAGCACAACGACTTGAGCAAGATGAAGAGAGAGCCCGGCAAATTCACGAAAGTTATCAGCAGCAGAAGGGACTCTCTGGAGAAGAAGTTGGCGAGTCATCAAGTGCCAACAAAGAAGAAGGAATCTCCCAAGACAACGCAATAATGCTGATGGGAGACGACAATTGTATAAAGTTAGATTAGACATTTGTTCGGTCACTAGGACCACCAGCTAACTTTTACAATAGTTTAGACTCCTTTTACTTTTGAGCTGGAAAACAGTGCATGGACACCGGCTTCTTTTGTGCTTATATTTCACGACCCTCTACCTCTTTTGGGGGAGGCGATCTGAATAGAAAACTTTCTTTCACATATCTCTGAGTTGAGTTCTTTGACCGTTCTCCAAAAGAATACCTTAAGGAATCAAGAGTTGTTAGAATTAATCAGAATTGGTTAAGTCTAACAGAAGGTTAGATCTGTGAATCTAAACCTTGAAGGATAAGTCATTGTGACAAAACTTTGATTTGGATGAAGAGTGTCTATATAAGACCCTCATGGTAAGGGCAATCGGAAAGACACAGAAAAGCCTCTCCATCTCACAGAATTCTCAAATCCGAGAAGTGAGCTACTCTTGAGTCTCTGAAGTTGCAGAAGCTTAGTGAACCCCTAAGAGCTACCCAATTGATTAAGGTATGATAAACATCTTTTTGAGTTGTTTATGGTGTTCCTTCAAATCAAAAAGGATTTGAAGGAGGTGCAAGAGCACGAATCATTCTTATGACTGATTGTCCAAACCCAGAGTTACTCCATTTGGATCACGGGGTTGGCAATGATTCTACTACTAGGCTTCTAAACACAATAGTAGATCGTTTGGCAAGCTTATCAACTCAAATAACGCAGTTGTCAAGGCTTGTAGATAGTTATTCTAAGAAATTAGAAGAATTGACTCTGGCTCAGAGTGAATTCGAGGAATTCTTCCTTGAAGATAAATCCAATCTTGGATTTTACGTCAAGTTCAAAATATTCGAACGAATATTTGAGGTTGGCGGAATGCCGACGACAAAGACAATTAAGAAAACCTTCTTAAGTTCGTATCCTGGTTGTCATTATTGGTATCAGAGCCACTTAAGAAAAGTTTTTCTTATTGTCAGTGAGGGTTTAATTATAAACGGTTAGTATTAAGGATAAATTTGAAACTAGTAAAACTACGGGCTGAGAGAAGATACTTTTAAAACAATTAGATATATTGAATAAAACAAGTAAAGTTGAGGGAATATTTGACAATTAAGCCTTATTTTTTTGCTGTTCATATTCAATAATGAAAATAGAAGCAGAAAAAAGCCTACACAAATTTAACGGCTTTTAAAATAAATTCATTAAAAATATTCATCAAAATGTGAATGTAATACAAAATATATAACCTCGTGATGATTCTAATATTTTATTTATTAAAGAAGTAAAAGGAGAAAAGTTAGAGAATTATTTGATAAATATCGATTTGTACAATCTTATTATTGTATAGCACCCAAATCTCCTAAAAACTCAAACTGCGTGACTTTATTTTCAACACTTATGGCATAATTTGGAAACAAAATGAGGGGGAATGTCAATGTGAAGCAATTCTATTCGAGTTTTGTTGTGAAATAGTATAATTATATTTAATTTTTTTTACCTAATTACTGAATCATTGTTTGAAATACTATTTCATTTAAAAAATATAAGAATTATACACTGCTGGAGCTGTTTTCCTGTTCGTTGTTTCTCGAGGATGGCATGAGAGTTACCCTAGGATTAGGGTTAGGGTTTGATTAGGGTTAGAATTTTGTTAGGGTTTGTTTTAGCCCTATGGTTATGTTACTCCTACATGGGTAGGATGATGGTCGCTACCCCTGTGTGGGTCCGAGCTTCGTACCCCTGCGTGGGTCGGGTCTAGGGTTTAGGACGGGAAACCTAAACTCTAAACCCTAGCTAGGGTTGGAGCCTTGTAACCATTGCCATGTGGCCTTTTTTTCTTTATAAACATTTACCTTAACAAAAAAAATTCTAAATCCTAAACGTTAAAACTAAAAATAGTGTTTCAAACACGTGCTCACGCGTGGCGATGTCTAGCTTCTAATTAATCAATAATTACAGAAATTGATTTTGCTTTTTCAAAGTTTGACATTTATATTTTTGGAATTCACATTCAATAATGAAAATAGAAGAAGAGAAAAGCTTACACAACCTCGTGATGATTCTAATATTTTATTTATTAAAAAAGAAAAAGGAGAAAAGTTGGAAAATTATCATCGTGCTGATAAATATCGATTTGGACAATCTTATTGTTGTAAAGCATCCAACTATCGTGACTTTATTTTCAACACTTATGCCATGATTTGGAAATAAAATGGGGATCGGGAATGTCAATGTCAAGCAATTCTATTCGAGTTTTGTTTCTTAACTTGTGAAATAAAATAATTATTTTTAAATTTTTTCACCTAATGTTACTAAATCGGTCTTTGAAATACGATTTCATTTAAAAAAAATAAGAAGCTCGGTGTATTTCATAAAAAGAAAGTAGGATTGATATTAGTCAAAGGAATTAATAACAAACCTCCAGTTCCATTCCGTGATTTTTTTCCCCTCCATTGAATTTTCTTAAAAGGCAACTCATCTCTGCTCCACTCGAAACAAAAGGTGACGAGGGCTTGTCAAAGAAAGAAAGAAGAATAGCTTTGTGAGGTCATGTTTGCTCCTTGCAGCTGGTTAGTTGTCTCTTTGGTCCTTCAGGTGCTCCATGGCCACGGGGGCAGCGCTGCAGACAACATCACGGCCTCGACGCCTCTACTTCCTAACCAGACCCTCGTGTCTTCTCCTGGTCAGATCTTCGAGCTCGGATTCTTCACGCCAAATCGATCCCAGAACCTGTACGTTGGAATCTGGTTCAAGAAACCGGCGCCTTCTTCCAGGGTTGTCTGGGTGGCAAATAGGGAGAAACCGATTTCAACTTCCGACCGATCGTCGGCGAGTCTCAGGATCGGTGATGATGGAAACCTGAATCTCGTCGACGGCCGGGGGAACACGGTCTGGTCCACAAATGTTTCGGCCACGAGTCAGAGTTTTGCGTCGATTTCAGATGGCGGGAACTTCGCTTTACAGGACGGGAGTTCGAATGAGCTGTGGGGAAGCTTCGAGGATCCATGCGATACCTTTCTGCCAGGGATGAAATTCGGAATTATCAGCCGAACTGGGGTAAAACATTACTTGACGTCGTAGAAGAGTGAAATTGACCCTTCTCAGGGGGCATTTGTTGCAGGTATGACCCCAGAGACTCCACCACAGTTGGTCACTTGGGATGGCTATAAACGGTACTGGCGAAGTGGGCAATGGGATAAGGCGACCTACATTGGAATGCCTGGCACGGATGATAACTACCTGAACGGCGTCACTGTCACGCAAGACATTAATCAGGGAACGGTATACTCAACCTATCAGCCATATGATAGCTCCCAACACCCGTCCACGTACATATCTCCAACTGGAGAATTGACGTTCAGCTTTTGGGACAAGGAGCTGACGACTTGGACAATATTCATTGAATTTCCGAGGAATAGGTGCGACGTTTATGGAATTTGCGGGCCTTTCGGCGTCTGTAACATGACGAAATCCCCTGTATGCAGTTGCATGGAAGGGTTTGTTCCAAGTACATTTGATGAATGGAACCGTGGCAACTGGTCTAAAGGGTGCATCCGGCTAACAGAACTCAACTGCCGGAAACCAGTGAATGTATCAAAATCCGGAAAAGTCGAAACAGATGCTTTCCTCCGTTTGAGCAACATGAAGCTTCCCGATTCGGCCCACTTCCTGGTGGGAATACAGGATGCAGGTGTATGTCATGATCAGTGCGTCAGGAATTGCTCATGTCTTGCTTACTCTTATGTGAACTCGATCGGTTGTATGACATGGAGTGGAGAGTTGCTGGATGTACAGGATGTTGGGTTGAACTACGGAAAAGATCTCTATGTTCGCCTCACATCCATAGGTTTTCTAAATGTGACATCTGATGCAGGGGGATCTAAGCAACAGAAAATGTTAGTCATAAGCCTGACAAGCGTTTTTGCCGCCATCGTATTCGGAGCTATGATGTTGCTGTGGTGGAAGACGAGACTGAAACAAAGAGGTACTATCGCGTTCAGTGAGAAAGGACTAAATTGTAAGCATGACAGGAGAAGATATCTCCAAGATAACCACAACCTACTATGCCTTATATCGTCATGCCGTCTATACAGGAAGACCGAGAAAGAATACCACACCTCTGGATTCACTTACCAGATCAGATGGGCTGAAACCAGAAGACACGGCCGAGTTGCCTGCCTACAGTTTCATTAGTCTTGCCCTGGCTACAAACAACTTTGATGTCACCAACAAGCTCGGCCAAGGAGGTTTTGGCTCCGTTTATAAGGTAGCCACTGAGTTGTTCCCGTTATTTTTCCTGTGTACCGAACGTGATTTGATCAACTAATGGTTTCTGGCCTTCCCTTGAAATAGGGGAAGCTGAGTGACGGTAGAGAGGTGGCGGTTAAAAGACTTGCCAGTAGCTCAAGCCAAGGCATTGAGGAATTCAAGAATGAGGTCATCCTCATATCAAAGCTCCGGCATCGGAACCTTGTCAGACTTGTTGGGTTGTGCAGCGAGAGGGAGGAGAAGATCCTCCTGTACGAATACTTGCCGAACAAGAGCTTAGACATGTTCCTTTTCGGTATGTATAAATCTATATATCTCTCTCCCCATAACACAAATTAAGTTAGCAAGCTAACGACTGCTCGCTGCCATTAGATAAGGAAAGGAAGGCCAATCTCGATTGGAACAAACGTTTTAGCATAATCTTAGGAGTTGCTAGGGGGCTTCTCTATCTCCACAAGGACTCAAGCCTGAGGATCATCCATCGTGACCTGAAGGTCAGCAACATTCTCTTGGATGACAACATGAATCCCAAGATATCGGATTTCGGCCTGGCAAGAATGTTTGAAGGGACGCAAGATTTGGTAGCGACGCGTAGAGTCGTCGGCACTCTGTAATGACCTAACCGCGAAACCATCATCATGTGCAATTTATTGAACCGTGAAAAATTGATTACATAATTTCATGTTCTGATGGCAGGGGATATATGTCGCCAGAGTATGCCATAGGCGGGGTGTTTTCGGAGAGATCTGACGTCTACAGTTTCGGGGTACTCCTCTTAGAGATTGTTAGTGGAAAGAAGAACGCGAGCATATGCTTGGTTGAAGATCACGTCAACCTCCCGTCATACGTAAGTGTCAACTTCTACACCCAGATTGTAGTTTGAGTGACATTTAACATGGGCAACCATGGATGCTACAGGCTTGGATGCTGTGGTCTGAAGGCAGAGGGATGGACCTCATCGATGATGAACTCTGTGAATTTTCTGCAGTTGAAACGATGAGATGCATTCAAGTCGGCCTGCTTTGCGTTCAAGACGAGGCAATTGATAGGCCCAACATTACGGCTGTGGTCCTGATGTTGAGCGGAGAATCCGAGCTTCCACAGCCTAAACGACCTGCTTTCATGTTTCGAAGCATCAATGTGCAAGCAACAAACCGAAGCAGCATCATCCAGTCGACCAACCCTATGACCAACAGTACTCTGGAGGAAGGAAGGTGATCCCGAGCCAGAGTCAAATTCCGCCGCATTCACCAGCAGTGTGATTACAACATCAGCTTCTAGGAATACATTTTTTGCTTTTTATGACAAGCTTGGAGGAATACATAACCACACATTCTGTAGAACAAAGCTGCGACACAGTTAATCGTATTTTTCAGAAATTGAAGTATGATCGTGTAGTGCTCTCCCCTGTTTGAGATGGAGATCTAAAGTTACATCTTGTCCATGTTGATCCGCACTGAACGGTGGGGAGATAGCAGCCGGTGAGAAACGCCACCGCTCCGGCGACATGTTTCAACCCCAGTTTCCATTTCAAGCTCTCATCGACCCTTGGAGGACTTCCAATCACACACAAGTAGGAGCTTATAATGAGGATCAAGACATTATGGAATGGATTTTCAAGGTTAATGTCTAACCTATCAAAAATACAAAATTTACTAACGAATCGCATGAATTGAGATGTCTCTCTCTATTTGGAGTTTTTAATATTAAATTTTCGTCGTGATTATTCACGTAAAACTCCTCCTACTTATTCAAAGGAAGTTTCTTAGTAATGGAGGTCGACGCTGGTCTTGTTGGAAATTTTGAAATCTCTCTCTCTCTAATTTCATACTAAAAATTTATAAGAGTTTTCACGATCCTAAACAACTCGGGTTCTTAAAATTTCTAGGAGATATAAATTATTTTCTAAATCAAATACAATCTTGTTTTTAACACACCCTCTCAAGATTGACATTTCTTGGTTACTCCAAGCACGGTGCTCATCTTGCCGAACAAATCAATACTAAATGGGTTTCGTAAAAATATTCGCAACTTGATAGGTGGTTTTCGCATATTCAAACTCGATCTCCTTCTTCATAATACACTTCCTCGTGAAGCGATAACGCATGTCGATAAGAGGTTACTGTCATAAGCGGACGAAGTTAGGACAACTACATACAATAATTGTGGGCATGTAATGGTAAGTGGTAGTAGACTTTAGATGATGGGGAGTTGTGGTATGGCTCACTCTAGAAGAAGAGTTTAAAAAAATCTCGATTTCTTTAGTTTTACTGAGAAAGTTCGTTTGGTCCCTTTCTTCTACGACCAAGTTAGATGTGGGATAAGCGAATGTCGTGCCATATTTGTTCATGAGCGGATAGGCACGGCATAATACGTTTGATGTATAAGACACGACACGGCATGTCACGATTAAAGTTACGAGTTAAAAATATACGGACATGATTCGTCATCGCAAGCGACCCACAAGTAAACACGATCCTGTTAACCAAACACGTTGTACAACCGATAAACACGAAATTGACCGATCCATGCATGAAATACGGGCCATGCCATGCCACGTGATGTCCGATAAGGCGGGGCCTACATGGAGCAACGAACCGAAGCCCGGCCATCACGATTACTGGGCCTACGACCCGGTAATTCTCGGGCCGCTTCCTTGGATCACTGTGGGATGCATTTCATTAATAACATGTTTGGTTTTCGGAATGGAATTTCGGATGAAAAGAAATGAGAAGAGAGAAAAAAAATATAGTAATTAGAAAGAGATTTGTTTAAAAAATGATGTGTTTAATGAAGAAGAGGAGAAGAGGAAGAGAATATAATGTGCATTCCCTATCATGAGTAAGGCAATATCCATTCATTCTATTTCTCTTTAAAATATATGAAATGGAATGGAATAAAAAAGAAAAGAAATGAAATAAAAAGAAAAACAAAATAAAAATAAATAAAATTATTAGTCAATTCCATTCGGTCGCCACATTCTTAAACCAAACGCACCATAAAAGTAAACAAGAGACCGACGTGGTTCATTAGTGGAGACTTGACGTTGTGCTTGCGTTTGACTAGACTACTACGAAACATTGACAGACAGGGTTGATGTTTCTTTTTTACTAGTAGAGCCGCCCACGTTTAGGACTAAATAAATTTCAAAAATTCGGGATCGATACTTGATAATCTAGAATCGGGATAGGGAATGAGGATTAAATTCGGTAGCCAAAAATAAAATTCGATTTATACCGAATACAAAATTCATTTTGAAGCCTCGATAAAATGAATATAAAGCTCGACTTTTAAGGCCTTATTTCATAAATTTTCAAACTTAATATTCTAACGGAACATTAATTTGGAACTAAATCCTACGTTTAACCAAGAATGTCAACGTCAAGCAGTTTCATTCCATTGCTGGGTAGAATTTTCTAAGAAGGCAACTCATCAAAAGTCACAGTGGACTTGTCAAAGAAAGAAAGAAAGAAGAATAGCTTCGTGAGGTCATGTTTGCTCCTTGTAGCTGGTTAGTTGTCTCTTTGGTCCTTCAGGTGCTCCATGGCCGCGGATGCAGCGCTGCAGACAACATCACGGCCTCGAGGCCTCTACTTCCTAACCATACCCTCGTGTCTTCTCCAGGTCAGATCTTCGAGCTCGGATTCTTCACGCCCAATGGATCCCGGAACCTGTACGTTGGAATCTGGTTCAAGACACCGGGTCCTTCCAGGGTTGTCTGGGTGGCAAATAGGGAGAAACCGATTTCAACTTCCGACAGATTGTCTGCGAGTCTCAGGATCGGTGCCGACGGAAACCTGAATCTCGTCGACGGTCGGGGGAACACGGTCTGGTCCACGAATGTTTCGGCCACGAATCAGAGTTTTGCATCGATTTCGGATGGCGGGAACTTCGCTTTACAGGATGGGAGTTCGAATGAGCTGTGGGGAAGCTTCGAGGATCCATGCGATACCCTTCTGCCGGGGATGAAATTTGGAATTATCACCCGAACTGGGGTAAAACATTTCTTGACGTCGTGGAAGACTGAAAATGACCCTTCTCGGGGGGGCATTTGTTGCAGGTATAACCCCAGAGACTCCGACACAGGTGGTCACTTGGGATGGCTCTAAACTGTACTGGCGAAGTGGGCAATGGGATAAGCCGACCTTCATTGGAATGCCTGGCACGGACCAGACCTACCTGAATGGCGTCGCAGTCACGCAAGACATTAATCAGGGAACAGTATACTCAACTTATCAGCCATATGACAGCTCCCTACACCCGTTCATGTACATATCCCCAACTGGAGAATTGACAAGCACCTTTTGGGTCAAGGAGGCGACGACGTGGACAATGTTCTTGGAAGCACCGAGGAATAGGTGCGATGTTTATGGGATTTGTGGGCCTTTCGGTGTCTGTAACATGATGAAATCCCCCGTATGCAGTTGCATGGAAGGGTTTGTTCCAAGTTCATTTGATGAATGGAACCATGGCAACTGGTCTAAAGGGTGCATCCGGGTAACTGAACTCAACTGTCAGAAACCAGTGAATGTATCAGAATCCGGAAAAGTCGGAACAGATGCTTTCCTGCTTTTGAGCAACATGAAGCTTCCCGATTCGGCCTACTTGCTGGTGGGAATACAGGATGCAGGTGTATGTCAGGATCAGTGCGTCCGTAATTGCTCATGTCTGGCTTACTCTTACGTGAACTCAATCGGTTGTATGACATGGAGCGGAGAGTTGCTGGATGTACAGGATTTTGGGTTGAACTACGGAAAAGATCTCTATGTTCGCCTCACATCCATAGGTTTGATGCGACCCTATATCTCCTGTTATTGGTCTGATATCGTCAGTCTCTAAATGTGATATCTGATGCAGGGGGATCTAAGCAACCGAAAATGTTAGTCATTAGGCTGACAAGCATCTTTGCTGCCATCCTATTCGGAGCTATGTTGTTGCTATGGTGGAAGACGAGACTGAAACAAAGAGGTATTATCGAGTTCATTGAAGAAGGTCTAATTTGTAAGCATGACAGGAAAAGATATCTCCAAGATGACCACAACCTACTATGCCTTATATTGTCATGCCGTTAATACAGGAAGACCGAGAAAGAATTCTACACAGCTGGATTCAGTTACCAGATCAGATGGGCTGAAACCAGAAGACACGGCCGAGTTGCCTGCCTACAGTTTCATTAGCATTTCCCTGGCTACAAACAACTTTGATGTCACCAACAAGCTCGGCCAAGGAGGTTTTGGCTCCGTTTATAAGGTAGCCACTGATTTGTTCCCGTGCTCGTTATTTTTCCGGTGTATCGAATGTGATTTGATCAACTAATGGTTTCTGGCCTTCCCTTGAAATAGGGGAAGCTGAGTGACGGTAGTGAGGTGGCGGTTAAAAGACTTGCCAGTAGCTCGAGCCAAGGCATTGAGGAATTCAAGAATGAGGTCATCCTCATATCAAAGCTCCGGCATCGGAACCTTGTCAGACTTGTTGGGTTGTGCAACGAGAGGGAGGAGAAGATCCTCTTGTACGAATACCTGCCGAACAAGAGCTTAGACATGTTCCTTTTCGGTACGTATAAATCTATATATCTCTCCCCGTAATACAAATTAAGTTAGCAAGCTAAAGACCGCTTGCTGCCATTAGATAAGGAGAGGAAGGCCAAGCTCGATTGGAGCAAACGTTGTAGCATAATCGTGGGAGTTGCTAGGGGGCTTCTCTATCTCCACAAGGACTCAAGCCTGAGGATCATCCATCGTGACCTGAAGGTCAGCAACATTCTCTTGGATGACAACATGAATCCCAAGATATCAGATTTCGGCCTGGCGAGGATGTTCGAAGGGACACAAGATTTGGTAGCGACGCGTAGAGTCGTCGGAACTCTGTAATGACCTAACAGCGAAACCATCATCATGTGCAATTTATTTGAACCGTGAAAAATTGAGTACATAATTGCTTATTCTGATGGCAGGGGATATATGTCGCCAGAGTACGCCATAGGCGGGGTGTTTTCGGAGAGATCTGATGTGTACAGTTTCGGGGTACTCCTTCTAGAGATCGTTAGTGGAAAGAAGAACACGAGCATATGCTTGGTTGAAGATCACGTCAACCTCCCGTCATACGTAAGTGTCAACTTCTACACCCAGATTGTAGTTTGACTGATATTTAACAAAAGCCACCATGGGATGCTGCAGGCTTGGATGCTGTGGTCTGAAGGCAGAGGGATGGATCTCATCGATGATGAACTCTGTGAATATTCTGCTGTTGAAAGGATGAGATGCATTCAAGTTGGCCTGCTTTGCGTTCAAGACGAGGCAATTGATAGGCCCAACATGACGGCCGTGGTCCTGATGTTGAGCGGAGAATCCGAACTTCGACAGCCTAAACGACCTGCTTTCATGTTTCGAAGAATCAAAGTGGAAGCAACAAACCAAAGCAACATCATCCAGTCGACCAACCCTATGACCAACAGTACTCTGGAGGAAGGAAGGTGATCCCGAGCCACAGTCTAATCCCGCCGTGTTCACCAGCAGTGTGATTGCAACATCAGCTTCTAGGAATTCTTTTTTTGCTTTTTATGACAAGCTTGGAGGAATACTTAACCTCACATATGGTAGAACAAAGCAGCGATACAGTTAATCGTATTTTTCCGGAATTTAAGCATGATCGTGTAGTGCTCTCCCCTGTTTGAGATGGCGATCTAGAGTTGTCCTTGCTGATACGCACTGAATGGGAAATAGCGGCCGGTGATGATCCCAGCTTCAAACGCGGTGAGAAAAACGCCACAGGTCCCGGCAACATGTTTCAAACCCTAGTTTCCATTTCAAGCTCTCATCGACCCCGTTAACCTTGGTTTTGATGAAGAGTTTGAGAAGGAAGTTATAGCATTGTGCTACTGTAAGACTTCGTTTGTCTTTGATGATGAGCTTGAGGAATATGATGCTTCGTCACAGTAAGGTATCGCTGTCTGTATTTGTTCTTATGTAAAAGTGGAAATAAATATTTTTTCAGAATAATTTATTGAAATTAATTCATATTTTGAATTATCCAGATTAATTTAATTATTTAATGTCCTAAATATTCTAATTCAATTTAGAATATATTTTACCATAATTATGGTTATAAAGCCTCTAATTATGGAAGTTAATTAAAATCTTTTTGATTAATTTCATTCATAAGAAGAAGCTTATTTTTCGTGATCTAGCTGATGTTGCTGAGCCACAACTAGCAGTAGGTGTATGTTGCTGCTTGACAGTAAGCAGTTAGTTACGTTTACACGTTAAAAATATGGAAATAAATATTTCATATTTACGTTTTACTTTGATTTATCTCAGATTATATTGTCTGAGTGTCTAAATTCACTGAATGTGAATTAACAATCTCATTTTATACATTTAGGCAACCCAATATCGTGAGATTAGCTTTCCAAGTTTATGTTTGGAAATAAAATATTTATTGTGATTTTCTACAGCAAAACTACGCTATACAAAGTAATATCAAATCAAATTGTTTTGATTATAATTTTATTTTATTTTATTTTATAAATCAATCTGATAAGATTATTATCTTATAAGAGTTGGAAACAATTAATTTATTTTCGGATAAAATAATTTATTTGAGGGAAGTTACCGTTGGGGACTTACCTTCTATGGTACAGCGACCAGACCATTGCTCAGAATTTGTCCCAACTTTTGGAAACAAATCACGAAGATTGTCCTGACGAATCGGGACATCTTTCACGACCTTTTCTTCATTAAATTCAGACTAACTTTAGGTGTCGGATTTGCGTCTCTTGTAACACATTATTATTGTGTGCGTTTCTTGTCTATCCGCCATGAAATGTGGTCGTTCGAAATATGTTCCATCTTCTTTCCTCTGAAATGAACAAGAACGAAGCTCCAACTCGTGGGTCCGGCGTAACGCTGACGAGTCCTATTCGCGTGTCCTATGCCCATTTTTACGAGTTTAGTTACTTCCTATTGACTCTCCTGATCACCTAAATTACATTAATATTACAACGTTGTTAATTTTCCATTAATGTTACACAAATTTGAGCTCCGAAATTTCTCCTTTTCAACAACCTTTGTGTAATACCCCCAAATAAAATTCGGAAAAAAGGAAAATAGAAATTCTTCAATCAATAGAGATTTCAGGGGATATTACATTGTCTCTTTTGCACAATTTCTCCAAATTACCTTTCCAGAAAAAAGGAAGATATCATCCCAAAAAAGCTATCAGACGATCCCAGTAATTAGACGTTTTATTTCCTCCCAAAGCCAAAGTCTCCAAAAATAAACAATCAATCACAATCCCCACACGTAAATAAAAAAATCAGAGATTCTCCATATCCCCTTTCAGACAATTATCAGACACAATTAGACAATCACACACGTAAAAAAAATCAGAGATTCCACATCAGAGGATCTCTGAAATCCTAAAAGCCAAAGCCTCCCCATCCCCTATTAGATAATCAGAAAAAATCAGAGATCCACCCATAGACGTCCCTCCTCTCAGACGTTCCACCCCTAAAAAAAAATCATAGGCCAACCCCCTTCAGAGAATTCTCCGGCAGATTCCACCACCCCTCTCAGGCCAACTCCTCCTCTATACACATCAACGCCGGAGGCCAACTCCTCTCGAAGTACACACAGAAACTGGAGCCAAGGACCCTCTCTCCAGTGCTGACGAGCCAAAGCCTCCCTATCAGTCGACCAGCCGACACCCTTCTCTCTAACCCGCCTCCTGTCACAGCCACAATCCAAGCATGGATAAGGACCGGCTCCAAGGCAGCCTCCCCAAAACGGACTCCACGACGTCCTTCTTCCTCCTCGAGCCATCCCGGGACGAGGCAACCCCTCGGTGAGTTTTCGATCTTTTTTTTCATATTCATTCGGCCCGTCTTTTAATGTAGAACATGGCTGACCACCTTTCGTATTTTTTTGAACTTGTTGCATGTGACATGGGAGCGTGAAACCGAGTCCCGACGAAAACAGATGCTCCCACACAGACAGACGCTCTTAGACGTTCGTTCCCCCGTCTCTCAGACGTTCGTCGCCTGCAACACTCCCCTCATCGACGTCTCTGAATCTCAGCCCGTCAACCGCGTAGCGACGTTCATGGGTTCGTCGTGGTGAGTTGAACAGATTGTCCGAAGGTAATGATTTGTTATATTATTATTATTATTTTAACCGTTGTTTATTTGTTTAAATTTGTATAACGATTTTTATTACTAAATGTGCATAACAATCTTCCTTTTTGTTATTTGTTTATTATAATAATTTTAACTTTTGCTTATATGTTTTAAGTTTGCATAATAAAAAAAGAGACATGTTTTGTTAGAACATAATTGATTAAATTTTAAAATTTACAAAATATACGTTCTCTTAAAAAAATGTATTTTGAAAGCATAAAACATTTTGTTTATTTTTAAAAACATTAATTAACGATGTGCTTTATTTTGATTATTAATTAATTAGTTTTTTTAAACATCAATTAGCTCAATTTTATTTAAATATCAATATGCCGAATTTTTGTAATTGATTTTATATAATTTAAATTCTTTTTTTAGTTGTTATGTTGTTATCGTTGTTATTATTATTGTTAAAAAAAATAAAAAATTATATGATGTCATAAAAAACACATACAAATTAATTATATCTGTTTGAATTTTCTAACCAATTCTCATTTTGTGTCACATGAAAAAAAACAACCAACCATTTTGAGGATTCGACAAAGCGACCCGGCGGAGGCGATCAGGATCAAGTACAACGGATTCTCCATTAAAACGTCCCCAACTGTGAATGCCTTAGCCACCATTCCGGCGGGCCTCAGGTACATGAGGGAGGTGCGGGCCTCCCGATGTTTTGTTTATTTCTACATGTAACGGGCCATAGGCCCAAGTGCATAGGCCCATGGTCACCATCCTTCTCCGCCCCCTTTAATCTAAATAATTATTTGTGCTTGTCTGCATGCCTTAGGCCCGTAGGTTTATCATCGCATGCTGTTTGCCAAACACACATGAGTTCGGGCCCAAAAAGCTCGAATTGGGTCCAATGCCCGTAAAACATTGACATGAGTCCGGAGTCATGCCCGGATCGGGTCCAACGCCCGTCAAGCAAAAGCAAATCTTTTGGTGCAAACGCCACCTCCGTTTTCATATGTTAATGTAAGAGTTAGTAAATAGGAATCCCCGAACCAACTGTCGGTGGCGACTCCGTTTAGTTTACCTAGGTTAAACAACAACAACCTTTTTACAGAGCCGTTTTGGATGAGGGACTGCACGAGCCGCTCTCAATTCCTCCCGAAAGTTCCTTCTTCGGATCATGCTCCGCCTTTCGCCCGCCGCCGCTTAGGAAAACAACGACGGTCGGCGAAGGCCCGAGCAGGCCCAGTTAGAAACCCAGGGAGGGATCACCCAATTTCCTTTCGCAGCGTCCGACGCTCGAGTCGTGACGCCGACCGGTTGGGTCTTGGGGAGCGGGCCCGGATCCTCGGGTCGTTCGAACTGCCACGCATGTGCTAGGCCGGAAGGCGCACGTACACTTTGCTATAAAGTCAAAGGTGCGTGATCTTCATCTTTGCCTGGACAATGGCAACTACGCTGCCAACAATGCCTCCAAAGCAAAGCTCAACTCCATTGCCACGACGAGTTCCAGCACCATGACTTAGGGCCTATTCAACGCTTCGATAGGTCCGCGGGAGGACCTTCACTTTCACAATCCTCGAAGCTTCCCCATTTTCTTCATCCCCGTCGCGATCGATCCTCTTTCCCTTCTCTTCGCTCCTCTGTCCCATCGTTGGCCCGTATGGTCTTTCGCCGCAACCAGGACGGGAACTTCACGTCCAAGCAAACCTATAAATCAATTTTCTACGACAACCGCGTCAAAGTTTGTGGTTTAGGATGGATGATTTCATTTTCAATCCAGCGGTCTATTTGTTTTTCTTATTTTATTTTATTTTAATTATGGTAAGGCTAATACATTTAATTAAGAGCACCCTAAATCATAAACCATAAATCACAAACCCTAAACACTAAACCTCAAACCTTAAAACACTAAACGCAGAACATTAAATTCTAAACCCTAAACGTTAAAACTAAAAATAGTGGTTCAAACACGTGCTCACGCGTCGCGACGTCTAGCTTCTAATTAATCAATAATTTCAGAAATTGATTTTTTTTTTCAAAGTTTGAAATTTATTTTTTGGCTGTGCACATTCAATAATGAAAATAGAAACAGAGAAAAGCCTACACAAATTTAACAGCTTTTAAAATAAATTCATTAAATCAAAATGTGAATGTAATACAAAATATATAACCTCGTGATGATTCTAATATTTTATTTATTGAAGAAGTATGTACGCGCGCCTTCTGGACTAGCACGCACGTGGCGGTTCGAACGACCCGAGGTTCCGGGCCTGCTCCCCAAGGCCCAACCGATCGACGTCACGACTCGAATGCCGGTCGCTGCGGAAGGGAATTAGGTAATCCCTCCCTGGATTCCTAACTAGGCCTGCTCGGGCCCTCGCCGACTGTCTTTGTTTTTCTAAGAGGTGGCGGGCGAAAGGCGAAGCATGATCCGAAGAAGGAACTTTCGGAAGAAATCGGGAGCGGCTCGTGTCGTCAGTTCCTCATCCAAAATGGCTCCGTAAAAAGGTTGTTGTTGTTTAACCTAGGTAAACTATACGGAGGAGCCACCGACTTAATTTTAAAAGCTTGGTTTAAGTCGGAAAACCAGAGTAGATTAGGGGATTCCTAATTAGTAACTCTTACATCTAAACATGCGAAAATGTGGCGTTTGCTCCAAAAGTTTGCTTTTGGTTAGCGGGTGTTGGACCCGATTCGGGTATGACTCCGGACTCATGTCAATGTTTTACGGGCGTTGGACCCGATTCAGGCTTTTTGGGCCTGAACTCATGTGTATTTAGCAAACACCATGCGACGATAAACCTATGAGCCTAAGGCATGAGCCGAAGCACAGACAATTATTGAGATTAAAGGAGGCGGGGAAGGATGGTGACTGCGAGCCTATTCACTTGGGCCTACAGTCCGTTACAAGTGGATTTTCAAGCTTTTAGGGGGGCCCGCACCTCCCCTTTGTACTTCATGTGGTGAGAGCTGCTTGATGGTCTTGACATCGCGGTTTTACACACGGAAAGATTCACGCGTCTGATACACGCACCTTCGAGAGCCCTTCGAGAGGCTCGGGCTGGGCCTTCGAAATTTGCGCGTCCATTGTACATGCATAGATAAAAAAGACAAAGTGTAAGATATGCGTTAGTAGAGCATAAGAATTCACATGTATTTTACGTAAATAAGCGATGATCATGTTCATGCGCATAGTTCAGGAAGAGGTTTATAACTTTGATTAGGTTTGTCCGATTCAATCGAAATTTAAATCAACAGATTCAAAACCTAATGATGAGTGTGCATATAAAATTTCATAAAAATCTAACGGTGCAATCTCTCAAGATTAAGGAACCAAGGTGGCTGTCCGGAAAAGTGGAACAGTTTGTCCATACGGTGTTGTTCTTATTATATCTTGGTCCATATTATGTCAGATCAGAGTGCAAAAGGACTTCACAGAAAGGTAAAACCATGAAGAATATGTGTGCAAAAGTTTACATGGATCCAACGGTTGGATCGTAAGATATACAGATGAAAAAAGTCGGACCATTTTGTAGACTCGGTCTGACTTCGGCCATGTAAAGTTCGGGGAAGAAAAATAGAAAACTTTTCATCCTCAGAACAAAAAAATATGAATGATATGTCAAAATTATCTCGATAAAATGAAGAACACATCTATCAAATTTGGCAACGATCCGATGGTGGGATCTGCCGTTAATGCATAAAGAATAAGATAGCGATATTTAAGAGACTTTACTGAGTATACAGTCTGTTCGCGAGATTTCTTTGTATCATGCTAGAAACTTCAACGTTTGATATATATATATATATATATAACCGTCTTGAAGTCTAGTTTAGCTCCAAAAATGTGAGTAAGATCCAACAGTTAGATTTCACGAAACTTCCCCAGAAGCGACAATGCAACTGGTTGTCCTGCTGCGACCAACGAAAGTGGTGACCGTTTCGGGGAAATAACTTGATCCTTGATCAATCAAAAATTAAAACAAAAATATCTTCAAGATCATCACACATTGAAGATCATTTGACCTTTTGGGGTCAAGGTTCGAAAACGTCCGTAACCTCTTCGAAAAAATCAATCTTTAGAGGGGTTGCCGCAGAAAATAATTGAAACAGTAGTCCGAGAAATGTCTCGACACTTCCGTGCCATAAATGAACGCAAAATTGACCCCTAAAGCTATTGTGAAAGCTTTGAGGTCTAGGAGACATATGAAAATGCGTTTAGGGAGGAGTTTATGTGATTACGACCTTTTTTCGCTGTGATCTAATATAGGAGGAAGGTGGCGCACCGGCTGTATCTTGTCTGCAACTTCGGTTGTCATAATCTTATCTGAAGGCTCGTTCCTCACCCCATGGTATGTGTGGTAGGCCAAAAAAGAAAGGGAACGATGACGTTAGCCATGTTTAAGATATGAGAGATGGCTAGTGGCTTCAAGAAAAAGGGAGAGAACTCACCGAGGAGTTGGCCTCGCCTCGGGGTGGCCCGAGGAAGAAAAAGGACGTCAGGAGTCCGTTAGAAGGCTGCCTCAGAGTATCATGCTTGGGTTGTGGCTATGGCAGGAGGTGGTGTCGTTGGAGAGAAGGGTGTCGGCTGGTCGGGAGGCTTTGGCTCATCAGCACCGGAGAGGGGGAATCCTTGGCTCCGATTTCTGTGTGTACGTCGGGAGGAGTTGGCCTCCGGCATTGATGTGTAGGGAGGAGGAGTTGGCCTCCGATTCCCAGAGGATGTGGAGCGTCTTGGGGTGAGACTTCTGGTCGGGCTGATTATCTGATAATCCGATAATTCTCTAAAAAGGGATAGGGAGAATCTGTGATTTTTTTTTTTGCCTCCAAGAGAAAGAGATAATTTTTTTTACCCTGATCGCGATTGTTTATTTTTGGGTGATATCTTCTTCTTTTTTTGGAAAGGGAATTTGGAGAAATCGTGTGAAATATCTCGAATCTCTGTTAACCGGAGAATTTCTATTTTTCTTTTTTTTTTGATTTTATTTGGGGTATTACAAAGTAAAAGGAGAAAAGTTAGAGAATTGTCGTCGTGTTGATAAATATCGGTCCCACCGCTACCATATATTATTCATCTCTACTTGGTGATAAATAAAGCATCCGTTCCCAGTGGAGTCATTATAGGCATGTACAAAGATTCTAGAGGGTGACAAAGCATCATCGGGGATACCTAAGGCTTTAATTGTTATAAGTGGACACAAATTAAATGATGCCCTGGTAGTCTTTCGATCTCATTTAGAATGGATTTTCAGCTCTGGCATTCCAGTGTTTGAACAATTTTATAATTATACAGTACCCAACTCTCCTACAAACTCGAACTTATAGGTGGAAGCATGACATTATTTTCAACACTTATGGCATGATTTGGAAATAAAATGGGGGCTGGGAATGTCAACGTGAAGCAATTCTATTCAAGTTTTGTTTCTTAACATGGGAAATATTATAATTATATTTAAATATTTTTTACCTAATGTTACTGAATTGGTCTTTGAAATAAACCTCCAGTTCCATTCCGTGATATTTTCCCCTCGATTGAATTTTCTTAAAAGGCAACTCATCTCTGCGCCACTGGAAACAAAAAGTGACGGGGGACTTGTCAAAAGAAAGAAAGAAAGAAGAATAGCTTTGTGAGGTCATGTTTGCTCCTTGTAGCTGGTTAGTTGTCTCTTTGGTCCTTCAGGTGCTCCATGGCCGCGGGGGCAGCGCTGCAGACAACATCACGGCCTCGACGCCTTTACTTCCTAACCAGACCCTCGTTTCTTCTCCTGGTCAGATCTTCGAGCTCGGATTCTTCACGCCAAATCGATCCCAGAACCTCTACGTTGGAATCTGGTTCAAGAAACCGGGGCCTTCCAGGGTTGTCTGGGTGGCAAATAGGGAGAAACCAATTTCGACTTCCGACCGATCGTCGGCGAGTCTCAGGGGATCGGTGAAGATGGAAACCTGAATCTCGTCGACGGCCGGGGGAACACGGTCCGGTCCACGAGTGTTTCGGCCACAAATCAGAGTTTTTCATCGATTTCGGATGGCGGGAACTTCGCTTTACAGGACGGGAATTCGAATGAGTTGTGGGGAAGCTTCGAGGATCCATGCGATACCTTTCTGCCGGGGATGAAATTTGGAATTATCAGCCGAACTGGGGTAAAACATTACTTGACTTCGTGGAAGACTGAAAATGACCCTTCTCGTGGGGCATTTGTTGTAGGTATGACCCCAGAGACGCCGACACAGGCAGTCACTTGGGATGGCTCTAAACTGTACTGGCGAAGTGGGCAAAGGGATAAGGCGACCTTCATTGGAATACCCGACATGAACCAGAACTACCCGAACGGCCGCACTATCACGCAAGACATCAACCAGGGAACGGTATACTTAACCTATCAGCCACATGACAGCTCCCCATGTTATGAATCAACACCTTCTTGTTAGCTTTAGAATTCTTCGGAACAATCGAGGAGGAAAGTAGAATTAGATATTTAGTAAAATCGTGTGGTAAGATAGTTGTTGACGTGTTAGTTAGGTAGAATGTGTGGTAAATGTTAGTCGGTTAGAATATGTGGGTAAAATTAGATGAACGTGGGTTAGCTCTTTGTCTTAGGTTGCTGGGGGCTCCCATCTATAAATAGCCCCTCCGGTTCAGTTGTAAAAATACACTCCGTAGAGAATTTAGAGCCTTCTCCTTCTGAAGTCCACTCGGAGAAGCCTTGGACAAGGGCGTTGTGTTTGCTTAGCCGTAGTCTCGAGGGACCACGCAGGAGAGCCTTGGGCAAGGGCATTGTGTTTGCTCAGTCGAGATCTTGAGGGATTCGCGCAATTTGGTTACCTTTATTAATCACACTCACGTGTGCAACTCTTTGTAGTACAGAACCCTACGGTCTGTACATACATTTTCCTTGTCACTTTTGCTACAGAATCTTACGGTCTGTTCAGTAGAAGGTCGACAACTCTTAGTACAGAATCTTTCAGATCTGTGCTTCACAATTATGTCATTTTCCTATACAAAACATTCTGTTGTGGATTGACATACTTTGTACAAAACCTTATGGTCTGTGCTATACCTTCTGTGATACAGAATCATTGGATCTGTTCTATAGAAGGTTGACGCTTTTGGTACAAAATCTCTTGATCGGTGCCATAGAAGGTTAACACATCTGGCACAGAACCTTCTGATCAGTGTTGTACCTTACCTTCTTCGACACAGAACCTTCGGTCTGTGTTGTGCCTAAGCTACTACAGTACAGAACCTTGTGTTAAGTACTGTATAACAAGCTCCTACGGTACAGAACCTTCTGGTCTGTGCTCTGCCACTCAAGCTTCTACTGTACAGAACCTTTAGGTCTGTTATTAGTTGCTATCATTTGATAAATTTATACTGAGATACATTTGAGTGGAAACCATCCAAATATTTGGGTGAAGAGTGGACGTAAGCAATTTGCTGAACCACTATAAAAATCATTGTGTCCATCAAACAAATTGCGAACATAATCGAACGTTCTGTCTTACAGAAACCTATCTATGGTTCAGTTTAACAGAAGCTTCATTCTGCTGCGGGGTAAAACGAAAAAGTGTTAAATTCCGAATTTGGTGAATAAAACTAATTCACCCCCCTCTTAGTGTAACATGTTCCATCTTCTTTCCTCTAAAATGAACGAGAACAACGCTCCAACTCGCGGGTCCGGCGTAATGCTGACGAGTCCTATTCGTGGGTCCTATGCCCATTTCTACAAGTTTAGTTACTTCCTATTGATTCTCCTGATCACCTAAATTACATTAATATTACAACGTTGTTAATTTTCCATTAATGTCACACACAAATTTGAGCTTAGAAATTTCTCCATTCCAACAACCTTTCCTATAAAGTCAAAGGTGTGTGATCTTCATCTTTGCCTGGACAATGGCAACTACGCTACCAACTATGCCTCCCAAGCAAAGCTCAACTCCATTGCCACGACGAGTTCAATCACCCTGACTTAGGGCCTATTCAACGCTTCGATAGGTCCGCGGGAGGACCTTCACCTCCACAACCCTCGAAGCTTCCCCCTTTTCATCATCCCCGTCGGGATCCTCCTTCCCATCTCTTCGCTCCTCTGTCCGGTCGTTGGCCCGTATGGCCTTTTGCCACGACCAGGACGGGAACTTCACGTCCAAGCAAACCTATAAATCAATTTTCTACGACAACCGCGTCAAAGTTTGTGGTTAGGATGGATGATTTCATTTTCAATCCAGCGTCTATTAGTTTTCTTAGTTTATTTTATTTTAATTATGGTAAGGCTAATACATTTAATTAAGAGCACCCTCAATCATAAACCATAAATCACAGACCCAAAACACTAAACACAGAACATTAAAACACTAAACACAGAATATTAAATTATAAACCCTAAACGTTAAAACTAAAAATATTGTTTCAAACACGTGCTCACGCATGGCGATGTCTAGCTTCTAATTAATCAATAATTACAAAAAATGATTTTTTTTCAAAGATTGACATTTTTTAGGCCACTTTATCAAAAATATCCCAAAATTACAAAAATTTACCGATCTAACCTGAAGTTTAGAAAATATCTTCCCATAGCCTAAACTTTCAACTTGGTTTCAATAAAATCCACTAAAATATTTAACTTTTAATTAAATTCTCAGAATGGCTGGAGAAGGAAAACCGTCAGGAAATCCTTCTGGAACTCCTTCGAGACTGGAGTTCGTCTTAGAGTCTAGAATGACTCCGTATGGTATTAGCAAGAGTATAAATGATTTTTACCTCAGCTAACCATTTAAGGGATTATAGAAAGTCATGAGAGCCGAAACTATCTTGCTCAAGAAGTAGGCTCTATAGTAAACAAGATGTTAGACTCTATTGAGCATGAGAGAAGTTTAAAAAGGCCTAAAGTTGAGGCGACTTTTGGATTGGAGAGCACTACGGGAAAACCAGTCGAAAAGTTGAAACTGGGAGGAGAAATCCCAAACAGGATCAAGGCAAAAGTGTGGAAGAAATGTACAAGGATTCGGTGGCCCCTTACATTTTAGACCCACGAAAGCGAAGTGCAAACTTGAATTCTCAAAGTGGAGAGTTGGCTAAAGACTTGAGGAAATCCTTAGGTCTGGCAGAAGAGATTCCAGTTCACTTAGACAACAGAACGTTTAATGAATTGGTTGCTTGGAAAAGGGAGATTTATAGGCCAGACTATCCCCATAGAACGAAGCCGGAATTCATTTCGAGGGATAACGTCTTGAAGCCGATAATTACCACTAGTGCTTTTCTGGACATTAATTGTGAAATGCACGTATCTGAAACGATAGATGAGTAGTTGTCACTAATTCGAATGACTACGTCTGCAGGGAAATTATCCCCTGGATCAGTTTATGAATTATGTGTAGCATCCCTCATGGGAACATCACAAAAATACTGGAAATCTTTGGTGGCTCATACGGACATCAAAGAAAAGATAGATCAAGTGCTGACCGTTGATGGTGTATTAGCAATCATCGCTGATGCACTAAAACGGGAGTTCTGTGGTTTTTCATTATCCACTGAGACTGTAGAAAAAGAACAATCATTGACTGCTCTGATTAAACTACAGATCTGTGATATGTGTATGTTTGACAATTATGTGTGTGAATTCCAAAAGTATTACTACAATCTGGATGTAGTGTCACAATAGTTCATATTGGGAACCTTTTTTGTAAAACTTCCAGAACCTTGGCCAGAAGTTGCGCAAAAGGCCTATGAGTTACTTCTGAGTGAGGAAAAAATAGTTCCTGGACTTGGAAGTAAGATTTAGGCGGTTAAGTACGCGATGAGGAAGGCGTGAAATGAGCTCTAGGTTAAGGAAGCGGCTAAGAAGCTTCCATACCTAAATAAGAGCTGTTGTTCTCATATTGAATTTGTACTCGGGAGGTATGGATGTGATACTCCAGGTGAATCAGTGAGAACAAGAAACTTTCCTAGGAAGAAAAAATTTGTTGGATACAATAAGAGGAAAGTTTAGCAAAGGAGAGACCTCCAGAACAAAGAAATGAGAGGTCCTGCTTACAAGCCCAAAAGGTTTGTAAGGAGACGTGGTAACTTTAATGATAAAGATATGATCGATGCCTTTAAGCAAAAGCATGGCAGAGAACCTAAGTGTCCGAAAGGGAAACCATTGAGCAGTTGCAATTGCTGCTGGTTTTGTAGATCAAAAACCCACAAAGCGGATACTTGTCCTCAGAAGAACCAAAGGAGAGAAGGACTCCGGATGGTATTTCTGGATGACAGGAGTTGTGAGAAGGAAGTCCTTGCTTACAAACCAATAGATGAGAAAGATATTTCCGACTTAGACTCGAAAGTAGAATCTATCTATGAGGTAGTATCAAATTACGACACAGACTCAGAAGATGATTCTGATATCTGGACTGCACACCTGTTCATGATGAGAGGAGAGCAGAATGAAGATGGTAATGAGTTGGTTCCGTTAGAAACAACGAATCAGGTACTGGAGGAATCCCACCAGTACGAAGATCCGTCCCAGTCTATTCTGGAATGGAGGTTGCCAAATGTCAATGTGAAGGAAGTCTATAATGTTTCTAGATTTAATTTTAGATCAATAATAGACATCTCGCAGTCAGAGGCAACGGCTCAAGTTACGAATACGGAACTTGAGACTTTGGATATCCCATTACTAAATGTACAACGTATTAGGGAAACCATGCAACGTACGTGATGTGTATATAACCATATACACATTTGGTTGATCCAAGTAGGATTGATTCCGCAATTCCATCTTCCAGCGGATAGTCCTGTGGTAGCAGCTGTGATCGATAAAAAATGACGAGAATTCAAAGATCAGCTGATATCAGGAATACAGGCCAATCTTGCACATGGCCTTGTATGGTTCCAGGTCCATCCAAATTTCAAGATGGCCCTGAACGATCGTTGTTTGGGGAATTCACTGACTCTGAGGATAAAATCAATGAATATGGATAAGATGACAACCCAGGCCAAGTTTTTGGCGTATCACACTAGAGTAATTTACCGATTGGTAAACACTACTAGTCCTGGAGTGAGGAACATCTCAAGACTTACTGAGTTGTTCGAGGAAGGTCATAATAACTACCAATAATTTCACAGGCGAGAGGTAAACCCATTGGAGTTAAACTGGCCAAGAAGTTGAGTTATGACTGAACCTGGTAGTAGTTCTAGACCGATTAGTGCGGCTAATATCCGATAGAGAGGTAATGAGATTACCTTAATGTTGGGAGAACCGTCAAGAGGTCATGATAGAACTGACATGCATCTGCCTGTGAGAATGCCAATTCTGAGATAGTTGAGAACTCCTACGCTCTCTGAAGTTTCCTCTAGAGCTAGTGATGTGAGAAATGACATAATTATATCTCGACCAGCAGAAGCATCTGCACCTCCACTAGTAGAGGAGATGTCTCGAAGGTCTGTCGATTCAAGGACCCCGTCTCAACATACGAGTAGACTCGTGGGATATAGACAGGTATCATTACCAGTCTATGAAGATCCAATAGACCAACCGAGAGAGGAATTTATAAGGATGATGAGAGTTGCCTACCCAGATAACTCTTTATCCATTATTCCTGAAGTCTGTAACGTTATTGAGCAAGTAGCCAAGCAGAGGTCTATTTTGGGAGACGAAATCTGGAGGATAATAGAACCATCCCAAGAAGTACCCAAACATACTGGATTTAGTGTCAAGAAGGAATAACTGAGCATATATGTTGCTCTAACTTTCAAATTTCCTGGATACTATGAGTATTCTCTAGATACCTTGATAGACACTGGGTGTAGCATAAGTTGTGCTAGACTCAATGCGCTACCAGATGAGTGGTGGGAACCACTGCAAAAACCCATCCATATGGTTAACGTCGATGGAATGGCAACAATTGTTAGCCATCAGACCAGTAATGTGCCTGTCTTTATTGACGGACAGAAGTTCTTCCCATTTATTTTGATTTCTTTAATCCGATCGAAGCGATCAAGGCTGATGGGTTCTTCCCATTTATTTTGATTTGACTAAGGTTGTAATAGGCAGAGATTTTTAAATTAAAACATTTCTTTAATAAATTCTTATGATTTTTATCCATATATTTGAAGAGAAATGCAATAGTAAAATACTAAATAGTTTGATCTTTATTTCAATCTCTTACATATAATGCAGGGGAAATTCCTCTTCCACCTGGAGCTTCTGATATAGAAGATATGCAAGTCTCCGAAGTCCGAAGTCCGGTTACACAACTTACTCACCTGGCTGATGCGATATTGCATTCGATACGTTCTCTCTGGTATGTGTCGAGTGCAGGAAACAAAACTTGAGCCTCGAGTGGAAGACGAAGCCGTCTTGTATATCTTAGACAACCTCATCAGTGATGCTGCGGATCAGGCCCCGCAGGGCTTGCCCTCATGATCCCGTAGTACATGATCTCCCTGTTCACCGTCCGGCGGCTTAGTTTCCGGATCGCGTGCTCAAGGATTTCCCGGACTCCATCCCTCATGGACATTCCCACTTGCCAGTCCCTTATGTCTCCTGGAATGCGGCCTTCCGACCCGTGAAGCTGGGACAGGACCAGGATCAGACACAGGAAGAACGGGAAGGGGAAGTAGCACCTCATCTCTTTCATTGTCCTCGGCAGTAATTCGATGTACACACCTCCTTTGAAACCAAGGTATATATAGGCCGTCGCCGTCCAAAGGCCGCCAAAATGCGACCACCTTTTCATTCATCATTATTCCATTGGATTTAGGTCAAAGCCGGTGGAAAGGAGTGGCCTTTTCAGAACCCGCCACAAGGGAGGATTCTTACAAATTACAACTGACCAGTTCCCATGAAGATCAGTGGCATATAATCCTTAAACAAATACCCTCAAGTCCTTTATCATTTGATCAATATCAGCATTACCAAAGAGCCAACCATGCCCCTGTGGGCTCGCGCTCGCGATCGAATTGAATATTCTCCCCACCATCACAGACCGTACGCAGTCTGTTCTCATCAGAAAGCAACCTCCCACTACTTGCGTAAGACCACAAAGAAAAGGTTGCAAGAAAAGGGGCAAATGAAAGTTGGATGACCTTTTGCTCACACAAGCTATTGGATTTAGTGAGGTCTCACCTTTGCTTTTCTGCTCAATAGCAAAATAAACAAATGCCCAAAAGGTTCTGTATTAGTGGAAACATGGTACGTTTTCACCTCTTAACAACAGGGTAGTTCGGTTCTTGTCTGTTTGTCTCTGTCCTTTTGCGAGTGCCTCTAGATGACATCCCTGAGAGCCCTCTCGAGAACTGGTTCGAGTTGGTTCGGTTCATGAGAAGGCAAAGATTGTTTGGATCTAGTTTTCTTCATTCGCAAGACTTGAATTCGTTATCTTACTTACAAAGGGATCATGGGAATGAGCTAATAGTGGGATGAATCCATCCAAACAATTGGCTTTTCCTTTCCGAATTGTCTTGTACCGTGCTGTCATCTTTGTCTTGTTCTGAACAGCAAGTTGCAGAGGTAAGAAGCAATTGCTGCTTTGCTCTGGGATTGGCCTTTCTCGTGGTTCGTTCTTCTGGTTTGGATGCTAACAACGCAGAGGTGGTATTCTGACTCAGAAGTTCTTTTCCACATCATATTGTCATTGGCACACAGTAGACTATGCACATCTCTCCCTCCACAGTTTCTGCGCAATTCACGCCTCCAGTAGTTCTTCTGATGCAATCCCGATATCAAAATCAGAATTGACTCGCATATGACACTCACATATCAACGAAACATCATGTCGGCAAATAAAAGCACGATATAATGCGCATTGCCTAACTCGACAAATTTCTGGGGTCCAGTTCTGTTTTCGTCGATGACTGAGAATTCTTTACGCACACGCCCACGTTCTTGTTATCAGATAACACATTGTTTTTTCCGATACAATAGTCGCAACAAAAATTTCAAGGCATAGAACTAATCCTATCTCCAGCTTACAAGTTAATCAGAATACCTGTCCTGGAAGTTATACTATTTATTCTAGAAATCCGTGATGGTTTGGTGGATCTAGTTGAAACTCCAACGACAATGCACCGGAAGACCAATGAAGATCAGCACCTTCAAAATAAGATAGCGCCGGAGCGTCCCGTCGTTATTCTTGGGGCAGAACAAATTTCATTTTCTGTCAAATCATTCAAGGCATATATAGTGGTTCGTTTATTGATTACTCTGGGGATCCTTGATTTCGTGGGAGGTCGTTGGAACCAAAATTTCAGCCGTTATATTTTCCACAGATTACTTCTTGTTCTAAAATACGTAGTCAAAGAAATGGACTGAGTACTCTTTGATAGTGATGATCAGTAGTTAAGCTTTATCATTTCGGTGACTAACACAGTAGATGGTTGCCGGAGTCTCTCTTGGTGAGGATGACCCTGAATACCCCGCCCTCTCCATTGAAAAAGCAAAGCAGAATCGCAGCCCTTTTGGGTGTAAACCTCTCCTCGCCCCCCTCCTCCCTTTGAGCTCGATGTGGCCACTTTTTCACGGCTGACTCAGCAGACGCCACTCTGGAAAAAATGTTCCTGCCACCTGACTGCTCCACTTCTTCATCCCTGATCGACTTTGGACATGGCTTGTGGACTCGGAGCTGGTATGCTAATGCCAAAAGCTCGTTCCATGATCCCCTCACAAGTGGAGCGGTCCTAGGTTGCCGACAGTGTACAATTGTGGTTTAAACATCCCACCTTTTGCTTCTTTCCGGGCATTTTATCATCAACTGTTAGGATCTGATCAAAAGTTGATATCATAGAAAATCTGTTAAATAATATCACATAAAATTTCTTATGATATTATTAGATATTGAAAAGATATTATCCTAGATTTTATTGTCTATTATAAATAGACGGGCTGTCCAGAGCTACGAAAGAGGACAGTCGGATCGACTCAATGTGATATCCACGAGAAGGTCTCTCAGGGACTCAGGGTGGAATTTCTTGGTGTAATCGTGTAATCGTGTAATCGTGTAATCCGGTTTAGGCCGATTCACATCTATGCGTCAGACATCGTCCCTTGGTATTCTTTCCGGTTTCGTCATAGGTGCCGGTGGTTCCGCCCAACATTAGGAGCACTGAACAAGTTTTGGTGCGTTCAAAGTTCGGGCATTGATGAGTTGATCGAATGAAAGAGACCCACGTGCTGCTCACTCGCAGGAGTCGAACTTTTTCTCCATTGTTACAATGCAGAAACAATTTGAAATCGCATGAGAACTGCAGATTTCAGTAAACGGGGTTGCAGGCTAGTTCGATGGTGAGCATCTGAGTAACAGACTGGAATAACAGTGGAAAAGGGATCAATGAGTTCAGACATCCGAGCATGGCAATAACATATTCATTGAATACCCATCGAAAGCAAAAGGACCAGAACACAGAACAACACTCTGCAACTGTATGTATTGGCGGGCACATCCTTATGTACATACTTTGAATACTGTCGCGAAATCGAGAAGGAAGTCAAATATACTTGACATGTACAAATGAAATGAAAGCGGAGAATCAGCAGAACCGAACTTCGATGGATGATACGTTGATCTCAATGATTAAGCGGGGGTTTTCCCTGCCTCTTCGAGCTTGATGTTGGGAACTGGACTGTCCATTTGATCATTTGGGAAAGATAACCTCCTCCCCTTCTTCAACGGCTTTCCCTTGGATGGAGACGGTTTGAGAGAAACTGCAGATTTTGGCGTTTGTGGAGTAGTGCCACATGGACCCTTTTTGCCCTGTCGGTTCATGGTCTTCTTGGGGCTGACTGATGCAATGGGAGTCCGTACTTCCCATGGCTGAGCAGCGATCCACCTGTCCATCCAGCTCCAACCCAAGTTTGCTTTGCTTACTTCATAGGTCAGGGCGGGGACCGAATTTGAGTTTGCTCTCCATTGATGGTTGAAAGCATAGGCCATGGCGCGCTCACGCTTGACAGCTGCTTCTTCCTTCTGGTGTATCCTGGTGAGAATTTCGTCCTTCGATTCAGAGCCACCACACCAGTCAACCTGTCTCGACATCCAGGACATGCATTAATATCAAACAACCAGAAAAAAAAACTCTTGAATATGTGAATAATAAAACCTCGATATCATGAAGTTTAGCTTCGAGCTTCATTTGGTTCTCCAATTTCTTCTGCCTCATTCGTCCCTCAGTCACCATAATGAGGCGACGAGCTCGTACTTGAGCCTGGATTTTACTCCAGGAGTGAAGGTGCCCCTGCGTCGTAACGGCTTGCCTTTGAACGGGAAAACGTTGGGTCAACTTCTGCGTCCTCACTATACGTTTGAGACGCTGTAACGCCTTCCTCGCCTGCAGTAAAAGTAAGAAGATAACAAAGCGCTTGACAATCGTCAACATTAGGCAGTTAGTTAATCATCGAACACAGAAAGGATATCCTTAGTTCGCGCACCACATAAGCTCGAAATACGGTTTGAATCCGAATAGCAGCTCTGTCCTCTGAAAGTTCCGATAGAGGAGTCAAGGTGGTGCCATTGAACTCTTTCTCCGAATGGCTCTTCCTACTGAAGGAACTTGACTTTGAAATATCAGCAGGTGCCTATAGTTAAGCAAACAAGATCATGAAAAATGCATACGGGTTGCCACAAGTCCAAGGCATGAATGCGGAGGTGTCCAGCGAAACCGACTAAAATGACGATCGGCATCGAGTCAACTACTATCTTCCTTCACATTCATAGGCTGTACTAATCGGAAGTAGTCTGTAGCAGCTAGACAGAAACAACATGTCTACCTTCGCGCGCCTTGAGCCCCGGCTCTTTGCTTTCTTCAAGCTGATTATCGACTTGATCCAATCCCCAGATCCCATGATTCGAAACTAACTCCCTCTCTACAAGGACTCTGACAAACACCCTGCGGACATTACATGTGAACAGATCAATCAATCAATCGTAAACCAAACACCAGATCAACAACACATACACAGAGGACAAACTCCAAAACCCCAAAATCACCCACCAAAATCAAACATTGCCCAAAAAGTCAAATCCACCCAGATCCACACCAATGATCCCAAACCAATCCCAACAATTCACTAGCAGCAATTATCACTTCCCAGAGACACCAGTAGGTCAAACAAACAAACATAACCAAGAGAAGGAAGAAGAAGTAAGGCCAAACATACAGAGCAAAAAAGACAGAAGAAAGGAATGTGTAACGAGGAGGAAAGGACTGAAATGGGATTAAATCTCGCACCTTTAAATCTCTTTTAGGCCGACAATCTTCATCCCCAGCTGTTCTTTCTCTTCCCTCCTCAGCCCTCGAAATTAATGGCTCAACAAACAGATTACGCTGACGTTTTTTGTTGGGAGGAGAGGGATGAGTATTGTTGGGTTTTGTCTTTGTCTGAAATTTAGACATTGTTGTAATAAGAAAAAAAAATTATTCTTTTTACAACTTAGAGGCACGAAACATTCAATTATATCAAATTTCTTGGTAATACCCGCCTCTTTGCATTTCAGGGAGTGTATCTTCATTACGCGTCCTTTCGACGGTAAAATCGTATTTTACGAAATTGAAATTATATTTTATAATTTTTTTTTAAAACTAACCGTATATTCATACAAAACTCGTAATAACGGTCGCCTACGTCGATCGAGTAAGTCATGTCAGGAAGAGATATATCGAGAAAACGCGATAATATCTCTAGTTCGCTACCTTGCATATTCAGCGGTTATGAAAATACTAATAATAATAATAATAATAATATACTTGGAATTATGATTTAATTGTTACGTTTTTAAGAGAGAGTGTTTGGTTGGTGTGTACTGGTCAGCTGCATTTTATAATGGTGACGGCTGAACAAACACTTTCCGGGACAAATGATTGGTCTTTACTTTGCTTTTATTCTCAATGTGATGAGATGAATTTGCTACCCAAGTCCCCAAGTTTACTTTCATCGGCATGTCGGTCCTCAACGCTCTCGCGGAAATGGTGTAGGACGGCGTCCTCAGGAACCATACGGATCGAGATCTACGATCAATACTACGATGCTTAATAACGACGATTCACACGTCCTACAACTCGAGCACGAGTAGTTTGTGTAGCAAAATGGGACGTGAATGTGTCGTATAGAACAATGAAAGGTTGGACTTAGATGTATAGTTTTCAAAGATTTGAGTAAGTATAAAGAAATTGGGGGAATCCCAAATTGACAAAGTAGTGATAATATTAAAATAAAAAAAAACATGGTGGGGTTAGAAGGAAATTTTTAATGCCAAGAATAATATTTCATGATTAGTGTCGGTTACACCCAGAGGAATCTGCCCAACAGTCCTAATGATTAGTTTTGTCGAGTTATTAATAAAAAAATAGGTTAGTTATTATTATTTATGTTACTTAATTTTACCCTATGTCTGTATCAAGACATGTACTTGGATAAACGGGAAATGTTTGTAATATTTATAAATTAATTCTAATATATAAATTATCTTTAAATTATATAATAATAAATATTAAATTCACGGTGATTTCTCTGTCAAAAGAATAAAAACCTTTTCTTTAATATTATGACTTTATGCATTTCTTTTTCAGTACAAGGATTTCCAACTCTTCTGTTTAAACTACTTTATTGAGTCAGTAACTATTCGGTTTAACTAGTGATTTGAAATAATGTTTTAAAAGAACTGTAGAATAAAAACATCCTGCAAATTCGCGTGAACAAGTAGGTAGGTTCGATTTTTTGATTCGTATAATAGGTTATAAGTTCTAAAAATATAGAAATATGTATTATTTTATAAAAAAGAATGGTGTTTTTTTAATTTTAAAAATTACATGAAATATTTTATTATTTTTACATTTTATCTTCTTTCTATTAGAAAAAGTGTTTGATTGCCAAATAAATAAAACTTATAAAGCGCTAATATATAAATGCTTTTGGGGAGTTTGTTCCATTTTAACGTTAGTGAAAAAGAATTCGCGAAACAAGATAGAAAGTTTTAAAACTTTTGAAATAACGACCCTAAGTCGAATTTTATAAGTTCGTCTATCAAAAATCACCTTAAAGGCTTTTTTGAAGTTCTACTTCCATGTTTTATTATTTATTTAGTCGAAATTTATAAGCTCAAGACAAAGTCAAACTTACAAAATTCAATTTCGAAACATTATTTTGAGAATTTCAAAACTATCTACCATATTTTATAATTTTTTTATGACTAACCCTATTTTGAAATTATTATTTTATGTTTTAAGAAAATGTTAATCGGGTCGGGTCGGGTCAATCAGGAAATTGAATTTTACCCCCAAATTGATAGAACCAAGAACCCTAAAACTAGTTTTTGTCCTTATCTGTGACTGCCCCCCTCCCCGAATCCGTTGTTCCCGTCGGAAGATCGCCATGAGGAAGCTGAAATTCCACGAGAAGAAGCTCCTGTCGACTTCCTCGAATGGAAGAGGGAGAAGGGCCACCGGGAGGCCATGGTCATGCGCCGCTACCACGTCACCGGCCGGGACGACTACAAGAAGTAAGGGTTCCCTATCCAGAAAGTTGGTATTTTGACGCGGTTGATGGGTTCATTGGGGTTTGTGATGAGTTGGGTCGTGATCGGATTCGCGCTGGTTGTTTAGGTACTCAGGTTTGTGTGGGATGGTGCAGAAGCTGGTGAATATCCTGAAGCAGATGGACTCCAGGGATCTGTTTAGGATTGAGATGATGGAATCGTTGCTCGAGAAGCTGTGAGTTGTTTTTCAAGGCTTCTAGCATTGCTATTTCTTTTGATGTGTAGAACCCATGGTGTTGTGGCATCAATGGGACTGTCAGCTTGCATTGTCGGATATCTTATATTATGTGTTAGGATGGGAGGATTGTGATTCTGGGCTGTTGATTCGTCACTGGCAATGTTTAATCGGTCAATTCAAAGGGTGGTAGTGAGGAGCTTGGGTTGATTATGTTTTCATGCTACAGTTTTTGGTTTTGCTCTGTCAATGGGACCTGTGCATAGCACTTTTTGCTGGGAGAATTACTCGATAAGTTCGCCTCCTTTTTCCGTTTTTACATCTAGTGAGTTACTATAAATTTGCTTTGCTGCTTCTCCCTGGATGATGCATTTTTATCTGGTCAACAATTTCATTGCTTTCATTTCATAGCCTCCGATTCTTTGATTAGCTAATGGGACTGTTTCGTTTGTATGGCAGGTACAACCTGGGGAGTGATTCCAATCAAGAAAAGTTTGGCATTGTGCGATAAGTTATCTGTATCGTCCTTCTTCAGGTGTGTTTTTTAACATAACATACTGCTATTATATCTGCCTCACGCCGATAACGTTGTGAATTTGGCTTGAATGTGACATTGGTATGGGGAAGTTGTAACATCCCGAACCTTTATCAAAATATATCAGATATATATACAAATAAGACCCTTGGGAGTGCTCGAACATGTATTGCGAATGTAAGATGTGAACGTGGAAACTCTCAGACGCTCTAGAATGCATATTTATAGAACCAATGTGTGGATGACGCATAACGAATAAGCATACGGATCGAAATTCTAAGTACGGAGAGAATACTAGATTGCACCACGTTGAAAGGACTCCCGAAGTGGGAGGGCATAAGAGAATTTTCTCCCTCCCATAACATTAAACGTACACTTGAAACAAATTATATGAGAATGAGAATTTGAATTGACCATTTGACTAAGAATTGAAATTGGGCCCTTGAATCAATTTTGGTCTCTCAAGTGGGAAGACTGTGCTCAAGAATTGATGAGGAGGGGACGGGTGGACTCGGGAGAAAAAGATATTCCCCACTTGTGTCACACGTGGAGAACAAGAAGAGAAAGGAAAGAAATAAAGTTCAATTCCCTCTTGATGGGGAGAGGGGAGGGAGAGGAAAGGAAGAAATTGATACGGAGACCCTACCCTCTTACGCCCGGGGACAGAAGGAGAAAGGGAAGTGCGACCAAGACGGATTTTCGAGCAAAGTTGCCTCGAGGCGAAGTATTGCGAAGAAGGAGGGAGCTGATGGAATTGGGCGGGGACACAAGCACAAGGTACAACCCTTTCTTCCCTCCTCTCTTGTGTTCCTTATTAGCTTCCGTCGCCTTAGATGGTATGATGCATGTGTAGTGTTGTGGGTGTGTTGGTTGGAAGGGAAGGGAATTTCAGCCCTTGGAACTTAAGGGAGGGTTTCTTGGCCCTTGCGAATGATGAATGACCGGTTTCCCTCGTAGAATGAGGGTGGTTCATTCGGTCTCCGATTATCGTGAGGTATTCTTTCGGATTGATAGGAGGAACCTCGGTCATTGCGTAATTTAGGCTAATGAGCCATTCAAACCAGCGGAGATGATTGATAAGTGAGTGTTTCGAGAATTTGTTATGTTCATGGGTAGGAAATGCTCATTGTCGAAGTCCTAATAAGGACGGTTGGTGAAGGAGATGGTCCGATGAAGGTTTCTCTCCTTGGTAATGTATTAACAAGTAACCCTATATAATGGGTGGTGAGGTGGTGTCGGTCACAGTGGGGAGGACATGTGATGGTATATTCGAGAGTGGTCGAGTGCATGTACCCGTGGCACGAGTATCGGGTGGTTTAGTGTCTTGGAACGCATAGAAGGAGCCTTCATGGCCGGTTGAATTGGTCTGGATTTAGAGCTGGAATGGCGGGATGAATGAGGGTTGCAAGTAATACGTTCGGACGGGATTTAGTCCGGGAATTACGGGGATAAATTTGTGGAAAGGTTGGCAAGATGGAAAAGTCTCGAAAACACGTTTGGAAGTTGGGAATGAGAGCTCCGAAGGTGTGTTCACAAGTAGGAAGAGTATTCTTCGCATGAGTTAGTCCGGTCTAGAATGGACTAACTCGGTGGATTTAGGAAATGTTCGGTGGCAAAAAGGGTTACGAAAAGGATAATATAGTCATACTTAGTCTTCTTTGACTAACGTGTAAAGTGTTTTGCAGGTCAATACGGGCTTCTACGCGTTTACATTTTAGTTGTACAATTAGGAGATACAATTTCATGTATTAATGGTTATAAAGACTTCCCTAAATGGTTCTTTTCATTATTAAAGAAAATTCGACTGTGTTTCCTTAATCTGCGAAGCAGTAGGACCTTTCAGAAGTACCTATTTTCTGTGGCCACGGCTTTCTAAGCCTCCCTGCTTCGTCCTTTATAGGCGTAGACTGTGCTGGTGCTGTTGAAATTTGCGGAGCATTTGAAGGAAGCGGTGACGTACATCGAGCGGGATCACATCCGATTTGGTGGCAGGGTTGGCATTCTAAAGTGTTGGTGCAGCAAGCTTGACCCGTGAAGTGATATCGAAAAAGTTAACACTTAAAAATTCCTTCTTGCATCGTTGTCCGAACGAAGAACTTAAAAGGCGGTGGCTCGAATGGCGGGCTTCGGCTCTTAAGACCGACGCTTCAAACACCCTCCTATACTGATTTGCCAGAACAATGTCTATATTGGTAAATTTTTAAATGGTAAAGTTTGATTGCCTTGTTTTACTCTTTTCTTAGAATTTATTCACAAATTAATGGAACTTTCCTCTCTCTACCCATTAACACCTTATAAAAAATAGAAAGAAATTAATCGCAAGAACATAGAGATATGATTCATTCAAGCTGAAATTAATCGTACAAACAATGGATTGTTATTATTTGTTCATGACGCATCCACTTTGTTTTACCTTAATATATATGCGTGTCCAAATTCCATTCATCACTTCCAATTGTCAACCGAGTCGACTATTTGAGATTCTAGAATTCCAGATATAAAATTATATATCCAACTCGTGATAAGAGAAAAAAAAGTGCATGCTCAATTGCTCGTGTTGGAAAAAAAAATAGAATACCGAATTAATTGAAAGGCATCTCATCTAAAATCATATGCATCTTACTTAAATATCAACTTTTGGGATGAGTCGGAGGTGGGAATGCCAATATTCTCCTTTACCCTTCGTGCATTTCTCCCTCAACTCCTCCGTACATCCACCAATGTAGAGATGTTCCAGGGAGTCAGGGAGGCCGTCGTCTGGTAAACACCGCAGCCTCTCACACTTATAAATAATCAAATATCGAAGGGAGGTGAGGTGGTGTCTGAGTCCCCCACTCACCCTCTCCAACTTATTCATATTCCAAATATCCAAACGGAGGAGGGACGAAGGGAGGAGTTGACTCCAGTCTCCATCAACAGCAGTAGGAGGAAAGCACTCCATCTCATTCACACACTCCATCGCTCCCCAGATGTGCAATTCTCGTAAGGTGGTGAGACCCCTCAACCCCCACTCCTCAATTCGTTGATTCAGATTTTCACATCGCCCAATAAAAAGAGAATCCAGATTGGGAGGCAGACCTCCACTCAATGATAAGCTCGTGATGCCTTGACAATTATCAATCCATAGTGATTTGAGAGATGTGAGGTGGTGCATGTCATGAGGCAAAGACTTCACCTTTGGACAACTGGCAAGCCCAAACCTGGACAGGTTGCAGGGGAGTGAAAGGAATATCTCCACCTCTAATTCTGGTAAATCACGAAGTGTAAGATCGGAGAGTACGGACATGTGTTGCAAGCTGTCCGTCAAAGTGGTAAGGCTTCTGCAATTCACAATTCTCAATTCCCGTAGAGACTGAGTAAGGGGACTACCAACACCAACTAATTCCGTAATAGACACCAACCCCTCCATATTGTCTAGTCCAAGCTTCATGAGAGAATATGAAAGTCTTCTGCTAATCAGCTGGGACTGCGGCATTTTTGGGCAGCCTTGAAGCCACAATTTTCTCAACGAAGTAGGCAGTCCCCCACTGGGGAAGGAACGGAACATCTCGCAACCATCAATACTCATGTCATTAAGAGATGTAAGTTCAGATAACTCTTCTGGCAGCTTCTCTAGCTCTCCGCAACTTGTTATTTTAAGAACCTTTAGATTATGTGGAACTTGTTTCCCTCCATCCCCTCCCATGATGGACTTAAATTGAGGACAACTCTCAATGCTTATCTCTTCGAGCACAGTCCAAGAGGTCGACAAACTCCCCTCAAAGTGAACCAGCTCCTGGATTTTCCTAATTGCCATCTTGGTCACCGAAGTAAGCTCAGCCAGACATTTCAAAAATCCCTCATTGCAACAATGAATATTAATCTCGACGAGGGATGGAAGGCTAAGAATGCACCCTCCTTTCAGTTTGGGACAATTCCTAACGATTAGCTGTTCGAGACAAGGGAATGGCAAGTCGTGCTCCTCCGCTCCGTCGTACAGCCACTTCTCCCAGGCACCCATGTCCGTGAAGCTCAAGCTCTTCAATGACCGAAAAAATGGTCTTCTGGACCCATAAAACTCGGGACCTATGGAAGAGACCATTTGAAGACCACAAATGTCCAAACTTTCCAGCAAGGGAAGTTGTCCCAAAGGTGGCAGGGAATCCAAGCTTTTACATCCTGTCAAGGTTATGCTCATGACAAAATTCATACTGTAGTGATCATCAAACCATTTTGGAAATCTTTTGGCCCCATAGTGACATATTTCAAGTGATTCAATCTTCCTCGAAGGTTGCAGATAGTCGAGGAGCTTGAATTGATGGTCATCCTCACGTGAAATTTCAGAACACGATCCCCAATCCAAGCTTAATTCAATAACCGCTTCCTTTCCAGATATATTAGCAATGCTCGCATCTTCGATGTCATCTACATTGAGCAAATTACGAACATGCAACTCTCGTTGAAGGTGTTCTAGTGCTCCCAGTTGCTTCAACTCTCGACCGACTTCTTTTCCCACGATAAAGTCCGAGAGAATCTCGAGATTTTTAAGATCCCCGATGCACGGCGGCATCTCCTGCAAACTTTTTGTGCCGGTTATGTCGAGGTGGAGAAGATTGGCCAACTTGTGAATGTTTTTTGGCAACTTTTGAAGATTCACACACCATCTGAGCAGTAGAGATTGCAACTCTACAAGGTTACAAATGGATTCTGGCAGCACCTCGAGATCCGTATGAGAAAAATCTACGGAACGTAGGAGTTTCAACTCTCCGATTCGGTCCGGCACCTGCTTAATTTGAAAGTAGCGTAGCGATAATATTCTCAGATTCTTCATGTCCACGATCAAGTCTTGTATCACATCATCAGAAACAAAGGCCCTTCGGTCTCGCACTTCTGAGATTTGAAATGGCATAAATGTTCTCAGCTTCTTCATTGAGCGAAATGCCTCAAATCTCTTCGATAGACAATGTTCAAAATATTGAGTGACCATTGCTGCATGACGAACTTTGCAAGAGGTGGAGCCTTCTTTAAACTCATCAGAGCTGAAATATGAGCGGGCATCGACTGATTTCGCGAGGTCATTGATAAGATCATGAATTGAATAGAAATTCTTGTCATCCCTCGTTCTCTGAAGGAATGACAAGGCCTCCAACCGACGGAGATTCTCCATCCCCGCCTCTCGGAGAATTCGGCCAGTCCCTTTTTGCAGCAAACCCTGTATGATCCACAATCGAATTAACTCGTCTTGGTCGAATACGTAATCCTTCGGGAATAATGCACAAGCTGCGAAACATCTCTTCAAGTGAATGGGAAGATGAACGTAGCTCAACTTCAAAGCTGGAGGGATCTTTCCCCCCTCTCTGTCCCAAGAACCATGACTTAACACTTGCTTCCACTGTTCATCGTCAGTTTTGAAACGAAGCATGCCTCCGATCGCCTTAATAGAAAGAGGCAGACCCTTACACTTTTTAGCCAATTGAACGGAGATCTCTTGAAGATGTGGGTGGCCTTCAAAGTTTTTCTCACCTATGGAGTGATAGGCAAGCAGAGACAAGCACTCTTCCAACGACATTAATTCCAACTGCTTCGAATCAGGATCACCCATCAGTCTAGCGACCTCCAAGTTTCTTGTTGTGAGCAGAATCCTGCTTCCTTTACTCCCGGAATATAAGGGCTTCAGCAGGGACTCGAGTTCTTCATACTTGTCGTTCCAGACATCGTCCAAAACAAGAAGGAACTTCTTTCCAGATAACTTCTCTCTCAGAGAACTCTGAAGCCTATCCAGATCCTTCTCTACACTGGATGAAGACGAGGCTACCTTGTCCAGGATGCACTTGGTGATGGCGGCCATGTCAAAGACTTCGGAGACACAGACCCAGGCTTTGACTGCGAAGTCCGCAGTTTTCAAGGACTCGTGATTATACAACTCTTGTGCGAGGGTAGTTTTACCAAGTCCTCCCATCCCCACGATCGAAACGACTGTAAAGGGTTGGACGGAGTCTTGGGTTGCTACAGATCTAGTCAAACGAGCAAGCAGCTCCTCCATTTGCCTCTCCCTGCCCACAAACTTTGGCTCAGGCAGGGATGTGGTGACGAAACGGGACTGGTCGTTGCGAGGCTCTCTCCTTGAGTTCTGGACTAATTGGAGCGAGGGAATTTGGTCATAGACAACCTTTAATCTTCGGTCGACATCCTCGATGTCATTGGCCATATGATGGTGAGAGATCAGGGTGCGCGGGCGGAAACGAGAGCACCAAGCAACGAGGCAGTGAGTGAGTTTCGACGACCGTGACAGGGCCTGCAACTTGGGTGCCTCCCGTTTCGCCTCGACAGAGAAGTGGTCGAGCAGGTCCTCCATGTCGTAGGCGACGTCCTTGAGGTCAGCGAGCCACCGGGCAGTAGCACGATCATCGTCGTACATCTGCTTTTCCTCGGCAGAATCCAGCACGTCTTGGATCGACGGAAGCTTCTCCCCCCACGACTGGAGCTTGTCGGAGATGCCGTGGATCCGGGCATACTCTGCGATGAGTTGAGAGCCGACCAGGTTGAGGATGGGGGAGATGAAATCCATATTCTCTCTCTCTCTCTCTCTGTCTTTTGGAATGGTTTGTCTTCCTCAAAACACTTTCACAGAGGAAAGGCAATTATTCCCACGAGTCTTGTCTTCCTCAAAACACTTTACACAGAGGAAAGGCAATTATTCCCACGAGGCTTGCCTTAATTCATCCTACACAAACGGACAAGCATTGGTTTGTTTGTTGGGTAAATATAATGATTTCAAAGGAAAGGCTGATGATGGAAGAAGACCTTCCCCACCCCAACCCAAACACGACCTCTCTACATCCATCGATCTTGGTGTGGCCCCCCACCCACCCATGTGAATTTCCCTTCTTTCTTCCATGATTGTACTGTCTGTCCCCCCAACGATTCCACGATTCAATGATAGTTTACGCACTAAAGTAATACATTTGGACTAAAAAATTAAAGCCATAAAAAATGACCATTTTTAAATTTAAAAAAGAAAGTTGACGTTCGAAACAACCATTTTCTTTAAATGATTGGAATTTGGTGATTTAAACACCGAATTTTATTTTTTAAATTTGAAAAATAGAACTTATGTAAGGTCGAATTTTTTAAATTAGTCAAATAATTTCCGAAATGTACTTGAAATAATATAATAATTTTTAAATGAACTAGTCTTTGTCCCCTCCGTTAAAAGTGGGCCTAAAATTAAGATTGTGAGAATGGAGTCTTTCCTGAAAACAACGAATAAAAAATTGTTGTTGCACGTACATAATGGTTATTATTAGTTCACGTGGATATTTCCTTCATTCTTAAAAAATTAGCAACTTTTATTAATATCATTAGTTCATCCCATTTTCAGACACGATGTTGTTATTGTTAACACATTTCGACCAATTCCATAAATTATGACAATTATTAACCAAAAGATTACTTCACCCTGTCTTCAAAACACATTGGCTAGCTTTCAAAATACAAAAATTAACAAATCATCGACAAAGAAATACAAAAAGAAAAAGGGAAACTGAACTTTGAGGTAAGTATTTGGGAGGACCACATCACCACTTTTATCAAGATTCAACTTCCGTAATCATTGTCGACAACGAATAAAGAGACGCCATGAGATGATGTTGCGCATGTACTGCCAGTCAGTTGAAACGATAGTTTGATACAAAACCCACTTCGTATTGATTCTGTCTCACAAAAAATGATCGAGTAGCACAAAATTCAATAAAAAGGAAGACATAGCCACATCTAAAACTAACTCAGAGTCAATCCTAGGAAAGGAATGAACATAGTAGTCGTAATGCCGACGGATATGCATTCAACCAAATATCCTTTTTGTTGGATGGATATGATGTGCTCACCTAAATAACACCGATGATGGGTGGATGTAAACTTCTTGCGATGCTCTGAGTGTCTTGTACATCCCATTGTGACTCTATGGCTTTTCGTTACATAAGCCCGACGCAAGAAGCAACAGTATTTCTAGGGATTAGATCCAAAAAAGGTTGTAAACCAGAGGTTGCGAAAAGCCAATTGAAGGAACTCACTTCAAGACGATAGGCGTTGGCGAAGAACCCAGCAGTCACCGCCTTCCTTACGGCCTGCGTGATAAAATAAAAATTAATGGGCGAAACAGCCAGCTAAGCTACCATTTCTATTGAACAATGAAACTAAAACAAAATAGAAGTTCTAGCATGGGTCTGCAGAAGTTAACCTGCAAATTTCCTTCACAAGATTTAAGGTCTATGCCTAACCTCTGGGCTATTCTTTGAAGTTGTTCTCTAATTTCAACGACTTTTTTTCTGTACAACACAAGCAACAACATAAAAAATATAACAGCATACGCACGGGTTGAAAATTGAGCTCATACCATGGCGTGGTAATTAATATAATTCTTGTAACACCAATTGGATGATTTCCCAGATTCAAGGAATCCTTTGTAGACGTTTAGGAATGTCACATGGTCACCCTGCAAGAAAGAAGAAGCTTGGCCTTCAGGCACTTGCAAAAAGTAGTAAAAACAAAAATTAGATATAAACTTCTGTAAGGAATGAGATATCTACGTAGGGAAGAGCACAAAGAGGTTTTCCCACTATAAACAAAATGTTATAACGTTCTGGCCGAGTTGTGCATGAGAGTGCGGATATATTAAACATGTACCTCAACTGCCGCAAAACGCATTTTGGCCTCATCGAATTCCTTGCGTACTCCACGGCCAGTGACCCATATAGACTACCAAGACATAATTGGAACAGTTTGCAAAAAGCTTACTGAAATTGTTTCCAAATGAACTCCCTGCATTTACATCTCATCTGTAAGGTCAGAAGGGTTTACTTGAACAGAAAGTACTGCCGAAATTGTGAGAATCTCCTCTGAACAGCCTAGTTGGTTGGAAGACAGTATCAGTTTCGAAATCATTGGCTCCTACAGAAAACATGTCATTAGTAATTGTAATTATTACCTCCTGCTTCACTTAGAGAAGTAGGTGGGAAGGAGACAAGTTTAACCCAGAATGCTTCAACTAGTTAACTTAAAACACATTGGCAGCCCACCATATTCAAGAGTGCGAACAAATTTACACAGCACAACACTAATTTACAAAAAGTATGCTACTGAAGAAAATGAAAACTAACAAAATCATCGAAAAGAAATACAAAAGAAAAAGGGAAACCAAACTTTGAGACAAGTATTTGGGAGGACCAAATCACCACTTTATCAAGATTCAACTATCTCTTATTATTATCAAGATAGAATAGAGAGACGCCATGGAGTGAGACTCTATGATAATATAACTATAACAACTGTGAATGGGCACATAGCTTTGATTCTGGATATGTAAAATGAAAGAAAAGGGTTTCGTACCATTGGGGTATTTCAGACAACATGAAATCCAACGGGCGAAGTAAGTTTTGCATCGTCGTCAAGCACCTCAAGAAAGTAGAGTATCTCAAGTGCCCGAATCATTGATTCTGGCGATGGAGAAGCTGGCCAGTCAAAGCCTAGTATATTATCTATCCCAAGAGCTTTCAACTGTAAGATGAAAAAGAAAATAAAATTGGTAAAAACCTCTTTCCTACATAAAAAATAATGCCTTAGCCAATTATTTTACCAATTAATTTCCAGGATTTGAGATCACCAACTAAAACGTTCAAAGAAGGCAATGGCATTTCTGTGTGCTCCATTTGGACCACAATTGAAAGGACTTCTTTCTCCCTCAAAAACTCACAAATAACAGCCTGATTGGCTGAAATATGATCATACTAAGGCCAACAGTACCTGAATTATGCATGAAACAAGGTTTGATATCTGAATCTCTGGAATACCATGAGCAGACATCTCCTTGAGAAAATACTCTTCTGTGTACAACCTGGATTGAAAGTTAAAAAAGCAAGCAGCAACTTCTTCAGGAGGAAGGCTTTTCCGAATAAAATATATTTGGGAGATCAAACATCATTTCATACGCCAAACTTCCCACAATCACCTCTAACATTTTCCAGGACCAACTCTTCCGGCCCTACCAGCTCTCTGTCTAGCAGATGCCTGAGATATAGGTGCCCACAAGGTTCTCGATGTCTGTAATCTGCAGATTAAGCATAGAAAAGTAATAACAGTCAACTACATTTGTAGATACATGTAATACACCAGCAGTTGGATTAATTACATCCAACACTGGGCAAGAACCATTCATGTGATATATAATCCCTAGATATGAGATAAAAATAACTGGGAAAAATTGGTGAATTCTCTGCAGATTGGTACAGAATCATTCCGATCAGCAATTGGACAGTATGATGTCTTAGTCTCTCAAAAATAAATCTGACACAGAAAGAAGATTGAGTTACCGGATTATAAAATTGTTGTTTGGAGAACCCGCTGTCAACGACATACACAACACCCTACATAGAACAGGAAACAGAAAGGTGAATTAACTTGCCCCAAGGCTTGGGACAATATTGTTGCCAGACAAAAAGTAAAATAACCTCCAATGTCAAAGATGTCTCTGCTATATTTGTTGAGATCACCACTTTTCTCTTGCCTCGAGGAGTAGGGGAAAATATTAGATCCTAGAAGAGGAGGAAAAATTTATATAAGAAACTTATTTCAGTATAAGCCTTCCATAAAAGCAACAACTTGTTAATCAGTCACCTGTTCAGCCCGTGGAAGCCCCGAGTACAAAGGTAAAACAATTAGTCCTGAGGAACAGAGATAATCGCATCAACAATCTAGCAGTCAGCCAAGATACGATGAAAAGAGAAAACATTGGTCAGCTGCTTGAGATGTAATAGGCAAACAAAGATGGATATTATTATCATGGCACTTATGATTACAAATCAACTCATGTTTATCACACTCCTGAAGATTCTATGATTCTAACAGCAGAAAACATTAGTTGCCTAGAAACATTATCGATATCAACATTATCCATCCTTTTTGCCATGTAGGAGAAACTTCACATACTAAGACGAAGCAGACTGAATTATTAGCATTTAAGACAAGCTCAAGTCCTTGGATGGACATGATATGACAAGCTCAAAGAAGAATGGGAAGAAGAAGCAAAAATCTCATATTACACTCCCAAGTAAAAGGTTAGAACAATAGTTGAGATCATGATACCATGCCAATTGAAATCCAAAATACTTGGACTCAAGACTTTATGAAGTAGGCACTCCACCACCTCGTTATAGAAGCAGGGCAGCAAGCAATGGGCTGGGAAATATGGCATAAAGTCAGCAGAAAGGTAGGCACCTTATCGTGAATAAGCAATACGGTTGAAACAGCAGCCCTCACATAGTCTGATACAATTAACGAACATAACATTGTCATCTAAGTTTTATAATAATTGCAACATGCCAGAGCATTCAAAAAGTTAATGATAAAAGTGTTCGTCAACACCTCAACAGATAGGATCGCCGGTTCCATTTTCAATCCAGGTTCCACACTTTCTGAACCTCTGTATCTTCTGCTGCTGCACAATAAATTAAGATGTGTGCATAAGTAAAATTTTACCAAAGTGGTTTGAATTCCAAAATACCGAATTTCCAATTTCCGCAGAGACCGAGACAGGAGACTACCAACACCAACTAATTCCGTAATCGACACGAATACCTCCAGATTCCTTAGAGTAAGCTCCTCGAGATAATCCAGAAGCCTGATGCTAATCAGCTGGGACTCCGGTAGAATTGGGCAGCCTCCAAGCTTCTATATTCTTAACGAACAAGGCAATCCCCCACTAGGAAAGGAACACATATTCTTACAATCAACAACACTAATCTCTCTGAGAGATGTAAACCCAAATAAATCATCCGCCAGCTTCTCTAACTCTCCACGACGTCTCATTTCAAAAAGCTTTAGATCAGGTGGAAGTTGTTTCCCTCCATGCCCTCCCACGATGGACTTAAATTGAGGACACTCCACAATCCTCATCTCTTTCAGCGCGACCCAAGAGGTTGCCAAACTCGCTTCAAAGTGAACCAGCTCCGGTATATGGCTAATTTCCATCTTGGTCATCGACGTAAGGCTTGCTAGACATGTGAACAATCCCCCATCGCAGCCATTAATATTAATCTCGACGAGAGACAGAAGGCTAAGAGCGGACCCTCCTTTCTGTTTGGGGCACTTCTTCACGATTAGCCGGCGGAGGCAGGGGAATGGTTGGCCGTTCTCATCCCCTCCGTTGTACGATCACTTCTCCCAGGCACCCATGTTCTCGAAGCACTCCATCTCATCCACACACTCCATCTCTCCCCAGATGCTCAATTTTCGTAATGCGGTGAGACTCCTCAACCCCAACTCCTCAATTAGTTGATTCAGATTTCGAAGTCTAATTGAAAGAAATTCCAGGTTGGGAGGCAGAGCTCTCGTGATGCCTTCATAGTTATTAATGATTAGTTCTTTGAGAGATGTGAGGTGGTGCATGGACTTCACCTTTGGACATCTGGCAAGCACAAACCTGGACAGGTTGCAGGGGTGTAAAGGGAATATCTCCATCTCTAATGCCGGCAAATCGAAGAGTATAAGATCGGAGATTGCGGACAGGTGTTGCAAGCTGTCCGTCAAAGTGGTGAGGTTTTTGCAATCCCTAATTTCCAATTTCTCAGAGACTAAGAAAGGGGACTACCAACGTCAACTAATTCCATAATCGACACCAACCCCTCCATATTGTTTAGTCGAAGCTTCACGAGAGAATACGGAAGTCTTATGCTAATCAGCTGAGACTGCGGCATTTTCGGGCAGCCTTGAAGCCACAATCTTCTCAACGAAGCAGGCACTCCCCTGCTGGGGAAGGAACATAACATCTCGCAACCATGAATACTCATCTCATTAAGAGATGTAAGTTCAGATAACTCTTCTGGCAGCTTCTCTAACTCTCCGTAACTTATTAAACAAAGAACCTTTAGATTAGGTGGAACATGTTTCCCTCCATTCCCTCCCATGATGGACTTAAATTGAGGACATCCCTCAATCTTCATCACTTCGAGCGTAGTTCAAGAGGTCAACAAACTCCCCTCAAAGTGAACCAGCTCCTGGATTTTCCTAATTGCCATCTTGGTCACCGAAGTAAGCTCAGCCAGACATTTCAAAAATCCCTCATTGCAACAATGAATATTAATCTCGACGAGGGATGGAAGGCTAAGAGTGCACCCTCCTTTCAGTTTAGGACAATTGCTCACGATTAGCTGTCGGAGACAAGGGAATGGCGAGTCGTTCTCCTCCTCTCCGTCGTACAACCATTTCTCCCAGGCACCCATGTCCTTGAAGCTGCTCTTCAATGACCGAAAAAATGGCCTTATGGACCCATAAAACTCGGGACCTATGGAAGAGACCATTTGAAGACCACAAATGTCCAAACTTTCCAGCAGGGGAAGTTGTCCCAAAGGAGGTAGGGAATGCAGCCTTTTACAACCTCTCAGGGTTATGCTCATGACATAATTCATACCGTATTGATTATCAAACCATTTTGGAAATCTTTTGGCCCCATAGTGATATATTTCAAGTGATTCAATCTTCCTCGGAGGTCGCAGATGGTCGAGAAGCTTGAATTGATGGTCATCTTCATGTGCAATTTCGGAACTCGATCCCCAATCCAAGCTTAATTTGTTAACCGCTTCCTTTCCAGATATATTGGCAATTCTCGCGTCTTCGAGCGTCATCTTCATTCAACAAATTACGAATGTGCAAGTCTCGTTGAAGGCGTTCTGGTGGTCCCAGTTGCTTCAAATCTTGACCGACGTCTTTTCCCACGACAAAGTCTGAGAGTATCTCGAGTTTTGTGAGATCGCCGATACGTGGTGACATCTTCTCCTGCAAGACTTTTGTCCCGGTTATGTCGAGGTGGAGAAGATTGGACAGCTTGTGAATGTTTCTCGGCAACTTTTGAAGCTCCTTACACCCTTGGAGCAGTAGAGATTGCAACTCCACTAGGTCACAAATGGATTCCGGCAGCACTTCGATATTTGTATAGGAAAAATCCATGGAACACAGGAGTTTCAACTCTCCAATTCGGTCTGGCACCTGCTTAATTTTAAAGAAGCGTAACGACAACATTCTCATATTCTTCATATCTACGATCAAGTCTTGTATCACATCACCGGAGACAAAGGCAATTCGCTCTCGCACTTTTGAGAATTGAAATGGCATAAATGTTCTCAACTTCTTCATTGAGCGAAACGCTTCAAATCTCTTCGAGTGACAATGTTCACAATATTGAGTGACCATTGCTGCATGACGAACTTTGTCAAGGAACAACACTTCACAAGAGGTGGAGCCTTCTTTAAACTCATCAGAGCTGAAATATGAGCTGGTATCGACTGATTTCGCGAGGTTATTGATAAGATCATGCATTGAATAGAAATTCTTATCATCCCTCGTTCTCTGAAGGAATGACAAGGCCTCCAACCGACGGAGATTCTCCATCCTCACCTCTCAGAGAGTTCGGGCAGTCCCTTTTTGCAGCAAACCCTGTATGATCCACAATCGAATTAATTCGTCTTGGTCGAATAGGTAATCCTTCGGGAATAATGCACAAGCTGTGAAACATCTCTTCAAGTGAATGGGAAGATGAACGTAGCTCAACTTCAAAGCTGGAGGGATCTTTCCCCCCTCTCTGTCCCAAGAGCCATGACTTAACACTTGCTTCCACTGTTCATCGTCAGTTTTGAAACGCAGCATACCTCCAATTGCCTTAATAGAAAGAGGCTGACCCTTACACTTTTCAGCCAATTGAACGGAAATCTCTTGAAAATGTGGGTGGCCTTCAAAGTTTTTCTCACCTATGGAGTGATAGGCAAGCAGAGACAAGCACTCCTCCAACGACATTAATTCCAACTGCTTCGAATCAGGATCCCCCATCAGTCTAGCGACCTCCATGTTTCTTGTCGTGAGCAGAATCCTGCTTCCTTTACTCCCGGAATATAAGTGCTTCATCAGGGACTCGAGCTCTTCATACTTATCGTTCCAGACATCGTCCAAAACAAGAAGTAACTTCTTCCCAGATAACTTGTCGCTCAGAGAACTCTGAAGCCTATCCAGATCTTTATCGACACCGGATGAAGATGGGGCTACCTTATCCAGGATGCACTTGGTGATGGCGGCCATGTCAAAGACTTCGGAGACACAGACCCAGGCTTTGACTGCGAAGTTCAAGTTTTCTTATTGGTAACTGCCTGTCCCCCAACCAAATAACTCCAAGTTTCTTCTTCCATGTCTGTCTGTCCAACTGTCGGCCGTCTTATATTCTTGTACATCCCATTGTGACTGTATGGCTTTTCGTTACTGAAATTGTTTCCAAATGAACTCCATGCATTTACATCTCATCTGAAAGGTCAGAAGGGTTTACTTGAACAGAAAGTACTGCCGAAATTGTGAGAATCTCCTCTGAACAGCCTAGTTGGTTGGAAGACAATATCATCTTCGAAATCATTGGCTGCTAGAGAAAATTTTCATTAGTAATTATTACCTTCGGCTTCACTTAGAGAAGTAGGTGGGAAGGAGACAAGTTTAAACCAGAATGCTTCAGCTAGTTAACTTCCCAACAATCATCTGGCACCTATGGACGAGGAGGAATCTAGCACTATTCAATAGGCAAGCAACCCCCAATAACCTCTTGGAGACTATACTAGCCAGAGCATCAGAAATCCAAGCTGCACTAGGAGGAATACATTCACCTAATTTCATTACATGAATGCCTGTGACATTCACCTAATTTCATTATTAGTTAAGGAAGTCTCGACTAATATAAATGTATATATTATATAGAAATCATTTAAAAAAAAACTCGTCAGATTATATATATAACGTTTTCCTTAATAATTACTTTTAATGAATTTTTTTTAAATAATTTTTTATTATCATTAAGGAAAATCATGTTACACGTTTTTTTTAAAACAATAGTTTTTTTTAATTAAACTATTTTTACTTTTCTAACCATGTCATACGTTTTTTTTTTAACAACAATTAGTTTTAACATTTTTTAAAATTAAAATATCATTGATTAATTTACCCTTCTAAAAAAAGGGGAAAGAAACAAAAGTATCAAGGACAATATGTGTGAATTGAATCATTGTTATTATTCGAATTTTCTAACCACTTTTTTTTGTTTTTTTTTGTTTTTTTTTTGCATTAAAAATGAAAAATTCCGAGATAATCGACAAGGTATTCTCAGAGATTGCGTGAGGTTGATCACAGTGGGGAGTTTTCTAAAGCGGCCTCGACTAACGGACTCAACGCCAATAGAAACCCCCCAAGTCGGGCCTCAGGTACATGAGGGAGGTGCGGGCCTCCCGTTTTTTTTATATTTCCACATGTAATGGGTCGTGGGCCCAAGTGCATAGGCTCACGATCACCGCCCTTCCCTGCTCACTTTGATCTAAATAATTGTTTGTGCCTGTTCGCATGTCTTAGGTCCATAGGTTTATTGTCGCATGCTGTTTGCAAAGCAAATAAACATGAGTTCGGGCCCAAAAGCCCGAATCGGGTCCAAAGCCCGTAAAACATTGACACAACTCCCGAGTCATGCCCGGATCGGGTCCAACACCCCTTAAACAAAAGCAAATTTTTTGGAGCAAACGCCACCTTTTCGCATGTTTAGATGTAAGAGTTAGTAATTAGGAATCTCCGAATCTACTCTAGTTTTCTGACTTAAACCAAGCTTTTATAATTAAGTCGGTGGCGACTCCGTAATAGTTTACCTAGGTTAAACAACAACACATTTTTTACGAAGTCATTTTGGATGAGGGACTAACGACACGAGCCGCTCTTGGGACCTCCTGAAGCTTCCTCCTCGGGCCATGCGCTTCTTTTCGCCCGTCGCCTCCTAAGGAGCATGGAGACGATCGGCAAAGAGTCTGGGCAGACCCGGTCAGGAATCAAAGGAGGGACTACCCTGGCCTTTTCCGCAGCGTTCGACGCTCGAGTCGCGATGCCGACCGGAAGACTCTAGGGGAGCGAGCCCGGATCCTCGGGTCGTCCGAACCGCTGCGCGCGTGCTGGGCCGGAAGGCGCGCGTACAGTAAAAAAAAAATTAGATTAAACTTCTGTAAGGAATGAGATATCTACACAGGGAAGAGCACAAAGAGGTTGTCCCAACTATAAACAAAATGATATAACGTTCTGGCCGAGTTGTGCATGAGAGTGCGGATATATTAAACATGTACCTCAGCTGCAGCAAAACGCATTTTGGCCTCATCGAATTCCTTGCGTACTCCACGACCAGTGACCCAAATAGACTACCAAGACATAATTTGAACAGTTTGCAAAAAGCTTACTGAAATTGTTTCCAAATGAACTCCATGCATTTACGTCTCATCTGAAAGGTCAGAAGGGTTTACTTGAACAGAAAGTACTGCCGAAATTGTGAGAATCTCCTCTGAACAGCCTAGTTGGTTGGAAGACAATATCATCTTCGAAATCATTGGCTCCTACAGAAAATTGTCATTAGTAATTATCACCTCTGGCTTCACTTAGAGAAGCAGGTGGGAAGGAGACAAGTTTAAACCAGAATGCTTCAACTAGTTAACTTCCCAACAATCATCTGGCACCTATGGACGAGGAGGAATCTAGCACTATTCAATAGCCAAGCAGCCCCCAATAACCTCTTGGAGACTTTACTAGCCAGAGCATCAGAAATCCAAGCTGCACTAGGGAGGAAGGTAAAAAGAAGAAGACCAGAAACAAACACAAGCAGCTACGGCAACCCCAGTGAAAACTCTAATTGGGAACCCTCACGCAGCCTACTATACACACTAAACACAGACGCGTCAGCCCTCAGAAACTCACCACGAGTAGGACTTGGGGGGGTAATCAGAGACAAAGAGGGAGGCTGGATAGGGGGTTTCTGCAAAAAATCCCCAAACATAAGCAGCCTAGCTGCTGAAACAATGGCACTTCAGGAAGGCTTCCTAGTGAAGAGCCTTGGACTGAAGTCCCCAGCTATCCAGACAGATGCTGAAACCCTAGTACACTACATGACCGGTACCAAACCATGCCCACCATTAATCTCACCAATTGTGGATGCTAGCAGGTTGCAATCAAATGAGTTCGACAGCTTTGAAATCACCCATATCTCAAGAGAGAAGAACAGACTCGCAGACAAACTAGCTAAGGAAGCAAGGCACCAAGAAGAAAACTTTATCACTTTTCTTTTCCCACCGGATTTTGTGATAGACGAACTTCATAGGGATATCCCCTCCTTTGAAACCTATGATGGTGTAACCTAAACGCTTCTATTATGATCTAATCTAATTTCTACCAAAAAAAAACACATTGGCAGCCTCACCATATTCAAAAGTGCGAACAAATTTACACAGCACAGCACTAATTTACAAAAAGTGTGCTACTGTACAAAATGAAAACTAACAAAAACATCGAAAAGAAATACGAAAGAAAAAGGGAAACCGAACTTTGAGACAAGTATTTGGGAGGACCAAATCACCACTTTATCAAGATTCAACTCTCTTATTATTATCACGATAGAATAAAGAGACGCCATGAAGTGAGACTCTATGATAATATAACTATAACAACTGTGAATGGGCACATAGCTTTGATTCTGGATATGCAAAATGAAAGAAAAGGGATTCATACCATTGGGGTATTTTCAGCAACATGAAATCCAACAGGTGAAATAAGTTTTGCATCGTCGTCAAGCACGTCAAGAGAGTAGAGTATCTCGAGTGCCCTAATCATTGATTCTGGCGATGGAGAAGCTGGCCAGTCAAAGCCTAGTATATTATCTATCCCAAGAGATTTCAACTGTAAGATGAAAAACAAAAAAAAATTGGTAAACACCTCTTTCCTTCATAAAAAATAATGCCTTAGCCAATTATTTTACCAATTAATTTCCAGGATTTGAGATCACCAACTAAAACGTTCAAAGGCAATGGCATTTCTGTGTGCTTTCATTTGGACCACAATTGAAAGGACTTCTTTCACCCTCCAAAACTCACAAACAACAGCCTGATTGGCTGAAATATGATCATACTAAGGCCAGCAGTACCTGAATTACGCATGAAACGAGGTTTGATCTCTGAATCTCTGGAATACCCTGAGCAGACATCTCCTTGAGAAAATACTCTTCTGTGTACAACCTGGATTGAAAGTTAAAAAAGCAAGCAGCAACTTCTTCAGGAGGAAGGCTTTTCCGAATAAAATATATTTGGGAGATCAAACATCATTTCATACGCCAAACTTCCCACAATCACCTGTATCATTTTCCAGGACGAACTCTTCCGGCCCTACCAGCTCTCTGTCTAGCAGATGCCTGAGATATAGGTGCCACCACAAGGTTCTCGATGTCTGTAATCTGCAGATTAAGCATAGAAAAGTAATAACAGTCAACTACATTTGTAGATACATGTACTACGCCAGCAGCTGGATTAATCACATCCAACACTGGGCAAGAACCATTCATGTGATATATAATCCCTAGATAGGAGATAAAAATAACTGGGAAAAATTGGTGAATTCTCTGCAGATTGGTACAGAATCATTCCAACGTGAAACTAAAATCGGCAACTGGACAGTATGATGTCTTAATCTCTCAAAAATAAATCTGACACAGAAAGAAATTGAGTTACCGGATTATAAAATTGTTGTTTGGAGAACCCGCTGTCAACGACATACACAACACCCTACATAGAACAGGAAACAGAAAGGTGAATTAACTTGCCCCAAGGCTTGGGACAATATTGTTGCCAGACAAAAAGTAAAATAACCTCCAATGTCAAAGATGTCTCTGCTATATTTGTTGAGATCACCACTTTTCTCTTGCCTCGAGGAGTAGGGGAAAATATTAGATCCCAGAAGAGGAGGAAAATTTTATATAAGAAACTTATTTCAGTATAAGCCATCCATAAAAGCAACAACTTGTTAATCAGTCACCTGTTCAGCCCGTGGAAGCCCCGAGTACAAAGGTAAAACAATTAGTCCTGAGGAACAGAGATAATCACATCAACAATCGAGCAAGCTTAACGATGAAAAGAGAAAACATTGGTCAGCTGCTTGAGATGTAATAGGCAAACAAAGATGGGATATTACTATCATGGCACTTATGCTTCCAAATCAACTCATGTTTATCACACTCCTGAAGATTCTATGATTCTAATAGCAGAAAACATTAGCTGCCTAGAAACATTAGCAGACTGAATTATTAGCCTTTAAGACAAGCTCAAGTCCATGGATGGACATGATATGGCCAACTTCCATAGAGCAAAGTCGTAACTATTTATCTCTTAATTAGTTACTAGAAGAAATTTTTCTGTCCTGAATGTCATCTGTCACTTGCTTTACAGCAGCCTCAATGTCCTCCTCCCCAGTAAGGAAAACCAATATGTCGCCAAATGGCTCCTGACAAAGAACAAAAAGTTGCAAGTTCTTGGTTCTCATATGGTTCCATTATTCAAGGAAAATAAAGGACGAGAAAATAGAGAGCAAAATATCTGTTTGACATGTGTTTTCCTTCAATAATCCATCCGAAACAAGCGAAAAAAAAACAATTACCAAAAAATATCTTTGGCACCTAAATAACTTTTCTTCTGAAACTCAAAGAAGAATGGGAAGAAGAAGCAAAAATCTCATCATACACCCCCAAGTAAAAGGTTAGAACAATAGTTGATATCATGATACCATGCAAATTGAAATCCATACTACTTGGACTCAAGACTTTATGAAGTAGGCACTCCACCACCTCATTATAGAAGCAGGGCAGCAAGCAATGGGCAGGGAAATATTGCATAAAGTCAGCGGAAAGGTAGGTACCTTATCGTGAATAAGCAATACGGTTGAAACAGCAGCCCTCACATAGTCAGATACAGATTCCTCCAAATAGTGAATTTGCACATTGAAACCTCTACCCTGAAAAAGTAAATGGTCTATGATCACAATTTAACGAACACAACATTGTCATCTAAGTTTTTATACTAATTGTAACATGCTAGAGCATTCAAAATGTTATTGATAAAAGTCTTTGTTAACACCTCAACAGATAGGATCGCCGGTTTCACACTTTCTGAACCTCTGTATCTTCTGCTGCTGCACAATAAATTAAGATGTGTGCATAAATAAATTTTTACCGAAGTAGTCTGAACATATACTAAATTACAATGGACAGCAACTAAATCAACACAACGAGCGAACATCATTTTTCCATTGAGCACTTTCAACAAAGAACAAAAAGAAAGATTTAGATTGGATTCATTGGGTTTTATTTCTAGCTTTGAATTTTTTCTTTTATTTCTGAAATCATTCCTAAAGTGAGAAAATTTATCTTTGAAGAGTAGGCGTAATTATCATGGGTTTGTACTTATATAAGGAGCAACTTTTTTCCAGATAACTTGTCTCTCAGAGAACTCTGAAGCTGATAAGATCCTTCTCCTCAATGAACGAAGACGGGGCTACCTGGTCCAGTATGGTCTTGGTGATGGCGGCCAGGTCAAATACGTCAAAAACACAAGCCCAAGCTTAGACTACGAAGTCCGCATTTTTCATCTTGTGCAAGGGTAGTTTTGCCGAGTCCACCCATCTCAACGATCGAAACGACGGTAAAGGGTCGGGCGGAGTTGCCAGTTGCTGATTCGGATCTGGTCAAACGAGCAAGCAGCTCCTCCATTTTCTTCTCCCGGCCCACGAACTTGGGCTCGGGCAAGGAAGTGGTGATGAAACGTGGCAGGTCATTGTGAGACATGCTCCTCAAATTCTGCAGTAATTGGAGACTGGGGATGCGGCTGAGGACTCGCTCCAATCTTCGGTCTATGTCCTCGATCTCATTGGCCATATGATGACCTGAGATCAGGGTGCGTGGGCTGAAACGAGAGCAGCAAGCGATCAGGCAGCGAGGAAGTTTGGACGACCGTGACCTGGCCTGCACCTCGGACGAATCCAGCTTGGCATCGACAGCAAACATGTCGAGCAGGTCTTCCATGTCATAGGCCATGTCCCTGAGGTCAGCGAGCCACAGGATAGTAGCAGAGTCATCATCGTACATCAGCTTTTCCTCGGCAGAGTCCAGTATGACTCTGATCGTCGGCAGCTTCTCACCCCATGACTTGAGATTGTCGGAAATGCCGTTGATCCGTGCATACTCAGCAATGAGTTGGGAGCCAATGAGTTTGAGGACTGGAGAAAGGAAATCCATCCTCTAAGGAAATTTTTTTCGTAATCCTTAGTTTCTGATAGTCTAAGGCTTCTTTTTACTCTTTAAACCGATGAAGGAATAAACTTTTCCATGGAAACAGAGTCATCGTCGAGTCTGTCCTCTTTATATCATTTATTCTAGGGGTGAAAATAAAATCCGATAACCCGATAATCCAAACCGAATCGAACCAAACCAAACCGATAATTTCGGATTTTTTGTTTTTTAATTTTATTGGTTTAGTTTTAATATTTTAATTTCGGTTCGGTTTTTTTTTCGGTTTTTCTCATTATAGTTTAATGGGTTCGGTTTGACCCGAAAAACCCAATAACCAGGGTTATTTTTGTCATTGTAAGTAATGACTATATAAGGGGAAAAAACCCTACTTTTTTTCATCCCTTCCGCCTCTGCCCCCTTCTCCCAATTGCGCAGCCAAGCTACACACACCCACTTTTTCGAATTCAGCCACACCAATTTCTTCAAGTTCCTTTTAGCCCTAAGTTTCGATGAATCACTCCATTGGAAGTCGTGATCAAGGTACGAACGGGCACGAACCCGAGATCATTTCAAACTTTTGATTAGAGCATATTTTGAACTGAGATTCGATTTTAAATTTGAATTTGTGAAAATTTTTTGTTTATGTCGAATGTAGAAATCAATTTATATCGGGGTGATGATGGATGTGGTGTCGATGCTACTTGTCAACCCGCTTCGGTGCAATCAACCCATATTCCTCTGGAACAAGGCCAACCTCTTAGTCATACTAAGAGAAAAAAAAGGTCATCTGTTTGGGAACATTTTGATATATTGCATTCCGATGAACATAATAATCAGCGTGCTAAATGTCGACACTGTTCAAAAGATTTTTGTGCAAATAGTACAATTGGAACTAGCACGCTTCATGCACATCTTGGTAGATGTAAGAAGAACCCTAATAATAAAGAAAAAAGTTAGACTAGCATATCTTTCCCATCTATTAAAAGTTCTTCTAATAATAAAATATGGAAGTTTGACCAAACTGCAAGTAGAAGAGCCCTTGCTTTAATGTTTATATTGGATGAATTACCTTTTAAGCATGTAGAGAATGAAGGATTTAGACAATTTATGGCCTCTGTACAACCTGAATTTATTGCTCCTTGTCGAAGTACCTTGAAAAATGACATTATCAATATTTATTCGGATGAAAAGACAAAATTGAAAAAATATTTTTCTGAAATGCCAAAGAGGGTTAGTCTTACAACAGATATATGGACATCATGTCAAAATTTAAATTATATGTGTTTGACAGCTCATTTTATTGATGCTAATTGGATTTTACAAAAGAAAATATTAAATTTTTGTCCGATTTCTGGTCATTCGGGAGAAATAATTGGTAAAGCTATTGAGTCATGTTTGGCTAGTTGGGGTATTAGTAAAATCTTTTGTTTAACTGTTGATAATGCTAGCTCGAATGATCTTTGTATTCAATATTTGAAAAGAAGGTTTCAACATCGAGATACACTTATTTTGAAAGGCGAATATCTTCATATGAGATGTTGCGCTCACATTTTTAGTTTGATTGTTAAAGATGGGTTAAAGGAAATAGATGATGCTATTATAAGAATTCGGAGTGCAGTTCGTTATGTAAGGTCTTCTCCCTCACGATTCGCTAAGTTTATGACATATGTTAAAAGCGAGAAAGTGGAGCATAAAGGTTTGTTATGCTTGGATGTTGAGACAAGATGGAATTCTACTTATATGATGATTGATTCTGCTTTGAAGTTTCAAAAGGTTTTTGACATAATGGAGATTCATGAAAACAAGTTCGTTGACGAACTTAATAAAATAAAAGGAGTCCCTACTTATGATGATTGGAAGTATGCTCGTGATATTCTGTTATTTCTTGAGTTGTTTTATAATGCTACTTTAAAAATTTCTGGTTCATCTTATGTAACTACTAACTATTATATGAATGAGATTTTTGGTATTGGCATGATGATTAATAAATATTGTTCGGATGAAAATATGGGTCTACTTTCAATGGCTAAAAGGATGAAGCTCAAGTTTGAAAAATATTGGGGTAATGTGAACAACATTAATATTATATTGTTCATAGCTATAATATTAGATCCTAGGCATAAATTGAAATATGTTAAATGGGCTGTTGGTATTTTCTATGAAGAAGAAAAAGCAAAAGAGTTGTTACAGAAAATAGAAGCGACACTTGGAGCATTATTTGATCACTATAATAATATTCTTAACAAATCTATTTCGCATACACAAAATAACCTAGACTTAAGTGAAACATCCATTGATACATCTTTAGATATAATGACTGCCATGTATTTGAGACAAGCAGGAAATGAAAATGTTAAAGAAAAATCTGAGTTAGAGAAGTATTTGGCTGAGGCTTGTGAAACTTCTTTTGGCTTAGATTTTAGCATTTTGGATTGGTGGAAATTAAACTCTTCTAGATATCAAGTTTTATCTGTGATGGTACAAGATGTTTTAGCTATTCCTGTTTCGACCGTTGCTTCCGAGTCTGCTTTTAGTACAGGAAGACGAGTCATCAATGTATTTCGTAGTTCGTTGTCTCCTAAGACAGTGGAAGCTCTTATATGTGCTCAAAATTGGCTGCGAAATAGACAAGCTGGATTGTTTTCGATTGATGAATATTCTGAAGAATTAAAAGCTTTTGAAACGGGTAAGTATGGTAACTTTCATATATTCAAATGCATTTATTCTTTTTCAGTTTATATTAACTGATTCTCTCTATTTTAGATTTGTCTGAAAATGCCGATTCTTATTACAACATTGAGGAATAATTTGAAGAGATTTATTCAATGTAAGTATGATAGTATTGATTTTTTATAATCATATCTTATATAATTAATATTTTTCTTTTCAACGAATATAGGTTATGCAAGTGGAAGATATTGTCGCACAAGTTCACGTGAATTTTGTATGTTAAACTGGGCTGAAATTTCAAAGTTACATGAAATTAGACTTTTTGTAATTACCCTTCTTTGTTTTTAAATCTGGGAACTATTGTATGTCAAAATTTTTGAACTTCAGAATTATAAGTCAAAATTTTTATAAAATGATTTATGTTTTATGATTTTATCGGATCCCGAACCGAACCCGAACCGAACCGAACCCCAAAAATCGGTTCGGTTTTGAAAAAAATATTTTGGTTTGGGTTAACGGTTTGGGTCGAAAGTTATGAACCCGATAACAATGGTTCGGGTACAAAATATACACAACTCAATCCGAACCGGACCATTTACAGCCCTAATTTATTCTTTGTTTTGCTTTCTCAGCTATACATCCAAAACACAAGAGTCTCTCTTAAAACAAGAAGAAGAAGATGCCTAACTTTCGAAAATTCGAAAGTTCTTAAAGGAGTACAAAGGATGGTCGTAAAGCTCGCTCTCAAGCCATTTTAAAACAATGAGACAAAATCTACAGCCCACGGAAAATAAAACAAGAGGGCTGTCGAACCGAAGCCGCCGCTCTGTTGATTGTTCTCGACCCTCAATATACTTTCTTTCTCATCCAACGGTTCTCTACGATCCGGTCGATCAATAGTTGTTATGGGAAGATTTCGAACGATCTCAAGACATTGAAGGAAATTATTGCCAAGATTGCTCAAATGGAGAGGAGATATTCCAAGAAGACTGACAACAAGGACACGTTATATATGTACAATATTTCATTTCAGTACATACATAGGTCTAGCCTAGTATAAGTAGTTGTTTTTAGGCATTGATGCTCATAAGGCGCTAAAAGCCGAAGAGAAGAAAAAGATCAACATGGGAAAATATCCCTATTATCTCCATAGGCTCCAAAGAGTTTATCCACAATAATCCATCACTTGTGATCAATGAAGGTAGAACAACTGTGTGACAAGATTATCAGGTTACGTATAAACCTCCTTTCGAAGGAGAGAAGATTTCTATAGGCCGGTAAGAACGAGCCTTTCCGTCCTCTTGAGGATCATCGACACTCTGAGAACATTCCCCAAACCATGCGCGCTATGCCGGAGGTGATGGCTCCACTTGGTCTCATGCTCAAAATAAGGGATTACCTGGCCCGACTAGTTGAGCAAGCGATTCCTGGAGCCAACGATATGAACGAGGTTGAACTCTATTGAGCTCCTTACCACGACAACATCGATTGGGACTATCCTTTGTCAAGGGGATATCGTATGCCTGAATTTGTCCGTTTCTGGGGCGAATAAGACATTTCGCCGCGGAACATATCCCCCGCTTCTCTCGCCAGGCTAGAGAAGCCATCACTAATAGGATATGGAAAATTTTGCAAGTTTCCCAACTCTCACGACCTTTACGTGGTATGTGAATCTTTTCCCGAATTCGGTGTGAATCATTTCCCGAATTGAGGAATTCGACCTTTACATGGTATGTGAATCCGTAAGTGCTTCCGCTTAACGGTGTCTATCCCCTGCCTTCTCCTCTCTTTCTTCATTCATACGATGACCGTACAACGAACCTGCGTTGCTCGTGATTTCCGACGTGTTTGGATCCGACTTGTCTAGCGGCCACTTCCGGAGCGAACAATCATTGTTTCTTTTTTTCCTTATAGCTTGTGAAGTATGATGCATAATGGACCTTGCTTTGGGCCTCCAAAATGTAGCTACGCTAAGTGGTAAAGCCAGAAAATTTTCTTGATGGGGGCCGAATTGAGCTATCCAATGATTTGGAGGGTCAAATTCAAAAATCACTAAAAGCTACGTGGCTAAAATCCCGTTTCCGGGACTCCTATGAGTTCGGACATGTAACCGTCGATATTGGCAATTGTTCAGACACGTCGGCGAATCTGTTCAGACAAGTGCGCGCTAGTTTCTACATGTGTTTTATTGTTCAGACATGTATCCATGCTTTCATACTATGTCTGAACTCCCGAGATTTATAGACACGGGATTTTAGCGTTGACCCATGTTTACCTCTAGTCCCCATGACTCCACCACCACTAATTATGCTTTTTTTTCATGTCAACTGATTTAAGAATTTATAATTCGAGAAATAAAATTACATATTTTATTATATAGTGAGAAGATTTTCCAACCCCTGAAAAGGACGAATTTAACAGTTTCCAAACTTCCACCCTCCTCATAATTTATATATATCATTATCTTTTAATAATTTTTCAATATATCCATCCTTAAAATATTATCTACAACTCCAACAAATCTAAAAAGGAAAAAAAATCAGTCTCGAAAAGATAATACAAAACTGGTAGGAGTAAGAAAGTTCAATTCATCGTGTGTCTGGTAATAAATTCGTTTGTTCGAAATTATGGGACGAGTGGGAGGATCATTAAGTTGTACAATTATTATCTTAAAATAGAGGATACAAAAGTAGAAGAAAAAACACATAATAATACCACCCTAATATCAAATCTTAAACATCTTACTTAATATCAACATCTGGGATGAGTCGGAGGTGGGAATGCCAATATTCTCCTTTCCCCTTCATGCATTTCTCCCTCAACTCCTTCGTACATCCCAAAATATGGAGAGATTCCAGGGAGTCAGGGAGGCCGTCGTCTGGTAAACACCTCAGCCTCTCACAAAAATTAAAAGTCAAAGATCGAAGGGAGGTGAGGTGGCGTCTAAGTCCTCCACCTATCCTCTCCAACTTCTTCATACTCACAATTTCCAAATGGCTGAGGGACGAAGGGAGGAGGCGACTCCAGCCTGCATCATCATTACCACCAGGCGGAAAGCACTCCATCTCATCCACATACTCTCCCGAGATGTATAGTCTTTGTAAGGCGTTGAGACCCCTCAACCCCAACGCCTCAATTCGTTGATTCAGATTTCGATGTCCAATCGAAAGAAGTTCCAGGTTGGGAGGCAAACCTCTCGTGATGCCTTCATAGTTATGAATATCTATTGTTTTGAGGGATGTGAGGTGGTGCATGTTATAAGGCAAAGACTTCACCTTTGGACAATTGTCAAGCTTAAACCTGGACAGGTTGCAGGGGAGTGAAGGGAGTATCTCCATCTCTAATGCTGGGCAATCCGAGATATTAAGATCAGATAGGGCGGACAGGTGTTGCAAGCTGTCCGTTAAAGTCGAAAGGCTTTCACAATGCTCAATTTCCAATTTCTGCAGAGACCGAGAGAGAGGACTACCAACATCAACTAATTTCGTAATGGACACCAACCCCTCCAGATTCCATAGAGTAAGCCCCTCGAGATAATCCAGAAGCCTGATGCTAATCAGTTGTGACTGCGGCAGACTTGGGCAACCCCAAAGCGTCAATCTTCTTAACGAACGAGGCAATCCCGCACTAGGAAAGGAACACAGCTTCTTACAATCAACAATACTCATCACACTAAGAGATGTAAGCCCGAATAAATCATCCACCAACTTCTCTAACTCTCCACAACCTTGAATTTCAAAAACCTTTAGATTAGGTGGAACTTGTTTCCCTCCATCCCCTTTCACAAAGTACTTAAATTGAGGACACTCCACAATTTTCATCTCTTCCAGCGCTACCCAAGAGGTTACCAAACTCCCCTCAAAGTGAATCAGCTCTGGAATTCTGCTAATTTCCATCCAAGTCATCGAAGTAAGGCCTGCCAGACATGTGAACAATCCGCCACCACAACCATCAATATTAATTTCGACGAGGGACGGAATATTAAGAGCGTACCCTCCTTTCAGTTTGGGGCAGTTCATCACGATGAGCTTGCGGAGGCAGGGGAATGGCAAGTCGTTCTCCTCGTCTCCGTGGTACAACCACTTCTCCCAGGCACCCATGTACAGGAAGCTCAACTCCTTCAATGACTGAAAAAATGGCCCTTTAGACCCGTAAAACTCGGGACCTATGTCAGATATCCCTTCAAGACCCCATAGTTTCAACTTTTCCAGTAAGGGAAGTTGTCCAAAGGGTGGCAATGAATCCACATTTCTACAACCTGTCAGGGTTATGCTCAAGACATTTTGCATACAGCCCTGATTATTAAACCAGGATGGAAATCTTTTGGCCCCATATCCATAGACAACAAGGGATTCAATCTTCTTCGGAGGTTGCAGATGGTGTAGAAGATTGAATTGATGGTCACCTTCACAAAAAATTTTATGACCCGATCCCCAGGCCAAGCTTAATTCGAGAATCGCTTCCTTCCCGAATACATTAGCAACTTTCGCATCTTTGAGGTCATCTACATACTGCAAATTACGCACATGCAACTCCCGCTGAAGGCATTCGAGTGGTCCCAGCTGCTTCAACTCTTGACCGACCTCTTTTCCCACCACGAAGTCTGAGAGTATCTCCAGATTGGTTAGTTCACCGATACACGGTGGCATCTCCCATAAACTGTTTGTGCCTGTTATGTCGAGATGGAGAAGATTCACCAGCTTATGAATGTTTCTCGGCAGCTTCCGAAGCCACCGACACTCTCGAAGTAACAAAGATTGTAATTCCACCAAGTCACAAATAGATTCCGGCAGTGTTTGGATATTTGTGTAAGACAAATCGATCGAACGTAGGAGTTCCAATTCTCCAATTCGGTCGGGTACCTGTGTAATCTTAAAGTAACGCAATGATAACATCCTGAGGCTTTTCATATCCACGATCAAGTCTTTTATCACATCCTCGGAGACTCTGACATTTGGCACTGCATATTCTAAGATTTGGAATGGCATAAACGTTCTTAGTTTCTTCATAGAGCGAAACACATCAAATCTCTTCGAAAGGCATGTTTCAAAAGTTTTTGTAACCATTGCAGCATGACGTACTTTGTCTTCATGAAGGATGGAGCCTCCATTACTCTCATCAGAGCTGAAATATGAGCAGGGATCGATCGATTTCGCGAGGTCATTAATGAGATCATGCATTGAGTAGCTTGTCTTCTTATCACTTGCTTTCTGAAGGAACGATGTGGCCTCCAACCGACGAAGATTTTCCACCCCAACTTCTTGGTAAGTTTTTGCAGTCCCTTTTTGCAGCAAACCTTGTATGATCCACAGTCGAATTAACTCGTCTTGGTCGAATGTGTAATCCTTCGGGAATAACGCACAAGCTGCGAAACATCTCTTCAAGTGAATGGGGAGGTGGATGTAGCTTAACTTCAATGCAGAAGGAATCCTTCCTTCCAAGTTTCAAATACCGTGACGTAAAACTCTTCTCCAATTTTCAGGGTCATTTTCGAAACGAAGCAGCCCTCCAATCACCTTAATAGAAAGAGGCAGCCCCTTACACTTATTTGCCAATTCAACGGCAATTTCTCGAAGATCAGGATGTCCTTCAAAGTTTTCTTCGCCAATATAGTGATAGGCGAGCAAAGACAAACAGTCCTCCGGCGACAAGATGTCTAACTGCTTCGGATTACGGTCTCCAACCTTTCTCGCGACCTCGGCATTTCTTGTGGTAAGCAGAATCCTGCTTCCTTGACTCCCGGAATACAAGGGCTTTAGCAGAGTCTCGATCTCGACGTACTCTTCGTTCCATACGTCGTCCAACACAATCCGAAATTTCTTTCCGGACAGTGTCCCTTTTAGGGAGTTTTGAAGTTGATTCAGATCCTTCTCCGTACTGGGCGAAGAAGGGGTTACCTGGTCCAGGATGCTCTTGGTTACGGCAGCCACGTCAAAGACGTCAGAAACACAAGCCCAAGCTTTGACAGTGAAGTTCAAGGACTCGTGATTATACAACTCTTGTGCAAGGGTAGTTTTACCGAGTCCTCCCATCCCCACGATTGAAACGACTGTAAAGGGTTGGACGGAGCCTCGAGTTGCTTCTGATCTGGTCAATCGAGCGAGCAGCTCCTCCATTTGCTTCTCCCTGCCCACAAACTTTGGCTCGGGCAGGGAAGAGGTCTTGAAACAAGGCTGGTCGTTGCGAGGCTCTCTCCTCGAGCTCTGGACTAATTGGAGCGAGGCAATTTGGTCATAGACAACCTTTAATCTACCGTCGATGTCATCGATCTCATTGGCCATATGATGGCCAGAGATCAGGGCGCGCGGGTGGAAATGAGAGCACCAAGCGACCTCTCAAGCACGTACATTTTTTTCTTTGGGGTATGTTTTAACTTTTTCTACAAAACAGGTTCTTCAAAAATCTTGGATTCTTGATACATGAGATACTGACCACATTGTGTCTATTTTTTCTTTATTTCATTCAAGTCAGATGCTGGAAATTCCTTTACATATTCAGCAGGCGAGTTGAGCAACAAGAAGGCCTCTATGTGATGCAGTAGATGAGTGTTCCTGAGAGCTCTAGTGTCAATTATTCTCAACAGACTTTGTGTCTATCAAGTTAACATAATTCTAGGTTCATTTCATTGGATGAATTTGATCTTTGGCATTGTAGCCTAGGGCATGCTTCTTTAGACAAGCTCAAGTGTTTGAGTAAGATAGATTCTGCAATTTGTGTCAAACAAAATAATGTTTGTAGTTCCTGTCATCAAACTAAACAAAGGAAATTGATTTTTCCCTTGGGTATGACCAAAAGTGCTCGTGTTTTTGAATTAATACATGTTGATATTTGGGGATCATATTCAACTGAAGCAATAGGAGGTTTTTAATATTTCTTGACTGTAGTTGATGACTTTAGGAGCGGAACCTGGATGTATCTCATGAGACATAAGAGTGAAACAGAGAATTACATCAAAGCCTTTTGTCAAATGATTCATACCCAGTTTGGTCAGCATGTTAAGATAGTTAGATCAGATAATGGTGCTGAGATTATCATGATTGATTTTTTACAAAAATAGTGGTATTCTACATCAAGTAAGTTGTCCAGAAACTCCCCAACAAAATCGAGTAGTGAAAAGAAAACATCAGCATTTACTTTCTACTTCAAGAGCACTACTCTTTCAATCTGGTATGCCTTTACGAATTTGGGGTTATGCTGTTTTGACAGCTACTTATATCATAAACAGATTACCATCTACAATTCTGAAATTTAAAACTCTTTATGAAGTACTATTTTGTAAGCCACTTTCTCTTTCTCATATAAGAGTGTTTGGGTCACTTTGTTTTGTAAATACACTTTCTCAACATAGAACAAAGTTTGATATGAGAGCTGATAAATGTGTTTTTGTTGGGTATCCTTTAAATGCTAAAGGATATATGGTGTATCATTTAGACACCAAACAAACTTCAATCTCCAGAAATGTCGTCTTTTATGAATCTATTTTTCCTTTCAAACTTTCTACAGTCATCAATAATGATAATGGTTCTTGTTCTTCACAATTGAATGGTTCTTTTTATATTTTTGATCATACGTATAATAGTGGTGACAAAAGAGAAAACATAGCTAACAATCAGAACTCTGAATCTGTACCTAGTTCTGATTTTGTTTATGAAACTATGTCTGAATCTGATTCTGAATTTATTAACAATTCTGAGTCCGAATTTGAAAATGGAATAACTTTGAGAAGAGGTACAAGAGAAAGAAGACCCCCATCTTATCTAAGAGATTATCACCATAGGCTTTATATGGCTTTGGCTGCTCCCTCCTCATCTGCTTCTAACAAGTCCACTTCTCTTTCTTTAGCTGTTCCTTTCTCTGTACCTGTGCATCCCATTGATTCTTAATAGCTTATTCTCAACTTTTTGCTCCATATAAGTCTTTTCTTGTGCATTTGGAAAATCATCTAGAACCTCAGTCATATCATCATTGGGTTAAGGCTATAACTGATGAGCTTAATGCTTTGGAGGACAATGCTACATGGGAGATTGTTTCTTTGCCTGAAGGAAAACGACCTATAGGTTGTAAATGGGTCTTTAAAACTAAGTTGAAGGCAGATGGTTCTGTGGAAAGATACAAAGCTAGATTGGTGGCTAAAGGGTATTCTCAAGTAGAATGGATTGATTATCAAGAAACTTTCAGTCCTGTTGCTAAACATACTTTTGTTAGAATGTTTTTTTCTTTAGCAGCGGCTAAGGGCTAGTTTTTAAGACAATTTGACTTTCACAATGCTTTCCTTAATGGTGATTTGTATGAGGAAGTCTACATGTAGTTGCCGTAGGGTATGCTAATTCAGGGGGAGATTGAAGGTTCATCAGCATCAAGGAAAGTTTGTAAACTAAAAAAGTCCTTATATGGACTTAAACAAGCATCTGGACAGTGGAATAGCAAGTTAACGGATTGTTTGCTGGCTGCTGGCTTTGTTCAGTGTAAGGCAGAGTACTTTTTTGTAAGTGACACAAATGAGGGCTATGTTGTTGTGCTTGTGTATGTTGATGACATTGATGTTGTAGGATCGAAAGAGGAAGTGATTAACAAGCTGCAAAGGCATTTGGAGGCGTATTTCAAAGTCAGAAACCTAGGAGCTTGAAATATTTTTTGGGTTTAGAAATAACAAGGTCAAGTAAAGGTATATTTGTCTCACAAAGAGGCTATACTTTGAGTATGTTAGAAGAGCAAGGTTAACTAGCTATCAAACCTTCTTCTGTTCCTTTACAACCTAATGTCAAATTAATGCGTGGAGATAGAGAAAACCTAGTGAATATTGTTTCATACAGACAGCTAGTATGACAACTTATCTATCTGGGGATAACAAGTCCAGGTATAGCTTATGTTGTGCACAGTTTAGCTCAGTTTATGGATTGCCCTGCTAAACAACATTGGGATGTAGCTTTTGGTGTTCTGAGATATTTGATGTCTATTCAAGGAAAAGGTGTTTTGTTCTCAAGTTGCTCTGATTTGTGTCTTAAGGCTTACACAGATAGTGTTTGGGCTGGATGCATAGAAACAAGAAAATCAACGACTGGATTTTCTGTTTTTATTGGAGATTACTTGGTGATTTGGAAGCCAAAAAGGCATCAGACAGTTTCCAGGAGCTCTACAGAGGTAGAATATCTAGCAATTGCTTCAACTGTAGCAGAATTGGTATGGTTAAGAGTTTTGTTGAAAGATTTCTGTATTACTTTGCAATCAGCGGTGGCAACAAGATTCATACAAATTAATTAATATTTTTTAAATGAATTAATTGATAACTAAAACCAAGTACACCGTTAATTGATATTTAAAGAAAAAAATGTACGACGCTTAAAAAACGTTTAATAATAATAATAATAATAATAATAATAATAATAATAATAATAATAATAAATATTTCATTTTTTAATAAAAAAAATAGATACATGCTTTGCAATTAAAAAGAACGAAACTGTTTTTGTGCTAAAAGTGAAAAATCGATATTAAAAGAATGGTGAATAAATCACGCGACATTTTAAATAAAAGGAATAACGATAATAAGATAAAAATGAAAAGAAAAGACATTCAATTTTTATGCTAAGGCAAGATATTTGTTAAATAAAAACATGTGTATTCCACGGTTGGCATTTAACAAATTTTAATAATAATAATCATATAGTAATAAAATAATGAGATAGACAAAAAATAAATCAAATTGAATTCACAGGAACACAAACCCACGTCGACTTCACGGGTACAAGGAAGACGCACCTCTTTTCTCCTCGTTCAAGGGACATAATCGGTAAGATCTATCCTCGGCGGATGGGGGCGGCGGTGAGACTGGAAGAAACACCGACGTCGGGGGAACCCGTGGGCAAGCTTCAAATCCGATTGATGTTGCATTGAAGGGGATATTTATACGATCAGATAGGCCGTGGTAGCTCGCAGCAAGGCCGAGAATGTATTCCGGAAGACTAAAACGTTTGATTTGTTAATTGAATGAATTGAATTTAGACAAGTAGAGATTGGTGGAAAGAATTGTTTCTATTTTACCTCCATTGTATTTACAGCATGTGAAGTATGCTGCGTGATTGACCTTGCTTTTGGCCGCCAAAATGCAGCTACGCCAAGCGGCAAAGCCAGAAAATTTTCTTGAGGGGACCGAATTGAGCTATCCAACGGTTTGGAGGGTCAAATTTATCGGTCACGGCTAAAATCCCCTGTTTGGGACTACCATGAGTTCGGACATATAATCGCCGATATTGACAATTGTTCAGACATGTCGACGATTCTGTTCAGTGTACATGCTTTCATACTATGTCTGAACTCTCGAGATTTCTAGACACTGGACTTTAGCATTGACCCATCTTTACCTCCGGTCCCCATGGCTCCACCACCACTGATTATGCTCTTCTTCATGTCAACCGATTTAAGAATTTATAATTCGAGAAATAAAATTACAACCCCAAAAGGACGAATTGAACCGTTTTCTAATCTGTACGATTAAACTTCCACCCTTCTTATAATTTATATATTTTATTCTTTTAATAATTTCCTACTATATTCATCCAAAAAATATTATCTGCAACTCCCACAAATCTAAAAAGGAAAAAAAGTCTTGAAAAAGATAATACAGAGATAAGAAAGTTAAATTCATCGTGTGTTTGAGAATAAATTCGTTTGTTCAAAATTACTGGGACGAGTGGGAGGGTTGTACAATTATTATCTTAAAACTGAGGATACAAAAGTAGAAGCAAAAACACATATAATAATACCCCCCTAATATCAAATCTTACACATAATAATATTAATAACCCTCTAATATCAAATAATACCAATATCAACTTCCGGGATGAATCGGAGGTGGGAATGCCAATATTCCCCTTTCCCCTTCCTGCATTTCTCCACCAACTCCTCCGTACATCCCCAAATGCGGAGACCTTCCAGGGAGTCAGGGAGGCCGTCGTCTGGTAAACACCTCAGCCTCTCACACCGATCAATAATCAAAGATCGAATGGAAGTGAGGTGGTGTTTGAGTCCCCCACCAACCCTCTCCAACTTCTTCATACCCCCAATAGACAACACGACAAGGGATGAAGGGAGGAGGCGACTCCAGCCTCCATCATCAACAGTGGGAGGAGGAAAACATTCCATCTCATCCACACACCCCGTCTCTCCCCAGATGCGCAACTCTCGTAAGGCGGTGAGACCCCTCAACCCCCACTCCTCAATTCGTTGATTTAGATTTCGAAGTCCAATAGAAAGAAATTCCAGGTTGGGACGCAGACCTCTCATGATGCCTTGACAGTTATAAATAAATAGTGTTTTGAGGGATGTGAGGTGGTGCATATTATAAGGCCAAGACTTCACCTTTGGACAATTGGCAAGGTGAAAGGAGGACAAGTTGCAAGGGAGTGAAGGGAATATCTCCATCTCTAATGCTGGGCAATTCGAGAGATTAAGATCAGAGAGTGCGGACAGGTGTTGCAAGCTGTCCGTCAAGGTCGTAAGGCTTACGCAATCCTCAATATTCAATTTCCTCAGAGACCGAGAGAGGGGACTACCAACACCAACTAATTCCGTAATCGACTCGAGTCCCTCCAGATACCATAGAGTAAGCTCCTCGAGATAATCCAGAAGCCTGATGCTAATCAGTTGGGACTGCGGCAGAATTGGGCAGCCAAGAAGGTTCAATCTTCTTAACGAAGAAGGCAATCCCCCACTAGGAAAGGAACACATCTCACAATCGGCAACAATCATCTCACTAAGGGATGTAAGTCCACATAAATCATCCGGCAGCTTCTCTAACTCTCTACAACCTTCAATTTCAAGAACCTTTAGATTAGGTGGAACTTGCTTCCCTCCATCCCCTTTCACCAAGGACTTAAATTGAGGACACCGCACAATCTTTATTCCTTTCTGTTTGGGATGATTGTTCGTTTTTCTTCCTCAAGGCAGAATTATTAAACCATCAGACCAAAAGAGACTTCTTTTACACGGTTGGTTTATATTCCTTTCTCATTTCTCCATGTTACGAATCAAAGCGAGTGAAGGTGTTGATTTTTTAAAAGAAATGTGCTTTGATCCAACGGTTGGAGCTTCATCCAGGTTGAGGACGGGGGCGAGGAAATCCATATTCTCTCTCTCTATCTCTCTATCTTTTGGAATAGTTTGTCTTCCTTCACAGAGTCATATTTACAAATATTTTATCAGATCGATGGTATGAGTGATGATTGGACATGATAACGCATTAACGATCGATTCCCGAGTATCAGTTTTGTACTAATTCTATGAATTACTGACATTTAATTGGTTTTACTCAATGGTCCATGTTCTTGGGATTGACCTGAGCTTTTTCTTAGACAGTTTGCAAGGAATTGACTTCAGCTTTTCTTACTCTTAATCGGTTTTACTTCCCTTTTTATTTTTAACATTTTAATAGTCGATTTTATTGAATTTGACGTTATATTTTAGAAATTTCTACACTATTTACTCTATTTCGCGATTTTTTTTTCACTAATCACATTTGGGAGCATAACTCCGACAAAACACAACCCATAACCGAGAAGAACTTTCAATTCTCAAACTCAAAAAGGATAAAAAAAATAAAAATAGGAAGGCAAAATAAATAAATATTCACAGATAAAAACTAGAGAAAGGAAAAGGACAGAGAAAATAAAAAAAAAAAAGTAAAAAAAGGACAAGATTTAGGTGGATTCCTCTAACTCTCCGCATCGTCTCATTTCAAGAACCTTTAGATTAGGTGGAACTTGTTTCCCTCCATCCCCTCCCACAATGGACTTAAATTGAAGACACCACACAATCCTCATCTCATTAAGAGATGTAAGTCCACATAAATCATCCGCCAGCTTCTCTAACTCTCCACAATATTCAATTTTAAGAACCTTTAGATTAGGTGGAACTTGTTTCCCTCCATCCCCTCCCACGATGGACTTAAATTGAGGACACTCCATAATCCTCATATCTTCAAGCGCGACCCAAGAAGTTGCCAAACTCCCCTCAAAGTGAACCAGATCTGGGCATACTCGGCGATGAGTTGAGAGCCGACCAGTTTGAGGACGGGGGAGATGAAATCCATATTCTCTATCTCTCTTTTGGAATATATTGTCTTCCTTCACAGAGGCATATTATTATAAACTATCTGACCCAAAGACTTTGCCCACTCCCCCCGAGTCTTCTTTGCTCATCTATCCATCCATCTTACACAATCAGAACACGACCGATTAGATATATCATATACACTGGGAGAGTGATTGCTGAACAGAGGGGATGATGATCAACAAAAGACACGCAACAACATCTCGCAATTTAACTTGGGAAATATAATTAGAAGAACAAAATAAAAGGAAAGAGCTGAAAAAGATTTATTCATTTCCCATTTCCCTCTGTAACGAAAGCGACTGAAGGAGTGGATTTTAAAAGAATTGGTGTTTTGATCCAACGGTTAGATTTTAATCCTGGGAATCATAATCCAAAGTCAAATGATGGATGAAGGAAAAAGGAGACACGTAAAATAATTTCATACTATAAATAATAATTTCCATCACTAATCCTGCCAAGTCTTTGTCGTTTTGTTAATATATATATATATATACATAACTTGACCACTAAAATGATCATAAACACAAACACGATGGACACGCATCCGGGGAGATGAAAACCTTGATTCCTCTCAATTATATGCATCTTCACAGATGCATATTAATATTAAACCATCTGGATGAAGGAAAGCCACACTCTTTAATATTGTTTTTATTTTTGTTGATTATATCAAGTTCATTTTATAAACAAAAACAGGTCTTTTAAGAGACAATGGAAGAAGGAGACACGTAAAATAATTGTATACGGTACGTAATAAATATGATAACGTGTTTCCATTAATCCTTTTGGTTGGAATCAAACCCTTCTTACGATGTGTCTGTCAGTAGTCACGGTTCACGTGGCCGACCACTTTCTTAATATTATATATAAAACCAACAACCCTCCCCTATGAATTAAACAAACAAAATTAGGTTCGTTAGAATCGAGTCTTTCCTTAAAACAATGGAACGAGTATCAAACAGTGGTTTATCACTCAATCACCTCGGCCAACGGAAGCCTCTAGAGACGTTCGGTCCATTTCAATCCTTCGTAGCAAGACTGTACTCCCAAGCCCAATATAGTCCACTATTTCAATCTTTCATAGTATTAGTATCTTTCACCTAAGTCGAATATGGTCCATTCCATTCCTCTTTATAATTGAACTCGGGGTTGTATTTATTAATATATAATGAAAATATCATCAACACATAACTTGTAATTACCATTAAGATGATCATAATCACAAGCACGATGGACGACCCTCCAATGAGATGGATATTTCTGTTCCTCTCAATCACGTCGAATGTGACGGGAATAATCTTCTTCCACGGAGAGTATAGCAAGTGATGAGTTCACTTTATGTTATTCTTTAGCTTATCTCCACGTCCATGTCTACAAGATATTTATAAAACATTTGAAAGATTGAAACGAATTAAGAGTATTAATTTTTTTTTACAATATGAACTCTATATATAAATGGCAAATTCAACATCATAAACTTGACGGATTGATATACTCTTACCAATGATTTCTTCTTCTTCTTAGTCTTCTTGCACAAATAGGGTTGCTTGGCATCATAAATGATAACAAAAACGAAAGCAAAATCTAAATAACTATTATTTCTCATCCATATATAATTAATAAAGGTGATAACAGAATCAAAATATTAATTCAAGGAAAGTTTAGAACACATAATAAAACATAATAAAAAAATGTCGGGGCTTACGAAATTCATTAAAGAAAATAACAATGCCATAAGATTCCAAGCTATAAAAGAAATATTTTATAGTTTTGACTTAAAAAGGTCTGACAAAAAGTTGGTGTCACGAATTGATAAGTAAATCCTTCTCGCCTTAAATTTACGTACTAAAGTAATAAATTTAAAAATTTCTTAACTAGGACTAAAAAATTGACACTTTAAGGCATAAAAAATTTTTCAAATTTAAAAAATAGAAATCAATGTTCGAAACAACAACTTCCTTTAAATGATTAGAATTTAGTGGTTTAAACACCGGTTTGTCATATTTACCGAACTATTCTTTTTCCTCTTTGCTAAAAGTGGGCCTAAAATTAAGAGTGTTAGAATCGAGTCTTTGCTTAAAACAACGAACAAAAAATTGTTGTTGCTCGTAAATAATGGTTATTATTAGTCCACGTGGCCCGAGGATATTTCCTTCTTTCTTAAAAAATTAGCAACTTTTATTAATATCATCAGTTCATCCCATTTTCAAGCACGTTGTTGTTATTGTTAACACATTTCGACCAATTCCATAAATTATGACAATTATTAACCAAAAGATTACGTCGCCCATTCTTTCAAAACACTGTCTAAGATATATAATGAAGGAATAACTTAGGAATCCTTCGAAATAAGCCTTTTTCCGAATGCGAAGAAATGATGAGCTTGCGAAATTGTTACAAGTGTCTTCCAAAGTACGATCCTCTTGCAACGTAACTCGGGGTTAATGCTAAGATGGCCTGAACAACTCACATGTGCAATTAGTACCCGAAAGATGAACATAAACATAGGCATTGGCTCATTCCACATTTGTAGTATTCACTTGATCCGATTCAGGTATTAGGGAGCACAGCATGGAGTGTCAAAGTCCTTGTTTATGGTAGAAGTGAGGGGCGACTTCAGTCAACCAAGAAGGCTCGATCAAGATGACGTTGTGCATGTACCACCGGTCAGTTGAAACGATAGTTTGATACATAACCCACTTTGGATTGACTCTGTGTCACAAGAAATGATCGAGTAGCACAAAATTCAATAAAAAGGAAGATATAGCCACATCTAATACTAAAGTCAGAGTCAATCCTAGGAGAGGAATGAACGGAGTAGTCGTAGTGCTGACGGATATGCATTCAACCAAATATATTTTTTTTTATTGGATGGATATGATGTGCTCACCTAAATAACAGCAATGATGGGTGGATGTAAACTTCCTGCGATGCTCTGAGTGTCTTGTACATCCCATTGTGACTATATGGCTTTTCGTTATATAAGCCCAACACAAGAAGCAACAGTATTTCTAGGGATTAAATCCAAAAGGTTGTAAACAAGAGGTTGCGAAATGCCAATTGAAGGAACTCACTTCAAGATGACAGGCGTTGGCGAAGAACCCAGCAGTCACCGCCTTCCTTACGGCCTGCGAGATAAAATAAAAATTAATGGGCGAAACAGCCAGCTAAGCTAGCATTTCTATTGAACAATGAAACTAAAACAAAATAAAAGTTCTAGCATGGGTCTGCAGAAGTTAACCTGCAAATTTCCTTCACAAGATTTAAGGTTTATGCCTAACCTCTGGGCTATTCTTTGAAGTGTTCTCTAATTTCAATGACTTTTTTCTGCACAACACAAGCAACAACATTAAAAATATAACATCATACACACGGGTTGAAAATTGAGCTCATACCATGGCATGGTAATTAATATAATTCTTGTAACACCAATTGGATGATTTCCCAGATTCAAGGAATCCTTTGTAGACGTTTAGGAATGTCACATGGTCACCCTGCAAGAAAGAAGAAGCTTGGCCTTCAGGCACTTGCAAAAAGTAGTAAAAACAAAATTGAATATAAACTTCTGTAAGGAATGAGATATCTACGTAGGGAAGAGCGCAAACAGGTTGTCCCAACTATAAACAAAATGATATGATTGATACAGTTGCTAAATATTATAACGTTCTGGCCGAGTTGTGCATGAGTGCGGTTTCAAACAAGTGAGTTAAATCAGGATATATATTAAACACTGAACTCAGCTGCAGCAAAACGCATTTTGGCCTCATCGAATTCCTTGCGTACTCCACGACCAGCGACCCAAATAGACTACCAAGCCATAATTTGATCAATTTGTGAAAAGCTTACTGAAATTGTTTCCAAATGAACTCCATGCGTTTACATCTATTCTGTAAGGTCAGAAGGGTTTACTTGAACAGAAAGTACTGCCGAAATTGTGAGTATCTCCTCTGAACATCCTAGTTGGTTGGAAGACAACATCATCTTCGAAATCATTGGCTCCTGCAGAAAACTCGTCTCATCAGTAATTATTACCTCCTGTTTTCACTCTAGAGAAGTAGGCGGGAAGGAGACATATGTCATAAGTTTAAACCAGAATGCTTCAGCTTGTTAATTTAAAACACATTGGCAGCCCCACCATATTCAAGAGTGTGAATAAAATTACACAGCACAGCACTAACTTTCAAAAAGTGTGCTATCATAGAAAACAAAAATTAACAAATCATCGAAAAAGAAATACAAAAGAAAAAGGGAACGGAACTTTGAGGAAAGTATTTGGGAGGACCACATCACCACTTTATCAAGATTTCAACTTCTGTTATTATTGTCGACATAGAATAAAGAGACGCCATGAAGTGAGACTCTATGATAATATAAATATAACAACTGTGAATGGGTACATAGCTTTGATGCTGGATATGCAAAATGAAAGAAAAGGGTTTCATACCGAGGGTATTTCAGCAACATGAAATCTAACTGGCGAAGTAAGTTTTGCATCGTCGTCAAGCACCTCAAGAGAGTAGAGTATCTCAAGTGCCCGAATCGTTGATTCTGGCGATGGAGAAGCTGGCCAGTCAAAGCCTAATATATTATCTATCCCAAGAGCTTTCAACTGTAAGATGAAAAAGAAAAAAATGGTAAAAACCTCTTTCCTACATAAAAAATAATGCCTTAGCCAATTATTTTACCAATTAATTTCCATCATTTGAGATCACTAACTAAAACGTTCAAAGAAGGCAATGGCATTTCTGTGTGCTCCATTTGGACCACAATTGAAAGCACTTCTTTCTCCCTCGAAAACTCACAAACAACAGCCTGATTGGCTGACATACGATCAGACTAATGCCAGCAGTACCTGAATTACGCATGAAACGAGGTTTGATCTCTGAATCTCTGGAATACCGTGAGCAGCCATCTCCTTGAGAAAATACTCTTCTGTGTACAACCTAGATTGGAAATAAAAAAGCAAGCAGCAGCTTCTTCAGGAGGAAGGCTTTTCCGAATAAAATATATTTGGGAGATCAAACATCATTTCATACGTCAAACTTCCCACAATCACCTGTAACATTTTCCAGGACGAACTCTTCCGGCCCTACCAGCTCTCTGTCTAGCAGATGCCTGAGATATAGGTGCCACCACAAGGTTCTCGATGTCTGTAATCTGCAGATTAAGCATAGAAAAGTAATAAGGGTCAACTACATTTGTAGATACATGTACTACGCCAGCAGCTGGATTAATAACATCCTACACTGCGCAAGAACCATTCATGTGATGTATAATCCCTAGATAGGAGATAAAAATAACTGGGAAAAATTGGCGAATTCTCTGCAGATTGGTACGGAATCATTCCAACAACTATAATCGGCAATTGGACAGTATGACGTCTTAGTCTCTCAAAAATAAATCTGACACAGAAAGAAGATTGAGTTACCGGATTATAAAATTGTTGTTTGGAGAACCCGCTGTCAATGACATACACAACACCCTACATAGAACAGGAAACAGAAAGGTGAATTAACTTGTCCAAAGGCTTGGGAAAATATCTTTGCCAGACAAAAGAAGTATAATAACCTCCAATGTCAAATATGTCTCCGCTATATTTGTTGATATCACCACTTTTCTCCTGCCTCGAGGAGTAGGGGAAAATATCAAATCCTAGAAGAGGAAAAGCAAGTCGGTATAAGCCTTCCATAAAAGCAACAACTTGTTAATCAGTCGCCTGTTCAGCCCGCGGAAAGCCCGAGTACAAAGGTAAAACAATTAGTCCTGAGGAACAGAGATAATCGCATCAAAATGCTAGCAAGCTTATTTGGCTGACAAATCAGCCAAGATATGATGAAAAGAGAAAACATTGGTCAGCTGCTTGAGATGTAATAGGCAAACAAAGATGGGATATTACCATCATGGCACTTAAGATTCAAACTCATTCTCATGTTCAACATTAGCTGCCTAGAAACAATATCAGTGTCAACATTATCCATCCTTTTTTCCATGTAGGAGGAACTTCACATACTAAGGCAAAGCAGACTGAACGATTAACCTTTAAGACAAGCTCAAGTCCGTGGATGGACTTGATATGGCCAGCTATTTCACAACCTTTCCAAAGAGCAAAGTCATAACTATTTATCTCTTAATTAGTTACCAGAAGAAATTTTTCTGTCCTGAATGTCATCTGTCAGTTGCTTTACAGCAGCCTCAATGTCCTCCTCACCAGTAAGGAAAACCAATATGTCGCCAAATGGCTCCTGACAAAGAATAAAAAGTTGCAAGTTCTTGGTTCTCATATGGTTCCATTATTCAAGTAAAATAAAGGACAAGAAAATATAGAGCAAAATCATGTGTTTTTCTTCGAGAATCCATCCGAAAAAAGCAAAATCACGATGGACTTAAATTGAGGACACTCCATAATCCTCATATCTTCAAGCGCGACCCAAGAGGTTGCCAAACTCCCCTCAAAGTGAACCAGATCTGGGCATACTCGGCGATGAGTTGAGAGCCGACCAGTTTGAGGACGGGGGAGATGAAATTCATATTCTCTCTCTCTCTCTGTGGGAATGGTTTGTCTTCCTGAAACACTTACACAGAGGCAAGGCAATTATTCCCACGAGTCATGCCTTAATTCATTCAACCATCAACCATGGGCATTGGTTTGTTTGGTAAAAAATATAATTATTTCAAGGAAAGGCTGATGATGATGTTGGTATTTTCTTATTTGCTTGGGGAGACGTGTAAAAGTTAATAAATGGAGAGACAAATAGAAAAAGAGATAATTACATTACAATATATAATAATTTCCATCCAGATCCAATTTGTCAAGTCTTTTGTTATCATTTTGAGGATTGGATCTCGCATAATAATTGCATGCAGTAAATAAATATATTCTTTGAATAATTTTGGTTGTCTGTCAGTCACATGTTCACGTGGTGGCCGACCACTTCCTTAATATTATTTATTAAACAAACAACCCTCCCTTATGAATTAAGCCTCCTTCCGGATCGGATCGAATCGAACTAAGATTTTAGGACAGATTTTGTTCATGTTTCTAAATAAATATATTATTTGAATCCTTTTGGTTGAATCAATCAATCCCTTGTTGAAATACGACGTGTTCACGTGGCCGACCACTTTCTTAATATTATTTATAAATTAAACAAACAAAATTAGAATCGAGTCTTTGCTTAAAAACAACGAACAAAAATAGGTGGGTTTTCAGCGGAGAGGTACTTGCAGAAGCTTGGGACATCGGCCGAGTATGAAACAGTGGTTTATCGCTCGCCTAAAGGAAGCCTCGGCACAGACCAGGTTCAAGGCTTGTGTGCCAAGCTGGCGGCCGCATACGTTTCTAATCTCTGCAATTACTGTACTAGGTTTTAACTACCGGGTCAGGGGGCTACAACCATACAGGAAAAAAAGTACTCGTAAGATTGTCCCAAGGCCAAGGGTGGTGACCTCGATATCCAGGTCGAAATTTTACTTCGAGTCAGACTAAGATTTTCAAATGCAAAAGAGAATTTTTGATGATTTTAAGCAACTTTTTATCGGACTACATACCTCTTTCCAAATGGATTTGTTAATATACGGTGAAAACGGCCTCAACACATAACTTCTAATGACCACTAAGATGATCATAAACACAAACACCACGGACACGCCACATCTGGGGAGATGGAATTTTTTGTTCCTCTCAATCATGTCGACTTTGACAGTAATAATCTTCTTCTGTGTATGGTATAGCAACTGATCAGTTCACTTTGTATTATTCTTTAAGCTTATTTCCACTTCTATGTTTACATAAATATTAATACTAAAATTTTAAAATTAAAGTGGAAGAACTAAATTCCAAGATTTTTACAAAATATTTGAAAGATTGAAATGATTATTTTTTTTGGGTGGTGGTGGTTGGAATCTTTCTTTATTTGATACAATCAATGCATGATGTCCCCAAACACATTAATAAGACCAGTTGGAAATATTTTCTCATGATTGAAAAACATTCAGAAAAAAATAATTACGGTGGGTGGATATTGTGATGACTTGTGAGTCATAAACTTGGCGGATTGATATTCTCCACCAGTGATTTCTTCTTCGTCTTTTTATAGGAAACTATCATCCAAATATAATTAATAAATGCCCTTCCATCACGAGTTTACATCAGCACACTCCAGCCCACATCAATAACAAACTGAGATGACACAATACCTCAAATAAAAAATCACCCAAACTGAAAGAGCTATCATGCATTGTCTCGTATATCGTAACACAGCCCGGTTTTCGAAAACTTAAATCGGTAATTGGTTATAGCCCAACAGAATTTTTATAAAGTAAAATAAAATAATAAAAAAGTAAAATAAAATTCTAACATTCTCCCACTTGGACTATGATCAATTACAAAGCTTTTAAAAACATTTTAGTTTTGAAAATGACTCTCAGGATGTATACAATATGGCCATAGCAAAAACACAATATACGAGACAACATCTCAAAAATAACTCCGACCATCCATGCTACTAACACTGAACCATAGCTGTTGTTACACCATTTAACGGTGTTGATTAACCATGATCACAAGCGCCAGCAACACTAAAGTCAATAGGTCAATGTGATGGCGTAGACGAAAATAACATCCATGAATGTGATCTGAATGATGTTATTTTCGGTCGGTCCTCATCTTTTTGTAACATTCTGCACGTAATGAGCCAGAAAGACAATAGAGCATAACCGCTCTGTAATATGTCCCGTAAACCTCAATGCGCGCAAACTGCATTGTGCTTTATAAGAGACAAACTATGTTGACAAAACCGTCATACTCAAGACCTGGAGCTTGTCGGAGATGCCGTGAATCCGACAGGCATCCTCGGCGATGAATTGAGAGCCGACCAGGTTGAGGACGGGGGAGATGAAATCCATTCGTTCACTTTGGAACTTTTTCGCAATGGCCAAACTCAAATGATGGATGAAGGAAAGCCACACTCTCTAATTAATTTTTTGTTCATTTTATTAACAAAATAATTGTGAGAATTATGAAGAGACAATTGAAGAAGGAGACACGTAAAATAATTGTATACAGTACGTAATAAATATGATAACGTGTTTCCATTAATCCTTTTGGTTGGAATCAAACCCTTCTTACGATGTGTCTGTTAGTAGTCACGTGTTCACGTGGCCGACCACTTTCTTAATATTATATATAAAACCAACAACCCTCCCCTATGAATTAAACAAACAAACAAAATTAGGTTCGTCAGAATCGAGTCTTTCCTTAAAACAATGGGACGAGTATGAAACAACATGGTTTATCACTCAATCACCTCGGCTAACGGAAGCCTCTAGAGACGTTCGGTCCAAGTCCATCTCAATCCTTCGTAGCAAGACTGTACTCCCAAGCCCAACATGGTTCACTATCTCAATCCTTCACAATAGTAGTATCGTACTCCCAAGTCGAATGAGATCCATTCCATTCCTCTTTGTTATTGAACTCGGGGTTGCATTTATTAATAGATAATGAAAATATCCTCAACACATAACTTGTAATTACCATTAAGATGATCATAATCACAAGCACGATGGACGGCCCTCCGATGTGATGGATATCTCGGTTCCTCTCAATCACGTCGAATGTAACGGGAATAATCATCTTCCACGGGGAGAGTATAACAAGCGATGAGTTCACTTTATGTTATTCTTTAGCTTATGTCCACGTCCATGTTTACAAGATATTTATAAAATATTTGAAAGATTGAAACGAATCAAGAGTATTATTTTTTTTTTTACAATATGAACTCTATATATAAATAGCGGTGGATATTGTTCTAAATTTAACATCATAAACTTGACGGATCGATATACTCTTACCAATGATTTCTTCTTCTTCTTGGTATTGTTACACAAATAGGGTTGCTTGGCATCATAAATGATAACAAAAACGAAAGCATTTAATTCAAGGAAATTAATCATTTAACTATCATTCAGATACAGAATCAAAATATTAATTCAAGGAAAGTTTAGAACACATAATAAAACATAATAAAAAAAGGTCGGGGCCAATTTTGCCAAATAATTACGAAATTCATTAAAGAAAGTAATAATGCCATAAGATTCAAAGCTATAAAAGAAATATTTTATAGTTTTTGCTTAAAAAGGTCGATAAAAAGTTGGTGTCACGAATCGTTTAGTGAATCCTTCTCGCCTTCGTACAAACTAAAAATTCGCTAATTAATCTGATCCGAAGATTTATTTTCACGGCCAGGAGTATTTTCTAGAGCTACGTGCGGAAACAAGGGCCTCCGTTTAGTTGATGCTTGCACAAAAAACGCGGGTCGTCGGAGCACTCATCGGGGTGGGGGAACTTTAACACGGTGAACAATGAGGTCGCCATAAAAAGCAGATGGACTCTAGGGATCCGTTTAGAATTCAGATGACGGAATCCTTGCTCGAGAGATGCTTTTCATGGCTTTCCGCATTGCTGTCTCTCATGATGTGTAAGAACTATGGTGTTGTGGCATCAATCGGTGACTGTCAGCTTGCACTGTCAGACATCTTAGATTATGTGTTTGGATGCGAGGATTGTGATTCTGGGCTGTTGATTCATCGTCACCGGCAATGTTTAATCGAACAATCAAAGGGTAGTTGTGAGGAGCTTGAGTTGATTATGCTTTCATCAAGCTACAGTTTTTGGTTTTGCTCTGTCAATGGGACCTGTGCATAGCACTTTTTACTGGGACAATTACTTGATAAGTTCGCCTCCTTTTTCCGTTCTTACTTCTAGTGAAGATCCCAGCAGTCACCGCCTTCCTTACGCCCTGTGAGATAAGATAAAAATCAAGGGCGAAACAGCCAGCTAGGCTACCATTTCTATTGAGGTTGTCCCAACTATAAACAAATTGATATGTCACTACAGTAGCAGGCGTAAGCGGTGAAGGACCACCAACCTTTGTAGCAAGTGTGCATTGGTGAAGCCGCTACGTAGGCGTTGTTGGCTGTGAATCCGAAAGACTTGGCCGGTGAAGCTGTCCGTAACGCCAGGTGGGCTTACAACCGGTCCAAGAGAAGGTTTCTGCAGCACGCGTAAGGGGTCAGTGACTGCAGCCTCCTTTAGACAGTTATTTTATTTGTTTTCCAGATTAAACAAAAAATACAAAAAGAGAAGCTCACCAGATGATGTCCCAGCACGTGGAGAAAGCGTCACATTGTCCGTTTGTAGATCCACAAAAGAGACAGCCCGTTAAAGCGTAACAGAAGGCTGAAGCTCCCACCCAAGGTTCTATGCTTGCGCAAGTCTGGTTGATTTCCATGTTATTCGACCTAGACTAATCTTAAACTCAGCAAAAGAGTTTATTGCACAGGTTAAGCTAGTCTAACCGTCCCGTGGTTAAAGAAATTATTTTCTTATACCATATAAGGTTCTACCTTCTACACTGTAATCACTATTTACGAGTTATTAGGGAAAGCGGCCGAAAAGTGGAGTATGTGTATTCACCGAACCACTATAAAACTTGGTGTTCCGATTTGTCTTTGAGTTTCTGTAAACCATAGAAGTTAAGCCTTCTGCTGTGAGGGTTTTATGAGTTTGTCGCGAAAGTTCTATTCGAACGAAAAGACTAATTCACCCCTCTCTTAGTCACAATCAAAGGGCCAGCAGTTTTGCTTTCCCAGCTATTCATCCAAAGCACCAAAGTCTGTCATTGTTCTTTATTTCCTCAAAGAGAGAACAAAATGGAAGTCATCCATGCGTAGTACAAAGCTTAAGCAAACAAATGCAGAACACGTTACCCAAACAGAGCAATTCTCGAGTTCACGTCGACTGCACATCTGCTTACGGACAAAACAGCTGTGCAGCCCTTGAAAAAGAGTCGTCGTCGAGTCCCTCGTGACGGCCTCTTTATTTCATTTCATTCTTTCCTTTGCTTTGCTTTCACGGCTGTATGTCCAAAGCCCAAAAGTCTCTCTTAAAAAAAAAAAAAAAAAGAAGATGCCTAACTTATATTTGAGCCAAAAATTCGGAGGTTCTTTAACGAGTACAAAGGATGGTCGTAAAGCTCTCGAGCCATTTTAACAATCATAATCGCTGTTAGCAGCATAGCATGGTTTATCGATCTACGCTGAGGACCTCATATGTTGTAGATGAGGAGGAGGTGAGATCATTTTAGTCTCTTTCCACGTCGGCCAAACTCAATGATCTAACGAATCATACCGCCACCAAATAGTCATATCTTAAAATCAATCAATCAGGTATTAGTATTTGTTTCAACATGATCAAGTAAAACTTTCAAATAATTAAAACTTAAAATTTTGAGATATCATTTGTTTTCATAGTTAAAGGATGATGATGTTGAGATAACAATCGGTAGTAGTTTTTGTTCTCTCTGTTAGCTCCTTCAACAACAGCAAGCTTCTATTAATACTTTTAGTTGTTTTTCGTAAATCGGTAGCAGTTGCAAGGGAACACACCAGCACAGGCGGACGAATTTCGATTCCATCCACTCTGTCGGCACCACCAGCGAGAGCCTGTGCTACTCAGACCCAACCCTCGTCCATTGTGACGCCTGAGCATGCTGGTCCGACTAACACCTCTCGGCAACAGCTCTAATGTTTTCGATTCACTTGAGCAGGTCAATTCAAGATTGGAGGAGTACGCTGAGAAGTGCAGAACAGTCTTAACCAAAAATCTTCATCTCCTTAAAAACCCCACTGAAGTCCAGAACATCATCCTTAAAAGGTCCATGAAAAGCCAAAACTCCACCACCCCTCGAACACCGTTAAACCAAGCTACATGATGCCTGGTGGTGCAGAACGAAGACACCCTCTGGCTACAAAACCCCGTGCACGCAAGTTCCGTGGACTCAATTCTTTTTTATATGAAAATTAAAGAACGGATTGCCGAAGTTGAAATATTTAATACGTAATTTTTGTTAGTTTTTTCGGTAAAAATGAAGAAATATTTTGTACAATACGAATTAATTGTAAAAACTACTCCGGCAATTTGATTTTTACCAATAGAGGACGAGATTACCGGCAGAGGGCTTGAACTGACAAATCCTTTTTCACAAGGATTGCTCAATTTGTATTTAATGCAGCAATCCTTTTAAGTCCGAATCCATTTGAAATATAATTGTCTGACAAAGACAAAAAATCTTGCCGTGAAAATGCTTTTTAAAAAAAAAAAGTTTCATCAAATCTTCTTCGAATCTTTCGAGATTTGGTGGATCTTTAAGAAAACCTTTTTGGGTAACCTTTTGATTTGACTTAGATCCGGCAACTTCATATAATTAAATGGTATCGTATAGAAAATTTGTTATACTTTACGAAATATACTCATTTTAATACTAAACAGCAATCAACACATTTTTCGTAAAGTAAAATAAAAAATTTATGATGAAATTGACGTTTCTATTTTATACAAAAGATTTGAACAATAGTACTAAGAATATATAAGTAGTATTAAATAACGATTCTTTCGTATGATAGATTTTTGTCGTGACTTACGAAACAGAATTAAAGAAAATACAACTATTTATGTTGGTCCCAGTACAAAGAAAAGTACATATAAAAAAAATGTCACTCTATTTTTGGTCCTTGTAAGCATAAAAATTGTAGTAGCATGCATATAATTTGTACATTATAATTTAGCTTAGTTCACCAGTATCTTTGTAAAAAATTCAAAAATTTTGCAATAACAAAATAAATGTGTACATAACATTCATTCTATCCGCAGCAAATGTTCTAATTTATGAACAAATTGGCTGGAAATAATTCTACAACATTTTCATAAAGATTTACAAAAGTTTTGCAATATAAGAAAACGTTGTCCATCCCAGTTTTAAATACAAATTCATTGTGATATTAGACGAAAAAATTTGTCACATAAAATGTGCACAAAAGAAGGAAAAAAATGTAAAGTTAAGCAAATAAATAGCAATGCGAACAAAAGTGGTTATGAACAAAAAATTGGTAGTATGACATTTTTTTAGCATATTTCGTATTTCATAGCAATTATTTCTTATATAGTAGCATAAATATTGTTATAAAATGATCGGCATCAAATACGAAATATACTTTATACGAAATATTTGAAATTATGTTTTTAGAGGTTTTTTCATTTTTCCAGGACTAACTTTCGTATCCGTGAACAGTAATAGCAAAAGAAAATAAAACGAAACGAACTCTACAAATAATGAATTCTTTGCTTAGTTTTACAAGAAAAATGTATACACGGAATAATTGATATTACTCGTTAAATACGTCTAAATTGCTAAAATACATGAATATTTTGCTTTGGCACTGCACTACAAGACGAAATATCATGCAACAATTTCGTATTATACAAAATAATTATAGATCTTTGCGAAAAATTGTTCTACAAAAAAGGTTGAGTCCACGATACTTCCGTGAAGCTCTGAATGACATATTGAAGCTCTTAATGACGATGTTCTTTAGATAACTCCCCGGTGCTCTTCACGCTTTTCCGGAAGATTTTGTGAATCATCAACCATAGCATTGGACCAAATTCGTTCCAAACATTTTGTGAGTATTGGATTTTTGGGGGATTTACTTTTATTTCTTTTTTGAAATGGAAAAAAGAATACGGAAATAATTGAAAGGGATAAATTATGTGTTTGGAATGGAAATAAATTCAATACGGTGCAAATCATGTTTGAGATTTTATCAACATCAAATTAATTCCGTAATCGACACCAACCCCTCCAGATTGTCTTCCACGAGAGAATACAGAAGTCTTCTGCTAATCAGCTGGGACTGCAGCATTTTCGGGCAGCCTTGAAGCCACAATCTTCTCAATGAAGCAGGCAGTCCCCCGCTGGGGAAGGAACGGAACTTCTCGCAACCAGCAATCCTCATCTCATTAAGAGATGTAAGTTCAGATAACTCTTCCGGCAGCTTCTGTAACTCTCCGCAACTTGTTATTTTAAGAACCTTTAGATTAGGTGGAACTTGTTTCCCTCCATCCCCTCCCACGATGGACTTAAATTGAGGACATCTCTCAAACCTCACCTCTTCCAGCGCAGTCCAAGAGGTCGACAAACTCCCCTCAAAGTGAACTAGCTCCTGGATTTCCCTAATTACCATCTTGGTCACCGAAGTAAGGCCTGCCAGACATTTCAAAAATCTCCCATCGCATCAGTGAATATAAGTCTCGACGAGTGATGGAAGGCTAAGAGTGCACCCTCCTTTTAGTTCGTTCGGGACACCCCTCCACGATTATCTGTCGGAGACAAGGGAATGGCAAGTAGTTCTCCTCCTCTCCGTTGTACAACCACTTCTCCCAGGCACCAATGTCCTTGAAGCTCAAACTCTTCAATGACCGACAAAATGGCCTTCTGGACCCATAAAACTCGGGACCTATGGAAGAGACCATTTGAAGACCACAAACGTCCAAACTTTGCAGCAGGGGAAGTTGTCCCAAAGGTGGCAGGGAATCCAAGCTTTTACAACCACTCAGGGTTATGCTCATGACATAATTCATACTGTATCGATTATCAAACCATTTTGGAAATCGTTTGGCCCCATAGTGACATATTTCAAGTGATTCAATCTTCCTCGGACGTCGCAGATGGTCGAGGAGCTTGAATTGATGGACATCTTCATGTGCAATTTCAGAACACGATCCCCAATCCAAGCTTAATTCGATAACCGCTTCCTTTCCGGATATATTAGCAATCCTCGCGTCTTCGACGTCATCTACATTCAACAAATTACGAGTGTGCAACTCTCGTTGAAGGCGGCGTTCTAGTGGTCCCAGTTGCTTCAACTCCTGACCGACTTCTTTTCCCACGATAAAGTCTGGGAGTTTCTCCAAATTTTTTAGATCGCCGATACATGGCGGCCTTACCTGCAAGACTTTTGTGCCGGTTATGTCGAGGTGGAGAAGATTGGCCAACTTGTGAATGTTTCTCGGTAACTTTTGAAGCTTCTCACACCCTCGGAGCAGTAGAGATTGCAACTCCACAAGGTCACAAATGGATTCCGGCAGCACTTGGATATAATTAGGTAAAATATATATTTCTAGTCCTAAGAATGGTTGAACTTTCTTTTGTGCTCACATTTTTTTCTATATAAAACGTCCGCAACTTTGCATTGTACCTTTTTTTTAGCCAATTCTTGACGGAGTTACCCCGGAGTCTGACATGGCTTTGACGGCGTCCTACGCGGGTATTGAGGTGGCAAAGCTATGTGAAAGAAAAAGGAAAAATTTACGTTTGTAGCCATAAGTATGGTCGAACTTTCTTTTCTATCAACATTTTAGTTTGTTATATGAAAATGACCGCAACTATGTGTTGTACCTTTTTTCTAGCCAATTCGTAACGACGTTACGCCTTACCATGACATGGCAGTAACAGAATCCTACGTGTATCTTGATGTAGGAATCCAGGACAAAATATGCCACGTCCCACAAGATAAGTATGATTGGAGAGTTCTGGTAACTCCAGAACTCTCGAAAGGGAAAATTATCTTTCTTGGTCTAGATCTGTTAAGACTGCTTTATCAATAAGAAATAAGTTGGGATTCATCGATGGTAGTATATGCAAGCCTGATGATATAGATCCCGTTTATCCTGCTTGGTCTTGCTGCAATGATTTGGTTCACACTTGGCTGCAAAAATCAGTATCAAGTTCTATTGTTGCGACTGTGGTTTTTCTGGATTCTGCAAAGGAGGTGTGGGATGAACTCAGTGAACGATTTTCTGAACCGAATGACTTTAGAATTTGTCATCTACAGTTACAGTTTAGTACAAGGAACTAAAACAGTAGCAACTTATTACAATGATCTGTTGTCTACAGTGAGAGAGATGAGGATTTACAGACCTTTACCAAGGTGCTGTTGTAAAAATAAAAGATGTGCCTGATGAAGGAATATATGGAACAATATGTTCAAGTTTCTAAATGGATTAAATAATGAATTCTTTGTTTTGAGGGCACACATTCTCATGAAGAAACCTTTTCCTGCTCTTGGAGAAACTTATAACATAATCCAACGAGAAGAAGCACAGAAAGATGCTAAGAAGAGTCTGACTTCTCCTATTTAGGGATTAGCTATGGCTGTATCTTCAGGGAAACCACAGAGAATGCAACAGGAAGGAAATAGGGGGATGGCTTCTGATAAAAGAAGAAATATGAATGATTGGGTTTGTGATCATTGTGGTAAAAAATGCCACATGAAAGATAGATGTTACCAATTGATTGGCTTTCCTTATACTCGAGATTCTAACAACAGATTTGGAACAGGAAGAGGTTATTTGGCTGGAAGGGGTTCAGGAATGAGACGAGTAAACCAAGTCTCTATGGAGGAGAATATTGCTAGAACTGGGTCCTCTAAGCAGCTGTCTTTAAAAGCAACAACTTCAAAAGTTAATGGCTTTTCTTGATGTGGAAATATCTAAAAAAGACTCTGGTTCAATTTTTTATTGCTTATTTCCCTCTCAAGCACGTACAATTTTTTCTTTGGGGTATGTTTTAACTTTTTCTACAAAACAGGTTCTTCAAAAATCTTGGATTCTTGATACATGAGCTACTAACCACATTGTGTCTATTTTTTCTTTATTTCATTCAAGTCAGATGCTGGAAATTCCTTTACATATTCAGCAGGCGAGTTGAGCAACAAGAAGGCCTATATGTGATGCAGTAGATGAGTGTTCCTGAGAGCTCTAGTGTCAATTATTCTCAACAGACTTTGTGTCTATCAAGTTAACATAATTCTAGGTTCATTTCATTGGATGAATTTGATCTTTGGCATTGTAGGCTAGGGCATGCTTCTTTAGACAAGCTCAAGTGTTTGAGTAAGATAGATTCTGCAATTTGTGTCAAACAAAATAATGTTTGTAGTTCCTGTCATCGAACTAAACAAAAGAAATTGATTTTTCCCTTGGGTATGACCAAAAGTGCTCGTGCTTTTGAATTAATACATGTTGATATTTGGGGATCATATTCAACTGAAGCAATAGGAGGTTTTAAATATTTCTTGACTGTAGTTGATGACTTTAGGAGCGGAACCTGGATGTATCTCATGAGACATAAGAGTGAAACACAGAATTACATCAAAGCCTTTTGTCAAATGATTCATACCCAGTTTGGTCAGCATGTTAAGATAGTTAGATCAGATAATGGTGCTGAGATTATCATGATTGATTTTTTACAAAAATAGTGGTATTCTACATCAAGTAAGTTGTCCAGAAACTCCCCAACAAAATCGAGTAGTGAAAAGAAAACATCAGCATTTACTTTCTACTTCAAGAGCACTACTCTTTCAATCTGGTATACCTTTACAAATTTGGGGTTATGCTGTTTTGACAGCTACTTATATGATAAACAGATTATCATCTACAATTCTGAAATTTAAAACTCCTTATGAAGTACTATTTTGTAAGCCACTTTCTCTTTCTCATATAAGAGTGTTTGGGTCACTTTGTTTTGTAAATACACTTTCTCAACATAGAACAAAGTTTGATATGAGAGCTGATAAATGTGTTTTTGTTGGGTATCCTTTAAATGCTAAAGGATATATGGTGTATCATTTAGACACCAAACAAACTTCAATCTCCAGAAATGTCGTCTTTTATGAATCTATTTTTCCTTTCAAACTTTCTACAGTCATCAATAATGATAATGGTTCTTGTTCTTCACAATTGAATGGTTCTTTTTATATTTTTGATCATACGTATAATAGTGGTGACAAAAGAGAAAACATAGCTAACAATCAGAACTCTGAATCTGTACATAGTTCTGATTTTGTTTATGAAACTATGTCTGAATCTGATTCTGAATTTATTAACAATTCTGAGTCCGAATTTGAAAATGGAATAACTTTGAGAAGAGGTACAAGAGAAAGAAGGCCCCCATCTTATCTAAGAGATTATCACCATAGGCTTTATATGGCTTTGGCTGCTCCCTCCTCATCTGCTTCTAACAAGTCCACTTCTCTTTCTTTAGCTGTTCCTTTCTCTGTACCTGTGCATCCCATTGATTCTTAATAGCTTATTCTCAACTTTCTGCTCCATATAAGTCTTTTCTTGTGCATTTGGAAAATCATCTAGAACCTCAGTCATATCATCATTGGGTTAAGGCTATAACTGATGAGCTTAATGCTTTGGAGGACAATGCTACATGGGAGATTGTTTCTTTGCCTGAAGGAAAACGACCTATAGGTTGTAAATGGGTCTTTAAAACTAAGTTGAAGGCAGATGGTTCTGTGGAAAGATACAAAGCTAGATTGGTGGCTAAAGGGTATTCTCAAGTAGAATGGATTGATTATCAAGAAACTTTCAGTCCTGTTGCTAAACATACTTTTGTTAGAATGTTTTTTTCTTTAGCAGCGGCTAAGGGCTAGTTTTTAAGACAATTTGACTTTCACAATGCTTTCCTTAATGGTGATTTGTATGAGGATGTCTACATGTAGTTGCCGTAGGGTATGCTAATTCAGGGGGAGATTGAAGGTTCATCAGCATCAAGGAAAGTTTGTAAACTAAAAAAGTCCTTATATGGACTTAAACAAGCATCTGGACAGTGGAATAGCAAGTTAACGGATTGTTTGCTGGCTGCTGGCTTTGTTCAGTGTAAGGCAGAGTACTTTTTTGTAAGTGACACAAATGAGGGCTATGTTGTTGTGCTTGTGTATGTTGATGACATTGATGTTGTATGATCGAAAGAGGAAGTGATTAACAAGCTGCAAAGGCATTTGGAGGCGTATTTCAAAGTCAGAAACCTAGGAGCTTGAAATATTTTTTGGGTTTAGAAATAACAAGGTCAAGTAAAGGTATATTTGTCTCACAAAGAGGCTATACTTTGAGTATGTTAGAAGAGCAAGGTTAACTAGCTATCAAACCTTCTTCTGTTCCTTTACAACCTAATGTCAAATTAATGCGTGGAGATAGAGAAAACCTAGTGAATATTGTTTCATACAGACAGCTAGTAGGACAACTTATCTATCTGGGGATAACAAGTCCAGGTATAGCTTATGTTGTGCACAGTTTAGCTCAGTTTATGGATTGCCCTGCTAAACAACATTGGGATGTAGCTTGTGGTGTTATGAGATATTTGATGTCTATTCAAGGAAAAGGTGTTTTGTTCTCAAGTTGCTCTGATTTGTGTCTTAAGGCTTACACATATAGTGTTTGGGCTGGATGCATAGAAACAAGAAGATCAACGACTGGATTTTCTGTTTTTATTGGAGATTACTTGGTGATTTGGAAGCCAAAAAGGCATCAGACAGTTTCCAGGAGCTCTACAGAGGTAGAATATCTAGCAATTGCTTCAACTGTAGCTGAATTGGTATGGTTAAGAGTTTTGTTGAAAGATTTCTGTATTACTTTGCAATCAGCGGTGGCAACAAGATTCATACAAATTAATTAATATTTTTTAAATGAATTAATTGAAAACTAAAACCAAGTACACCGTTAATTGATATTTAAAGAAAAAAATGTACGACGCTTAAAAAACGTTTAATAATAATAATAATAATAAATATTTCATTTTTTAATAAAAAAATAGATACATGCTTTGCAATTAAAAAGAACGAAACTGTTTTTGTGCTAAAAGTGAAAAATCGATATTAAAAGAATGGTGAATAAATCACGCGACATTTTAAATAAAAGGAATAATGATAATAAGATAAAAATGAAAAGAAAAGACATTCAATTTTTATGCTAAGGCAAGATATTTGTTAAATAAAAACATGTATATTCCACGGTTGGCATTTAACAAATTTTAATAATAATAATCATATAGTAATAAAATAATGAGATAGACAAAAAATAAAACAAATAAATCAAATTGAATTCACAGGAACACAAACCCACGTCGACTTCACGGGTACAAGGAAGACGCACCTCTTTTCTCCTCGTTCAAGGGACATAATCGGTAAGATCTATCCTCGGTGGATGGGGGCGGCGGTGAGACTGGAAGAAACACCGACGCCAGGGGAACCCGTGGGGAAGCTTCAAATCCGATTGATGTTGCGTTGAAGGGGATATTTATACGATCAGATAGGCTGTGGTAGCTCGCAGCAAGGCCGAGAATGTATTCCGGAAGACTAAAAACGTTTGATTTGTTAATTGAATGAATTGAATTTAGACAAGTAGAGATTGGTGGAAAGAATTGTTTCTATCTTACCTCCATTGTATTTACAGCATGTGAAGTATGCTGCGTGATTGACCTTGCTTTTGGCCGCCAAAATGCAGCTACGCCAAGCGGCAAAGCCAGAAAATTTTCTTGAGGGGGCCGAATTGAGCTATCCGACGGTTTGGAGGGTCAAATTTATCGGTCACGGCTAAAATCCCCTGTTTGGGACTACCATGAGTTCGGACATGTAATCGCCGATATTGACAATTGTTCAGACATGTCGACGATTCTGTTCAGTGTACATGCTTTCATACTATGTCTGAACTCTCGAGATTTCTAGAAACTGGATTTTAGCATCGACCCATCTTTACCTCCGGTCCCCATGGCTCCACCACCACTGATTATGCTCTTCTTCATGTCAACCGATTTAAGAATTTATAATTCGAGAAATAAAATTACATATTTTATTATATATAGTGAGAAGGTTTTCTAACCCCAAAAGGACGAATTGAACCGTTTTCTAATCTGTACGATTAAACTTCCACCCTTCTTATAATTTATATATTTTATTCTTTTAATAATTTCCTACTATATTCATCCAAAAAATATTATCTACAACTCCCACAAATCTAAAAAAGAAAAAAAGTCTTGAAAAAGATAATACGGAACTTGTAGGGATAAGAAAGTTAAATTCATCGTGTGTTTGAAAATAAATTCGTTTGTTCAAAATTTTTTGGGACGAGTGGGAGGGTTGTACAATTATTATCTTAAAACTGAGGATACAAAAGTAGAAGCAAAAACACATATAATAATACCCCCCTAATATCAAATCTTACACATAATAATATTAATAACCCTCTAATATCAAATAATACCAATATCAAATTCCGGGATGAGTCGGATGTGGGAATGCCAATATTCCCCTTTCCCCTTCCTGCATTTCTCCCTCAACTCCTCCGTACATTCCCAAATGCGGAGAGATTTTAGGGAGTCAGGAAGGCCGTCGTCTGGTAAACACCTCAGCCTCTCACAGTTAATAATTTCCAAATATTGAAGGGAAGTGAGGTGGTGTTTGAGTCCCCCACCCACCCTCTCCAACTTCTTCACAGTCCTAATAGACAAACTGACGAGGGATGAAGGGAGGAAGCGACTCCAGTCTCCATCATCATCAGTGGGAGGTGGAAAACACTCCATCTCATCCACACACTCCATCTCTCCCCAGATGCTCAATTCTCGTAAGGCGGTGAGACCCCTCAATCCCCACTCCTCAAGTGGCTGATTCAGATTTTTACATCCCATTATGATAAGGTCCTCCAGATTGGGAGGCAGAACTCCTCTCGATGATAAGCTCGTGATGCCTTGGCAGTCATAAATAGCTAGTGATTTGAGGGATGTGAGGTGGTGCATGTCTTGAGGCAAAGACTTCACCTTTGAACAACTGGCAAGATTAAACCAGGACAAGTTGCAAGGGAGTGAAGGGAGTATCTCCATCTCTAATTTCAAGAGATTAAGACGAGAGAGTGTGGACAGGTGTTGCAAGCTGTCCGTCAACGTCGTAAGGCTTCCGTAATTCCAAATTTCCAAATCCCGCAGAGACCGAGAGAGGGGACTACCAACACCAACTAATTCCGTAATCGACACCAGTCCCTCCAGATTGTTTAGAGTAAGCTGCTCGAGATAATCCAGAAGCCTGATGCTAATCAGCTGTGACTGCGGAAGGCTTGGGCAGCCATGAAGCCTCAATATTCTTAACGAAGAAGGCAATCCCCCACTGGGGAAGGAAAGGAACTTCTCGCAACAAGCAATCCTCATCTCATTAAGAGATGTAAGTCCACATAAATCATCCGCCAGCTTCTCTAACTCTACACAATATTCAATTTCAAGAACCTTTAGATTAGGTGGAACTTGTTTCCCTCCATCCCCTCCCACGATGGACTTAAATTGAAGACACCACACAATCCTCATCTCATTAAGAGATGTAAGTCCACATAAATCATCCGCCAGCTTCTCTAACTCTCCACAATATTCAATTTTAAGAACCTTTAGATTAGGTGGAACTTGTTTCCCTCCATCCCCTCCCACGATGGACTTAAATTGAGGACACTCCATAATCCTCATCTCTTCAAGCCCCAAGAGGTTGCCAAACTCCCCTCAAAGTGAACCAGCTCTGGTATTTTCCTAATTTCCATCTTGGTCATCGACGTAAGCCTTGCTAGACATGTGAACAATCCCCCATCGCAGCCATCAATATTAATTTCGACGAGGGACGGAAGGCTAAGAGCGCACCCTCCTTTCTGTTTGGGACACTTCGTCACGATTAGCTGGCGGAGGCAGGGGAATGGCTGGCCGTTCTCATCCCCTCCGTTGTACAGCCACTTCTCCCAGGCACCCATGTTCTCGAAGCACAACTTCTTCAATGACTGAAAAAATGGCCCTCTAGACCCGTAAAACTCAGGACCTATGGAAGATATCCCTTCAAGATCGCTCATTTCCAACCTTTCCAGCAAGGGAAGTTGTCCAAATGGTGGCAGTGAATCCAACCCGTTACAACCTCTCAGGGTTATGCTCATGACATAATTGTATTGATTATCAAACCATTTTGGAAATCGTTTGGCCCCATAGTGACATATTTCAAGTGATTCAATCTTCCTCGGACGTCGCAGATGGTCGAGGAGCTTGAATTGATGGACATCTTCATGTGCAATTTCAGAACACGATCCCCAATCCAAGCTTAATTTGAGAACCGCTTCCTTTCCGGATATATTAGCAATCCTCGCGTCTTCGACGTCATCTACATTCAACAAATTACGAGTGTGCAACTCTCGTTGAAGGCGGCGTTCTAGTGGTCCCAGTTGCTTCAACTCCTGACCGACTTCTTTTCTCACGATAAAGTCTGAGAGTATCTCGAGATTTTTTAGATCGCCGATACATGGCGGCATCTCCTGCAAGACTTTTGTGCCGGTTATGTCGAGGTGGAGAAGATTGGCCAACTTGTGAATGTTTCTCGGTAACTTTTGAAGCTTCTCACACCCTCGGAGCAGTAGAGATTGCAACTCCACAAGGTCACAAATGGATTCCGACAGCACTTGGATATAATTAGGTAAAATATATATTTCTAGTCTTAAGAATGGTTGAACTTTCTTTTGCGCTCACATTTTTTTCTATATAAAAAACGTCCGCAACTTTGCATTGTACCTTTTTTTTAGCCAATTCTTGACGGAGTTACCCCGGAGTCTGACATGGCTTTGACGGCATCCTACGCGGGTATTGAGGTGGCAAAGCTATGTGAAAGAAAAAGGAAAAATATACATTTGTAGCCATAAGTATGGTCGAACTTTCTTTTCTGTCAACATTTTAGTTTGTTATATGAAAATGACCGCAACAATGTGTTGTACCTTTTTCCTAGCCAATTCGTAACGACGTTACGCCTTACCATGACGTGGCAGTAACAGAATCCTACGTGTATCTTGATGTAGGAATCCAGGACAAAATATACCACGTCCCACAAGATAAGTATGATTGGAGAGTTCTGGTAAATCCAGAACTCTCGAAAGGGAAAATTATCTTTCTTGGTCTAGATCTGTTAAGACTGCTTTATCAATAAGAAATAAGTTGGGATTCATCGATGGTAGTATATGCAAGCCTGATGATATAGATCCCGTTTATCCTGCTTGGTCTTGCTGCAATGATTTGGTTCACACTTGGCTGCAAAAATCAGTATCAAGTTCTATTGTTGCGACTGTGGTTTTTCTGGATTCTGCAAAGGAGGTGTGGGATGAACTCAGTGAACGATTTTCTGAGCCGAATGACTTTAGAATTTGTCATCTACAGTTACAGTTTCACACGTTAGTACAAGGAACTAAAACAGTAGCAACTTATTACAATGATCTGTTGTCTACAGTGAGAGAGATGAGGATTTACAGACCTTTACCAAGGTGCTGTTGTAAAAATAAAAGATGTGCCTGATGAAGGAATATAAGGAACAATATGTTCAAGTTTCTAAATGGATTAAATAATGAATTCTTTGTTTTGAGGGCACACATTCTCATGAAGAAACCTTTTCCTACTCTTGGAGAAACTTATAACATAATCCAACGAGAAGAAGCACAGAAAGATGCTAAGAAGAGTCTGACTTCTCCTATTTAGGGATTAGCTATGGCTGTATCTTCATGGAAACCACAGAGAATGCAACAGGAAGGAAATAGGGGGATGGCTTCTGATAAAAGAAGAAATATGAATGATTGGGTTTGTAATCATTATGGTAAAAAAAGCCACATGAAAGATAGATGTTACCAATTGATTGGCTTTCCTGATACTCGAGATTATAACAACAGATTTGGAACAGGAAGAGGTTATTTGGCTGGAAGGGGTTCAGGAATGAGACGAGTAAACCAAGTCTCTGTGGGGGAGAATATTGCTAGAACTAGGTCCTCTAAGCAGCTGTCTTTAAAAGCAACAACTTCAAAAGTTAATGGCTTTTCTTGATGTGGAAATATCTAAAAAAGACTCTGGTTCAATTTTTTATTGCTTATTTCCCTCTCAAGCACGTACATTTTTTTCTTTGGGGTATGTTTTAACTTTTTCTACAAAACAGGTTCTTCAAAAATCTTGGATTCTTGATACATGAGATACTGACCACATTGTGTCTATTTTTTCTTTATTTCATTCAAGTCAGATGCTGGAAATTCCTTTACATATTCAGCAGGCGAGTTGAGCAACAAGAAGGCCTATATGTGATGCAGTAGATGAGTGTTCCTGAGAGCTCTAGTGTCAATTATTCTCAACAGACTTTGTGTCTATCAAGTTAACATAATTCTAGGTTCATTTCATTGGATGAATTTGATCTTTGGCATTGTAGCCTAGGGCATGCTTCTTTAGACAAGCTCAAGTGTTTGAGTAAGATAGATTCTGCAATTTGTGTCAAACAAAATAATGTTTGTAGTTCCTGTCATCAAACTAAACAAAGGAAATTGATTTTTCCCTTGGGTATGACCAAAAGTGCTCGTGTTTTTGAATTAATACATGTTGATATTTGGGGATCATATTCAACTGAAGCAATAGGAGGTTTTTAATATTTCTTGACTGTAGTTGATGACTTTAGGAGCGGAACCTGGATGTATCTCATGAGACATAAGAGTGAAACACAGAATTACATCAAAGCCTTTTGTCAAATGATTCATACCCAGTTTGGTCAGCATGTTAAGATAGTTAGATCAGATAATGGTGCTGAGATTATCATGATTGATTTTTTACAAAAATAGTGGTATTCTACATCAAGTAAGTTGTCCAGAAACTCCCCAACAAAATCGAGTAGTGAAAAGAAAACGTCAGCATTTACTTTCTACTTCAAGAGCACTACTCTTTCAATCTGGTATGCCTTTACGAATTTGGGGTTATGCTGTTTTGACAGCTACTTATATCATAAACAGATTACCATCTACAATTCTGAAATTTAAAACTCTTTATGAAGTACTATTTTGTAAGCCACTTTCTCTTTCTCATATAAGAGTGTTTGGGTCACTTTGTTTTGTAAATACACTTTCTCAACATAGAACAAAGTTTGATATGAGAGCTGATAAATGTGTTTTTGTTGGGTATCCTTTAAATGCTAAAGGATATATGGTGTATCATTTAGACACCAAACAAACTTCAATCTCCAGAAATGTCGTCTTTTATGAATCTATTTTTCCTTTCAAACTTTCTACAGTCATCAATAATGATAATGGTTCTTGTTCTTCACAATTGAATGGTTCTTTTTATATTTTTGATCATACGTATAATAGTGGTGACAAAAGAGAAAACATAGCTAACAATCAGAACTCTGAATCTGTACCTAGTTCTGATTTTGTTTATGAAACTATGTCTGAATCTGATTCTGAATTTATTAACAATTCTGAGTCCGAATTTGAAAATGGAATAACTTTGAGAAGAGGTACAAGAGAAAGAAGACCCCCATCTTATCTAAGAGATTATCACCATAGGCTTTATATGGCTTTGGCTGCTCCCTCCTCATCTGCTTCTAACAAGTCCACTTCTCTTTCTTTAGCTGTTCCTTTCTCTGTACCTGTGCATCCCATTGATTCTTAATAGCTTATTCTCAACTTTTTGCTCCATATAAGTCTTTTCTTGTGCATTTGGAAAATCATCTAGAACCTCAGTCATATCATCATTGGGTTAAGGCTATAACTGATGAGCTTAATGCTTTGGAGGACAATGCTACATGGGAGATTGTTTCTTTGCCTGAAGGAAAACGACCTATAGGTTGTAAATGGGTCTTTAAAACTAAGTTGAAGGCAGATGGTTCTGTGGAAAGATACAAAGCTAGATTGGTGGCTAAAGGGTATTCTCAAGTAGAATGGATTGATTATCAAGAAACTTTCAGTCCTGTTGCTAAACATACTTTTGTTAGAATGTTTTTTTCTTTAGCAGCGGCTAAGGGCTAGTTTTTAAGACAATTTGACTTTCACAATGCTTTCCTTAATGGTGATTTGTATGAGGAAGTCTACATGTAGTTGCCGTAGGGTATGCTAATTCAGGGGGAGATTGAAGGTTCATCAGCATCAAGGAAAGTTTGTAAACTAAAAAAGTCCTTATATGGACTTAAACAAGCATCTGGACAGTGGAATAGCAAGTTAACGGATTGTTTGCTGGCTGCTGGCTTTGTTCAGTGTAAGGCAGAGTACTTTTTTGTAAGTGACACAAATGAGGGCTATGTTGTTGTGCTTGTGTATGTTGATGACATTGATGTTGTAGGATCGAAAGAGGAAGTGATTAACAAGCTGCAAAGGCATTTGGAGGCGTATTTCAAAGTCAGAAACCTAGGAGCTTGAAATATTTTTTGGGTTTAGAAATAACAAGGTCAAGTAAAGGTATATTTGTCTCACAAAGAGGCTATACTTTGAGTATGTTAGAAGAGCAAGGTTAACTAGCTATCAAACCTTCTTCTGTTCCTTTACAACCTAATGTCAAATTAATGCGTGGAGATAGAGAAAACCTAGTGAATATTGTTTCATACAGACAGCTAGTATGACAACTTATCTATCTGGGGATAACAAGTCCAGGTATAGCTTATGTTGTGCACAGTTTAGCTCAGTTTATGGATTGCCCTGCTAAACAACATTGGGATGTAGCTTTTGGTGTTCTGAGATATTTGATGTCTATTCAAGGAAAAGGTGTTTTGTTCTCAAGTTGCTCTGATTTGTGTCTTAAGGCTTACACAGATAGTGTTTGGGCTGGATGCATAGAAACAAGAAAATCAACGACTGGATTTTCTGTTTTTATTGGAGATTACTTGGTGATTTGGAAGCCAAAAAGGCATCAGACAGTTTCCAGGAGCTCTACAGAGGTAGAATATCTAGCAATTGCTTCAACTGTAGCAGAATTGGTATGGTTAAGAGTTTTGTTGAAAGATTTCTGTATTACTTTGCAATCAGCGGTGGCAACAAGATTCATACAAATTAATTAATATTTTTTAAATGAATTAATTGATAACTAAAACCAAGTACACCGTTAATTGATATTTAAAGAAAAAAATGTACGACGCTTAAAAAACGTTTAATAATAATAATAATAATAATAATAATAATAATAATAATAATAATAAATATTTCATTTTTTAATAAAAAAAATAGATACATGCTTTGCAATTAAAAAGAACGAAACTGTTTTTGTGCTAAAAGTGAAAAATCGATATTAAAAGAATGGTGAATAAATCACGCGACATTTTAAATAAAAGGAATAACGATAATAAGATAAAAATGAAAAGAAAAGACATTCAATTTTTATGCTAAGGCAAGATATTTGTTAAATAAAAACATGTGTATTCCACGGTTGGCATTTAACAAATTTTAATAATAATAATCATATAGTAATAAAATAATGAGATAGACAAAAAATAAATCAAATTGAATTCACAGGAACACAAACCCACGTCGACTTCACGGGTACAAGGAAGACGCACCTCTTTTCTCCTCGTTCAAGGGACATAATCGGTAAGATCTATCCTCGGCGGATGGGGGCGGCGGTGAGACTGGAAGAAACACCGACGTCGGGGGAACCCGTGGGCAAGCTTCAAATCCGATTGATGTTGCATTGAAGGGGATATTTATACGATCAGATAGGCCGTGGTAGCTCGCAGCAAGGCCGAGAATGTATTCCGGAAGACTAAAACGTTTGATTTGTTAATTGAATGAATTGAATTTAGACAAGTAGAGATTGGTGGAAAGAATTGTTTCTATTTTACCTCCATTGTATTTACAGCATGTGAAGTATGCTGCGTGATTGACCTTGCTTTTGGCCGCCAAAATGCAGCTACGCCAAGCGGCAAAGCCAGAAAATTTTCTTGAGGGGACCGAATTGAGCTATCCAACGGTTTGGAGGGTCAAATTTATCGGTCACGGCTAAAATCCCCTGTTTGGGACTACCATGAGTTCGGACATATAATCGCCGATATTGACAATTGTTCAGACATGTCGACGATTCTGTTCAGTGTACATGCTTTCATACTATGTCTGAACTCTCGAGATTTCTAGACACTGGACTTTAGCATTGACCCATCTTTACCTCCGGTCCCCATGGCTCCACCACCACTGATTATGCTCTTCTTCATGTCAACCGATTTAAGAATTTATAATTCGAGAAATAAAATTACAACCCCAAAAGGACGAATTGAACCGTTTTCTAATCTGTACGATTAAACTTCCACCCTTCTTATAATTTATATATTTTATTCTTTTAATAATTTCCTACTATATTCATCCAAAAAATATTATCTGCAACTCCCACAAATCTAAAAAGGAAAAAAAGTCTTGAAAAAGATAATACAGAGATAAGAAAGTTAAATTCATCGTGTGTTTGAGAATAAATTCGTTTGTTCAAAATTACTGGGACGAGTGGGAGGGTTGTACAATTATTATCTTAAAACTGAGGATACAAAAGTAGAAGCAAAAACACATATAATAATACCCCCCTAATATCAAATCTTACACATAATAATATTAATAACCCTCTAATATCAAATAATACCAATATCAACTTCCGGGATGAATCGGAGGTGGGAATGCCAATATTCCCCTTTCCCCTTCCTGCATTTCTCCACCAACTCCTCCGTACATCCCCAAATGCGGAGACCTTCCAGGGAGTCAGGGAGGCCGTCGTCTGGTAAACACCTCAGCCTCTCACACCGATCAATAATCAAAGATCGAATGGAAGTGAGGTGGTGTTTGAGTCCCCCACCAACCCTCTCCAACTTCTTCATACCCCCAATAGACAACACGACAAGGGATGAAGGGAGGAGGCGACTCCAGCCTCCATCATCAACAGTGGGAGGAGGAAAACATTCCATCTCATCCACACACCCCGTCTCTCCCCAGATGCGCAACTCTCGTAAGGCGGTGAGACCCCTCAACCCCCACTCCTCAATTCGTTGATTTAGATTTCGAAGTCCAATAGAAAGAAATTCCAGGTTGGGACGCAGACCTCTCATGATGCCTTGACAGTTATAAATAAATAGTGTTTTGAGGGATGTGAGGTGGTGCATATTATAAGGCCAAGACTTCACCTTTGGACAATTGGCAAGGTGAAAGGAGGACAAGTTGCAAGGGAGTGAAGGGAATATCTCCATCTCTAATGCTGGGCAATTCGAGAGATTAAGATCAGAGAGTGCGGACAGGTGTTGCAAGCTGTCCGTCAAGGTCGTAAGGCTTACGCAATCCTCAATATTCAATTTCCTCAGAGACCGAGAGAGGGGACTACCAACACCAACTAATTCCGTAATCGACTCGAGTCCCTCCAGATACCATAGAGTAAGCTCCTCGAGATAATCCAGAAGCCTGATGCTAATCAGTTGGGACTGCGGCAGAATTGGGCAGCCAAGAAGGTTCAATCTTCTTAACGAAGAAGGCAATCCCCCACTAGGAAAGGAACACATCTCACAATCGGCAACAATCATCTCACTAAGGGATGTAAGTCCACATAAATCATCCGGCAGCTTCTCTAACTCTCTACAACCTTCAATTTCAAGAACCTTTAGATTAGGTGGAACTTGCTTCCCTCCATCCCCTTTCACCAAGGACTTAAATTGAGGACACCGCACAATCTTTATTCCTTTCTGTTTGGGATGATTGTTCGTTTTTCTTCCTCAAGGCAGAATTATTAAACCATCAGACCAAAAGAGACTTCTTTTACACGGTTGGTTTATATTCCTTTCTCATTTCTCCATGTTACGAATCAAAGCGAGTGAAGGTGTTGATTTTTTAAAAGAAATGTGCTTTGATCCAACGGTTGGAGCTTCATCCAGGTTGAGGACGGGGGCGAGGAAATCCATATTCTCTCTCTCTATCTCTCTATCTTTTGGAATAGTTTGTCTTCCTTCACAGAGTCATATTTACAAATATTTTATCAGATCGATGGTATGAGTGATGATTGGACATGATAACGCATTAACGATCGATTCCCGAGTATCAGTTTTGTACTAATTCTATGAATTACTGACATTTAATTGGTTTTACTCAATGGTCCATGTTCTTGGGATTGACCTGAGCTTTTTCTTAGACAGTTTGCAAGGAATTGACTTCAGCTTTTCTTACTCTTAATCGGTTTTACTTCCCTTTTTATTTTTAACATTTTAATAGTCGATTTTATTGAATTTGACGTTATATTTTAGAAATTTCTACACTATTTACTCTATTTCGCGATTTTTTTTTCACTAATCACATTTGGGAGCATAACTCCGACAAAACACAACCCATAACCGAGAAGAACTTTCAATTCTCAAACTCAAAAAGGATAAAAAAAATAAAAATAGGAAGGCAAAATAAATAAATATTCACAGATAAAAACTAGAGAAAGGAAAAGGACAGAGAAAATAAAAAAAAAAAGTAAAAAAAGGACAAGATTTAGGTGGATTCCTCTAACTCTCCGCATCGTCTCATTTCAAGAACCTTTAGATTAGGTGGAACTTGTTTCCCTCCATCCCCTCCCACAATGGACTTAAATTGAAGACACCACACAATCCTCATCTCATTAAGAGATGTAAGTCCACATAAATCATCCGCCAGCTTCTCTAACTCTCCACAATATTCAATTTTAAGAACCTTTAGATTAGGTGGAACTTGTTTCCCTCCATCCCCTCCCACGATGGACTTAAATTGAGGACACTCCATAATCCTCATATCTTCAAGCGCGACCCAAGAAGTTGCCAAACTCCCCTCAAAGTGAACCAGATCTGGGCATACTCGGCGATGAGTTGAGAGCCGACCAGTTTGAGGACGGGGGAGATGAAATCCATATTCTCTATCTCTCTTTTGGAATATATTGTCTTCCTTCACAGAGGCATATTATTATAAACTATCTGACCCAAAGACTTTGCCCACTCCCCCCGAGTCTTCTTTGCTCATCTATCCATCCATCTTACACAATCAGAACACGACCGATTAGATATATCATATACACTGGGAGAGTGATTGCTGAACAGAGGGGATGATGATCAACAAAAGACACGCAACAACATCTCGCAATTTAACTTGGGAAATATAATTAGAAGAACAAAATAAAAGGAAAGAGCTGAAAAAGATTTATTCATTTCCCATTTCCCTCTGTAACGAAAGCGACTGAAGGAGTGGATTTTAAAAGAATTGGTGTTTTGATCCAACGGTTAGATTTTAATCCTGGGAATCATAATCCAAAGTCAAATGATGGATGAAGGAAAAAGGAGACACGTAAAATAATTTCATACTATAAATAATAATTTCCATCACTAATCCTGCCAAGTCTTTGTCGTTTTGTTAATATATATATATATATACATAACTTGACCACTAAAATGATCATAAACACAAACACGATGGACACGCATCCGGGGAGATGAAAACCTTGATTCCTCTCAATTATATGCATCTTCACAGATGCATATTAATATTAAACCATCTGGATGAAGGAAAGCCACACTCTTTAATATTGTTTTTATTTTTGTTGATTATATCAAGTTCATTTTATAAACAAAAACAGGTCTTTTAAGAGACAATGGAAGAAGGAGACACGTAAAATAATTGTATACGGTACGTAATAAATATGATAACGTGTTTCCATTAATCCTTTTGGTTGGAATCAAACCCTTCTTACGATGTGTCTGTCAGTAGTCACGGTTCACGTGGCCGACCACTTTCTTAATATTATATATAAAACCAACAACCCTCCCCTATGAATTAAACAAACAAAATTAGGTTCGTTAGAATCGAGTCTTTCCTTAAAACAATGGAACGAGTATCAAACAGTGGTTTATCACTCAATCACCTCGGCCAACGGAAGCCTCTAGAGACGTTCGGTCCATTTCAATCCTTCGTAGCAAGACTGTACTCCCAAGCCCAATATAGTCCACTATTTCAATCTTTCATAGTATTAGTATCTTTCACCTAAGTCGAATATGGTCCATTCCATTCCTCTTTATAATTGAACTCGGGGTTGTATTTATTAATATATAATGAAAATATCATCAACACATAACTTGTAATTACCATTAAGATGATCATAATCACAAGCACGATGGACGACCCTCCAATGAGATGGATATTTCTGTTCCTCTCAATCACGTCGAATGTGACGGGAATAATCTTCTTCCACGGAGAGTATAGCAAGTGATGAGTTCACTTTATGTTATTCTTTAGCTTATCTCCACGTCCATGTCTACAAGATATTTATAAAACATTTGAAAGATTGAAACGAATTAAGAGTATTAATTTTTTTTTACAATATGAACTCTATATATAAATGGCAAATTCAACATCATAAACTTGACGGATTGATATACTCTTACCAATGATTTCTTCTTCTTCTTAGTCTTCTTGCACAAATAGGGTTGCTTGGCATCATAAATGATAACAAAAACGAAAGCAAAATCTAAATAACTATTATTTCTCATCCATATATAATTAATAAAGGTGATAACAGAATCAAAATATTAATTCAAGGAAAGTTTAGAACACATAATAAAACATAATAAAAAAATGTCGGGGCTTACGAAATTCATTAAAGAAAATAACAATGCCATAAGATTCCAAGCTATAAAAGAAATATTTTATAGTTTTGACTTAAAAAGGTCTGACAAAAAGTTGGTGTCACGAATTGATAAGTAAATCCTTCTCGCCTTAAATTTACGTACTAAAGTAATAAATTTAAAAATTTCTTAACTAGGACTAAAAAATTGACACTTTAAGGCATAAAAAATTTTTCAAATTTAAAAAATAGAAATCAATGTTCGAAACAACAACTTCCTTTAAATGATTAGAATTTAGTGGTTTAAACACCGGTTTGTCATATTTACCGAACTATTCTTTTTCCTCTTTGCTAAAAGTGGGCCTAAAATTAAGAGTGTTAGAATCGAGTCTTTGCTTAAAACAACGAACAAAAAATTGTTGTTGCTCGTAAATAATGGTTATTATTAGTCCACGTGGCCCGAGGATATTTCCTTCTTTCTTAAAAAATTAGCAACTTTTATTAATATCATCAGTTCATCCCATTTTCAAGCACGTTGTTGTTATTGTTAACACATTTCGACCAATTCCATAAATTATGACAATTATTAACCAAAAGATTACGTCGCCCATTCTTTCAAAACACTGTCTAAGATATATAATGAAGGAATAACTTAGGAATCCTTCGAAATAAGCCTTTTTCCGAATGCGAAGAAATGATGAGCTTGCGAAATTGTTACAAGTGTCTTCCAAAGTACGATCCTCTTGCAACGTAACTCGGGGTTAATGCTAAGATGGCCTGAACAACTCACATGTGCAATTAGTACCCGAAAGATGAACATAAACATAGGCATTGGCTCATTCCACATTTGTAGTATTCACTTGATCCGATTCAGGTATTAGGGAGCACAGCATGGAGTGTCAAAGTCCTTGTTTATGGTAGAAGTGAGGGGCGACTTCAGTCAACCAAGAAGGCTCGATCAAGATGACGTTGTGCATGTACCACCGGTCAGTTGAAACGATAGTTTGATACATAACCCACTTTGGATTGACTCTGTGTCACAAGAAATGATCGAGTAGCACAAAATTCAATAAAAAGGAAGATATAGCCACATCTAATACTAAAGTCAGAGTCAATCCTAGGAGAGGAATGAACGGAGTAGTCGTAGTGCTGACGGATATGCATTCAACCAAATATATTTTTTTTTATTGGATGGATATGATGTGCTCACCTAAATAACAGCAATGATGGGTGGATGTAAACTTCCTGCGATGCTCTGAGTGTCTTGTACATCCCATTGTGACTATATGGCTTTTCGTTATATAAGCCCAACACAAGAAGCAACAGTATTTCTAGGGATTAAATCCAAAAGGTTGTAAACAAGAGGTTGCGAAATGCCAATTGAAGGAACTCACTTCAAGATGACAGGCGTTGGCGAAGAACCCAGCAGTCACCGCCTTCCTTACGGCCTGCGAGATAAAATAAAAATTAATGGGCGAAACAGCCAGCTAAGCTAGCATTTCTATTGAACAATGAAACTAAAACAAAATCAAAGTTCTAGCATGGGTCTGCAGAAGTTAACCTGCAAATTTCCTTCACAAGATTTAAGGTTTATGCCTAACCTCTGGGCTATTCTTTGAAGTTGTTCTCTAATTTCAATGACTTTTTTCTGCACAACACAAGCAACAACATTAAAAATATAACATCATACACACGGGTTGAAAATTGAGCTCATACCATGGCATGGTAATTAATATAATTCTTGTAACACCAATTGGATGATTTCCCAGATTCAAGGAATCCTTTGTAGACGTTTAGGAATGACACATGGTCACCCTGCAAGAAAGAAGAAGCTTGGCCTTCAGGCACTTGCAAAAAGTAGTAAAAACACAATTGAATATAAACTTCTGTAAGGAATGAGATATCTACGTAGGGAAGAGCGCAAACAGGTTGTCCCAACTATAAACAAAATGATATGATTGATACAGTTGCTAAATATTATAACGTTCTGGCCGAGTTGTGCATGAGTGCGGTTTCAAACAAGTGAGTTAAATCAGGATATATATTAAACACTGAACTCAGCTGCAGCAAAACGCATTTTGGCCTCATCGAATTCCTTGCGTACTCCACGACCAGCGACCCAAATAGACTACCAAGCCATAATTTGATCAATTTGTGAAAAGCTTACTGAAATTGTTTCCAAATGAACTCCATGCGTTTACATCTATTCTGTAAGGTCAGAAGGGTTTACTTGAACAGAAAGTACTGCCGAAATTGTGAGTATCTCCTCTGAACATCCTAGTTGGTTGGAAGACAACATCATCTTCGAAATCATTGGCTCCTGCAGAAAACTCGTCTCATCAGTAATTATTACCTCCTGTTTTCACTCTAGAGAAGTAGGCGGGAAGGAGACATATGTCATAAGTTTAAACCAGAATGCTTCAGCTTGTTAATTTAAAACACATTGGCAGCCCCACCATATTCAAGAGTGTGAATAAAATTACACAGCACAGCACTAACTTTCAAAAAGTGTGCTATCATAGAAAACAAAAATTAACAAATCATCGAAAAAGAAATACAAAAGAAAAAGGGAACGGAACTTTGAGGAAAGTATTTGGGAGGACCACATCACCACTTTATCAAGATTTCAACTTCTGTTATTATTGTCGACATAGAATAAAGAGACGCCATGAAGTGAGACTCTATGATAATATAAATATAACAACTGTGAATGGGTACATAGCTTTGATGCTGGATATGCAAAATGAAAGAAAAGGGTTTCATACCGAGGGTATTTCAGCAACATGAAATCTAACTGGCGAAGTAAGTTTTGCATCGTCGTCAAGCACCTCAAGAGAGTAGAGTATCTCAAGTGCCCGAATCGTTGATTCTGGCGATGGAGAAGCTGGCCAGTCAAAGCCTAATATATTATCTATCCCAAGAGCTTTCAACTGTAAGATGAAAAAGAAAAAAATGGTAAAAACCTCTTTCCTACATAAAAAATAATGCCTTAGCCAATTATTTTACCAATTAATTTCCATCATTTGAGATCACTAACTAAAACGTTCAAAGAAGGCAATGGCATTTCTGTGTGCTCCATTTGGACCACAATTGAAAGCACTTCTTTCTCCCTCGAAAACTCACAAACAACAGCCTGATTGGCTGACATACGATCAGACTAATGCCAGCAGTACCTGAATTACGCATGAAACGAGGTTTGATCTCTGAATCTCTGGAATACCGTGAGCAGCCATCTCCTTGAGAAAATACTCTTCTGTGTACAACCTAGATTGGAAATAAAAAAGCAAGCAGCAGCTTCTTCAGGAGGAAGGCTTTTCCGAATAAAATATATTTGGGAGATCAAACATCATTTCATACGTCAAACTTCCCACAATCACCTGTAACATTTTCCAGGACGAACTCTTCCGGCCCTACCAGCTCTCTGTCTAGCAGATGCCTGAGATATAGGTGCCACCACAAGGTTCTCGATGTCTGTAATCTGCAGATTAAGCATAGAAAAGTAATAAGGGTCAACTACATTTGTAGATACATGTACTACGCCAGCAGCTGGATTAATAACATCCTACACTGCGCAAGAACCATTCATGTGATGTATAATCCCTAGATAGGAGATAAAAATAACTGGGAAAAATTGGCGAATTCTCTGCAGATTGGTACGGAATCATTCCAACAACTATAATCGGCAATTGGACAGTATGACGTCTTAGTCTCTCAAAAATAAATCTGACACAGAAAGAAGATTGAGTTACCGGATTATAAAATTGTTGTTTGGAGAACCCGCTGTCAATGACATACACAACACCCTACATAGAACAGGAAACAGAAAGGTGAATTAACTTGTCCAAAGGCTTGGGAAAATATCTTTGCCAGACAAAAGAAGTATAATAACCTCCAATGTCAAATATGTCTCCGCTATATTTGTTGATATCACCACTTTTCTCCTGCCTCGAGGAGTAGGGGAAAATATCAAATCCTAGAAGAGGAAAAGCAAGTCGGTATAAGCCTTCCATAAAAGCAACAACTTGTTAATCAGTCGCCTGTTCAGCCCGCGGAAAGCCCGAGTACAAAGGTAAAACAATTAGTCCTGAGGAACAGAGATAATCGCATCAAAATGCTAGCAAGCTTATTTGGCTGACAAATCAGCCAAGATATGATGAAAAGAGAAAACATTGGTCAGCTGCTTGAGATGTAATAGGCAAACAAAGATGGGATATTACCATCATGGCACTTAAGATTCAAACTCATTCTCATGTTCAACATTAGCTGCCTAGAAACAATATCAGTGTCAACATTATCCATCCTTTTTTCCATGTAGGAGGAACTTCACATACTAAGGCAAAGCAGACTGAACGATTAACCTTTAAGACAAGCTCAAGTCCGTGGATGGACTTGATATGGCCAGCTATTTCACAACCTTTCCAAAGAGCAAAGTCATAACTATTTATCTCTTAATTAGTTACCAGAAGAAATTTTTCTGTCCTGAATGTCATCTGTCAGTTGCTTTACAGCAGCCTCAATGTCCTCCTCACCAGTAAGGAAAACCAATATGTCGCCAAATGGCTCCTGACAAAGAATAAAAAGTTGCAAGTTCTTGGTTCTCATATGGTTCCATTATTCAAGTAAAATAAAGGACAAGAAAATATAGAGCAAAATCATGTGTTTTTCTTCGAGAATCCATCCGAAAAAAGCAAAAAAAAAAAAACCAATTACCAAGACATATCTTTGGCACCTGAATAACTTTTCTTTTGAAACTCGAAGAAGAATGGGAAGAAGAAGCAAAAATCTCATCTTACACTCCCAAGTAAAAGGTTAGAACAATAGTTGATATCATGATACCATGCTAATTGAAATCCAAAATACTTGGACTCAAGACTTGGCACTCCACCACCTCATTATAGAAGCAGGGCAGCAAGCAATGGGGAGGGAAATGTGGCATAAGGTCAGCTCAAAGGTAAGTACCTTATCGTGAATAAGCAATACAGTTGAAACAGCAGCCCTCACATAGTCTGATACAGGTTCCTCCAAATAGTGAATTTTGCACATTGAAACCTCTACCCTGAAAAAGTAAATGGTCTATGATCACAATTTAAAGAACATAACATTGTCATCTAAGTTTTATAATAATTGTAACATGCTAGAGCAATCAAAATGTTATTGATAAAAGTCTTTGTTAACACCTCGACAGATAGGATCGCCGGTTCCATTTTCAATCCACGTTCTCCACTTTATGAACCTCTGTATCTTCTGCTACTGCACAATAAATTAAGATGTGTGCATAAGTAAATTTTTATCAAAGTGGTCTGAACATATACTAAATTACAACGGACAGCGACTAAATCAACACAACGAGCGAACATCATTTTTCCATTGAGCGCTTTCAACAAAGAACAAAAGGAAAGATTTAGATTGGATTCATTGGGTTTTATTTCTAGCTTTGAATTTTTTCTTTTATTTCTGAAATCATTCCTAAAGTGAGAAAATTTGTCTTTGAAGTGTAGGCTTTTTTATCATGGGTTTGTACTTATATGGTACAAATTCATTAAAGCAATAAAACTAAAAGCTGATTATTCAGATGAAATTGACTGTCATATGAAAACAATCATCACAGAAAACCTAAATAATAAAGGTCAGTTTGAGAGTCGTTCTTAGACTATGGAAAACAGTCCATGCTCAGTCAATGAGACCAACCAACTAACGCCAGAAATTAGTACATTAGTGCCAAAAAAGTGTCTAGGATTATCAGTCAATTCTCTGTTTTCGGTGACTGCCGAATCTGCATCATTTGGTAGACATCTCAAGAAACTCAAAAGTTGCTTAAGAACACCCATATAAAAGCTAAAGCATATATCGGAATAATCTCTGAACATGATGCATTGCCCGGGTAGTAGCAATAGGTCCCTAAAGGGTACCTGGGCTGGGGGAAATCAGACATGGATTTCCTTCAATAGTAGCAGAGGATATTATGAGACGCAATTCAGATCGCCGGGGTTGGATCTGACAAAAAATACAAAGGTTAAACGAAAGCCATTAAATGAGAGCCTTAGTTCATTTAATTTCTTTCTGAAGGAAGAACTCGTGCTATTTAAATCGAAAGACACCTTAAGAAGTCCAAGCACAATATCGGTCGAAATAGACCGCTCGTGAGCCTCATCCACCATGACAACACTGATGATGTTACAACGGAGAAAAGGTCATTGACATTGTATAACGCTTGAAAAATAACAAAGCGCCACAAGCGCAGGGACTGTAATGATCACATGAACAACCCCATCAATTTTTAGGTGTTATGACTAGAAACAATGGAGGGTGATAATCACAGTAAGCTCGTGCAAAAGTGAAAGCAATGTTAATACCTATATTTAGTCAGCAGAGGATCATCCATCATCTCACGCAGTAATACACCATCAGTAAGAAACTTGATCATTGTAGTTCCCTGTAGCAGAAAAATTCAGTTGCCACAAGGGAAAAACAGCGGGTGGCTCTTCTCGCATTTAGTTGTATATATCATGGTTTGATGATATGTTGAGAAAATATTACATGCTGAAGACACAGAACGTACAGGATTTGTAGCATCTACAAATCTTATGGTGTAGCCAACTTGCTCTCAAAGCTTAACTCCCATCTCTTCAGCAACTCTGGAAGCCACTGCCTGCATTTTCTTCTTATAAGTCAAGAACGCAGAAAATATCGGCATTCAATAGCAGCGAGGTCCTTGGAAAACTCATTTCTGTGCATTAGAAGCTGGATACAAAAAAATCCAAGAAACAATTGAACCATTTATATCACATCTAGCCTTTTCCTCACGTGTCAAATCATTCCAATTTCCAGCACGAGGAACAGAAAAAAAGACAGGGGCAACCAGAATGGATGTTGAAATCAGAATGATCACACTTGTAGTCAGATATGGACGATAAATATACTTAAAAAAAATCAGAATGATCATGACAGCCAATGAATCTATTCTCCTCAAACTTTGAAAAGCTGGGGGGAATTCCTCTCCACTAATTCAAGTCAGGAACTTTCCTTCCTCTTATCTTTCCCCACATTCTGCACCTCCCAAAAAAAAAAAAAAACAAAATCACACCATCTGCCTACTCTGTCAAGAAACTTTGTATGCAAACTGCATGACACAATGTCAAATTGCGGACCCTTATAATTCAAACATACTTCTCCCACCACCAACACCCCACCCAACAGATTCCACCGCTCCAACAATCGCCACGCCCGTTGAGCAGAAACATCACGCTCCGTATTTTTTACTCATTACTGGCGGACAACTCACAAATCAGACAATCAAATCAAACCAAACCAAAAGAAAACAAATAACCCCAAGAACCTGGGGAATCTGGGTGGTCTTGCCACTGCCCGTCTCCCCGACAACGATGGTGGTAGCATGACTCTCGACCAGATAAAGTATTGCAGTCCTGTACTTGTAAACGGGAAGTCGCTGCCTCTGCTTATCGATGCTGGCGTACCCATACCTGCTCCCCCAACCAACCCACAAGAAAAGATCACACCTTTGGGTGAATTGAGCTCGACCCACCAAGCGACGAGAGAGGAATACCAAAACAAGAGGGAGAGGGGTACCCTGAAGAGGAGGATGAAGTGCAGCCCTTGAAAAAGAGTCGTTGTTTGCTTTGCGTTGCTTTCACGCCTATATGTCCAAAGCCCAAAAGTCTCTTCAAAACAGAAAAAGAAAAAAAGAAGATGCCTAACTTATATTTGAGACGAAAATTCGGAGGTTCTTTAAGGACGTAAAGCTCGCTCTCGAGCCATTTTAACAATCATAATCGCTATTAGCAGCATAGCATGGTTCATCGACCTACGCTGAAGACCTCATCTGTTGTAGATGACGAGGAGGAGGAAATTTAGTATCTTTCCACATCGGCCGAACTCAATGATCTAACGAATCATACGCCACCAAATAGTCATATCTTAAAAATCAATCAATCATTCATGTATTAGTATTTGTTTCAACATGACCAAGTAAAACTTTCAAATAATTAAAACTTCAAATTTTGAGATATCGTTTGTTTTCATAATTAAAGGATGATGTTGAGATAACAATCGGTAGTAGTTTTGTTTTTGTTCTCTCTCATAACTCCTCCAACAACAGCAAGCTTCTATTAATACTTTTAGTTATTTTCGTAAATCGGTTGCAGTTGCGGCAAGGGAACACACCAGTACAGGCGGACGAATTTCGATTCCATCCACTCTGTCGGCACCACCAGGGAGAGCCTGTGCTACTCCGACCCAACCCTCGTCCATTGTGACGCCGGAGCATGCTGGTCCGACTAACACCTCTCGGCAACAGCTCTAACGTTTTCGATTCACTTGAGCAGGTCAATTCAAGATCGGAGGAGTTTGCTGAGAAGTGCAGAACAGGCTTAACCAAAAATTTTCATCTCCTTAAAACACAACTGAAGTCCAGAACATCATCCTTAAAAGGTCCATGAAAATAATAGGATTGCCTGATTTAAGAAAAAATCGGCAATCATTTTCTAATAGGATTGATTGCCTGATTTAAGCAAAAACTTGATTTAAGTAAAATCCGACAATCCTGATGTTGTAGGATTGCCGGGTGAAGATGTGGGTCTGATCATGCAAAAATTTCGTGAAGTTTTATTTAATTATTTCGTATAATACGAAAAAGTTGCATGGATTGCCGGCAGACGACATATGATAGGTAATCCTTTCATGTATTAATAATTAAAATGCATTGTACAAAAATCGGTACATGCAAAATTGGACTCCTTACTTTATTATATATATAGCGAGTATCAACTTATAATATAACCATAAAAGGAAGAGTCTTGATTGCCAAAGTTTGTAGCAATATCAACTTTTACTATTGATTCCCAAATATTTTCTGCAAATTACATTCATCGGACTTATTTAGGCCTCCATCCTCTCCTTAGGTGTTATCATAACCGTGATGAATTCCTCCCCTACCCAGTCGTTTCTTCTTATATCAATAAGTCGACCTTACGTTCTCCACCATTATTTTTTAGTCCCGACCCTGTTCATTTACGTTGAGGAAGAAGGGTCGCATTGTTCTTTAATTCCACAAAATTGGATTGCCAGATTATATGATTAATGTCAACTTCCTATAATTCATTCTTAGTATAGGAAATATTTCTCCAAAACTAACAAAAATTTAAAGAACGGATTGCCGACGTTGAAATATTTAATACGTAATTTTTGTTAGTTTTTTTCGTAAACCTGAAGAAATATTTCGTACACGATACAAATTAATTGTAAAAAGTTGACATTAACCAACTACTCCGTCAATTTGATTTCACTAGGATTGCTCAATGTGTATTTAATGCAGCAATCCTTTTAAGTCCGAATCCATTTGAAATATAATTGTTTGACAAAGAAAACAAAAATCTTAAAGCTATTTACAAAAAGAAAAGTTTCATCAAATCTTCTTCGAATCTTTCTAGATTTGGTGGATCTTCTAGAAAACTTTTTAGATAACCTTTTGATTTGACTTAGATATGGCAACTTCATATAATTAAATAGTATCGTATAGAAAATCTGTTATACTTTACGAAATATACTCACTTTAATACTAAACGATAATGAACACATTTTTTGTAAAGTAAAATAAAAAATTTATGATGAAATTGACCTTTCTATTTTATACAAAAGATTTGAACAATAGTACTAAGAATATGTAAGATGGGGATCATTATTTTTCCATATTAATTTGTTTGTCTGATCGTTTTTTCGTATGTGAAATGGAGGGTTATAATTAATTAATTGTATTGCTTGTGTTTGAGCCCTTAGCTGATCTGCTCCGCCTTGTTTTACTCTCCCCCTAGCTTTGGTAAAGGGAATCAGCTGATCATTAGCTTTGGTAAATTTACACTATCCATTAACACCTTATAAAAAATAGAAAGAGAAATTAATCGCAAGAAAATAGAGATATGATTCATTCAAGCTTTATGCGTCTCCACATTCTTCTGTAATGACGTTCATCACGTCTAATTGTCAAGCGAGTAGACTATTTTTGCGATTCTAGAAACAAAATTAGATATCCAACTCGTGATAAGACAAAAAAGTGTATGCTCAATTGCTCATGTGGAAACAAAAAGAGAATACGGAATTAATTAAAAAACTTCAACTAGTGGGATGAGTCGGAGGTGGGAATGCCAATACTCTCCTTTCCCCTTCATGCATTTCTTCTCCAACTCATCCCTACATCCGCCAATCCAGAAAAATCCTAAGGAGTCAGGGAGGCCGTCGTCTGGTAACCACCTCAGTCTCGGACAGTTCGAAATATACAAATATTCAAGGGAGGTGAGGTGGTGTCTGAGTCCCCCACCCACCCTCTCCAACTTCTTCATACCATTAATAGACAAATGGACGAGGGATGAAGGGAGGAGGCGACTCCAGTCTCCATCATAAACACTAGGAGGAAAACACTCCATCTCTCCCCAGATGGTCAATCTTTGTAAGGCGGTGAGACCCCTCAACCCCCACTCCTCAAGTGGCTGATTCAGATTTCTGCAATTATCAATCCAAAGAATCTCCAGGTTGGGAGGCAGACCTCCTCTTGATGATAAGCTCGTGATACCTTCACAATTCTCAATATATAGTGTTTTGAGGGATGTGAGGTGATGTATGTCATGAGGCAAAGACTTCACCTTTGGGCAATTGTTAAGCTTAAAACTGGACAAGTTGCAGGGGAGTGAAGGGAATATCTCCATCTCTAATGCTGGCAAATAATATAGTTCAAGCTTGGAGAGGGCGGACAGGTGTTGCAAGCTGTCCGTCAAAGTGGTAAGGCATTTGCAATTCCAGATATTCAATTTCCTTACAGATCGAGAGAGGGGACTACCAACACCAACTAATTCCGTAATCGACACAAACCCCTCCAGATTGAATAGTCCAAGCTCCATGAGAGAATACGAAAGTCTTACGCTAACCAGCTGGGACTGCGGCATTTTCGGGCAGTCTCGAAGCACCAATTTTCTCAATGAAGCAGGCAGTCCCCTGCTGGGGAAGGAACATAACTTCTTGCAACCTCTAATACTCATCTCATTAAGAGATGTAAGTTCAGATAACTCTTCCGGCAGCTTCTCGAACTCTCCACAATCTACTATATGAAGAACCTTTAGATTAGGTGGAACTCGTTTCCCTCCATCCCCTTCCACGATGAACTTAAATTGAGGACATCTCTCAATCGTCAGCCCTTCGAGCGCAATCCAAGAGGTCGACAAACTCCCCTCAAAGTGAACGAGCTCCTGGATTTCCCTAATTACCATCTTGTTCATCGAAGTAAGGCCTACCAAACATTTCAAAAATCTCACATCGCAACATTGAATATTGGTCTCGACGAGGGATGGAAGGTTAAGAGTACACCCTCCTTTCAGTTTGGGACACCCCACAATGATTAGCCGTCGGAGACAAGGGAATGGCGAGTCGTTCTCCTCCTCTCCGTTGTACAACCACTTCTCCCAGGCACCCATGTCCTTGAAGCTCAAGCTCTTCAATGACCCAAAAAATGGCCTTCTAGACCCATAAAACTCGGGACCTATGGAAGACACCATTTGAAGACCACAAATGTTCAAACATTCCAGCAGGGGAAGTTGTCCCAAAGGTGGCAAGGAATCCAAGCTTTTAGAACCTCTAAGGGTTATGCTCGTGACATTATTCATACTGTAATGATTATCAAACCATTTTGGAAATGTTTTTGCCCCATAGTGACATATTTCAAGTGATTCAATCTTCCTCGGAGGTTGCAGATAGTCGAGGAGCTTGAATTGATGGCTATCGTCACGTGAAATTTCAGAGCACGGTCCCCAATCCAAGCTTAATTCGAGAACCGCTTCCTTTCTAGATATATTAGCAATCCTCGCGTCTTCGACGTTGTCTACATTAAACAAATTACGAATGTGCAACTCTCGTTGAAGGCATTCTAGTGGTCCCAGTTGCTTCAACTCCTGACCGACTTCTTTTCCCACGGCAAAGTCTGAGAGTATCTCGAGTTTTTTTAGATCGCCGATACATGGCGGCATCTCCAGTAAACTTTCCGTGTCGGTTATGTCGAGGTGGAGAAGATTGGACAGCTTGTGAATGTTTCTCGGCAACTTCATAAGATTCATACACCCTCGGAGCAGTAGAGATTGCAACTCCACAAGGTCACAAATGGATTCCGGCAGCACTTGGATATTTGTATAAGAAAAATCTACGGAACGTAACAGTTTGAACTCTTCGATTCGGTCTGGCACCTGCTTAATTTTAAAGAAGCGTAGCGACAACATCCTCAGATGCTTCATGTCCACAATCAAGTCTTGTATCACGTCATTAGAAACAAAAAGCATTCCCTCTCCCCCTTCTAAGAATGGCATAAATGTTCGCAACTTCTTCATTGAGCGAAACGCCTCAAATTTCTTCGAGCAACAACGTTCAAAATGTTGAGTGACCAATGCAGCATGACGAACTTTGTCAAGGAACAACACTTCACAAGAGGCGGAGCCTTCTTTAAACTCATCAGAGCTGAAATATGAGCGAGCATCGACTGATTTCGCGAGGTCATTGATAAGATCATGCATTGAATATAAATTCTTATAATCCCTTGTTCTCTGAAGGAATGACAAGGCCTCCAACCGACGGAGATTCTCCATCCCCACCTCTCGGAGAGTTCGGGCAGTCCCCTTTTGCAGCAAACCCTGTATGATCCACAATTGAATTAACTCGTCTTGGTCGAATACGTAATCCTTTGGGAACAATGCACAAGCTGCGAAACATCTCTTCAAGTGAATGGGAAGATGAACGTAGCTCAACTTCAAAGCTGGAGGGATCGTTCCCCCCTCTCTGTCCCAAGAACCATGAGTTAACACTTGCTTCCATTGTTCATCATCAGTTTCGAAACGCAGCATACCTCCGATCGCCTTAATAGAAAGAGGCAGACCCTTACACTTTCTAGCCAATTGAACGGAAATCTCTTGAAGATGTGGGTGACCTTCAAAGTTTTTCTCACCTATGGAGTGATAGGCAAGCAGAGACAAGCACTCCTCCAACGACATTAATTCCAACTGCTTCGAATCAGGATCCCCCATCAGTCTAGCGACCTCCAAGTTTCTTGTTGTGAGCAGAATCCTGCTTCCTTTACTCCCGGAATACAAGGGCTTCAGCAGGGACTCGAGCTCTTCATAATTATCGTTCCAGACATCGTCCAAAACAAAGAGGAACTTCTTTCCAGATAACTTGTCGCTCAGAGAACTCTGAAGCCTATCCAGATCTTCATCTGCACCGGATGAAGATGGGGCTACCTTGTCCAGGATGCACTTGGTGATGGCGGCCATGTCAAAGACTTCGGAGACACAGACCCATGCTTTGACTGCAAAGTCCGCAGTTTTCAAGGACTCGTGATTATACAACGCTTGTGCGAGGGTAGTTTTACCGAGTCCTCCCATCCCCACGATCGAAACAACTGTAAAGGGTTGGACGGAGCCTTGGGTTGCTTCAGATCTGGTCAATCGAGCGAGCAGCTCCTCCATTTGCTTCTCCCTGCCCACGAACTTTGGCTCGGGCAGGGAAGAGGTCTTGAAACGGGGCTGGTCGTTGCGAGGCTCTCTCCTCGTGCTCTGAACTAGTCCGAGAATGGGTATGCGGGCGATAACTTGCTCCAATCTTCGGTCGATGTCATCGATCTCGTTGGCCATACGATGACGGGAGATCAGGGTGCGCGGGCGGAAAGGAGAGCAGCAAGCGATGAGGCAGTGAGGGAGTTTGGACGACTGTGCCTTGGACTCGGCCCGCTTGGCTTCGACAGAGAAGTGGTCGAGCAGGTCCTCCATGTCGTAGGCGACGTCCCTGAGGTCAGCGAGCCACAGGACAGTAGCAGAGTCATTGTCGTACATCTGGTTTTCCTCGGCAGAATCCAAAAAGGCTTGGATCCAGGGCAGCTTCTCACCCCATGAGTTGAGCTTGTCGGAGATGCCGTGAATCCGGGCATACTCGGCGATGAGTTGAGAGCCGACCAGGTTGAGGACGGGGGAGATGAAATCCATATCTCTCTCTTTTGGAATAGTGTGTCTTCCTTCACAGAGGCATATTATTATTAAACCAACTGACCCAAAGACTTTGACCACCCACGAGTCTTCTTTGCTCATCCGTCCGTCTGTCCATCCATCCATCTTACAGAATTGACTGGAGCTTTTCTTAGTCTTAATCGGTTTGATTTCCCTTTTTATTTTTAATATTTAGATAGTGGATCTTATTGAGTTTCACGTAATTTCAAGATAATTTACTCTATTTTGCGAACTGTTTTTTCGACTAATCACATTTAGGAACATAACTCCGACAAAACACAACCCATAACCGAGAAGAACTTTCAATTCTCAAACTCGAAAAGGATTGGATTTAATAAAATTTAGGATTTCGAAAAAAATAGAAATAGAAAGGCAAAATAAATAAATATTCACAGATAAAAGCTAGGTAAAGGAAAAGGACAGAGAAAATGAAAAAAGTAAAAAAATATTGAGGCCATGTTACTGAACATAGACAGGTAAGTCTCTTCTTTTGCTTTTGGTGGGTAAAAAACAACTGACCAAGGCTTTGCCCCTATTCCCACGAGTCTTGCCATCATCCCACCTACACAAACGGACAAGCAAAGGTTTGGTAAATATAATTAGGTAAAATATATGTTGTTAGTCTTTAGTATGGTCGAACTTTCTATTGTGTTCGTATTTTTTTTGTTATATAAAAAACATCCGTAATTTTATATTGTACTTTTTTTTAGCCAATTCGTGACGACGTTATCCCGGAATCTGACGTGACTTTGACGACGTCTTACGTGGGTGTTGAGGTGGCAATGCTACTTGAAAGAAAAAGAAAAAATATACGTTTGTAGCCCTAAGTATGGTCAAACATTCTTTTCTGTCAACATTTTACTTAGTTATATGAAAATGTCCGTAACTATGTGTTGTACATTTTTCCTAACCAATTCGTAACGGCGTTACGCCTTACCATGACGTGGCAGTAACGAAGTCCTATGTGTATTTTGATGCGACAATTCTATCTGGACAAAAAACCACAACGTATGACGCTATCCAAGCCACGTCATATTTCGGGATAACGCCGTCATGAATTGGCTAGAAAAAGGTACAATATAAAGTTACGAACGTTTTTATATAGCAAACAAAAAAATAAATACAAAAAAAAATTCTACTATACTTAAAATAAAAAAAAAAAATTTATTTCTATATAATTGTTTCAAGGAAAGGCTGATGATGGAAGAAGACCTTCCAACCTCACAGATCGTACTGTTGGTATGGTCCCCACCCACGTGAATTTCCCTTCTTCCATGATGGGGACGGAAGAAGACCTTCCATCCCCACGATCGATCTCTCTCTTTGGGTTGTCCTCCAGGGAAGTACCAGCTGAAGTTCGACGAGGAGGAAACGTGCTACCTCGTGAAAGGGAAGGTGAAGGTTTACCCTAAGGGGCCGTCGTCGTCGGGGGCGGTCGAGTTTGGGGCAGGGGATCTAGTGACCATCCCAAAGGGGCTAAGCTGCACATGGGACGTGTCCATCTCCTTCAACAAGTATTACATATTCGAGTCAAATTCGGACTCATCTTCTTCTCCATCGTGAACATAGCCACCCCCCAAACCTGACGCAACTTCGTCTTTTCTTAAAGTCATGAATGGGCCTGGTCAAACTAATTTTTCTTTTTTGGTCTGGGCGCTCCTTTGCATAATGCGAAGATAAGATCGAATGGGGTTATGTTATTATCATGATAATTATTATTCTAAGTGACAGTTCGTCCGTCCGATTCTCGATGATATCGCTCCAGGCAAATTGCATCTGCATCTGTTCTTGTGCTTCTTAATTTTTGTTCTTTTCTCGATTGTTCGTAGGATAATTTAACTAAGAAATAACAGTCTGTGTCCTAAAAGATAAACTCGGACACGCCTTCGGTGGTCAAAAGGGGAGGTGTAGACTGGTCCATTTCTTATTCTTTCTCCTTTTAAGATGATATAAGAAAAAAAAAAAAGATGCCTTTGACCGGTCAGTCTTTTTAGGGATATTATTTTCGTTACTTGTTGCTTTCTTCTAAGAAAACTGCATCCACCTCACTCATAATTTAAAGCAAAGGAAAGGAAAGATGATATCCACCTCACTCATTAATTACTAGCCAAAAACTTTACCTTTAATAATTAAATAAAAACTTTAGGGTTTGTGTTTGGCTTGGTAGTAGAGAGTGATGTGATGTTCCCCCCAACAAACAACCCATGATGGGATAACACATTTGATTCTATCCGCTGGTAAATCATGGGTTGATTAGGAAAAGGAAATAAATAAATTATCCTTTCACCATCTTTTCTCGGGGGTACGATCGAATAAAAAAGATTGGTTCTATTTTCCACGTTCCACAGGATATAACACATGTGGCTTTTCCTTGAACAAGGGATACTAAAATATGAACAACATGCGGTTTATAACTGCGTCAATGGTGGTCAAAGCAAGGTAAAGTCGCGGTTAGGAATAACTTTATGTTATACATCTGAAGTCTTCGTTCAGAATTGAGATATTAGCATTCTTGCGAAGTTGCGGTTACTAGCAACATTTTTCTTTAGAAAAAAATTCACAACTTAAGAATAATGATGTTATGATGTCGGATGATCCGAAATGACTAGTACGGGGTACTTGAAATTTCGCAAGCCTTTACAATTTAAGACCACGAGCTTGGGCTAAAAGCCTAAAACGCTATTTGGAAGACCGACAGCTACTTGGCCCACTTGGTCGGAAACCACGATATCTTCAGAAAGCCATGATCCCAAACGGTGATGACTTGCATAATGTCACTTCCACCAAAAGCAAGGCTTGCTTGAGAAATAACCATAAAAAATTCAATTTGATGCCTCGTAAATGTATCTTACCATATAATTCTTCAAACAATTGTCATCGGCAAAGACGGTTTCTAATCTTGTTGTTGGTTCTTTAGGAACAGGTCTAAATATGGAACGGACAACGGGGCATACTAAATATTATATTCTTTTTTCAGCTTATTAAGGAAGGCCATTTCGACGAAAGATCCACGCCTAAATTCCATAGCCTTGGGTGGGGAGCCAATTGAAGTATTGTTCTGTCACAAAATGACCGTCAACAGTGTGAGCCGGAACCCTCTGAAGCCTTGGATATTAGCTTCGGCAAGCAATGATCCTATGATTCGTATATGGGCTCAGTGGTCATAGAGCCACAGAGGACGAGCGGCCGAGTACCATGAACAACAGTTTTTCCGGGCGACTATTTTAGTAGATAGCCTTTTGGTACATATAGCGTGTTCATAGCTTTTGTGCATGTCCCTTAAGTTTCATATACCGAAAAACAATTATTATGGTGGGTGATGTACTCATGGGCAGCAGTTTCTATTGAAATTGAAAATATACAGTATGTCAGGCTTTCACTTACAAGTTCGAGCTTTTAAGATAATTGGCGTTGGCTATATCATGCTTTCACCTACAAGGCACTAATTAGGTGTTTCGTTTCCAGTTAGTATATCAGCTAATGCACGACAAGCTCACTGTCAACCAAAACCTCCCTCCAAATAATGGATGGCGCCCTCCCTCATCCATGACGGCTCTATAAAATGGTTGTTTTTTCTTAACCTAAGTAAGCCATTACGAAGTCACCACCGACTTACTTTTAGAACTGTTTAAGTCAGAAAAACAATTGGTTCGGGGATTCCTAATTAGTAGCTCTTACATCTAAACATGCGAAGATGTGGCGTTTCCTCCAAAAGTTTGCTTTTGGTTAATGGGCGATGCACCCCATCTGGACTTGACTCCAGACTCATGTCATTGTTCTACGGGCTTCGAAACTGATTCAGGCGTTGGACCCGAACTTATGCTTATTAATTCACACAAACATGCTAGTATTAATCTTAAGTTGCCTAACAATATGTGTACAAGCACAAGCAATTATTAAGATAAAAGGATATGAGAAAAGATGGTGACTACGGGCCTATACACTTTATATTATTCTTTTAACTTTATTTCCACTTCTATGTTTACAAAACTATTAGGCAAATTATCGATTTATGGCCTCAACTATAGGCCAACTTTCTTTTGTGGCCCAACGTTAAAAAAGTTTTTGATTTGGCAAAATCTGATATTTTATTTCATATTCGGCCTAATAGACGACGGCCGTTAAGCGGAGTCGACGTGGATTTGACGGACATTTACCAAATCCTACGTGGCTTCATCTTTTTTCAGGGAAAATGCACGTGGTAAAAATTTAAAAAAAATTGGTTTTCGTTTAGCATACAAATGTTTTAATTCATTCAACCATATAAATGGGACAAGCATACGTTTGGTAAAATATATAATTATTTAAAGGAATGACGATGTTGGTATTTTCTTATATATTAAAAGTTAATAAATGGAGAGAAAAAGAGATAATTGCATTACAATAAAATAATAATTGCATTACAGAGAAGAACAAATTCTTCAGGACATCACATCGCGGGAAAAGAAGAACAAATCGTCTTTGGCGCACTTTCTGTGAAGGGCCGTCGTTCGAGGCGATGGGGTGAGTGCCTCCTATGTCTGCATGGCTGCTGAAGGGCACTTGATAGATGTATCTACTTCAACGCCAAATTCGTGTGTGTGACTTTTCTCTAATGTTTGCTTGGGATCATTTTTTTCTTTTTTTATTTGTGAAAATTAATTAATTGATTTGTTTGTATTGGTTGTGTTTGAGCCCTTAGCTGATCTGCTCCGCCTTGTTTTACTCTCCCCCCCTAGCTTTGGTAAAGGGAATCACTTGATCATTAGCTTTGGTAAATTTACACTACCCATTAACACCTTATAAAAAAATAGAAAGATAAATTAATCGCAAAAAAATAGAGATATGATTCATTCAAGCTTTATGCGTCTCCACATTCTTCTGTAATGACATTCAATTCCTGACTTATTAAATAAAATTAGAGGATACTAACTGACGGGATGAGTCGGAGGTGGGAATGCCAATACTCTCCTTTCCCCTTCATGCATTTCTTCTCCAACTCATCCGTACATCCTTCCATTAAGAAAGCTTCTAGGGAGTCAGGGAGGCCGTCGTCTGGTAACCACCTCAGTCTCGGACAGCACGAAATAAACAAACCTTCAAGGGAGGTGAGGTGGTGTCTGAGTCCCCCACCCACCCTTCCCAACTTCTTCATACCACTAATAGATAACCATTGGAGGGATGAAGGGAGGAAACGACTCCAGTCTCCATCATAAACACTAGGAGGAAAACACTCCATCTCATCCACACACTCCATCTCTCCCCATATAGATTGTATAGGCTAAGCTCCACGAGAGAATACGAAAGTCTTATGCTAATAAGCTGGGACTGCGGCATTTTCGGGCATGCTTGAACCTCCAATTTTCTCAACGAAGCAGGCAGTTTTCCCCCGCTGGGGAAGGAACATAACTTCTCGCAACCTGTAATTCTCATCTCATTAAGAGATGCAAGTTCAGATAACTCTTCCGGCAGCTTCTCGAACTCTCCGCAATCTACTATTTTAAGAACCTTTAGATTAGGTGGAACTCGTTTCCCTCCATCCCCTCCCAAGATGAACTTAAATTGAGGACATCTCTCAATCCTCATCTCTTCGAGCGCAGTCCAAGAGGTCGACGAACTCCCCTCAAAGTGAACCAGCTCCTCAAACTCTCCGCAATCTACTATTTGAAGAACCTTTAGATTAGGTGGAACTTGTTTCCCTCCATCCCCTCCCATGATGAACTTAAATTGAGGACATCTCTGAATCCTCATCTCTTCGAGCGCAGTCCAAGAGGTCGACAAACTCCCCTCAAAGTGAACCAGCTCCTGGATTTCCCTAATTACCATCTCGTTCATCGAAGTAAGGCCTGCCAGACATTTCAAAAATCTGCCATCGCAGCCATCAATATTAATTTCGACGAGGGATGGAAGGTTAAGAGTGCACCCTCCTTTTAGTTTGGGACACCCCTTAACGATTAGCTGTCGGAGACAAGGAAATGGCGAGTCGTTCTCCTCCTCTCCGTTGTACAACCACTTCTCCCAGGCACCCATGTCCTTGAAACTCAAGCTCTTTAATGACCGAAAAAATGGCCTTCTGGACCCATAAAACTCGGGACCTATGGAAGAGACCATTTGAAGACCACAAATGTCCAAACTTTCCAGCAGGGGAAGTTGTCCCAAAGGTGGCAGGGAATCCAAGCTTTTACAACCTGTCAGGGTTATGCTCATGACATTATTCATTCTGTCATGATTATCAAACCATTTTGGAAATCTTTTTGCCCCATAGTGACATATTTCAAGTGATTCAATCTTCCTTGGAGGTTGCAGATAGTCGAGGAGCTTGAATTCATGGCTATCGTCACGTGAAATTTCAGAGCACGATCCCCAATCCAAGCTTAATTTGAGAACCGCTTCCTTTCCTGATATATTAGCAATCCTCGCATCTTCGACGTCATCTACATTAAACAAATTACTAACTCGCAACTCTCGTTGAAGGCGTTCTAGTGGTCCCAGTTGCTTCAACTCTTGACCGACTTCTTTTCCCACAGCAAAGTCTGAGAGTATCTCGAGATTTTTTAGATCGCCGATATGCGGCGGCATCTCCTGCAAACTTTCTGTATCGGTTATATCGAGGTGGAGAAGATTGGCCAACTTGTGAATGTTTCTCGGCAACTTTTGAAGCTCCTTACACCCTCGGAGCAGTAGAGATTGCAACTCCACAAGGTCACAAATGGATTCCGGCAGCACTTCGATATTTGTATAGGAAAAATCCACGGAACGCAGGAGTTTCAACTCTCCAATTCGGTCTGGTACCTGCTCAATTCTAAAGAAGCGTAACGACAACATTCTCAGATTCTTCATATCCACGATCAAGTCTTGTATCACATCCTCGGAGACAAAGGCACTTCGCGTTCGCCCTTCTGAGATTTGAAATGGCATAAATGTTCTCAGCTTCTTCATTGAGCGAAAAGCCTCAAATCTCTTCGAGCGACACTTTTCATAAAACTGTGTAACCATTGCCGCATGACGAACAAGGAACAACACTTCACAAGAGGAGGAGCCTTCTTTAAACTCATCAGAGCTGAAATATGAGCGGGCATCGACTGATTTCGCGAGGTCATTGATAAGATCATGCATTGAATATAAATTCTTATCATCCCTTATTCTCTGAAGGAATGACAAGGCCTCCAACCGACGGAGATTCTCCATCCCCGCCTCTCGGAAAGTTCGGGCAGTCCCTTTTTGCAGCAAACCCTGTATGATCCACAATCGAATTAACTCGTCTTGGTCGAATACGTAATCCTTTGGGAACAATGCACAAGCTGCGAAACATCTCTTCAAGTGAATGGGAAGATGAACGTAGCTCAACTTCAAAGCTGGAGGGATCTTTCCCCCCTCTCTATCCCAAGAACCATGAGTTAACACTTGCTTCCACTGTTCATCGTCAATTTTGAAACGCAGCATACCTCCGATCGCCTTAATAGAAAGAGGCAGACCCTTACACTTTTTAGCCAATTGAACGGAAATCTCTTGAAGATGTGGGTGGCCTTCAAAGTTTTTCGCACCTATGGAGTGATAGGCAAGCAGAGACAAGCACTCCTCCAACGACATTAATTCCAATTGCTTCGGATCAGGATCCCCCATCAGTCTGGCGACCTCAGAGTTTCTTGTTGTGAGAAGAATCCTGCTTCCTTCTCTCCCGGAATACAAGGGCTTCAGCAGGGACTCGAGCTCTTCGTACTTATCATTCCAGACATCGTCCAAAACAAGAAGGAACTTCTTTACAAATAACTTCTCTCTCAGAGAACTCTGAAGCTGATTAAGATCCTTCTTCTCACTGCACGAAGACGGGTCTACCTGGTCCAGTATGCTTTTGGTGATGGCGGCCATGTCAAAGACTTCGGAGACACAGACCCAGGCTTTGACTTCGAAGTCCGCAGTTTTCAAGGACTCGTGATTATACAACTCTTGTGCGAGGGTAGTTTTACCGAGTCCTCCCATCCCCACGATCGAAACAACTGTAAAGGGTTGGACGGAGCCTTGGGTTGCTTCAGATCTGGTCAATCGAGCGAGCAGCTCCACCATTTGCTTCTCCCTTCCCACGAACTTTGGCTCGGGCAGGCATGTGGTTTCGAAACGGGGCTGGTAGCTGTGACGGTCTCTCCTCGAGTTCCGGACTAATTGGAGCCAGGGAATGTGGTCATAGACAACCTTTAATCTTCGGTCGATGTCATCGATCTCATTGGCCAAATGATGGCCAGAGATCAGGGCGCGCGGGCGGAGAGGAGAGCTCCTAGCGATGAGGCAGTGAGGACGTTTCGACGACTGTGCCTTGGACTCGACCCGCTTGGCTTCGCCAGAGAAGTGGTCCAGCAGGTCCTCCATGTCGTAGGCGACGTCCTTGAGGTCAGCGAGCCACCGGGCAGTAGCACGGTCATTGTCGTACATCTGCTTTTCCTCGGCAGAATCCAGCACGTCTTGGATCCGGTGCAGCTTCTCACCGCATGAGTTGAGCTTGTCGGAGATGCCGTGGATCCGGGCATATTCGGCGATGAGTTGAGAGCCGACCAGGTTGAGGACGGGGGAGATGAAATCCATATTCTCTCTCTATCTCTCTCTGTCTTTTGGAATAGTGTGTCTTCCTTCACAGAGGCATATTATTATTAAACCAACTGAACCAAAGACTTTGAACACTCCCACGAGTCTTCTTTGCTCATCCATCCATCTTACAGAAACAGACAAACATGGGTCGTTTCGTGTCGGCCAAATAAAAGACTGAAAGGATGGACTCCGAACAATATCTACATGGCCCGCCACTAGATATTTTAAATTTCATCTCCATATTTACAAATATTTTATCAGATCGACAGTTTGCAAAGAATTAACTTGAGCTTTTTCGACTAATCACATTTGGGAGCATAACTCCGACAAAACACAACCCATAACCGAGAGGAACTTTCAATTCTAGAACTAAAAAAGGATTGGATTTAATAAAATTTAGGAATTCGAAAAAAATAAAAATAGGAAGGCAAAATAAATAAATATTCACATATAAAAACTAGAGAAAGGAAAAGGACAGAGAAAATAAAAAAAAGTAAAAAAAAAAATATTGAGGCCATGTGACTGAACATAGCAAAAGTCTCTTCCTTTTGCTTTTGGTGGGTAAAAAACAACTGACCCAAGGCTTTGCCCCCTATTCCCACGAGTCTTGCCATCATCCCACTTACGCAAACGGACAAGCAAAGGTTTGGTAAATATAATTAGTTCTAGTACTAAGTATCCTCGAATTTTTTTTTATATTTATAATTTTCTTTATTATATAAAGAACGTCAATAATTTTGTATTGTACATTTTTTTACCAACTTTTGACGGTATTATCATTTGACGACGTCCTACGTAGGTAGTTGAGGTAATAATGCTATGTAAATAAATTTTTTTTTTCTGTCAATATTTTACTTTGTTATATGAAAATGTCTACAACTATGTATTATATATTTTTCCAATTCGTAAAAGCGTTACGCCTTACCATGACGTGGCAGTAACGGAGTCCCACGTGTATCTTGATGTGGCAATTCTACCTAGACAAAAAATAACAACTTATGATGCTGTCGCAACCGCATCAGACTCTGGGATAACGCTTTCACGAATTAACTAGAAAAAACATACAATACAAAGTTACGAACGTTTTTATACAGCAAAAAAAATGTAAACACAAAAATATTCGACCATACTTAAAATTAAAAACGCATATTTTACCTTATAATTATTTTAAGGAAAGGCTGATGGAAGAAGACTTCCCACCCACCCCAAAACCACCTCTCTACTTCGATCGTACTGTTGATAATAACTCCAAATTTCCCTACTGGTACTGTCTGTCCCCCAACGAAATAACTCCAAATTTCTTCTTCCATGTCTGTGCCCGATTGTCCGTCAATTAAGCTTTCTCCGGCGCAAACTATTTACTTACTGAAGTAATAAAGCTTTCTTCGAAATCATTGGATACTGCAGAAAACTCGTCATCATCAGTAATAATTACCTCCTGTTTCGATCTAGAGAAGTAGGCGGGAAGGAGACATGTGTCGTAAGTTTAAACTAGAATGCTTCAACTTGTTAATTTAAAACACATTGGCAGCCTCACCATATTCAAGAGTGTGAATAAAATTACACAGCACAGCACTAACTTTCAAAAAGTGTGCTATCGTAGAAAACGAAAATTAACAAATCATCGAAAAAGAAATACAAAAGAAAAACGAAACTTTGAGGTAAGTGTTTGGGAGGACCACATCACCACTTTATCAAGATTCAACTTCTGTTATTATTGTCGACATAGAATAAAGAGACGTCATGAAGTGAGACTCTATGATAATATAAATATAACAACTGTGAATGGGTACATAGCTTTGATGCTGGATATCCAAAAAACGGTTTCATACCAGGGGTATTTCAGCAACATGAAATCCAACGGGCGAAGTAAGCTTTGCATCGTCGTCAAGCACCTCAAGAGATAGGAGTATCTCAAGTGCCCGAATCATTGATTCTGGCAATGGAGAAGCTGGCCAGTCAAAGCCCAGTATATTATCTATCCCAAGAGCTTTCAACTGTAAGATGAAAAAGAAAAAAATGGTAGAAACCTCTTTCCTACATAAAAAATAATGCCTTAGCCGATTATTTTACCAATTAATTTCCATCATTTGAGATCACTAACTAAAACGTTCAAAGAAGGCAATGGCATTTCTGTGTGCTCCATTTGGACCACAATTGAAAGCACTTCTTTCTCCCTCGAAAACTCACAAACAACAGCCTGATTGGCTGAAATACGATCAGACTAATGCCAGCAGTACCTGAATTACGCATGAAACGATGTTTGATCTCTGAATCTCTGGAATACCGTGAGCAGCCATCTCCTTGAGAAAATACTCTTCTGTGTACAACCTGGATTGGAAGTAAAAAAGCAAGCAGCAGGTTCTTCAGGAGGAAGGCTTTTCCGAATAAAATATATTTGGGAGATCAAACATCATTTCATACGTCAAACTTCCCACAGTCACCTGTAACATTTTCCAAGACGAACTCTTCCGGCCCTGAGATATAAGTGCCACCACAAGGTTCTCGATGTCTGTAATCTGCAGATTAAGCATAGAAAAGTAATAACGGTCAACTACATTTGTAGATGCATGTGCTACGCCAGCAGCTGGATTAATCACATCCTACACTGGGAAAGAACCATTTATGTGATGTGTAATCCCTAGATATGAGATAAAAATAACTGGAAAAATTGGCGAATTCTCTGCAGATTGGTACGGAATCATTCCAACAACTACAATCGGCAATTGGACAATATGATGTCTTAGTCTCTCAAAAATAAATCTGACACGGAAAGAAGATTGAGTTACCGGATTATAAAATTGTTGTTTGGAGAACCCGTTGTCAATGACATACACAATACCCTACATAGAACAGGAAACAGAAAGGTGAATTAACTTGCCCAAATGCTTGGGAAAATATCGTTGCCAAACAAAAAAGTAAAATATCCTCCAATGACAAAGATGTTTCTGCTATATTTGTTGATATCACCACTTTTCTCTTGCCTCGAGGAGTAGGGGAAAATATTAAATCCTAGAAGAGGAAAAAATTAAGCAAGAAACTTGTTTCGGTATAAGCCTTCCATAAAAGCAACAACTTGTTAATCAGTCACCTGTTCAGCCTGCGGAAGCCCCGAGTACAAAGGTAAAACAATTAGTCCTGAGGAACAGAGATAATCGCATCAACATGCTAGCAACCTTCTTTGGCTGACAAATCAACCAAGATACAATGAAAAGAGAAAACATTGGTTAGCTGCTTGAGATGTGATAGGCAAACAAAGATGGGATATTACCATCATGGCACTTAAGATTCAAAATCATTCTCATGTTCAACATTAGCGGACGAATCCATTTTGAATTTGATAAATGTATAGCTCGTGAAGTATGTGTTCGTGTATGTCCTATAGTTATATACATTCTCATTATGAGAGGGGTTCATTCGAGCTTATCTAAATAGATACTGTGTTTACATCTTAACTAGTTACCAGAAGAAATTTTTATGTCCTGAATGTCATCTGTCAGTTGCTTTACAGCAGCCTCAATGTCCTCCTCACCAGTAAGGAAAATCAATATGTCGCCAAATGGCTCCTGAGAAAGAATAAAAAGTTCCAAGTTCTTGGTTCTCATATGGTTCCATTATTCAAGGAAAATAAAGGACAAGAAAATAGAGAGCAAAATCATGTGTTTTCCTTCGAGAATCCATCTGAAAAAAGCAAAAAAAAAAAAACCCAATCACCAAAAAATACCTTTGGCACCTGAATAACTTTTCTTTTGAAACTCAAAGAAGAAAGGGAAGAAGAAGCAAAAATCTCATCTTGCACTCCCAATTAAAAGGTTAGAACAATAGTTGATATCATGATACCATGCTAATTGAAATCCAAAATAATTGATATAATGACTTGGCACTCCACCACCTCATTATAGAAGCAGGGCAGAAAGCAAGTGGCAGGGAAATATGGCATAAAGTCAGCTCAAAGGTAAGTACCTTATCGTGAATAAGCAATACGGTTGAAACAGCAGCCCTCACATAGTCTGATAGTGAATTTGCACATTGAAACCTCTACCCTGAAAAAGTAAATGGTCTATGATCACAATTTAACGAACATAACATTTCATCTAATCTTTATAATAATTGTAACATGCTAGAGCATTCAAAATGCTATTGATAAAAGTCTTTGTTAACACCTCAACTGATAGGATCGCCGGTTCCATTTTCAATCCAGGATCCACATTTTCTGAACCTCTGTATCTTCTACTGCTGAACAATAAATTAAGATGTGTGCATAAGCAAATTTTTATCAAAGTGGTCTGAACATATACTAAATTACAATGGACAGCAACTAAATCAACACAATGAGCGAACATCATTTTTCCATTGAGCGCTTTCAACAAAGAACAAAAGGAAAGATTTAGATTGGATTCAGTGGGTTTTATTTCTAGCTTTGAATTTTTCTTTTATTTCTGAAATCATTCCTAAAGTGAGAAAATTTATCTTCGAAGAGTGGGCGTATTTATCATGGGTTTGTACTTATATAGTACAAATTCATTAAAGCAATAAAACCCAAAACTGATTATTCGGATGAAATTGACTTTCATATGAAAACAATCATCACAGAAAACCTAAATAATAAAGGTCAGTTTGAGAGTCGTTCTTAGACTATGGAAAACAGTCCATGCTCAGTCAATGAGACCAACCAACTAACGCCAGAAAATAGTACATTAGTGCCAAAAATTGTCCAGGATTATCAGTCAATTCTCTGTTTTCAGTGACAGCCGAATCTGCATCACTTGGTAGACATCTCAAGAAACTCAAAATTTCCCAAGACATCAATTTGTAGACATCTCACATTGAAAGGGTACCTGGATTGGAAGAAATCAGACATGGATTTCGCTTCAATAGTAGCAGAGGATATTATGAGACGCAAGTCAGATCGCCGGCGTTGGATCTTACCAAATATACAAAGATCAAAAGAAAGCCATTAAATGAGAGCCTTAGTTCATTTAATTTCTTTGTGAAGGAAGAAATCATGCTATTTAATTCGAAAGACACCTTCTTAAGAAGTCCAAGCACAATATCAGTCGAAATAGACCGCTCGCGAGCCTCATCCACCATGACGACACTGATGATATTACAATGGAGAAAAGGTCATTGACATTGTATAACACTTGAAAAATAACAAAGCGCCACAAGTGCAGAGACCGTAATGATCACATGAACAACCCCATCAACTTTTAGGTGTTATGACTAGAAACAATTGGGGGTGATAGTCACAGTAAGCTCATGCAAAAGGGAAAGCAATGTTAATACCTATATTTAGTCATCAGAGGATCATCCATCATCTCACGCAGTAGTGCACCATCAGTAAGAAACTTGATAATTGTAGTTCCCTGTAGCAGAAAAATTCAGTTGCCGCAAGGGAAAAACAGCGGGTGGCTCTCGCATTTAATTGTCTATATCATGATTTGATGATATGTTGAGAAAATATTGCATGCTGAAGACACAGAACGTACAGGATTTGTAGCATCTTCAAAGCTTATGGTGTAGCCAACTTGCTCTCCAAGCTTAACTCCCATCTCTTCAGCAACTCTGGAAGCCACTGCCTGCATTTTCTTCTTATAAGTCAAGAACGCAGAAAATATCTGTATGCATTAGAAGCTGGACACAAAAAAATCCACGAAACAATTGCACCATTTATATCACATCTAGCCTTTTTTCCTCACGTGTCAAATCATTCCAGTTTCCAGCACAAGGAATAGAAAAGTTATTTTCCACAAAAAAAAAAAAAGACGGGCGACCAGAATGGATGTTGAAATCAGAATGACCACACTTGTAGTCAGATATGGACGATAAATATACTTATAAAAAATCAGAATGATCATGACAGCCAATGAATGTATTCTCCTCAAACTTTGAAAAGGAATGAGACAACTTCTCTAATTGCCCAAACCAAAATGTCAGGATTTCAGAGCCTCCTTGGTTGTGCGCAAGCTATAACACGACCGCCCTCAGCCCAACCTGCTTCTTTGAGGTACTGAAATTTCAAAAAACCAGGGATCACCTTTTCTGTTGAATTAAAATCACATGAACAACTTATACAATAATCGCACACTCAGTCATGAACCAAAAAATTGATCAAACTTAACCATAAACTTTTACGGTGCATAACAAATAAACTTTACTTCCACAACATTAAAGTTTGCAGACTTCATACAAACAAAAGAAAAAATGAGGCCATTAAGATCTCGTTAAAACAATGATTACTTTGTCAAATTTAAAGGCAGTTACCAATTCTGCTAGCCTAGAGCCTTCCAACAAAACTATAACCCCCGTGCAGTAATTTAATATGAAACTGCTAGGACAATAGTTAAGAACTTCCGATCCACAGACCCAATAATTGTTGTAAATCAACCAACTATACATGTGGCTACTTTCCGATGATGATCACCCTGTGGAAAAACTGGGGGGAATACCTCTCCACTAATTCAAGTCAGGAACTTTCCTTCCTCTTATCTTTCCCCTCATTCTGCACCATCCCAAAAAAAAAAAACAAAATCACACCATCTGCCTACTCCGTCATGCTCCTCAAATTCTGCACTAATTGGAGACTGGGGATGCGGCTGAGGACTCGCTCCAATCTTCGGTCTATGTCCTTGATCTCATTGGCCATATGATGACCTGAGATCAGGGTGCGTGGGCGGAAACGAGAGCAGCAAGCGATCAGGCAGCGAGGAAGTTTGCACGACCATGACCTGGCCTGCACCTTGAACGAATCCAGCTTGGCATCGACAGCAAACATGTCGAGCAGGTCTTTCATGTCATAGGCCATGTCCCTGAGGTCAGCAAGCCACAGGATAGTAGCAGAGTAATCATCGTACATCTGTTTTTCCTCGGCAGAGTCCAGCACGACTCTGATCGTCGGCAGCTTCTCACCCCATGACTTGAGCTTGTCGGAAATGCCGTTGATCCGTGCATACTCAACGATGAGTTGGGAGCCGATGAGTTTGAGGACTGGAGAAAGGAAATTTTTGCAGTTTTTTTCGTAATCTTTAATTTCTGGTAGTCTAAGGCTTCTTTTTACTCTTTAAACCGATGAAGGAATAAACTTTTCCATGGAAACAGAGTCATCGGTCGAGTCCTCTTTATCTCATTTCTTTCTTTGCTTTGCTTTCACGGATATATATCCAAAGCACAAAAGTCTCTCTTCAAGGTAAGAAGATTCCTAACTTATTTTCTCCGAGAGAATAAATTCGAATGTTCATTGAGGAGTAGAAAGGTTGTCGTTAAGCTCGAGCACGCATCTGAAAACAAGGCTGCAGCCGTTGCTGCTAGCGGCATGATTTATATTGATCTAATGCACCTTCCGGTGCGTAGGAATTTGTTGATCGCTGCCATGAAGACCCCATCGGCGTTCTAGAGGACATGTTATTCCAGAGGAGATTAAGGATGCTCTCAAACTCATCGATAAATGCGAGTATTTGGATCTGACTCTCATTCACTCTTTGATCAAAAGTACTCAGACTTAGCAACCGCTACTAAAGGAGTGATGAGTGCCGCAAATCGTGATAAAGAGGTGGCGTCGATCAGAAGTTGTCTCGTTGGAGCCGAAGCTGAAAAGAAAGGTATCATGATGGAGAAGACCAACATAAAGAGCCAGATTGCTGAAGATGAGATTCGGATTGAAGAGCTCCAATGACAATTATTTGATTGTATTAAGGCCAAGGCGGATCGAGAGGACATTCTCAAGGAGGTCATAACAAAGGCTGATGATGCGGCTGCTAAAGTTGAGGGTTTGAAGAAATCAATACGTGCTTTGGAGGGAGCAACGTGGTTCATGACGAAGATCTTCAGTCTTTAGAAGAGCTTCGCGAGTTGATCGAAACCTCACGCGAGGAGATTGCACAATTTACTCTGGAACCTTGAGCGCCCCCCTTTTTTTCTCTATTTAATTTATGTTTTTGACTTTGATTCCCTCATGTTATATCGGACTATAATAATCATTTTTCTTTAATAAAATGGTTCGAGGCTTGTGTGGACCAGGATTATTTCATAATCTTCTTATTATGCCGTTCGCATTTTATACTCGTGCGGGCTAGGAGTATTACATTTTATTTAGCCGTTCACAGTTTATACTTGTGAGGGCCAGGAGTATTACATTTTATTTAGCTGTTCACAGTTTATACTCGTACGGGCCAGGAGTATTACATTAAGATTTTTTTTTATATGTACTTTTTTTTTGCCTTTTTTTGTTTTTATTTTTATGTCGTGCATTTTAGGCTCATGCGACACGGAGCATGAGGCGTAGTATCGCTTTAGGAACTTTCCGTTGATTGGTCCGACTCGTACTCCATCTTGATCAACTATCTTGTAAGCGCCCCCGGTGTAAGCCTCTTGGACTACATATGGACCATCCCACTTGGATGTGAATTTCCTTCCGGTCTTATGTGTGACGATTATGGATATTCGCACCGCCAATACAATGTCACCTACTTGAAAGGATCGAGGTCGTACTTTTTTGTTCAATGACTTTGACATCCTTGCCTGATAGCATTCAATCCGTTGCTGGGCTTCAAGACGTTTCTCATCCAAAGCTTCTAGTTCCTGTAAGCATAGTCGCGCATTATCCTCTTGACAAAGTCCCTTTTGTGTGGCTATTCGCAGCGACGGTATTTGTCGTTCAAGTGCAAGGACCGCTTCAACACAATAGACCAACGAGTGTGGCGTCATTTGAGTCGCAGTTCTATACGTCGTACGATACGCCCATAGAGCTTCTCCGACTCGTTCATGCCAATATTCTAGCTTATCGACCACCTTCTTTAGAAGATTGCATTGCATTTTGTTGAACGCCTCTGCCAACCCGTTCGCAGTCGCATAATACATGGAAGAGTTATATTGTTTGAAACCACATTGCTCACAAAATTTATCCATGGCCTTATTAGAGAAATTCCGGCCATTTTCAGTAATGATATAGCGAGGCACACCATAACGAAAAATGATATTATTCCTAATGAAGGTGCTCATTGTTTCCTTCTTCACTTCTCGAAAAGATGCGGCTTCAGCCCATAGGAGAGAAGTAGTCAGTCGCCGCCAGAATATATGAGTGACCCCCTAATGATTTGAGTGTAATGGGCCCTACAACATCTAGCCCCTGGGCTTCAAACGGCCAAGATGCTATAGTTGGATGAAGTGGCTCAGGCGATTGATGGATGAAGTTAGCATGAAATTGACATGTTTTACACTTCTTTGCATATTCCATACAATCATTTACCATTGTTGGCTAATAATAACCCATTCTCTTCAATTGGAAGTGAAGTTTAGGACCAGATTAATGAGCTCCCCAAACTTCAGAATGTGCCTCTTCTAGCGCTCTCATGGCTTGCTCAACTCCAAGACATGGCAAGAACACTCCTTCAAAGGATCGTCGATAGAGATCATTCTTAAATTGCTCCCGCATTCTTCAACCCAAAAGGCATCACCTTATAACAGTATATCCCTTTTGGTGTACGAAAAACTATCATTTCCTCATCCTTCGGATCCATTCGGATTTGATTGTATCCCGATGATCCATCCATAAAACTGAGGGCTTCATAGCCCGTGGTCGCATCTACCATTATCTCAGTAATCGGAAGAGGAAAATCATCCTTAAGACATGCATTATTGAGATCACGAAAATCAACGCAAACTCGGAGTTGACCATTCTTCTTTCTAACAGGTACAATATTTACAATCCATGTTGGATACTTTACCTTCCGAATGAATCCAGATTCGATAAGCTTGTTGACTTCAGCTTCTATCAATGGGATCAGCTCTGGGCGAAAACGTCATTGAGTTTGCTTTATGGGTCGAACTCCATGCTTAACAGCTAACTTATGGACTGCTATCTTTGGATTAAGGTCGGGCATTTCTCTATAGCTCCATACGAAGACATCTTTGTATTCATTCAATAATTGAATGTATAACTCCTCTTCTTCAGGGGTTAAACGTGCGCTAAGGAATGTAGTATGATGATCCCCTTCCTTGCCAAGATCGACTTCCTTCAATTCGTCGACAGTAGACTTTTTCTTGTCCTCGAATACTTCTGGAGCATCTTCTACATCATCCTCTTTAGGAGAAGTGTTTTCATCAACTTTAGTAATTGTGACGTGGTGGGAAGCGACAACATCATTTTCATTATCACCATGAGACAATTCCCCTTTGTTATTGGTAGATACCCATGTTTTCGTCTTTATTTTCAGTATTTCGCCAGTAGTTACTTCAACAACCGTTCGACGCTTCATTCGAGAGGGAACTTTGCTACGAAGATTCTTTGTATCTTCTATGATAATTGGGATATCCTCTTTTTTATCAACTCTCTTCCACACCATTCGACTTCTTGGAGCTTGACTCAATCTTATTCGTGCCGACCTTCGAGCATCAATCTCTTCTTTCTGAGTGCCAAGTCTATCAAATACTGATCTTCGTTTAAACGGGACTCCAAGTCTGTCAAATATTAAAGTTCTAGTTGATTCGGCCGTACTTTCATCATCAGGTTCAATGTATTGAATTGAAGCATTCTTAGCCAGAGGGTTGACGGGCTTAGGAGTGACATATCCAAGACCAGATTTCAATTTCTGATTATCATTTCCTGGATTAGCTTCCTTTGAGGCATCCCCAAGTGTCTTCATGTCCTCAGTGTAGCCAGCTGCGGAGATTAACCTAAATGCATTTGGATCAAACCCGTTGGTGCGCCTATCAGACAATGAATCTGGATAGATAATTGCCCCCTATTTAGATCGAACAAAACCTTTTAAAGGCGTACCTGTTTAAGCTATTGTCATTATTTTCATCACCTGCCAGTTGAGTTCTTTTGGCACCACTATGTCTTTGGCATGGCTACTCACGAAAGGTGGTTCACCGGCCTTTCGGAAGGCTCTTGGGATATAGCGCAGTAATGGCACATTCTATTTAGGCTTATCATCCGTCCTTTCATTTTTAACTTTGGGATTAACTGAAGGTACCTCTTGTTGAATAGGAGAAATTTCTACGTCCGATTTCTTCATGATATCCCTCTCAACCGGTGCAATCTTCGAGACTTTTTCTTCAACATCGATACCCTTATTAAAGTAAAATTTGGCATTGGTGAAGTATGACTCCGCTTCCGTAAAGGGTTTTGCATCTGCCCATATTGTGTGAGTTACCCCATCTTTCACAAATTTAAAGCATTGATGGAGTGTGGATGCAACAACTCCGTATTCATGCAGTCATGGTCGACCCAACAACATATTATAGGTGGTGTTGGAATCAAAATTGTAAAACATTGCTCCAGCTTCCATATCTCCTACGGTGAGGTTGAGAGAGATCTTCCCAACGGCTCGTTCTCCCCCCTGGTTGAATCCTTATATTATCAGCCGGCTACTTGAAAATTCTTCAACCCCTAGCCCAATCTCCTTTAGGGATTTCAGTGACAAGATATTGACTGCTGAACCTGGGTCGACCAATATGTGATTGACCTTCGTACCATAAGCATATCCTGATACAAATAGCGGCCAATTGTGTGATTTGTGTCCTATAAGGAGATCTTCATCAGAAAACGTAAATGTTGCGCCATCTTCTCGTGATTTCACAACATTCATCACTGCGGGTTCTTCCGGTGTGTCAACGTTCCCGGCCGCCACTTCTTTGTCTGCATCAATGTGGTGACAACTCCTAGACAGATTTGCAAGTTTTCGAAAACGTTCCGGAAAGAAATCTCATAACGTAGCCGAGGTTGGTTTCTTCAAGGACTGGTCATCTAGCGAACTCTCTTCTTTCACCATCTTCCTGGAATACTTTTTTATTGGTGACCTCCTCGCAATCTTTGCTCGCATAGGAAGCATTTTCTTCATTGGCTTAGAAGACTTCTTCCGGTTCCTTTTGTGAGTCACCAAAGTCCAGCCTTCTTCGGTTGATGCTTCTTCGGAGCTAACCACCCAACTTGACACCTTGGTCATATATTGTTGCATTATCTCCAGACTTGGTAGGCCAAGTATATCAACAGAATCGATAGTCCCGAATATGATGTTTGGAGTATCATTGTTTGCGACACTGATCATATTTGAAGGTGCAATATAGGCTCCTAAATCGATCTTGCTGTTGCGTACAAGCTCCATGACCTTCTCCTTGAAGACGAAACATCTCTCAATTGGATGGCCTAAAACACGATGGTACTCGTAGAAGTTGGGATTGCCAGCTAGATTCGCTTGGTTCGGTCGCTTTGATGGCGGAAGCTCGATCATTTTAGAAGACAACAGATAGTCTAATACTTTTGCAACATCTTCATCGAGAAAACGATATTTCTTGTTTTGCCTTTCCTCAAGAGTTGGACGTTGCCTCTCCATCCTGAGTGCTTCTGCAAGTGATTGTCCATCTGGCGGAACTTTTCCTTTTGTAACTGGCACTTTGATAGGAGCTGCATCTGTAGTCATTACCTCCTTATAGGTATCCTTGAAAGCGGGCTTACCCCCAGTTCTGTTTCCTGGTCTTCATGTTCCTCTAGGTGGCCCGGGTATTGGGATGTTACTTATGTTAGTCCCAACAAAGCTTAATTCCATGTAATGAGCCTTTGTCACCAACTCCTCGAATGATCACGGTTTTAGCCCCTGTAGAATATATTCGAATCCTCCAGAGCATGCCTTGAATACACATGTCGATAGACGTTTTTTCTTATAGACGATCCCTACAGTTCAGGCTTAGATTCCTCCATCGTTGGATATAGTCGACGATGGGTTCTTCCTCCCATTGGCGAATATTAGTTAGCTCAATCATGCTCACCACGAGCCGTGTGCTATAGAAACGATTCAGAAACTCCCTTTCCAATTGTTCCCAACTATAATGGTGCCTGGCTTGAGGTCAATGTACCAATCAAAAGCATTTCCATTTAGAGAGCGGACAAACTGCTTAACCATCCAATCCCCATCCGTGCCTGCATTGTTGCAAGTTTCAACAAAATGGGCCACATATTGACGGGGATTCCCTTTCCATCAAACTGTTGGAAGTATGGAGGCTGATATCCCACGGGCATCTTGAGGCCTTCAATTCTTCGACTATAAGGCTTATAATATACCGAAGATGATGACGATTTGCCCTCAAGCTCCCTCTTTACCGTTTCTTTTATGAATTCCATCATCACTTTTGTCGGAACTGGGTCATCAACAATAGAAGCATGCTTTGCTAAATTATCAACATCCATGACCCCCTTTTCCTTATCAACTTGGGTGCGCGAACCCTCCTCCATAGACGTTTTGTCAGCGTCTTTACTCTCCGGCCTTTTGACAATGTAATCCATTTGCTGCTCTCTTTCTTTCATGAAGTGCATCATAGCATCCACAGTTTTTGTGAGAACGGCGACCTGATCTTCAAGTGAAGGAGTATCCGCCATCATCACTGGTATGACTTCGAAGCCTTTAGTTGAATCCGCTTCTAGGGAAGAATCCGACGGAGAGTCACTTGACAAGATATTTTCAAAATTTATCTGCGGCATAAGAGACACCAGAACCTTGTCGAAGGGATTGTCATCAGCAGTTGGTTGAGATGACTTGGGAAAAATTGCGCTAAACATTCCCTTTATCTCCTCAATCTATTTGCGAGTTTTTGCGACAGATTGAGCATATGTCCATTTTGGAGAGCCTCCCTGGTTAAGAACATCCTTGTAAGATGGGGAAGCCTTAGAGGAGATAGACTTGAACATTTCTTCTATCTCTTCAGCGTATTTGCGCGTCAGGGCCATAGACTGGGCATAAGTCCACTTTAGAGAGTCCCCGTAATTGAGAGTATTCTTTTCAGCGATATCCTTGTAAGCTGAGGATGCCTTAGGGGAGACGGACTTGAGCAATTCTTCAGTCTCCTAGCTTTTAGAGATAATTGAATTTGATCCTCCAAAACCATTGGATAGCTCAATTCGGCCTGGCTTTGCCGCTGAGCGTAGCTACATTTTGGCGGCCGAAAGCAAGGTCAAGTACGTAGCGTACTACACACGCTGTAAATACAATGGAAGTAAAAAGAAACAAAACTGAACTGACTTCCACTGGCCAGATTGCTGTCCGACATCTTTGCTCACTACAAAAGTTTTAAAAAAAACTTCTCACTATATATAATAAATTTTATTTCTCGAATTATAAATTCTTAAATGGTTGAGTCGCTTGACAATTAGGCATGATGAGGAAATTTCGCATATATTATGGTAAAACAAAGTGGACGTGTAAAGAGAGAGGAACAGGACGACGACACAAGTTGACTCCTTTAAATATAAAAAAAGACATGGCGAAATCCATTGTTTGGACGATAGAGCTTGCTTGAATCATATCTCTATGTTCTTGCGAATAAACATTACCTGTGACGACGAATCAACAGCCCAGAATCACAATCCTCCCCTCCAAACACATAATGTAAGCAGAAGCACTGGATGTCATCAACGATACCTTCGGAAGGAGAAAGAACGTAGGAGCACAGGATGCTGGTATGCTGAAATGCTTGTGTAGACATTAAATTTTTGTCTACTACAATAATAAGGTTTCATACAAAGCCTATTGGGTGTTAACCAATTTTATGGTTTATAAATGGGCTATAAACCCAACCCATAAAGAAATTAAAATGGGTCATAATCTCACGCCCACAAAGATACATATTGGTTATAAATTAAAGGCACAAGCCCAACCCAAATAAAAGTTTATTGGGCCAAACTAAGCCCAAATTCAAGCCCGGCCCATGGTCCGACCCACGAAAAGTTGCCTACTATGCAATTACTAGCTTCCTGATTTAAATCAACCCTAGAGTCCTATAAATAGGAGGCCTCCTCATTCATTCGAGCGACACACACGATACACATAGGTGGAGAGAAGGAGCTCTCAAAGACTCTCGCCGCCTCCTGCTCGCCAAAGCTCTGCCGACGTCCATCGCCTCGTGTTCTTCTGCAACGCGCCCTGAGGTTCTGCCGGATCACGCCCAAAGGCCTCGACGACTTCATCAAGATATCGAAGCTCTATCGAATCACGTCCATAAGCCCCGACGACTTCATCAATATTTCATCCCGAAGTTCTGCTGAAATTTTGCCAGAGCTCAGGATCACCACCCATCAACGTTATTCTTCAAAGATCGAATCAGATGAATCACGTGTTTCATCCGTGACTAGAGATAGAGCCTGCTACATATTTTCATACGACAATTTGTACGCCGATATTTCCACGCTAGATTTTAGTGTTCACAAATTTCTGGCACGCCCAGTGGGACCATCTCTACCTCTCATCTCTTTACTTTGAGGAATTCATATGGTACCAAAGATGATTAACGTCAAGAATGCGGTCGCGTACAATCAACTTGCTGCTTTTCCTTCACTCTCATCCGGGGGCTCATGATCTGCTGAGTTTCCATGGTTAGTCAAGGTTAGAACCATTGTTGAACTATAGGGCCATGTTTATCGGTCAAGGCTAAATTTCCGTACCCATGAGTTCGGACATGTAACCGTCGATATTGGTAACAGTTCATACACGTCGGAGATTCTATTCAGACATGTGCGTCCTTTTTTATACATGTCGTTTTACTGTTCAGACATGTGTACATGCTTTCATACTATGTCTAAACTCACGAGATTCCTAGACACGGGATTTTACCATTGACCCATGTTTACCTCCGGTCCCCGTGGCTCCACCACCACTGGTTATGCTCTTCTTCATGATAGGAAGACAGTGGTGTTGATGCAGTGGAATAAGCACGCTTCGGACTTTTTGTCAACCATGCCACAAAAGCCAGAAATATGGTCGCAGGGAGGTGCCTGCAAAAATCTTCCGCGCGTCATCAACCAAAGAAACCTTTTGGAAAGTTAAAAGTGCAAGATTTGGTCTGCTGCTCGAAAAGCATCTCACGACCGGACCGCGCTCCTGACCTTTGTATGTGAAGTAGGTTCCGATTTTAGTTGGTGGGGCGTTTTCTCTTGCTGACCGGGCTTGGGCTTGGGCTTTCGTCCCTTGTCTCCTGGAAACATTATCGGGCTTGTAGATTGGCTTGGGTTTTCGAATGTGTTGCATACGTACATGCTTATAATCCATCTCATTAACATTTACCATGAATGCTTATCAAAAGCAGATGGACTCCAGGGATCTGTTTAGGATTGAGATGACGGAATCATTGCTTGAGAAGCTATGAGTTATTTTTCACGGCTTTCCGCATTGCCCATCTCTGTTGATGTATAGAACCCATGGTGTTGTGGCATCAATGGGACCTTCTGCTTGCATTGTCTTGTTTTACTCTTTTCTTAGAATTTACCCATTAACACCTTATAAAAAAAATAGAAAGAGAAATGAATCGCAAGAACATAGAGATATGATTCATTCAAGCTGAAATTAATCGTCCAAACAATGGATTGTGTCGTCGTCATTGTTATTATTTGTTCGTGACGCATCCACTTTGTTTTACCTTAATATATATATGTGCGTGTCCACGTTCTCTTGAAACATTAACTACTGGGATGAGTCGGAGGTGGGAATGCAAATATTCCCCTTTCCCCTTCTTGCATTTCTCCACCAACTCCTCCTCCGTACATCCCCGAATGTTCAGCCATTCCAGTAAGTCGGGGAGGCCGTCGTCTGGTAAACACCTCAGCCTCAGACAGTCAGAAATGCTCAACGATCGAAGGGAGGTGAGGCAGTGTCTAAGTCCTCCACCCACCCTCTCCAACTTCTTCATTCCCTCAATAATCAAATTGAAGAGGGATGAAGGGAGGTGGCGACTCCAGTCTCTATCATAAACACTAGGAGGAAAGCACTCCATCTCATCCGTACACTCTACCGAGATCTTCAATAATCGGAAGGTGGTGAAACCCCTCAACCCCAACTCCTCAATTTGTTGATTTAGATTTCGAAGTTTAATTGAAAGAAATTCCAGGTTGGGAGGCAGACCTCTCATGATGTTATAAATAGCTAGTGTGTTGAGGGATGTGAGGTGGTGCATGTTATAAGGCAAAGACTTCACCTTTGGACATCTGGCAAACCCAAACTTGGACTGGTTGCGGGAGAGTGAAGGGAATATCTCCATCTCTAATGCGGGGCGATTCGAGAGAGTAATTTCAGAGAGTGCGGACATGTGTTGCATGCTGTCCGTCAAGGTCGTAAGACTTCTACAATTCTCAATTTTCAATTTCCGCAGAGACCGAGAGAGGGGACTACCAACACCAACTAATTTCGTAATCGACACCAGTCCCTCTAGATTCAAAAGAGTAAGCTCCTCGAGATAATCCAGAAGTCTTCTGCTAATCAGCTGGGATTGCGGCATAATTGGGCAGCCGCTAAGCGGTGTTACTACAGTAACAGGCGTAAGCGGTGAGGGACCACCAACTTTCTGTAGTTGGTTATTTATTTGTCTGTTTGTTTGTAGCAGGTGTACATTGGTGAAGCCACTCCGTAGGAGTCGTTGGTTGTGAATCCGAAGGGCTTGGCTGGGGAAGCTGTCCGTAACCCCAGGTGGGCATACAGCAGGTCCAAGAGAAGGTTTCTGCAGCAGGCATAAGTAATGAGTGACTGCAGCCTCTATTGTATTTGTTTTGCAAATTAAACAAAAAAAAAAGAAGCCCACCAAAAGACTAATTCACCCCCTATTAGTCACAATCAAAGGGCTAATAGCTTTGCTTTCCCAGCTATTCATCCAAAGCACGAATGTCTGTCATTGTTCTTTATTTCCTCAAAGAGAGAACAAAATGGAAGTTATCCATGCGTAGTACAAAACTAAGAAAACAAATGCACAACGCGTTACCCAAACAGAGAATTTCCCGAGTTCACGTCGACTGCACATCTGCTTACAGACAAAACGGCAGTGCAGCCCTTGAAAAAGAGTCGTCGTCGTGTCCCTCGTGACGGCCTCTTTATTACATTTCATTCGTTGCTTTGCTTTACTTTCACGTCTATATGTCCTAAGCACAAAAAGTATCTCTTAAAAAAAAGAAGATGCCTAACTTATATTTGAGACGAAAATTCGGAAGTTCTTGAAGGATCACAAAGGATGGTCGTTAAGCTCGCTCTCGAGCCATTTTAACAATCATAATCGCTGTTAGCAGCATAGCATGGTTTATCAATCTACGCTGAAGACCTCATCCGTTGTAGATGATGAGGAGGACGTTGGCCAAACTCAATGATCTAAAGAATCATACCGCCACCAAATAGTCATATCTTAAAAATCAATCAGTCATGTATTAGTATTTGTTTCAACATGATCAAGTAAAACTTTCAAATAATTAAAACTTAAAATTTTGAGATATCGTTTGTTTTCATAGTTAAAGGATGATGTTGAGATAACAAAATCGGTAGTAGTTTTATTTTTTTTTTCTCTCTCATAACTCCAACAACAACAGCAAGCTTCTATTACTACTTTTAGTTATTTTCGTAAATCGGTAGCAGTTGCGGCAAGGGAACACACCAGCACAGGCGGACGAATTTCGATTCCATCCACTCTGACGGCACCACCAGCGAGAGCCATGCTACTCAGACCCAACCCTCGTCCATTGTGACGCCGGAGCATGCTGGTCTGACTAACACCACTCGGGAACAGCTCTAATGTTTTCGATTCACTTGAGCAGGTCAATTCAAGATCGGAGGAGTTCGCTGAGAAGTGCAAAACAGCCTTAACCAAAAATCTTCATCTCCTTAAAACCCCACTGAAGTCCGGAACATCATCTTTACTATTGATTCCGAAGTATTTTCTACAATTACATTCATCGGACATATTTAGGGTCGAATTGTTCTTTAATTCCACAAAATTGGGATTGCCAGATTAGATGTCAACTTCCTATAATTCATTCTTAATGTAGGAAATATTTCTCCAAAACTAACAAAAATTTAAAGAAATATTTAATACGTAATTTTTGTTAGTTTCTTCGTAAAAACGAAGAAATATTTCGTACAATACGAATTAATTGTAAAAAGTTGACATTACCCAACTACTCCGTCAATTTGATTTCAACATCCTTTTAAGTCCGAATCCATTGAAATATAATTGTTTGACAAAGAAAAAGTTTCATAAAATCTTCTTCGAATCTTTCTAGATTTGGTGGATCTATTAGAAAAATTTTTAGATAACCTTTTGATTTGACTTAGATCTGGCAACTTCATATAATTAAATAGTACCGTATAGAAAATCTATTACACTTTACGAAATATACTCATTTTAGTACTTAACAGTAATGAACACATTTTTCGTGAAGTAAAACAAAAAAATTTATGATGAAATTGACCTTTCTATTTTATAGAAAAGATTTGAACAATAGTACTAAGAATATGTAAGTAAATTAAATAACTTCGTATGATAGATTTTTGTCGTGATTTACGAAACAGAATTAAAGAAATACAACTATTTATGTTCGTCCCAGTACAAGGAAAAGTACATATATAAAAAAATGTCACTCTATTTTTGGTTCTTGTAAACATAAAAAAATTGTAGTAGCATGCATATAATTTGTACATTATAATTTAGCTTAGTTCACCAGTATCTTTGTAAAGAAATTCAAAAATTTTTGCAACAACAAAATAAATGTATACATAACATTCATTCTATCCGCAGCAAATGTTCTAATATTTTCATGAAGATTTACAAAAGTTTTGCAATATAAGAAAACGTTGTCCATCCCAGATTTATAAATTGTGATATTAGACGAAAAAATTTGTCACATAAAATGTGCACAAAAGAAGGAAAAAAAATGTAAAGTTGAGCAAATAAATAGCAATGCGAACAATAGTGGTTATGAACAATAAATTGGTAGTATGACATTTTTTTAGCATATTTCGTAGTTCATAGCAATTATTTCTTATATAGCAGCATAAATATTGTTATAAAATGATCGGCATCAAATACGAAATATTTGACAATTATGTTTTAGAGGTTTTTCATTTTTCCAAGACTAACTTTCGTAGGATGCATTTTTTTTTTTCGTGAACAGTAATAGCAAAAGAAAATAAAACGAAACTAACTCTACAAATAACGAATTCTTTGCTTAGTTTTACAAGAAAAATATATACACGGAATAATTGATATGACTCGTTAAATACGTCTTAAAAATTGCTAAAATATATAAATACTTTGGCGCTGACGATATATCATGCAACAACTTCGTATTATACGAAATAATTATAGATCTTTACGAAAAATTGTTCTACAAAAAAAGTTGAGTCCAGAAACTTCCATGAAGCTCTTAATGACATATTGAACCACTTAATGACAATGTTCTTTAGATAACTCCCCGGTGTTCTTCATGCTTTTCTGGAAGATCTGGTGAATCATCAACTATAGCATTGGACCAGATTTGTTCCAAACATTTTGTGAGTATAGAATAGGGGGATTTACTTATATTTCTTTTTTGAAATGAAAAAAAGAATATGGAATTAATTGAAAGGGATAAATTATGTGTTTGGAATGGAAATAAATTCATTAGTGTGCAAATCATGTTTGAGATTTTATGAACATCAAATTAATTACTGAGATGAGTCAGTGAATCGTGGAGTTGTACCATTATTATCTTAATACAGAGGATACAAAAATAGAAGCAAAAACACACATAATAATACCCCCCTAATATCAAATCTTACGCGACAACTTACTTAAATATCAACTCGTGGGATGAGTCGGAGGTGGGAATGCCAATATTCCCCTTTCTTCTTCCTGCATTTCTCCATCAACTCCTCCTCCGTACATCCCCAAATATAGAGAGATTCCAGGTAGTCAGGGAGGCCGTCGTCTGGTAAACACCTCATCCTCTCACACACATCAATACTCAAAGATTGAAGGGAGGTGAGGTGATGTCTGAGTCCCCCACCCACCCTCTCCAAATTCTTCATACGCTCAACAGACAAACTGACGAGGGATGAAGGGAGGAATTTTTGTTAGTTTTTTTTAGCAAAAATGGAGAAATATTTCGTACAATACGAATTAATTGTAAAATGTTGACATTAACCAACTGCCCCGTCAATTTGTTTTTACCGATAGAGGATGAGATTACGGGTAGAGGGCTTGAACTGGCAATCCTTTTCCATCAGGATTGCTCAATTTGTATTTAATGCAACAATCCTTTTAAGTCCGAATCCATTTGAAAAATAATTGTTTGACAAAGGAAAAAAATCTTGCTTTGAAAAAGCCATTTAAGAAAAACTTCCATCAAATCTTCATCTAATCATTGTAGATTTGATGGATCTTTTAGAAAACTTTTTAGGTAACCTTTTAAATTGACTTTAATGTGACAACTTCATACAATTAAATAGTTTCTTACAAAGAATATGTTCTACTCTACTACATACACGTTAAAACACCATAATAAGGTTGCAAGAGTGTCAAGACTTACCTCCATGCCAAAACCTTCTCAATCGACTTTTTAAAATATTTTCGGATTTTTCTTTTATAAAGCAATTCTGACGTTCTATTATTTAGGAAATTTATTTTACTAAACGACCAGATGCATTGTTTTTATCACATCCTCAGAGACTGAGACGTTTGGCATTAGGAGTTCTGAGAGTTGGAATGACATAAACGTTCTTAATTTCTTCATAGAGCGAAACACATCAAATCTTTTCGAAAGGCATCTTTCATTACGTTTTGTAACAATTGCCGCCTGACGTACTTTGTCTTCATGGAGGGTGGAGCCTCCTTTATTCTCATCAGAGCTGAAATATGAGCAGGGATCGACCGATTTCGCAAGGTCATTAACGAGATCATGCATTGAGTAGCTAGTCTTCTTATCACTTGCTTTATGAAGGAACGACGCGGCTTTATAGAATACCGACTTAATTGAAAGCCATCTCATCTAAAATCATATGCATCTTATACAATATCAACATCTGGGATGAGTCGGAGGTGGGAATGCCAATATTCCCCTTTCCCCTTCCTGCATTTCTCCACCAACTCAGCCGTACATCGCCAAATCCAGAGACGTTCCAGGGAGTCAGGGAGGCCGTCGTCTGGTAAACACCTCAGCCTCCCACACTCATAAATCGACAAAGACTGAAGGGAGGTGAGGTGGTGTCTGAGTCCCCCACCCACCCTCTCCAAATTCTTCATACCCCCAATAGCCAACCGTAGGAGGGATGAAGGGAGGAGGCGACTCCAGTCTCCATCAACAGTGGGAGGAGGAAAACACTCCATCTCATCCACACACTCCATCTTTCCCCTGATGCTCAAACTTCGTAAGGAGGTGAGACCCCTTAACCCCCATTCCTCAAATGGTTGATTCATATTTATACAACCCCCAATCGAAAGAGAATTCAGATTGGGAGGCAGACCTCCACTCGATGATAAGCTCGTGATGCCTTGACAATACTCAATCGATAGTGATTTGAGGGATGTGAGGTGTTGCATGTCATGAGGCAAAGACTTCACCTTTGGACAGCTGTCAATCCGAAACATAGACAGGTTGCAGGGGAGTGAAGGGAATATCTTCATCTCTAATTTTGGTAAATCCCTGAGATCAAGATCGAAGAGTGCGGACAGGTGTTGCAAGCTGTCCGTCAAAGTGGTGAGGTTTTTGCAATCCCTAATTTCCAATTCTCGCAGAGACTGAGAAAGGGGACTACCAACGTCAACTAATTCCGTAATGGACACCAACCTCTCCAGATTATCTAGTTTAAGGTTCACGAGAGAATACGAAAGTCTTGTGCTAATCAGCTGGGACTGCGGCATTTTCAGGCAGCGTTGAAGCCACAATCTTCTCAATGAAGCAGGCAGTCCCCCGCTGGGGAAGGAACATAACTTCTCGCATCCATAAATCATCATCTTATTAAGAGATGTAATTTCAAATAACTCTTCCGGCAGCTTCTCTAACTCTCCGCACCTTATTAAATAAAGAACCTTTAGATTAGGTGGAACTTGTTTCCCTCCATCCCCTCCCACGATGGACTTAAATTGAGGACACTCCACAATCCTCATCTCTTCGAGCGCAGTCCAAGAGGTCGACAAACTCCCCTCAAAGTGAACCAGCTCCTGGATTTTCCCAATTACCATCTTGGTCATCGAAGTAAGCCCTGCCAGAAATTTCAAAAATCTCCCATTGCAACAATGAATATCAGTCTCGACAAGGGATGGAAGGCTAAGAATGCACCCTCCTTTTAGTTTGGGACAATTCCTTACGATTAGCTGTCGGAGACAAGGGAATGGCAAGTCGTTCTCCTCCTCTCCATCGTACAACCACTTCTCCCAGGCAGCCATGTCTGTGAAGCTCAAGCTCTTTAATGACCGAAAAAATGGCCTTCTGGATCCATAAAACTCGGGACCTATGGAAGAGACCATTTGAAGACCACAAATGTCCAAACTTTCCAGCAGGGGAAGTTGTCCCAGATGTGGCAGGGAATCCAAGCTTTTACAACCTGTCAGGGTTATGCTCATGACATAATTCATACTGTATTGATCATCAAACCACTTTGGAAATCTTTTGGCCCCATAGTGACATATTTCAAGTGATTCAATCTTCCTCGAAGGTCGCAGGTGGTCGAGGAGCTTGAATTGATGGTCATCTTCATGTGCAATTTCAGAACATGATCCCCAATCCAAGCTTAATTCGATAACCGCTTCCTTTCCAGATATATTAGCAATCCTCGCGTCTTCGACGTCATCTACATTCAACAAATTATGAATGTGCAATTCTCGTTGAAGGCGTTCTAGTGGTCCCAGTTGCTTCAAATCCTGACCGGCTTCTTTTCCCACGACAAAGTCTGAGAGTATCTCGAGTTTCGTTAGATCGCCGATACGTGGTGGCATCTCCTTCTGCAAGACTTTTGTCCCTGTTATGTCGAGGTGGAGAAGATTGGACAGCTTGTGAATGTTTGTCGGCAACTTTTGAAGCTTCTCACACCCTCGGAGCAGTAGAGATTGCAACTCTACAAGGTCACAAATGGATTCCGGTACCACCTCGATAGCCGTATGAGAAAAATCTACGAAACGTAGGAGTTTCAACTCTCCAATTTGGTCTGGCACATGCTTAATTTGAAAGAAACGTAACGACAACAGTCTCAGATTCTTCATATCCATGATCAAGCCTTGTATCACATCATCAGAAACAAAGGCTATTCCCTCTCGTTCTTCTGAGATTTGAAATGGCATAAATGTTCTCAGCTTCGTCATTGTGCAAAACACATCAAATCTCTTCGAAAGGCATCTTTCAAAATGTTTTGTAACCATTGCAGCATGACGTACTTTGTCTTCATGGAGGGTGGAGCCTTCATTAAACTCATCAGAGCTGAAATATGAGCGAGCATCGACTGATTTCGCAAGGTCATTAATGAGATCATGCATTGAATAGAAATTGTTATCATCCCTCGTTCTCTGAAGGAATGACAAGGCCTCCAACCGACGGAGATTCTCCATCCCCACCTCTCGGAGAGTTCGGGCAGTCCCTTTTTGCAGCAAACCCTGTATGATCCACAATCGAATTAACTCGTCTTGGTCAAATACGTAATCCTTCGGGAATATTGCACAGGCTGCGAAACATCTCTTCAAGTGACTAGGAAGATGAACATAGCTCAACTTCAAAGCTGGAGGGATCTTTCCCCCCTCTCTGTCCCAAGATCCATGAGTTAACACTTGCTTCCACTGTTCATCGTCAATTTTGAAACGCAGCATTCCTCCGATTGCCTTAACAGAAAGAGGCAGACCCTTACACTTTTTAGCCAATTGAACGGAAGTCTCTTGAAGATGTGGGTGGCCTTCAAAGTTTTTCTCACCTACGGAGTGATAGGCAAGCAGAGACAAGCACTCCTCCAACGACATTAATTCCAACTGCTTCGAATCAGGATCCCCCATCAGTCTAGCGACCTCCAAGTTTCTTGTTGTGAGCAGAATCCTGCTTCCTTTACTCCCGGAATATAAGGGCTTCACCAGGGACACGAGCTCTTCATACTTATCGTTCCAGACATCGTCCAAAACAAGAAGGAACTTCTTTCCAGATAACTTATCTTTCAGAGAACTCTGAAGCCTATCCAGATCCTTATCTGCACTGGATGAAGACGGGGCTACCTTGTCCAGGATGCACTTGGTGATGGCGGCCATATCAAAGACTTCGGACACACAGACCCAGGCTTTGACTGCGAAGTCTGCAGTTTTCAAGGACTCGTGATTATACAACTCTTGTGCGAGGGTAGTTTTACCGAGTCCTCCCATCCCCACAATAGAAACGACTGTAAAGGGTTGGAAGTAGTCTTGGGTTGCTTCAGATCTGGTCAATCGAGCGAGCAGATCCTCCATTTGCTTCTCCCTGCCCACAAACTTTGGCTCAGGCAGGGATGTGGTTTTGAAACGGGGCTGGTCTTTGCGAGGCTCTCTCCTTGAGTTCTGGACTAATTGGAGCGAGGGAATTTGGTCATAGACAACCTTTAATCTTCGGTCGACATCCTCGATGTCATTGGCCATATGATGGTGAGAGATCAGGGTGCGCGGGCGGAAAGGAGAGCAGCAAGCAACGAGGCAGTGAGGGAGTTTGGACGACCGTGACAGGGCCAGCAACTTGGGTGCCTCTCGTTTAACCTCGACAGAGAAGTGGTCGAGCAGATCCTCCATGTCGTAGGCGACGTCCCTGAGGTCAGCGAGCCACCGGGCAGGAGCACAGTCATCGTCGTACATCTGCTTTTCCTCGGCAGAATCCAGCACGTCTTGGATCGACGGAAGCTTCTCCCCCCACGACTGGAGCTTGTCGGAGATGCCGTGGATCCGGGCATACTCCGCGATGAGTTGAGAGGCGACCAGGTTGAGGACGCGGGAGAGGAAATCCATTATTCGTTTCTCTTTGGGATGATTGTTCGCTTTCTTCGTTATTAAACCAACAGACCAAAAGAGACTTGTGGTGGTTTAATAATTCGTTCGTGATGATTGTTCCCTCCCCAACGTGACATGTTACTTTCTTACCCCTTTTGCTTTTTCTTTTGCTTTGTTTATATTCGTTTCCCATTTCCCCAAAACGAAGAAAGCGAGTGAAGGAGTTGTGTTGGTTTTAAAAGAAATGGTGTTTTGATCCAACGGTTGGATCATCATTTCCAATATATTTATTTTAGGTGTTCTCTCTTCACATTACATGACTTTCTTAAGTGTATCCCTAGCTGCTGCTTAAGGCTGTCATATTTTCACTTTTCCTTATTGGCGATCATATAAACATAATCATACACAAAAATTTAGTGTTCAAGGCCTAATATCTTACGTGTTGTTGCCCAATTCTGCACGGTCCATGCAATCCGAGTTTGGACTCTCGAGGATTTTCAAAATCCACCTCTTATTTATTGAGTGGAAGGGGTGGGCGGGGTGCGTTTTTAAAACCCACCCTATGTTCATTTAGTTAAAGGGGCGAGTTTTGAAAGCACCTCCCTTTTTAAATGAGCAAGTTTTGAAAACGCGTCCCCCGTTAGACGCCCCTCCTTTACCTGACGAATAAATATTTTTAGTAACTATTGAGGGGGCGGGTTTTCCCTCTTTGTATTTTAAGGGACACGTTTTCAAGTCGATAGTTAAGTCCATCGTGAATGAACTTAGATATTCCGTTAACTAGGCTCGTTGGAGCCTGAAGGAGAAGAATAAATATATTCACGGTGAGTATCGGGGGAGGCTAGTACGTGTAATTTCTCGGACGTTCCATGGACCAAATCCAATTCACGTGGTGTGGCCCCCACACCCACGTGATGTCCCCCCAAAGAAATAACTCCAAATTTTTTCTTCCACGTCTGTCCGATTGTCGGTCAACAAAGCTTTTGTCAATAATTTAAAAATTTCTTAATTAAGACTAAAAATTTGACATTTGTAAGGCACAAGGAAATTCACCTTTTTCAAATTTAAAAATGAAAATAAGTGTCGAAACAATGACTTTTTTAAAGTGATTCGAATTTAGTTATTTAAAGACTGATTTTTATTTTTTAAATTTGAAAACTTGGACTTCATAAGGTTAACAAAATAATATAATAATTTGTCATATTTACCGAACTAGTCTTTGTCCTCTCTGTTAAAAGTGGGCCTAAAATTAGCATAGTTGAAATCGAGTCTTTGCTTAAAAACAACTAACAAAAAATTGTTGTTGCACGTAAACAATGGTTATTATTAGTAGACGTGGCCCGACATGGATAATTCCTTCTTTCTTAAAAAATTAGCAACTTTTATTAATATCATCAGTTCATCCTATTTTCAAACACGATGTTGTTATTGTTAACACATTTCGACCAATTCCATATATTATGACAATTATTAACCAAGAGATTACGCCGTCTTGTCTTATACTTTCTAAACAGTCTAAGATATCTGACTAAAGAAATAACAAAGGAAATAAGCCTTTTTCGAGTGTGAAGAAACGATGAGATTGCAAAATTTTTACAAATGTTTTCCGAAGTACGATGTCATCGATATACTTGGCAATGAGTTGAGAGCCGAGCAGGTTGAGGAGGGGGGGAGATGAAATCCATATTCTCTCGCTCTCAGTCTTTTGGAATGAATGGTTTGTATTCTCTCTAACATTTTACACAGAGGCAAGGCAATCATTAAACCACATCCATATGCACAAACGGACAAGCATAGGCTGATGATGGGCCAGGAGACCTTCCCACCCCAACACGACCATCGTGCTGTTGGTATGGCTCCACCCACGTGATTTTAACCCTGTTTTCTTTACTGTAAAAGTAAATAATGAGGGGAGGAATTTCCAGTTTTCTTATTGATTACTGTCTGTCCCCCAACGAAATAACTTCGCGTTTCTTCTTCCATGTCTGTCTGTCCGATTTTCCAAGTCAAATGATAATTTGATACCGAACCCACTTCGTATTGACTCTGTGTCACAAAAAATGATCGAGTAGCACAAAATTCAATAAAAAAGAAAGACATAGCCACATCTAGGAGTAGTCGTAGTGCTGACGGATATGCATTCAATCAAATATCTTTTTTGTTGGATGGATATGATATGCTCACCTAAATAACACCAATGATGGGGTGCATGTAAACTTCCAGCGATGCTTTGAGTGTCTTGTACATCCCATTGTGACTATATGGCATTTCGTTATATAAGCCCAACACAAGAAGCAACATTATTTCTAGGGATTATATCCAAAAGGTTGTAAACCAGAGGTTGTACTCCACGACCAGTGACCCAAATAGACTACCAAGACATAATTACAGAGATTTTATCAACATCAAATTAATTACAGAGATGAGTCGGTGGATCGTGGAGTTGTACCATTATTATCTTAAAACAGATAATACAAAAGTAGAAGCAAAAACACACATCATAATACCTCCCTAATATCAAATCTTACGCAACGACTTACCTAAAATATTTGAACTTGCGGAATGAGTCGGAGGTGGGAATGCCAATATTCCCGTTTTCCCTTAATGCATTTCTTCCTCAACTCTTCCATACATCCACAAATGAAGAGATATTCTAGGGAGTCAGAGAGGCCGTCCCCTGGTAAACACCTCAGCCTCTCACAGTTAATAATAGACAAAGATTGAAGAGAGGAGAGGTGGTGTCTGAGTCCCCCACCCACCCTCTCCAACTTCTTCATATTCCGAATATCCAAATGGAGGAGGGACGAAGGGAGGAGGCGACACCAGTCTCCATCAATAGTAGTAGGAGGAAAGCACTCCATCTCATCCACACACTCCATCTCTCCCCATATGCTCAATTTTCGTAAGAAGGTGAGACCCCTCAACCCCCACTCCCCAATTGGTTGATTCAGATTTCTACATCCCCCAACCAAAAGAGAATTCAGATTGAGAGGCAGACCTCTACTCGATGATAAGCTCGTGATGCCTTGACAGTTCTTAATCAATAGTGATTTGAGGGATGTGAGGTGGTGCATGTCATGAGGCAAAGACTTCACCTTTGGACATCTGGCAAGCTCAAACCTGGACAGGTTGCAGGGGAGTGAAAGGAATATCTCCATCTCTAATGCTGGTAAATCATAGAAGATAAGCTCGGAGAGTGCGGACAGGTGTTGCAAGCTGTCCGTTAAAGTTGTAAGGCTTCCGCAACCCTGAATTTGCAATTTCCGCAGAGACCGAGACAGGGGACTACCAACACCAACTAATTCCGTAATCGACACGAGTCCCTCTAGATTCAATAGACTGAGCTCCTCGAGATAATCCAGAAGGTTGATGCTAATCAGCTGGGACTGCGGCAATAGTGGGCAGCCATGAAGGTACAATATTCTTAACGAAGAAGGCAATCCCCCACTAGGGAAGGAACACAACTTCTCACAATCACCAACAATCATCTCATTAAGAGATGTAAGCCCAAATAAATCATCCGCCAGCTTCTCTAACTCTCCACAACGTCTCATTTCAAGAACCTTTAGATTAGGTGGAACTTGTTTCCCTCCATCCCCTTTCACGAAGAACTTAAATTGAGGACACTCCACAATCTTCATCTCTTCCAGCGCCACCCAAGAGGTTGCCAAACTCCCCTCAAAGCGAACCAGCTCCGGTATTTCCCAAATTTCCATCTTGGTCATCGAAGTAAGGCCTGCCAGACATGTGAACAATCCACCACTGCAGCCATCAATACTAATCTCGACGAGGGATGGAAGGCTAAGAGTGCACCCTCCTTTCAGTTTGGGACACTTCTTCACGATGAGCTGGCGGAGGCAGGGTAATGGCTGGCTGTTCTCATCCCCTCCGTTGTACAACCACTTCTCCCAGGCACCCATGTTCTCGAAGCTCAACTTCTTCAATGACTTAAAAAATGGCCCTTTAGACCCGTAAAACTCGGGACCTATGGAAGATATCCCTTCAAGACCTCTCATTTCCAAACTTTCCAGCAAGGGAAGTTGTCCAAAGGGTGGCAATGAATCCCACATTTCTACATCCTGTCAGGGTTATGCTCAAGACGTTTTGCATACAGTCCTGATTATTAAACCAGGATGGAAATCTTTTGGCCTCATATCCATCGACAGCAAGGGATTCAATCTTTTTCGGAGGTTGCAGATGGTGTAGAAGATTGAACTGATGGTCACCTTCACGAGAAATTTCATTACTCAATCTCCAGTCCAAGCTTAATTCGAGAATCGCTTCCTTCCCGAATACATTCGCAACTTTCGCGTCTTCGACGTCATGTACATACTGTAAATTACGAACATGCAACTCCCGCTGGAGGCATCCGAGTGGTCCCAGCAGCTTCAACTCTTGACCAACTTCTTTCCCCACAACGAAGTCTGAGAGTATCTCAAGATTGGTTAGTTCACCGATAAGCGAAGGCATCTCCTGCAAATTACTTGTGCCTGTTATGTCGAGATGGAGAAGATTCACCAGCTTATGAATATTTCTCGGTAGCTTCAGAAGGCACCGACACTCTCGAAGTAACAGAGATTGTAATTCCACCAAGTCACAAATCGATTCCGGCAGAATTTTGATATATGTGTGAGAAAAATCGATCGAACGCAGGAGTTTCAATTCTCCCATTCGGTCGGGCACCCGACTAATGCAAAAGCAACGCAATGACAACATCCTGAGGCTCTTCATATCCGTTATCAAGTCTTGTATCACATCCTCGGAGACTGAGACATTTAGGTAGAAGAATTCTGAGATTTGAAATGGCATAAACGTTCTTAGTTTCTTCATAGATCGAAACACATCAAATCTCTTCGAAAGGCATCTTTCATTACTTTTTGTAACCATTGCAGCATGACGTACTTTGTCTTCATGGAAGGTGGAGCCTCCATTACTCTCATCAGAGCTGAAATATGAGCAGGCATCGATGGATTTCGCGAGGTCATTAATGAGATCATGCATTGAGTAGCTAGTCTTCTTATCACTTGCTCTTTGAAGGAACGACGCGGCCACCAACCGATGAAGATTTTTCATCCCCACTTCTTGGTAAGTTTTTGCAGTCCCTTTTTGCAACAAACCTTGTATGATCCATAGTCGAATTAACTCGTCTTGGTCGAATATGTAGTCCTTCGGGAATAACGCACAAGCTGCGAAACATCTCTTCAAGTGAATGGGGAGGTGGATGTAGCTTAACTTCAATGCACAAGGAATCTTTCCTTCCAAGTTCCAAATACCGTGACATAAAACTCTTCTCCAATTTTCAGGGTCATTTTCGAAACGAAGCAGCCCTCCAATCACCTTAATAGAAAGAGGCAGCCCCTTACACTTATTTGCCAATTCAACGGCAATTTCTCGAAGATCGGGATATCCTTCAAAGTTTTCTTCGCCAATGGAGTGATATGCGAGCAAAGCCAAACAATCCTCCAACGACAATATGCCTAACTGCATGGGATTAGGGTCTCCGACCTTTCTCGCGACCTCAGCATTTCTTGTGGTAAGCAGAATCCTGCTTCCTTGACTCCCGGAATACAAGGGCTTAAGCAGAGTCTCGATCTCGACGTACTCTTCTTTCCATACGTCGTCCAACACAATCAAAAATTTCTTTCCGGACAGTGTACCTTTTAGGGAGTTTTGAAGTTGATTCAGATCCTTCTCCGTACTGGGTGAAGAAGGGGTTACCTGGTCCAGGATGCTCTTGGTGATGGCAGCCACGTCAAAGACGTCAGAAACACAAGCCCAAGCTTTGACAGTGAATTTCAAGGACTCTTGATTATACAATTCTTGTGCAAGGGTAGTTTTACCGAGTCCTCCCATCCCCACGATCGAAACGACGACAAATGGTCGGACAGAGCCGTGGGTTGCTTCGGATCTGGTCAATCGAATGAGCAGCTCCTCCATTTGCTTCTCCCTGCCCACGAATTTTGGCTCGGGCAGGGAAGAGGTCTTGAAACGGGGCTGGTCGTTGCGAGGCTCTCTCCTCGAGCTCTGGACTAATTGGAGTGAGGGAATTTGGTCATAGACAACCTTTAATCTTCGGTCGACATCCTCGATGTCATTCGCCATATGATGGCCAGAGATCAGGGTGCGCGGGCAGAAACGAGAGCAGCAAGTGATGAGGCAGTGAGGGAGTATGGAGGACCGTGAAAGGGCCTGCAACTTGGGTGCCTCTAGTTTCGCCTCGACAGAGAAGTGGTCAAGCAGGTCCTCCATGTCGTAGGTGACGTCCCTGAGGTCAGCGAGCCACCGGGCAGTAGCACGGTCATTGTCGTACATCTGCTTTTCCTCGGCAGAATCCAGCACGTCCTGGATCGACGGAAGCTTCTGCCCCCAAGAGTTGAGCTTGTCGGAGATGCCGTGGATCCGGGCATACTCGGCGATGAGTTGAGAGCCGACCAGTTTGAGGACGGGGGAGATGAAATCCATTCCTTCACTTTGGAACTCTTTCGCAATAGCCAAAGTCAAATGATGGATGAAGGAAAGCCACCCGCTCTAATTATAGCCTAACAAAATTTTTATAAAACAAAATTAAATAATAAAAAAGTAAAATAAAATTCTAATGTCCTCACATCTAGATTATGATTAATTACAAAACTTTTAAAAATTTTTTAATTTTGAAAATGGCTCTCTGGATATATATAATATGGCCATGATAAAAAACATAATGTACGAGATAATATCTAAAAAATAACTCCGACATCCATTTTACTAATACTGAACCATAACCGTCGTTACATCATTTAACGATGTTAAACAACCATAATTATAAGCGTCAAATATTAATAAGTCAATATGATAATGTAGTCAAAAATAACATTTCAAAATATAATTTAAATAATATTATTTTCGATCGATCCTCGTCTTCTTATGAACTTACGTACGACCTCTCTGCATCGTACTATTGGGGAGGTGTAAAAGTTAACAACGGAGAGGAGGAATTTCCAAGTCTTTGTCGTTTTTGTTAGCATGTCTGGCCCCACCCACTTGATTTTTATTGGTTGTCCACGAGATAACTCCAAATTTCTTCTTCCCTGTCTGTCTATCCGATTGTCGATCAATAAAGCTTTCTCCGGCTAAAAATAATTTATAAAAAATTTACATTTTTGAGGCATAAAAAAGTTTCAAATTTAAAAAATGGAAATAGGTATTCGAAACAACAACTTCCTTTAAAGTGATTAGAATTTTGTGATTTAAATACTGATTTTTATTTTTTAAATTTGAAAAATAAAACTTATGTAAGGCCGGCTTTTTAAATTAGTCAAAGAATTTCAAAAACGTACATGGCGAGCAATAGTGCGACTATCACAAACAACTCATAGGATTTTACAGGAAGAGATACAAGAAGAGAAACTGAAGTTGACATCTAATCAGATAAAACAAAAGAGTTGTACAAGACAGAAGCTTCGACCACCAGAACTAAACAACGCGAGAGTTGCTTATAGGTCGGAAGTAAAGCAGCGGATAATTAAAAGGAGTTCCAATAAAGGAACGACTTGGAATACCAAACAAGAAATCTACGATACTTAATAAGATCCCTAAGTTTATGGATACATCGCATCCGAGGTTCGTCGTAGGGATAGAGATACCAGTTTCGGTCTGGGTCTTCTGAACTGTCATAGTTCAGGTATGCCTGGATTCTCTTGAGGATGCATGCCTCAGTCTTATAACGGATGAGCCTAGTTAGCCAGCAGATGTAGAAGTGAATTCTTTTTAGGTGCCTAGGGCATCTCCAAGAAGGCAATTCTCTCTCATAAGCGACAAGCCTGGTCATAAAATGGTTATGCAGCCTCCAGCTTTCGGGAAAAGGTGGCCTGCACAAGCAGTGTCTCCTAGGAGGTCTCATATCGGTCTCTGCTATCAACTCAAGCCCCCTGACCGGTGCCTAACAGCCCTCCTGGCTTCGACGGCGGTGGTCCTTGCGGGCGAAATGACTAGCCTTACGAGTCTCAGGTTGAATACCTCCAAGGATATCACTTACAAGTGTAGGGAACCTTGAACAGAAAGATTTAGTAGCATAAACAGTTTATTCGAGGATTATTTCTTAGAGAAAAGCTTACCTTTATGAATTTGCAATGAGATTCCTAAAAGCTGGATAAAACTAGGAGTAAGAGAGATGACTGAGGATAATCAAACAAAATAGAAATGCAGGAATATCACCTAAACATAGAAGGAGTAAAGATGACTGGTATTAACAAAGGATAATCATTAATACAGGTGAAAAAACGTAGATAAAGAGCATAAAACAGAACTTGGAAAATTCTGGAAATAAGAGTGAAACCAAGAACAGTATGTAACATAAACGATGGAGTTGGACAAGAAGACTCATAAAATTTTTCTGGGTTTTTTAGGTTTTCAGATGTTTTTGGGTTTATCGAAGGTGAGGGGGTTTCTGGAGAGATTGTCGAACTAGGGAACCACCACTACTGGATAACACCTTTGAAGAAAGCTTAGCCGGCCATGGAGAGAAAACTACTTGTGTATTAGCTCTGTATCTAAATTGCTCTGCCTTGGAATGGAGGCGAGAGGATCTATTTATATTACAATGCTACACTATTGCAAGAGCTGAAAAGCTAAGTTAGTGGAGCGTAATTGACGGAGGAATCTTGCAGCCTTTTTAAAAGTTGGTTGGCTGCTTGTGCCGGCCTTATCTTTAAGGCATCTTCTTTTCTTCCTCGTGGGCGGCTACTCTCGAGGTCGCTTTCCTCGGTTGTCTGGAGAGTGAGCTGTGTCCCTTTTCTGAGTGCTGGAGGGACCTACTGGTGAAGCTTCTGGAGTTGGGCCAGATGGGCCTGATGAGCTTGGGCCTGGGCCAAGGTCCACTTTGTCGATGAAGTCTTGTGCAATGTCTTCCCAGTAAACTCCATCTTCTTCATGGTCGTACTGGTGGAGTGCATACTGGAGCATCTGAATATGGCCTGGGTCTGTGAATTGGATCTGGTGCTGGAGTACTACATCTGGATCCAAGTAGGGAATGCCATTTTCTCTGCAAAGCCTGATTTTCAAGAATTCGTTGTCGGTGATGGCCATCTCTCTGTCTGAATGGAGTTGGGCTTCGTGAACCAGAGAGAAGGGGAGACTGGCGAATTCATCTACTGTGTTGATGGACGCCATTGCTTGAAGTCTTGAGTCGAAGTGCCAGTACCTGCGAAAAAGATAAACTGAATAGGGGGTTAAGCCGCCGAACTTGAAGTATCTGTCTTGATGGGCCTCGATCCAGACTTTCCATGTTGTTAGTGGAGCGAACCATGAGAGAACCTCAGCCAAGTGGGAATGAGGCTTTCTGTGTGGAGTGAATGTATGAAGGTCTCCAAGCTGTCCTAAGTAGGAAAGTAACTCTTCGGTAGGAAATTCGAGAGCCATAATGTACTTGTGTAGCAGATACCATAAGAGCCATTTCAAATCTTCAGGAAATATACTCATGGGTTCAATAGGTAAAACCTTTAGGAAAGGATAGCAGGGATGGAGTCCCTGTTCTGGAAACATCATTCTCCCATGTTTGCTAAAGATTCTTTCCAAGTACCTCTTTATCATGAGGTCTGCGTTAGCCAATATTCCCTCAACATGTTCTTTGTTGTCATAGTGGATAATCTCTGGGGGAAGAATCCTCCTCATATCCAAAGGTTTGGGCACATAGGTGCGAATCATGGCTTGTAATGCTGGAACTTCCTGAAGTATAGGGTTAGCAATATCAAAGGGTCTAGAAAGGAAATCTGCAACTACATTAGTCTTTCCTTTGATATGCTTGGCAGTGAATGTATACTGCGAAAACCATTCTGACAGTCTGAGTAGCTGTGCATTTGGAATCTTCTTCTGTGTGAACTTGATCATAGCAGGGAAAGAAGACATATCACTTTCTACGACAAAATGGTGGCCAATAAGATGGAACTCAAATTTCTTAATGCCATACTTGACTGCTAAAATCTCTTTCATGGTAGAGTGATAATGTTGCTCAGCTGTATTAAATCTGCCAGACTTATAAGCGCATACCTGGCGCTTGCCATTCTTTTCTTCCAAAAGGATAGCGGCCCAAAACTGGTCACTTGCATCTGTTTGGAGTATTCTTACTCCATCTGAAGGAATCTGCAAGGGAGGAAGCATCTGTAAATGGGTCTTAAGATACTTTACCGCTTCTGTTTGGGCTGGGCCCCAAGGTTGTGAATCCTTTTTTAGTTGGGCTTCTAATGGACTGGTGTACCTGCTGATATTAGGAACAAAATCTCTCAAATAATTCACAATTCCCAAAAACTGTTGGACTTGCTTCTTTGTTAGGCTTAAGTCAGGGAATTTTAATAATTCATGGGCAATATGTGGTCCGGGTTGATACTGTCCATTGGCAAGTTTCATGCCCAAAAATTCTACTGTATGTTCAAAGAGTCTCATCTTCTTTTCAGAGAGCATTATGCCATGTTCCTGTACTAGGCCTGCAAATTGTTCTAGCAATTTTTCATGCGAAGGCCTGTCTGGGCTAAATAGCAGGATGTCATCAATGTAAACCAGTGCAGAGTCCAATATAGGTCCAAAGATCTTTATCATAGCTTTCTGGAAAAGAGACGGTGCAGTCTTAAGTCCAAAGGGTAATACCGTCCATTGGTAATGTCCGTCAGGGATGCAGAATCCCGTTTTCCATTTCTCATCAGGGTGTATGCCAAGTTGCCAAAATCCACTTTTAAGATCAAACTTTGAAAATATCTTAGCTTTGGCAAGGGAAGAGAACAATACTGTTCGTCTTGGCACAGGAAACTTATCATCTTGTAAGAACTGATTAAGAGGTTGATAATTAATAACTAACCTTCGTTTCCCCCTGATTTGCTCAGATCTTTTGTTTACATAGAATGCCTCACAAGCCCATTGTGAATCTGTTGGCTCGATTAATCCCTGCTGCAATAAAGAAGCACACTCTTGCTTAGCAGCTTTAAGATCGTCAGGCTTCATACCTGAGTGACTGGCTTTGGTGGGATTAATATCTTCATTCTGTTTGAATGGTAGTTGGACAAAGAACTCTGAGTTTTTCCATAAAGGATGTGAACATTTTTGTAGGAACTCATCATGACTTTCTGCAAAGGAGGAGCTGAACAGTTGCTTCATTCTTTCTGCAGGCTCAATGGAAAATATTCTGGTCAGTGATGTATAAGGCTTAAAATTTCCAAGATATCTAAGACCTGTAGATAAAATCATCAGCTCTGGTAGCTTGTGCAGAATGTTCCATCCAAGGACTATGTCTCTTCCTGGAAGGTCAGTGACATATAAAGAGGATTTGATAATGCAATTATGGAAAAGTTTTATCTTCAAATCCTTGGTCCTATGTGTTGTCTGGAACACATCACTTGATGCAGCCACAAATTTCTTCATGAATGGTACTAGGAATTCTTGTGGTACCAATGCAGGGTTGATCATGCTTTCTGCTGCGCCAGTATCTATAAAGGCAATTGCAGTGACTGGTCTATGGTATTTGGAGAAATATACCTGGACCCTTATGTGTGGTGCAATCTTAGTAGCAGCAATGAGTGGAAGCAGCTGTTGTGAGGGACCTTCAAGAGTTTCCTTTTCATCTTCAGGTTCCCCTGAAATGGTGACAGTGCTAATGTTGGGTTCATCAAATGGTACCTGTCTTATAGGGATGATAGGAAAGTTTTGTCCCTCAGTGTGAGCACTGATAGTGTAGATGCCCTCAGCATCTGATTCTGAGAATTCTCCTTCAAGACAGAAGACTGTCTTCTTGGTTGGGAAATCTTCTAAGGAGAAAAGAGATTCTAGATCATCATCTCTCAGAGATATTTGGGTGTCTGCCTCTATTTGTGCTATTAGGCCTTTTCCCCTTCGGGGGCAATTTCTTGCAAAATGGCCAGGCTTCTTGCAAAGGAAACATTTGGTGGACTTTCTTTGTGGTCCATCCTTCCTCTTAAACCTAAGGAATCTTTTCCATTTCCTCTTGGGTTTCTTGGGAACCTTTCTTCCCTTGGAGGAGTCTTTCCTCACATGCTTGGTCTTATGAGGCCTGGTTCCTGGAGCACAAGAGCACAAATCTTTGGTGGTACATTTAACTTTGTACCTGTTTTTCTTTGCTCGGCAGACTTGGTCGAGACGTTTGTCTTGATTCAGAAATCCTTGAATGATTTCTTTCCTCTGGCACAACTCATTTACTCCCGAAATGATTTCTTGCTGTATCTGTCCAACTGTTAGTTGAGCAATTCTAACATTTTTGCTGTTAAGGCTTTTCTCAACCATAGCAGATATAGGTGGTTCAATTGAAGATAGAAATACGGGTTTGTAGGTATTGTCTCCACCTAAGTGCAAGAATAGATGCAGCATTCTTTGGAAATGTTTATCCAAATCTTTTACCTTGTAAGAGCAGCATCTTCTCTGAAAGAATTCTGTTCTTTTTTCTTCTAGGAGGTCATTGGGGTTGCCAATGAGATGAACGTGGAGGTTATTCATAAAGTCTGGTAAATTCATATTTACCATCTGAATCTGATCTTGTTCTGAGAAGAGATTCCACCACGTCTGCAAGGTGCCATGGAAATTGGAAGTCAAGTCTGTAAGAATATCAGAGGTGTTATATACAGTTACCCTTTTATGAGTACACCACGCGAGAAAGTCTTGAATGCGCTGAGGCCATTGTTCTCGTGGTATGTCATCGAGAGTAAACTTAGTGTTTGCCTCTGTTCTTCTTGGAGGAGTTTCCTCCATTGACTCATCTGACTGAACTTCTTCCTGTCTGTAGGTACTTGCTTCTGTCTCCTCTCTATCTGCCATAAACAAATGAGGTAGTACTAATGATGCGGTTTCTGAGGTGACATCAGATACCTGTTCTGTCTCATAGGTAGTACTTCCATCAGGTGAGGAGATAGTTTCTTCTGAAGAGCTTTCAGAGGTTGTGTTTTCAGAAGTGTCGGACTCATTGTACCTATTTGCCATGAGAATCTGGGAAGGCATAAAAGGTGAAGCTTGGGAGTAATAGCTTCCAATAGGGTCATGGTTATCATAATAGCCATCAGAGGTATTATCAGAAAGACTGGGTGAAGGTTGCAGAGTTGTTGATGTTACCCATTTCCTTGTTGGACAATCAACGGGATCCTGGTGTCCTCTAATCATCAATTGATGTGTCTGAGGATTAGGACTAGATTGTGATTCTGGACTGGGCGTCTGGTGTCTCTCTGTAGGTTTGGAACTTTCTGCCTTTCTCTTTCCTTCTCTAATCTCATTTCTTCTTCTGGAAGACTTCTGCTGTTCTCTAATGACTTCTCTGATTTCTGCAGGGTCTTTCTTTCCAGGTTGTCCATATAAGGAAGGAGTGTTAGAAGAAACTGGCATAAACGGAGAAGGTTTATTTCCAAAGTCTAGAATATCAAAGGGTTTAGACATTGGGTTCAAACTTAGACCATAGCTTTGGGGAATAGTTTGAGGTCGTCCAAAGCTTAGAAAACTGGTCGGATCTGGCTGCTTGTTGAGATCCACTTGCTTGTCTTCTAGGATCTTGATTTGCCTTTTGAGTTTGGCGATCTCTTCATCTGGGTCAGACCTGAAATAAGAAGGGTACCTGCCCTTTTCAAAGTTGTCTAACCTTTTCTGGAGGGATTGGAGCATCGCCTGATTTTTGTCTTGGTAGGCATCCATCTTTGCACTGAGCCTGGTCTCTGTTCCTGTTAAAAGTTCCTGAACAGTGTCTATCTTTCTACAGATAGTATTGAGTCCTGCATTCTGTGCCAAAGCATTTTGGCTTTGCCAATTTAGGACGTTTTCTGCAATACTATTTCTCAGGGGATTCCCCTGTGCATCAACACCTGTAGGAATAGGAATTTTGGAACAGTACTTAATACCGTCAACGGTTTGCTCATCCTGTGTAGGAAAATTTAATTCTCCAGGTCTTCCCATCATCATGATCTCTGATGGAGTGCAAGTGGATATGGGCTTTGTAGCCTCTTGAGCACAACCGGTGGGTGCCTTTTCTCCTAGGATTACCTGCGAAGAAGGGTTCTTCTTTTGCCATCTAAGAATGTTCTGATAGCAAGGTAATACCTTAGAGGGCTTCTTTTTAGGCCGCAGCCTTGGTGCTTGGTCAATCAGGAACTGCCACGCTCCATAATCTGTTTTGACTTGAGGAGCGGCGTCTGCCTCATCATCCTTAGGAGGCTGATTATCCTGATCATCATCACTATCAGAGTCTGAGTCAGGAAGGTTCTTGCGTCCTGACCTTTTCTTTCTTCTGGTGTTCTCATCTTCGCTTGACAAGTGTTCATGTTTGCATCCACAAATTTCTGAGGAACACACATCCCAGTAGCAGTGGTCAGTTGCTGGGTCTCTGAAGTGATATGTCTCCTGTCCCTGTTCATCGAACGAATGGATAATACGGTTTAGGGAGTCAGGTTTCTTCCGTCTTGGAAGAGGTTGCATCATAAACATAGTTGGGAAAATCGAAGGAGTCGGGGCCTCCTTTTCATGTGATCTGTCAAACTTGATGGTAACAGTACCATCCTTTTCCCTTATGTACTTTGCTTCTGAAGACTGGATGGGTTTAGCCTTCTGCTGAGTTCGTTCATAGTTGGTGATCCACTTCTCAGGTAGGAGCTTGAGAAGGTCACTCCTGCTAATTTGCCTGGGAACATATAGGCATGTAGGAGCTTGTGAGTTATGATAATCACTACGGATTAACAAAGCATCACCATTATTCTCAGCAACATTGAGGTCAAGTGCATGATTTTGCACTCTATATGCCATCTGGTAGTGCATGGTCGCCTCAATGGAGTTGTCATTCTGTTCTGGTCCTGCAATTTGGACCTGTACTTGTAGGGCATCCAAAATGTTGGAATCCTGTAGAGACATACAGAAGTTGGGGTAAAGTGTAACAAATACTGTCCCAGCATTCAGTGTAGTTTCTACGGTGCCGATGCAAGCATGTTGATACTCCCTGTATCTGACGTCTAGAAGAGCCATTCTTGCCGTGACTGGCAGACCTTTCCTGCCATGATAAGTTAGTGCAAGTCTAATGGCACCAAAGTGAAGATGAGTATATCCCCTATCCATCCATTGTTTGGGAAATTCAGCAGGCAGTTGTAGGGACACAAATTGTTCCTTGTGTGTCGCCCATATAGGGTGCTGACTGAATTTGCTGGCTTGGACATATTCAAGGACCCTAGAAGAGGGTTGTCTGATCAACGTCCGAATGCTTCTGATGGGGTTCAAGGAAGGCTTGGTGAAGGCAGCATATGGATTGAGGAGAGGAAGCTTGGTTTCCTCCCATTCTTCCTTATGGGCTATCTCGTATAACCCACCGAGCTTGTCAGAAGTAGAGGTTCTTATACTAAGGCCTGAATCTAATGTGATGGGAGCATTCATCACTATAGAGCTAGTAGAAGTAGGTGTATCCATGGTGGTGTGGGCAAGGTGCTTCTCCAGGCGGGGTTCCTAGTCTAAATCTCTCACTCCCCTCGAAAAAAAGGAAAGGAAGGGCTCTGATACCAATAGTGCGACTATCACAAACAACTCATAGGATTTTACAGGAAGAGATACAAGAAGAGAAACTGAAGTTGACATCTAATCAGATAAAACAAAAGAGTTGTACAAGACAGAAGCTTCGACCACCAGAACTAAACAACGCGAGAGTTGCTTATAGGTCGGAAGTAAAGCAGCGGATAATTAAAAGGAGTTCCAATAAAGGAACGACTTGGAATACCAAACAAGAAATCTACGATACTTAATAAGATCCCTAAGTTTATGGATACATCGCATCCGAGGTTCGTCGTAGGGATAGAGATACCAGTTTCGGTCTGGGTCTTCTGAACTGTCATAGTTCAGGTATGCCTGGATTCTCTTGAGGATGCATGCCTCAGTCTTATAACGGATGAGCCTAGTTAGCCAGCAGATGTAGAAGTGAATTCTTTTTAGGTGCCTAGGGCATCTCCAAGAAGGCAATTCTCTCTCATAAGCGACAAGCCTGGTCATAAAATGGTTATGCAGCCTCCAGCTTTCGGGAAAAGGTGGCCTGCACAAGCAGTGTCTCCTAGGAGGTCTCATATCGGTCTCTGCTATCAACTCAAGCCCCCTGACCGGTGCCTAACAGCCCTCCTGGCTTCGACGGCGGTGGTCCTTGCGGGCGAAATGACTAGCCTTACGAGTCTCAGGTTGAATACCTCCAAGGATATCACTTACAAGTGTAGGGAACCTTGAACAGAAAGATTTAGTAGCATAAACAGTTTATTCGAGGATTATTTCTTAGAGAAAAGCTTACCTTTATGAATTTGCAATGAGATTCCTAAAAGCTGGATAAAACTAGGAGTAAGAGAGATGACTGAGGATAATCAAACAAAATAGAAATGCAGGAATATCACCTAAACATAGAAGGAGTAAAGATGACTGGTATTAACAAAGGATAATCATTAATACAGGTGAAAAAACGTAGATAAAGAGCATAAAACAGAACTTGGAAAATTCTGGAAATAAGAGTGAAACCAAGAACAGTATGTAACATAAACGATGGAGTTGGACAAGAAGACTCATAAAATTTTTCTGGGTTTTTTAGGTTTTCAGATGTTTTTGGGTTTATCGAAGGTGAGGGGGTTTCTGGAGAGATTGTCGAACTAGGGAACCACCACTACTGGATAACACCTTTGAAGAAAGCTTAGCCGGCCATGGAGAGAAAACTACTTGTGTATTAGCTCTGTATCTAAATTGCTCTGCCTTGGAATGGAGGCGAGAGGATCTATTTATATTACAATGCTACACTATTGCAAGAGCTGAAAAGCTAAGTTAGTGGAGCGTAATTGACGGAGGAATCTTGCAGCCTTTTTAAAAGTTGGTTGGCTGCTTGTGCCGGCCTTATCTTTAAGGCATCTTCTTTTCTTCCTCGTGGGCGGCTACTCTCGAGGTCGCTTTCCTCGGTTGTCTGGAGAGTGAGCTGTGTCCCTTTTCTGAGTGCTGGAGGGACCTACTGGTGAAGCTTCTGGAGTTGGGCCAGATGGGCCTGATGAGCTTGGGCCTGGGCCAAGGTCCACTTTGTCGATGAAGTCTTGTGCAATGTCTTCCCAGTAAACTCCATCTTCTTCATGGTCGTACTGGTGGAGTGCATACTGGAGCATCTGAATATGGCCTGGGTCTGTGAATTGGATCTGGTGCTGGAGTACTACATCTGGATCCAAGTAGGGAATGCCATTTTCTCTGCAAAGCCTGATTTTCAAGAATTCGTTGTCGGTGATGGCCATCTCTCTGTCTGAATGGAGTTGGGCTTCGTGAACCAGAGAGAAGGGGAGACTGGCGAATTCATCTACTGTGTTGATGGACGCCATTGCTTGAAGTCTTGAGTCGAAGTGCCAGTACCTGCGAAAAAGATAAACTGAATAGGGGGTTAAGCCGCCGAACTTGAAGTATCTGTCTTGATGGGCCTCGATCCAGACTTTCCATGTTGTTAGTGGAGCGAACCATGAGAGAACCTCAGCCAAGTGGGAATGAGGCTTTCTGTGTGGAGTGAATGTATGAAGGTCTCCAAGCTGTCCTAAGTAGGAAAGTAACTCTTCGGTAGGAAATTCGAGAGCCATAATGTACTTGTGTAGCAGATACCATAAGAGCCATTTCAAATCTTCAGGAAATATACTCATGGGTTCAATAGGTAAAACCTTTAGGAAAGGATAGCAGGGATGGAGTCCCTGTTCTGGAAACATCATTCTCCCATGTTTGCTAAAGATTCTTTCCAAGTACCTCTTTATCATGAGGTCTGCGTTAGCCAATATTCCCTCAACATGTTCTTTGTTGTCATAGTGGATAATCTCTGGGGGAAGAATCCTCCTCATATCCAAAGGTTTGGGCACATAGGTGCGAATCATGGCTTGTAATGCTGGAACTTCCTGAAGTATAGGGTTAGCAATATCAAAGGGTCTAGAAAGGAAATCTGCAACTACATTAGTCTTTCCTTTGATATGCTTGGCAGTGAATGTATACTGCGAAAACCATTCTGACAGTCTGAGTAGCTGTGCATTTGGAATCTTCTTCTGTGTGAACTTGATCATAGCAGGGAAAGAAGACATATCACTTTCTACGACAAAATGGTGGCCAATAAGATGGAACTCAAATTTCTTAATGCCATACTTGACTGCTAAAATCTCTTTCATGGTAGAGTGATAATGTTGCTCAGCTGTATTAAATCTGCCAGACTTATAAGCGCATACCTGGCGCTTGCCATTCTTTTCTTCCAAAAGGATAGCGGCCCAAAACTGGTCACTTGCATCTGTTTGGAGTATTCTTACTCCATCTGAAGGAATCTGCAAGGGAGGAAGCATCTGTAAATGGGTCTTAAGATACTTTACCGCTTCTGTTTGGGCTGGGCCCCAAGGTTGTGAATCCTTTTTTAGTTGGGCTTCTAATGGACTGGTGTACCTGCTGATATTAGGAACAAAATCTCTCAAATAATTCACAATTCCCAAAAACTGTTGGACTTGCTTCTTTGTTAGGCTTAAGTCAGGGAATTTTAATAATTCATGGGCAATATGTGGTCCGGGTTGATACTGTCCATTGGCAAGTTTCATGCCCAAAAATTCTACTGTATGTTCAAAGAGTCTCATCTTCTTTTCAGAGAGCATTATGCCATGTTCCTGTACTAGGCCTGCAAATTGTTCTAGCAATTTTTCATGCGAAGGCCTGTCTGGGCTAAATAGCAGGATGTCATCAATGTAAACCAGTGCAGAGTCCAATATAGGTCCAAAGATCTTTATCATAGCTTTCTGGAAAAGAGACGGTGCAGTCTTAAGTCCAAAGGGTAATACCGTCCATTGGTAATGTCCGTCAGGGATGCAGAATCCCGTTTTCCATTTCTCATCAGGGTGTATGCCAAGTTGCCAAAATCCACTTTTAAGATCAAACTTTGAAAATATCTTAGCTTTGGCAAGGGAAGAGAACAATACTGTTCGTCTTGGCACAGGAAACTTATCATCTTGTAAGAACTGATTAAGAGGTTGATAATTAATAACTAACCTTCGTTTCCCCCTGATTTGCTCAGATCTTTTGTTTACATAGAATGCCTCACAAGCCCATTGTGAATCTGTTGGCTCGATTAATCCCTGCTGCAATAAAGAAGCACACTCTTGCTTAGCAGCTTTAAGATCGTCAGGCTTCATACCTGAGTGACTGGCTTTGGTGGGATTAATATCTTCATTCTGTTTGAATGGTAGTTGGACAAAGAACTCTGAGTTTTTCCATAAAGGATGTGAACATTTTTGTAGGAACTCATCATGACTTTCTGCAAAGGAGGAGCTGAACAGTTGCTTCATTCTTTCTGCAGGCTCAATGGAAAATATTCTGGTCAGTGATGTATAAGGCTTAAAATTTCCAAGATATCTAAGACCTGTAGATAAAATCATCAGCTCTGGTAGCTTGTGCAGAATGTTCCATCCAAGGACTATGTCTCTTCCTGGAAGGTCAGTGACATATAAAGAGGATTTGATAATGCAATTATGGAAAAGTTTTATCTTCAAATCCTTGGTCCTATGTGTTGTCTGGAACACATCACTTGATGCAGCCACAAATTTCTTCATGAATGGTACTAGGAATTCTTGTGGTACCAATGCAGGGTTGATCATGCTTTCTGCTGCGCCAGTATCTATAAAGGCAATTGCAGTGACTGGTCTATGGTATTTGGAGAAATATACCTGGACCCTTATGTGTGGTGCAATCTTAGTAGCAGCAATGAGTGGAAGCAGCTGTTGTGAGGGACCTTCAAGAGTTTCCTTTTCATCTTCAGGTTCCCCTGAAATGGTGACAGTGCTAATGTTGGGTTCATCAAATGGTACCTGTCTTATAGGGATGATAGGAAAGTTTTGTCCCTCAGTGTGAGCACTGATAGTGTAGATGCCCTCAGCATCTGATTCTGAGAATTCTCCTTCAAGACAGAAGACTGTCTTCTTGGTTGGGAAATCTTCTAAGGAGAAAAGAGATTCTAGATCATCATCTCTCAGAGATATTTGGGTGTCTGCCTCTATTTGTGCTATTAGGCCTTTTCCCCTTCGGGGGCAATTTCTTGCAAAATGGCCAGGCTTCTTGCAAAGGAAACATTTGGTGGACTTTCTTTGTGGTCCATCCTTCCTCTTAAACCTAAGGAATCTTTTCCATTTCCTCTTGGGTTTCTTGGGAACCTTTCTTCCCTTGGAGGAGTCTTTCCTCACATGCTTGGTCTTATGAGGCCTGGTTCCTGGAGCACAAGAGCACAAATCTTTGGTGGTACATTTAACTTTGTACCTGTTTTTCTTTGCTCGGCAGACTTGGTCGAGACGTTTGTCTTGATTCAGAAATCCTTGAATGATTTCTTTCCTCTGGCACAACTCATTTACTCCCGAAATGATTTCTTGCTGTATCTGTCCAACTGTTAGTTGAGCAATTCTAACATTTTTGCTGTTAAGGCTTTTCTCAACCATAGCAGATATAGGTGGTTCAATTGAAGATAGAAATACGGGTTTGTAGGTATTGTCTCCACCTAAGTGCAAGAATAGATGCAGCATTCTTTGGAAATGTTTATCCAAATCTTTTACCTTGTAAGAGCAGCATCTTCTCTGAAAGAATTCTGTTCTTTTTTCTTCTAGGAGGTCATTGGGGTTGCCAATGAGATGAACGTGGAGGTTATTCATAAAGTCTGGTAAATTCATATTTACCATCTGAATCTGATCTTGTTCTGAGAAGAGATTCCACCACGTCTGCAAGGTGCCATGGAAATTGGAAGTCAAGTCTGTAAGAATATCAGAGGTGTTATATACAGTTACCCTTTTATGAGTACACCACGCGAGAAAGTCTTGAATGCGCTGAGGCCATTGTTCTCGTGGTATGTCATCGAGAGTAAACTTAGTGTTTGCCTCTGTTCTTCTTGGAGGAGTTTCCTCCATTGACTCATCTGACTGAACTTCTTCCTGTCTGTAGGTACTTGCTTCTGTCTCCTCTCTATCTGCCATAAACAAATGAGGTAGTACTAATGATGCGGTTTCTGAGGTGACATCAGATACCTGTTCTGTCTCATAGGTAGTACTTCCATCAGGTGAGGAGATAGTTTCTTCTGAAGAGCTTTCAGAGGTTGTGTTTTCAGAAGTGTCGGACTCATTGTACCTATTTGCCATGAGAATCTGGGAAGGCATAAAAGGTGAAGCTTGGGAGTAATAGCTTCCAATAGGGTCATGGTTATCATAATAGCCATCAGAGGTATTATCAGAAAGACTGGGTGAAGGTTGCAGAGTTGTTGATGTTACCCATTTCCTTGTTGGACAATCAACGGGATCCTGGTGTCCTCTAATCATCAATTGATGTGTCTGAGGATTAGGACTAGATTGTGATTCTGGACTGGGCGTCTGGTGTCTCTCTGTAGGTTTGGAACTTTCTGCCTTTCTCTTTCCTTCTCTAATCTCATTTCTTCTTCTGGAAGACTTCTGCTGTTCTCTAATGACTTCTCTGATTTCTGCAGGGTCTTTCTTTCCAGGTTGTCCATATAAGGAAGGAGTGTTAGAAGAAACTGGCATAAACGGAGAAGGTTTATTTCCAAAGTCTAGAATATCAAAGGGTTTAGACATTGGGTTCAAACTTAGACCATAGCTTTGGGGAATAGTTTGAGGTCGTCCAAAGCTTAGAAAACTGGTCGGATCTGGCTGCTTGTTGAGATCCACTTGCTTGTCTTCTAGGATCTTGATTTGCCTTTTGAGTTTGGCGATCTCTTCATCTGGGTCAGACCTGAAATAAGAAGGGTACCTGCCCTTTTCAAAGTTGTCTAACCTTTTCTGGAGGGATTGGAGCATCGCCTGATTTTTGTCTTGGTAGGCATCCATCTTTGCACTGAGCCTGGTCTCTGTTCCTGTTAAAAGTTCCTGAACAGTGTCTATCTTTCTACAGATAGTATTGAGTCCTGCATTCTGTGCCAAAGCATTTTGGCTTTGCCAATTTAGGACGTTTTCTGCAATACTATTTCTCAGGGGATTCCCCTGTGCATCAACACCTGTAGGAATAGGAATTTTGGAACAGTACTTAATACCGTCAACGGTTTGCTCATCCTGTGTAGGAAAATTTAATTCTCCAGGTCTTCCCATCATCATGATCTCTGATGGAGTGCAAGTGGATATGGGCTTTGTAGCCTCTTGAGCACAACCGGTGGGTGCCTTTTCTCCTAGGATTACCTGCGAAGAAGGGTTCTTCTTTTGCCATCTAAGAATGTTCTGATAGCAAGGTAATACCTTAGAGGGCTTCTTTTTAGGCCGCAGCCTTGGTGCTTGGTCAATCAGGAACTGCCACGCTCCATAATCTGTTTTGACTTGAGGAGCGGCGTCTGCCTCATCATCCTTAGGAGGCTGATTATCCTGATCATCATCACTATCAGAGTCTGAGTCAGGAAGGTTCTTGCGTCCTGACCTTTTCTTTCTTCTGGTGTTCTCATCTTCGCTTGACAAGTGTTCATGTTTGCATCCACAAATTTCTGAGGAACACACATCCCAGTAGCAGTGGTCAGTTGCTGGGTCTCTGAAGTGATATGTCTCCTGTCCCTGTTCATCGAACGAATGGATAATACGGTTTAGGGAGTCAGGTTTCTTCCGTCTTGGAAGAGGTTGCATCATAAACATAGTTGGGAAAATCGAAGGAGTCGGGGCCTCCTTTTCATGTGATCTGTCAAACTTGATGGTAACAGTACCATCCTTTTCCCTTATGTACTTTGCTTCTGAAGACTGGATGGGTTTAGCCTTCTGCTGAGTTCGTTCATAGTTGGTGATCCACTTCTCAGGTAGGAGCTTGAGAAGGTCACTCCTGCTAATTTGCCTGGGAACATATAGGCATGTAGGAGCTTGTGAGTTATGATAATCACTACGGATTAACAAAGCATCACCATTATTCTCAGCAACATTGAGGTCAAGTGCATGATTTTGCACTCTATATGCCATCTGGTAGTGCATGGTCGCCTCAATGGAGTTGTCATTCTGTTCTGGTCCTGCAATTTGGACCTGTACTTGTAGGGCATCCAAAATGTTGGAATCCTGTAGAGACATACAGAAGTTGGGGTAAAGTGTAACAAATACTGTCCCAGCATTCAGTGTAGTTTCTACGGTGCCGATGCAAGCATGTTGATACTCCCTGTATCTGACGTCTAGAAGAGCCATTCTTGCCGTGACTGGCAGACCTTTCCTGCCATGATAAGTTAGTGCAAGTCTAATGGCACCAAAGTGAAGATGAGTATATCCCCTATCCATCCATTGTTTGGGAAATTCAGCAGGCAGTTGTAGGGACACAAATTGTTCCTTGTGTGTCGCCCATATAGGGTGCTGACTGAATTTGCTGGCTTGGACATATTCAAGGACCCTAGAAGAGGGTTGTCTGATCAACGTCCGAATGCTTCTGATGGGGTTCAAGGAAGGCTTGGTGAAGGCAGCATATGGATTGAGGAGAGGAAGCTTGGTTTCCTCCCATTCTTCCTTATGGGCTATCTCGTATAACCCACCGAGCTTGTCAGAAGTAGAGGTTCTTATACTAAGGCCTGAATCTAATGTGATGGGAGCATTCATCACTATAGAGCTAGTAGAAGTAGGTGTATCCATGGTGGTGTGGGCAAGGTGCTTCTCCAGGCGGGGTTCCTAGTCTAAATCTCTCACTCCCCTCGAAAAAAAGGAAAGGAAGGGCTCTGATATCGAACTAGCCTTTGTCCTCTCTGTTAAAAGTGAGCCTAAAATTAATATGGTTAGAATCGAGTCTTTGCTTAAACAAACTAACAAAAAATTATTGTTGCACGTAAATAATGGTTATTATTAGTCCACGTGGCCCAACAAGGATATTTCCTTCCTTCTTAAAAAATTAGCAACTTTTATTAATATCATCAGTTCATCCCATTTTCAGACATGATGTTGTTATTATTAGCACATTTCGACCAATTGCATAAATTAGGACAATTATTAATCAAAAGATTAGGTCGCCCATACCTTGAAAACACTGTCTAAGATATATGACTAAAGGAATAAGTCAGAAAATAAGCCTTTTTTCCGAATGCGAAAAAATGATGAGATTGCGAAATTGTTACAAGTGTCTTCCGAAGTACGATCTTCTTGCAACGTAACTCGGGGTTGATGCTAAGATGGCCTGAACAACTCACATGTGCAATTTCATCTGGGGCTTCTTTTAGTACCCGAAAGATGAACATAAACATAGGCATTGGCTCATTCCGCATTTGTAGTATTCACTTGATCCGATTCGGGTATTCGGGAGCATAACATGGAGTCAAGGTCCTGGTTTCTGGTAGAAGTGAGGGGCGACTTCTGTCAACCAAGAAGACTCGATCGAGATGACTTTGCACATGTACCGTTGGTCAGTTGAAATGATAGTTTGATACAGAGCCCACTTCAGATTGAGTTTGTGTCACAAGAAATGATTGAGTAGCACAAAATTCAGTAAAAGAAAGACATAGCCACATCTAATACGAAACTCAGAGTCAATCCTAGGAGAGGAATGAACGGAGTAGTCGAAGTGCTGATGGATATGCATTCAACCAAATATATTTTTTGTTGGATGGATATGATGTGCTCACCTAAATAATACCGATGATGGGTGGATGTAAACATCTACATCCCATTGTGACTATATGGCTTTTCGTTACATAAGCCCAACACAAGAAGCAATAGTATTTCTAGGTATTAGATCCAAAAGGTTATAAACCAGAGGTTGCGAAAAGCCAATTGAAGGAACTCACTTCAAGACGACAGGCATTGGCAAAGAACCCAGCAGTCACCGCCTTCACTACGGCCTGTGAGATAAGATAAAAATTATTGAGCGAAACAGCCAGCTAGGCTACCATTTCTATTGAGGTTGTCCTAACTATAAACAAATTGATATGTTACTACAGTAGCAGGCGTAAGCGGTGAGGGACCACCAACCTTCTGTAGTTAGTTATTTATTTGTCTGTTTGTTTGCATTAGGTGTGTATTGGTGAAGCCACTCCGTAGACGTTGTTGCCTGTGAATACGAAGGACTTAGCCGAGGAAGCTGTCCGTAACGCCAGGAGGGCATACAGCAGATCCAAGAGAAGGTTCCTGCAACAGGCGTAAGTGGTGAGTGACTGCAGCCTCCAGTAGACAGTTATTTTATTTATTTTTGCATATTAAACAAAAAATACAAAAAGAGAAGCCCACCGGAAGACTAATTCATCCCCTCTTAATCACAATCAAAGGGCTAACAGCTTTGCTTTCCCAGCTATTCATCCAAAGCACGAAAGTCTGTCATTGTTCTTTATTTCCTCAAAGAGAGAACAAAATGGAAGTTATCCATGCGTAGTACAAACCTAAGCAAACAAAGGCACAACGCGTTACCCAAACCGAGCATTTCCCGAGTTCACGTCGACTGCACAGCTGCTTACAGACAAAAGATCTGTGCAGCCCTTGAAAAAGAGTCGTGGTTGTGTCCCTCGTGACGGCCTCTTTATTACATTTCATTCGTTGCTTTGCTTGACTTTCACGTCTATATGTCCAAAGCACAAAAGTCTCTCTTAAAGAAAAAAAGAAGAAGAAGATGCCAAACTTATATTTGAATTCGGAAGTTCTTAAAGGATACAAAGGATGGTCGTAAAGCTCGCTCTCGAGCCATTTTAACAATCATAATCGCTGTTAGCAGCATAGCATTGTTTTCGAACTACGCTGAAGACCTTATCTGTTGTAGATGATGAGGAGGCAGAAAGATCATTTTAGTATCTTTCCACGTCAGCCAAACTCAATGATCTAACGAATCATATCGCTACCAAATAGTCATATCTTAAAAATCAATCAACCATGTATTAGTATTTATTAGTATTTGTTTCAACATGATCAAGTAAAACTTTCAAATAATTAAAACTTCAAATTTTGAGATATCGTTTGTTTTCATAGTTAAAGGACGATGTTGAGATAACAATCGGTAGTAGTTTTTGTTCTCTCTCATAACTCTTTCAACAACAGCAAGCTTCTATTACTATTTTTAGTTATTTTCGTAAATCGGTAGCAGTTGCTGCAAGGGAACACACCAGCACATACGTACGAATTTCTATTCCATCCACTCTGTCGGCACCACCAACGAGAGCCTGTGCTACTCAGACCCAACCCTCATCCATTGTGACGCCGGAGCGTGCTGGTCCGACTAACACCACTCGGCAACAGCTCTAATGTTTTCGATTCACTTGAGCAGGGCATCCTTTTTAAATAGGATTGATGTTGTAGGATTGCCGGGTGATGTGGGTCTGATGATGCAAAAATTTCGTAAAGTTTTATTTAATTTCGTAAAGCTTTATTTAATTTCGTATAATACGAAAACGTTGCATGGATTACCGGCAGACGACATATGATAAGTAATCCTTTCATGTATTAATAATTAAAATGTCATTTAAAATATATTGTACAAAAATCAAAAGGATTGCTCAATTGGTATTTAATGCAGCAATCCTTTTAAGTCCGAATCCATTTGAAATATAATTGTTTGACAAAGAAAAAAAAAATCTTAAAGCTATTTAAAAAAAAAAGTTTCATAAATCTTCTTGGAATCTTTCTAGATTTGGTGGATCTTTTAGAAAAATTTTGGTAAAATATACGTTTATGTCTCTAAATATTAACGAACTTTCTTTTATGTCAACATCTTTTTTTCATATACAAAAATGCCGCTAACTATGTCATCAACCTTTTTTTTGCCGATCTTGAATTTTTTGGGGTGAAAGCCAAACAAGTCCTTAATAGACAATTTTTATTTATCGACTAAAAATGAAAAAAATAAAAAAAATTGAAAAGTAATATTAAAACTTTTCATGTTTTTTTAATTTTAAAATTTTGATGAGCAAATCAAGTGAATTAAAAGCCGAAGTTAACCACAATTACTGATGCTGTCAAAAAATATTCAAAATCGATGAATGTCGGATGATATTCTGTTACGGGACTGCTAGTATGGATAACGTGGATTATGAGACGAATTAATAAGAGGTTAAAAATCCACTCTTATAGTAAGAGAGTTAGACTATATTAAGGTCTTATTTGGTTTTCGCTATAAGAAATTCAAGATTGGCTAGAGAAAAGGTTGATGATATAGTTAGTGACATTTTTATATATGAAAAAAAGATATTGACATAAAAGAAAGTTCGTCGATACTTAGGGACACAAACGTATATTTTTCCAAAAATTTTTAGATAACCTTTGGATTTTCTTAGATCAACTTCATCTAATTAAATAGTTTCGTATAGAAAATCTGTTATACTTTACGAAATATACTGATTTTAATAGTAAACAGTAATGACACATTTTTCGTAAAGTAAAATAAAACAAATTTATGATGAAATTAACGTTCCTATTTTATACAAAAGATTTGAACAATAGCACTAAGAATATGTAAGTAACTTTTATTATTAAATAACGATTCTTTCATATGATAGATTTTTCTCGTGATTTACGAAACATAATTAAAGAAATACAACTATTTATGTTGGTCCCAGTACAACGAAAAGTAAATATAAAAAAAATGTCATTCCATTTTTGGTTCCTGTAAGCATAAAAATTGTAGTAGCATGCATATAATTTGTACATTATAATTTAGCTTAGTTCACCTGTATTTTTTTAAAGAAATTCAAAAATTTTACAACAACAAAATAAATGTATACATAACATTCATTCTATCCACAGCAAATATTCTAATTTATGAACAAATTGACTGGAAATAATTCTACAGTATTTTCATAAAGATTTACAAAATTTTTGCAATATAAGAAAACGTTATCCATCCCAGATTTATAAAATTGTGATATTAGACGAAAAAATTTGTCACATAAAATGTGAACAAAAGAAGGAAAAAAAATGTAAAGTTGAGCAAATAAATAGCAATGCGAACAAAATTGGTTATGAACAAAAAATTGGTAGTATGACATTTTTTTAGCACATTTCGTATTTCATAGCAATTATTTCTTATATAGTAGCATAAATATTGTTATAAAATGATCGGCATCAAATACGAAATATACTTTATACGAAATATTTGAAAATTATGTTTTAGAGGTTTTTTCATTTTCCCAAGACAAACTTTCGTATGATACATTTTCTTTTCGTGAACAGTAATAGCAAAAGAAAATAAAACGAAACTAACTCTACAAATAACGAATTTTTGCTTAGTTTTACCAAAAAGAAATGTATACACGAAATAATTGATATAACTCGTTAAATATGTCAAACTTGCTAAAATACATAATATTTTGCTTTGACGCTACAAGACAAAATATCATGCAACAATTTCGTATTATATGAAATAGTTATAGATCTTTACGAAAAATTATTCTACAAAAAAAGTTGAGTCCACGAAACTTCCGTGAATGGCATTTAAAAGGCTCCCCGGCAATGCTGGCACGGGATAATGGTATTTGGGTTTAAGGAGGCATTTTTATTTGGCTTTTCAGTTACGAAAATATTATATCCGACAGCCGCTTGAAACAAAAAGGTTAGCACCTAGATCCTCAGGTGATGGAGGCCTTCTCGCCTTGATGGCACCTTAGCGCCTTAACATCACTGTTCGAAACCGCGATTTTAAAAAACTTAAAAAGAATAAGACATTTGAAGTTCTCCAAAATCACGATTTTAAATCTCTGACTTCCTTTAACTGTCGTGGTTCAAAACCAAGATATTGAAAACTTGAAAACTATTTTACTTTTGTCGCTGCTCAGAACAACATCTCCCAAGTAAATTGAAAGCCAATGCTCTGAATTACTACTACTTGAGAATGGTAAATTGGTAATTTCTCATATTACAACCGTATTTGACCAATTTTTTTTTTCAAACTAACTGCAAACCCGTATAATGCTTGGCTTCTTGGCATATTGAAGCTCTTAATGACGATGTTCTTTAGATAACTCCCCGGTGTTCTTCATGCTCTTCCAGAAGATTCGGTGTGGGTCGGCGTCCCATTTAGCTTCAATCTTTGGTTATGTTACCCATCAAGCTCTAAGCAGATGTTACAAACTTCACGATACGTATCACATAAGTGACTCAACGGCTCTCACAAGCGAGTCGCTTTGGTGACCAAATACTTGTGTCATTATATGAAATCTCCCAATCCGGTATGCTTATCAAACCTTTTTTCCCAACTCGACAATCGAGTTGAATACTAGAAAAATAAAATATGTAAATCAATAATTAATGTAATATATTATCACACAAGCAGGTTTTACGGATTTCAACGAGCGAATTGCTTTGGCAACCAAGTGCCCGTATCATCACGTGAAACCAATTCCAGGATGCTTGTAAAACCTTGATTAGCCCTCAAGCGAACAAAGTGACTTACTCAAGACATTCACGTTGATACGTAAATGCACAATAAGATTTAGCCTCAAGTCAGTTTAAGACCTCTAAATATTTATTTAGGCAAGGGAACACACCAGCACAGGCTGACAAATTTCGATTCCATCCACTTTGTCGGCACCACCAGCAGAGCCTGTGCTACTCAAACCCAACCCTCGTCCATTGTGACGCCGGAGCATGCTAGTCCGACTAACACCACTTGGCAACAGCTCTAATGTTTTCGATTCATTTGAGCAGGTCAATTCAAGATCGGAGGAGTTCGCTGAGAAGTGCAGAACAGCAGGATTGCCGGGTGAAGATTTGGGTCTGATAATGCAAAAATTTCTTAAAGTTTTATTTAATTATTTCGTATAATACAAAAAAGTTGCATGGATTGCTGGCAGACGACATATGATAGGTAGTCCTTTCATGTATTAATAATTAAAATGTCATGTAAAATACATTGTACAAAAATCGGTATTATTTCACAAGGATTGCTCAATTTGTATTTAATGCAGCAATCCTTTTAAGCTATTGGACAAAGAAAAAAATATCTTAAAGCTATTTATAAAAGAAATGTTTCACTCCAGATTTGGTGGATCTTCTAGAAAACTTTTTAGATAACCTTTTGATTTGACTTAGATATGGTAACTTCATATAATTAAATAGTATCGTATAGAAAATCTGTTATACTTTACTAAATATGCTCATTTTAATACTAAACAGTAATGAACACATTTTTCGTGAAGTAAACCAAAAAAATTTATGATGAAATTGACCTTTCTATTCTATACAAAAGATTTGAACAATAGTACTAAGAAAAGTACTATTTATATTGGTCCCAGTACAAAGAAAAGTACATATAAAAAAATGTCACTCTATTTTTGGTTCTTGTAAACATACAAATTGTAATAGCATGCATATAATTTGTAAATTATAATTTAGCCTAGTTCACAGGTATCTTTGTAGAGAAATTCAACACTTGTTAAAGAAAAGCAAATCTTTTAGAACAAACGCCACCTTTTCGCAAGTTTTGATGTAAGAGTTAGTAATTAGAAATTCTCGAATCCTACTCTAGTTTTCCGACTTAAACTATTTTTTTAATTTAAGTTGTTGGCGACTCCGTATAGTTTACCTAAGTTAAACAACAACATACTTTCAACGGAGCCATTTTGGATGAAGAACTGACGACATGAGCCGCTCCTGATTTCTCATAAAAGTTCCTTCTTCGGATCATGCTCCGCCTTTCGCCTGCCGCCTCATATGAAAACAGAGATGGTAGGCGAGGGCCCGGGCAGGCTCAGTGAGAACCCAGGGAGGGATCAACCAATTCCATTCTGTAGCGTCCAACGCTCGAGTCACGACGCCGACCGTTGGGCCTTAGGGAGCGGGCTTGGATCCTCGAGTCGTTCAAACTACCACGCGAGTGCTATGCAGGAAGGCGCGCTTATAGGACCTCGGTCGAGTATGAAAAAGTGGTTTATCGCCAACCTCGCCTAGAGGAAGCCTCTAGGAGACATTTGTCCGAGTACATCTCAATCCTCCATAGTAGGACTGTGTACATCTTGTTGAGCAACAGAAATTCTGGGCCACAGATCTCAGCCCCATCTGTGGATCGACGGTGTAGAACATAGGCCCAAGGAAGGAAAATCTAGGAAGGAGGTGACCACGGATACACACCAGGCAAAGGCTTGCTGGACGAAGGGATCACCAGGTGACGGGCGACAACAGGTCGATAAAGCGACAAGCAACAATCAGACTGGGCGAGCGAGGAAACTCTACGACGAATGTCAATGGGCAACGCGATCGATCGGCCAGCTGTTAAAGAAGGCTCCAGAAGATCGCGGGATCCGGAAGGAGATTGTTGTCAAGTTTGCTCATATGGAAAGGAGATATTCCGAAGAGGCTGGCATCCGTAGGTCTAGCTTAGTATAAATAGTTGTTCTTAGGTATTATACAAACAACATCAACACCTCTCTACTGATGGACTTCTTTCAATTACCACTAAAAATGATCCTAAACATAATCACTTGCTCATGCCGAGTTTGTAGAATTGAATTAATCTGATCCGAAGTTTATTTTCACGTCCAGGAGTATTTTCTAGAGCTACATGCGGAAACAAGGGCTTCCATTTAGTTTATGTTTGCACAAAAAACGCGGGTCGTCGGAGCAATCATCGGGGGTGGGGGAACTTCAACACGGTGAACAATGCGGTCGCCATAAAAAGCAGATGGACTCCAGGGATCCGTTCAGGATTCAGATGACGGAATCATTGCTCGAGAGATGTTTTTAACGACTTTCCGCATTGCCTATCTCTCTTGATGTGTAGGACCATCCATTTAGGTGTTGTGGCATCAATTGGGGACTGTCAGCTTGCACTGTCGGACATCTTAGATTATGTGTTTGGATGGGAGGATTGTGATTCAGGGCTGTTGATTCGTCGTCGCTGGCAATGTTTAAGCGAACAATTCCAAGGGTAGTAGTGAGGAGCTTGAGTTGATTATGTTTACATCGAGCTACAGTTTTTGGTTTTGGTCTGTCAATGGAACCAACTGAAGATTTACGCCTATGACGTTGTGAATTTGGCCTGAATGTGACATTGGTATGGGGAAGTACCTATTTTATGTGGCCACGGCTTTCTAAGCCTCCCTGCTTTGTCCTTTATAGGCATAGACTGTCGACGGTGCTGGTGCAGTTGAAATTCGCGGAGCTTTTGAAGGAAGCGGTGACGTACATCGAGCAGGGTCACATCCGAGTAGGTCTGGAACAGTCACCGATCCCGCGTTCCTCGTCACTCGGAACATGGAGAATTTCGTCACCTGGGTGGATTCCTCGAAGATCAAGAGGAAGGTTCTCCAATACAGTGGCAAGCTGGACGATTATGACATGATGCAGTGATGCTTTTGTTGGTTCTCATCATTAGTAGTAACACATGCTTGTGCTGCATCAAACATTTTTCTTGAGATTGGTTAAAATTAGAATTTCTAAAGAACGGATTGCCGACGTTTGAAATATTTAATACGTAATTATATACGAAGAAATATTTTTTCATTTTTTTTGTAAAAATGAAGAAATATTTCATACAATACGAATTAATTGTAAAAAGTTGACATTAGCCTACTACTCCGTCAATTTGATTTCAACATCCATTTTCACCAGTATCTTTTTGTCATGATTTACGAAACAGAATTTGAAGAAATATAAAGAAAAGTACATTATAATTTAGCTAAGTTCACCAGTATCTTTGTAAAGAAATTAAAAAATTTTGCAACAACAAAATAAATGTATACATAACATTCATTCTATCCGCAACAAATATATTTTACATCTTTTTTGTAAGATTGGATCTCAAATAATAATTGCATCCAATAAATAAATATATTCATTGAATCCTTTTGGTTGAATCTTAAAACAACGAACAAAAATAGGTGGGTTTCCAGCAGAGCTGTACTTGCAGAAGCTTGGGACCTCTGCCGAGTATGAAACAGTGGTTTATCGCTCACCTCGCCTAAAGGAAGCCTCGGCACAGACTAGGTTCGAGGCTTGTGTGCCAAGCTGGCAGCCGCATACGTTTCTAGTCTCTGCAATTACTGTACTATGTTTTAACTACCGGGTCAGGTGGCTACAACCATACAGGAAAAAAGGACTCGTAAGATTGTCCCAAGGCCAAGGGTGGCGACCTCGATATCCAGGTCGAAATTTTACTTCGAGTCAGACTAAGATTTTCAAATGCAAAAGAGAATTTTTGATGATTTTAAGCAACTTTTTATCGGACTACATACCTCTTTCCAAATGGATTTGTTAATATATGGTGAAAATGGCCTCAACACATAACTTCTAATGACCACTAAGATGATCATAAACACAAACACGACGAACACGCATCTAGGGAAATGGAAATCTTTGTTCCTCCCAGTCATGTCAACTTTGACAGTAATAATCTTCTTCTGTGGATGGAATAGCAAGTGATGAGTTCACTTTATATTATTTCCACTTCTATGTTTACAAAAATATTAATACTAAAATTTTAAAGGCAAAATATATGTTTATGTCCCTAAGTATTGACGAATTTTCTTTTATGTCAACATATTTTTTTCAGATACAAAAATGTCACTACTTATGTCATTAACCTTTTTTCTAGCAAATCTTGAATTTTTTGCAGTGAAAGTCAAACAAGGCCTTAATAGACAATTTTTATTTATTGACTAAAAAGGACAAAAATAAAAAATAAAAAATAATATTGAAACTTTTCATGTGTTTTTAATTTTAAAATTTTGATGAGCAAATCAAGTGAATTGAAAGCCGAAGTTAACCACAGTTACTGATGCTGTAAAAAAATATTCAAAATTGATGAAGGTCGCATGATATTCTGTTACGGGACTGCTAAGCTGGATTATAAGAAGAATTATCCACTGTTATAGTAAGAGAGTTAGACTGTATTTAGGTCATGTTTGGTTTTCGCTATAAGAAATTCAAGATTGGCTAGAAAAAAGGTTGATAACATAGTTAGTGACATTTTTGTATATGAAAAAAAGATGTTGATAGAAAATAAAGTTCATCAATACTTACGGACATAAACGTATATTTTGCCAATTTTAAAATTAAAGTGGAAGATCTAAATTCCAAGATTTTTACAAAATATTTGAAAGATTGAAATGATTATTTTTTTTTTGGGTGGCGGTGATTTGAATCTTTCTTTATTTGATACAATCAATGCATGATGTCCCCAAACACATTAATAAGACCAGTTGGGAATATTTTCTCATGATTGAAAAACATTCAGAAAAAAAATAATTATGGTAGGAGGATATTGTTATGACTTGTGTGTCATAAACTTGACGGATTGATATTCTTCAGTGATTTCTTCTTCGTCTTCTTACAGGAAACTATCATCCAAATATAATTAATAAATGATAATAAAAGATTCAAAATATCAATTTAAAGTTATAAACAAAAGATTTTAAAATTTTAGTCCAACTTCGATGGATATGAGTACCTCTATGAATGAAGAAAGTTATGTTCATGGATGCAGAATATATCCCAACGCCAAATGAACGCTTATATACCATTTTCTTTTAAAAAATGAGGCGAAGTTTTTCATAGAAATTATCAAAGCCATGCGATGGTAAAACTAGCTCGAAGTCCATTGAAATGATATGAGCATCGTTGTAGATGTCTCGAAAGAATAATTTTTTTTAACATGCATCAAAATTAAGCAAATGAATAGGCATTTTCCTAAATTAATGTTTGTAGAATGATCGAGTTCGACAATTGCAAGCTTAAGTGACAATATGCGAGTGTAAAGAAAAACTCAGTGCAAAAACCACTTCCCTTATATTCGCTCGTTGAACAAAAGGCATATTAGTGAAATTGAGAGAATGAGAAAATGATGATCAATGTATAACAAGAAGCATCAATTCAGACCATATGGACAAAAAATGTAGATAAGTATAAGATTTTTCTATCTATCGTCTCGAATGTGGCTTGGACCCGTTCATTAACCGTCAAACGAAGAAATCCGATTCCGGGTTCATTTTAAATGAAAGGACTCAGATATTCGTTCGACGGTAAACAGGTGGGTACCCATCTAAAGGTAGAGTCAAACGGCCAATATCTGTCGGCATATGGTATACTGAACTAAACCGAGTTTTCGACCCTAATTTTCTAAAAAAATACCAAAGTTTTCTAGCGGAGTCGCCAAATTTATTGCGGGTGGATTCCGTTTTTGATTCCATCTAAAATGAATATCCTCCCTGGACGATAAGGCTTCGGATTTTGAAAAAGTGTCGTGTCGGAGTCGCTACTAACCTATTTTAAAGTTCGGGTTAAAAAACTGTAGAGAATCATTAAGGTTCGGGAATTATGATTACTAAATCATATGCATTACAAAATAAAGGTTAAAAGTGTATTTCTAAGATCCTGAATTTATTTAGAGCTCGGTTTTAAAAAGAAAGCTCACGTTATGTTTTAAAGATAATAATCTCGAGCTTATTAAACTTGAGAGTCTATGTGAACCATTTTTCTAAAAAACGTTTTGTGATTAAAAATATTTTATTTGGGCAAAACACAATCACATCATTTTCAAAAGCCCTTAATAACTTTAAGCCTAATTAAATTCGAGGAAAAACCAGGTGTAGAACAAGCGAGTTTTTACCATTCCTCGCTCTCCTTAGAACGCAATCGTTAGCGATGTACATTTCATTGCTTTTATAAAATAGATTTACAGCGAACCTAGCGAGCCATTAATGGCGAACGTTGATGAGTGCGAAATCATCTTCAGAGGTTGTTGATATTCGAGAATCCAAATGGGATGCGTGCGTTGGTTGTCCGCAAGGCACCACCCGAAATATATTCCTGCATGGTCAGGGAGGAGATGGAGACGCCTGTGATCGAAAAAGAAAGCTTACAAAAGAAGGCGGCAGAGATAGGCTGTGCGGTAGTCTTGCTAAGAACGGACTGCTGGAATCAGCATTGGAGTGGGCTGGCGTCGCGGGATGTCAGGCATGCCATCTTGGGCATGGCAAAATTAGGGACACCGGGCCTCCGTCATTCATTGCAGGTCGGAGGAACCCGAGAGAAAAAAAAACAGGGAAGACACAGGGGACAACGGATCCAAGACTTGAGGGAGTCTTTCATGGGTGTTCATCAGCCGACATTCCTGATATGAGAAGAAAGAACATTCGACAAAACCTATCGAAAAATTGTGAATTTATAAGTAGAACGATATTACCGTCGCTGGGATTCTACCAGCAACGTCGATGAGGTTGCGTTGTCGACGGCTGCTGTGGCTCAGGCCCTATCGGGGTTTTCCCTGTCGACTTCAGAGCGGCTCGAACTCTGATTTGGTGGCAGGGTTGGCATTCTAAGGTGTTGGGGCAGCAAGCTTGAGAATGTTTGAGTGGGACACCGGGAGACTGGTTTTGTTGCTGCTATGGCTGGGTTGGGAAGACGGCTGCTAAGGCGGGGCCGCTGCGTTGTGTTTGATTGCGTAATCGTGATTCCATGACGAAATCCCGCGAAGTCTCGATGAGGAAGGATTATTTGAATTAATCTTCTTCCCCTTCCCCTTTTCAATTTTTACATACTACAATTGTAAATTCTTCTTCTTATAAGACACTCCCGCGAAGTATACAACACCTCTCAGTCTACTTTTGCAGAATCAGAAGAATTGTAATTGAAAATAATGGATGAGTGAACATGACAAAAATCTTAGCTTAGAACGATGTCTTCGAGACAGATGGGAGTCATCTTGTTGCTGGAGCGAGGTGTCCAGCTGCTGATGCGAGTCAACCATGCTGGGACAGTTAGGGATGCCGGGGCAGCAGCTGGAATCTAGATTGTTGGTGAAGAGGATTTTGTCAAGTGAGCCATGGCTCGGGAAAAACGCTGCTGTTGTAGCCGGAGTCGTCAAGTGTCTGCATTCCAAGGGCGACGTGTTGGGGCTGCTACACCGCGTGGGATTTGCTGCGTCCATCACGGCGGGAACAAAGAGATCGATCTCGCAATAACAAGAGGTCTTGGGTTCGAAGAATAGGTAAAAAAACAGATAAATTGACCAAAAGAATGATGTTACTCGGAATCGATGGAGGAACAGAAGGGAGCCATGACGAGGAATAATCAGCGAAGGCTCGGCAGTATGAGATATAACCTGATGCAATTTTTATCGAAAAACCAGAACAGAATACTACCTTTTGTAACGATGAAGTGTTGATTTTCTCTCGAAAGCGTTTCTTCCTCGTCTCCGAGCCTTTAAGATCACATCTTTGATTTTTATTAAGATTCCTTTTATGGATTGTTAGATTTTTTAGAATATGGAACTAAATATAGATTTTGTCTTATTTTTTTGTGATTTTATTTTTTGGAAAAAATTGGCTGCCAACAATTAGAAACAATGGATTGTGTCGTCATCATTGTTATCATTTGTTCAGGACGCACACGCATCCACTTTGTTTTACCTTAATATATATATGCGTCTCCACATTCTGCTGTAACGACATTCATCACTTCCAATTGTCAACCGAGTGGATTAAAAAAAAGTGTATGCTCAATTGCTCATGTTGGAAAAAAACCTAATTAATTGAAAGCCATCTCATCTAAAATCATATGCATCTTACTTAAATATTAACATCTGGGATGAGTCGGAGGTGGGAATGCCAATATTCCCCTTTCCCCTTCCTGCATTTCTCCACCAACTCCTCCTCCATACATCCAGAAAAGTAGAGACATTCCAGAGAGTCAGGGAGGCCGTTGTCTGGTAAACACCTCAGCCTCTCACAATGATCAAAAGTCAAAGATTGAAGGGAGGTGAGGTGGTGTCTGAGTCCCCCACCCACCCTCTCCAACTTCTTCATACCTCCAATGGTCAACCGTAAGAGGGATGAAGGGAGGAGGCGACTCCAGTCTCCATCAACATTAGTAGGAGGAAAGCACTCCATCTCATCCAGACACTCCATCTCTCCCCTTATGCTCAATTCTTGTAAGGTGGTGAGACCCCTCAACCCCCACTCCTCAATTCGTTGATTCAGATTTCCACATCCCCCAATAAAAAGAGAATCTAGATTAGGAGGCAGACCTCCACTTGATGATAAGATCGTGATGCCTTGACAGTCCTTAATCGATAGTGATTTGAGGGATGTTAGGTGGTACATGTCATGAGGCAAAGACTTCACCTTTGGACATCTGGCAAGCTCAAACCTGGACAAGTTGCAGGGCAATGAAGGGACTATCTCCATCTCTAATTCTGGTAAATCACCAAGTGTAAGATCGGAGAGTGCAGACATGTGTTGCAAGCTGTCCGTCAAAGTGGTGAGGCTTCTGCATCTGTTAATTTCCAATCCCCGCATAGACTGAGAAAGGGGACTACCAACGTCAACTAATTCTGTAATCGACACCAACCCCTTCAGATTGTCTAGTTCAAGTTTCACGAGAGAATACGGAAGTCTTCTGCTAATCAGCTGGGACTGCGGTATTTTCGGGCAGTCTTGAAGCCCCAATCTTCTCAACGAAGCAGGCAGTCCCCCGCTGGAGAAGGAACAGAACATCTCGCAACCATCAATCCCCATCTCATTAAGAGATGTAAGTTCAGTTAACTCTTCCGGCAGCTTCTCGAACTCTCCGCAACTTTTTATTTCAAGAACCTTTAGATTAGGTGGAATCTTTTTCCCTCCATCCCCTCCCACGAAGGACTTAAATTGAGGACACTCCACAATCCTCATCTCTTCTAGCGCATTCCAAGAGGTTGACAAATTCCCCTCAAAGTGAACCAGCTCCTGGATTTGCCCAATTACCATCTTGGTCATCGAAGTAAGCTCTACCAGACATTTCAAAAATCTCCCATCGCAACTTTGAATATCAATCTCGACGAGGGATGGAAGGCAAAGAGTGCACCCTCCTTTCAGTTTGGGGCACATCCTCACGATGAGCTGGCGGAGACAAGGGAATAGTGAGTCGTTCTCCTCCTCTCCGTCGCACAACCACTTCTCCAAGGCACCCATGTCCATGAAGTTCAAGCTCTTCAGTGACCGAAAAAATGGCCTTCTGGACCCATAAAACTCGGGACCTATGGAAGAGATCATTTGAAGATCACAAATGTCCAAACTTTCCAGCAGGGGAAGTTGTCCCAAAGTGGCAGGGAATTCAAGCTTTTACAACCTGTCAGGGTTATGCTCAAGACATAATTCATACTGTATTGATTATCAAACCATTTCGGAAATCTTTTGGCCCCATAGTGACATATTTCAAGTGATTCAATCTTCTTTGGAGGTCGCAGATGGTCGAGGAGCTTGAATTGATGGCCATCTTCGTGTGCAATTTCAGAACACGATCCCCAGTCCAAGCTTAATTTGATAACCGCTTCCTTTTCAGATATATTAGCAATCCTTGCATCTTCGACGTCGTCTACATTCAACAATTTACGAACGCGCAACTCTCGTTGAAGGCGTTCTAGTGGTCCCAGTTGCTTCAACTCCTGACCGACTTCTTGTCCCACGATAAAGTCTGAGAGTATCTCGAGATTTTTTAGATCGCCGATACGCTGCGGCATCTCCTGCAAGGCTGTTGTGCCAGTTATGTCGAGGTGGAGAAGATTGGCCAACTTGTGAATGTTTCTAGGCAACTTTTGAAGCTCCTCACACTCTCGGAGCAGTAGAGATTGCAACTCCACCAGGTCACAAATGGATTCGGCAGCACTTCGATATTTGTATAGGAAAAATCCACGGAACGTAGGAGTTTCAACTCTCCAATTTGGTCTGGCACATGCTTAATTCTAAAGAAGCGTAACGACAACATTCTCAGATTCTTCTTATCCACGATCACGTTTTGTATCACTTCATCAGAAACAAAGGCAATTTGATGTTGGCCTTCTGAGATTTGAAATGGCATAAATGTTCTCAACTTCTTCATTGAGCGAAATGCCTCAAATCTCTTCGATAAACAATATTCAAAACATTGAGTGACCATTGCTGCATGACGAACTTTGTCAGGGAAAAACGCTTCGCAAGAGGTAGAGCCTTCTTTAAACTCATCAGAGCTGAAATATGAGCGGGCATCGACTGATTTCGCGAGGTCATTGATAAGATCATGCATTGAATATAAATTCTTATCATCCCTTGTTCTCTGAAGGAATGACAAGGCCTCCAACCGATGGAGATTCTCCATCCCCGCCCCTCGGAGAGTTCCGGCAGTCCCTTTTTGCAGCAAACCCTGTATGATCCACAATCGAATTAACTCGTCTTGGTCGAATACGTAATCCTTCGGGAATAATGCACAAGCTGCGAAACATCTCTTCAAGTGAATGGGAAGATGAACGTAGCTCAATTTCAAAGCCGGAGGGATCTTTCCCCCTTCTCTGTCCCAAGAACCATGAGTTAACACTTGCTTCCACTGTTCATCGTCAGTTTTGAAACGCAACATACCTCCGATCGCCTTAACAGAAAGAGGCAGACCCTTACACTTTTGAGCCAATTGAACGGAAATCTCTTAAAGATGTGGGTGGCCTTCAAAGTTTTTCTCACCTATGGAGTGATAGGCAAGCAGAGACAAGCACTCCTCCAACGACATTAATTCCAACTGCTTCGGATCACGATCACCCAGCAGTCTAGCGACCTCCAAGTTTCTTGTTGTGAGTAGAATCTTGCTTCCTTTACTCCCGGAATATAAGGGCTTCAGCAGGGACTTGAGTTCTTCATACTTATCGTTCCAGACATCGTCCAAAACAACAAGGAACTTCTTTCCAGATAACTTCTCTCTCAGAGAACTCTGAAGCCCATCCAGATCCTTATCTACACTGGATGAAGTCGGGGCTACCTTGTCCAGGATGCACTTGGTTATGGCGGCCATGTCAAAGACTTCGGAGACACAGACCCAGGCTTTGACTGCGAAGTCCGCAGTTTTCAAGGACTCATGATTATACAACTCTTGTGCGAGGGTAGTTTTACCGAGTCCTCCCATCCCCACGATCGAAACGATTGTAAAGGGTTGGACGGTGTCTTGGGTTGCTACAGATCTAGTCAAACGAGCAAGCAGCTCCTCCATTTGCCTCTCCCTGCCCACAAACTTTGGCTCAGGCAGGGATGTGGTGACGAAACGGGACTGGTCGTTGCGAGGCTCTCTCCTTGAGTTCTGGACTAATTGGAGCGAGGGAATTTGGTCATAGACAACCTTTAATCTTCGGTTGATGTCTTCGATCTTGTTGGCCATACGATGACGGGAGATCAGGGTGCGCGGGCAGAAACGAGAGCAGCAAGCAACAAGGCAGTGAGGGAGTTTGGACGACTGGGCCTTGGACGCGGCCCTCTTGGCTTTGACAGAGAAGTGGTCGAGCAGGTCCTCCATGTCGTAGGCGACGTCCCTGAGGTCAGAGAGCCACAGGACAGTAGCAGAGTCATCGTCGTACATCTGCTTTTCCTCGGCAGAATCCAAAAAGGCTTGGATCCCGGGCAGGTTCTCACCCCATGACTTGAGTTTGTCGGAGATGCCATGGATCCGGGCATACTCGGTGATAAGTTGAGAGCCGACCAGGTTGAGGATGGGGGAGATGAACTCCATATTCTCTCTCTCTCTTGGAATGGTTTGTCTTCCTCAAAACACTTTACACAGAGGCAAAGGCAATTATTCCCACGAGTCTTGCCTTAATTCATCCTACAGAAACGGACAAGCATTGGTTTGTTGGGGAATTATAATGGTTTCAAGGAAAGGCTGATGATGGAAGAAGACATTCCCCAGCCACCCCAACCCAAACACGACCTCTCTACATCGATCTTACTGTTGGTGGCCCCCCCCCCCACCCACGTGAATTTCCCCCAATGATTCCATGTCTGTCCGATTGTCTTTCTCCGGCGCAAAGTAATAAATTTAGATATTTCTTAAGTAGGACTAAAAAATTAAAAAATTGATCTTTTTTTAAATTTTAAAAAAGAAAATCGATCTTCAAAACAACGACTTCCCTTAAATGATTAGAATTTAGTAATTTAAACACAGATTTTTATTTTTTAAATTTAAAAAATAAAACTTATATAAGGCCAATTTTTTAAAATTTGTCAAAGAATTTTGAAAACATACGTATTTGATGAAATAATATAATAATTTGTCATATTTACCGAACTCGTCTTTGTCCTCTCTGATAAAAGTGGACCTAAAATTAAGATTGTTGGAATCTTTGCTTAAAATAACAACCAAAAAATTGTTGTTGCACGTAATTAATGGTTATTATTAGTCCATGTGACCCGACATGTATATTTCCTTCTTTCTTAAAAATTTAGCAACTTTTATTAATATCATCAGTTCATCTCATTTTCAAACACGATGTTGTTAACACAATTCGACCAATTCCATAAATTATGACAATTATTAACCAAGAGATTCCGTCGTCTTCTCTTATACTTTCAAAACACTGTAAGACATATGACTAAAGGAATAACTTAGGAAATAAGCCTTTTCTGAATGTGAAGAAACCATGAGATTGCAAAATTTTTACAAGTGTTTTCCAAACTGCGATCCTCTTGCCGCGGAACTCGGGGTTAATGCTAAGATGGCCTGAACAACTCACATGTGCAATTTCATCTGGGACTTCTTTTACTACCCGAAAGATGAACATAAACATAGGCATTGGCTCATTCCTTATTTGTAGTATTCACTTGATCCGATTTGGGTATTAGGGAGCGCATAAAGTGTCAAAGTCCTTGTTTCTGGTAGAAGTGAGGGGGAACTTCAGTCAACCAAGAAGGCTCGATCGAGATGACATTGCGCATATACCGCCGGTCAGTTGAAACGATAGTTTGATACATAACCCACTTTGGATTGACTCTGTCTCACAAGAAATGATCGAGTAGCACAGAATTCAGTAAAAAGGAAGACGTAGCCACATCTAATACTAAACTCAGAGTCAATCCTAGGAGAGGATTGAACAGAGTAGTCGTAGTGCTGACGGATATGCATTCAACCAAATATATTTTTTTGTTGGATGCATACGATGTGCTCACCTAAATAACACCGGTGATGGGTGGATGTAAACTTCCTGCGATGCTCTGAGTGTCTTGTACATCCCATTGTGACTATATGGTGTTGGTATAGGATTGCACTAAGAAGGGGGGGTTGAATTAGTGCCGTAAGAGTTATGACTCTTTTTCTGTCACAGAAGCGTGGTTCTGTTAGATCACAGAGGCCGGATCTGATAAACAGATTTCCAGTTCTGAGATAAGTTATCTTTTGTGTAAGACACAAAGATTTATAGTGGTTCGGCAAACAATGCCTACGTCCACTCTCCCATCTCTCACCCAAGCAGGGCGTATTTACTATGATTGGAATGTGGGATTTTACAGATGCACACTTCTGCCAGAAATATGACTAACAAGTTGCACGTTATCACGTGTCTAACACAACCCGCATGCAACGTGTCTGACTCCGGCTCCTCATTGAGCCCAACGTGGCTTGACGGCTACCACCTGCCCAACGAGGCTTAACGGCTACCTCCTGCCCAACGTGGCTTAACGGCTACCACCTCCTAAACGTGGCTTAACGCTTACCACCTGCCCTTGCACACAACCTGTGTGACTAACAACCTGCACAATACAAGATTAGCAACTACAGCACAAACTCTCTGCAGTTACAGAAGACGCTCTCTGTCAGCGGTGATCGGCTTGGTGAATGCACGATGGATGCTCTCAGCTTTTGCAATGGTGAAGGCACAAGGATTCTGGTAAGCTTTCAAGTAGAACGGCTCTTTGGAATCGTTGCTTCAACCTTGCATATAAGCTTGTCCGTAGAACGAAGTTTCCCAATCTATCCCAACGGCTAGTTGATTCACTTGCCATAATCTCCGTGATTTAATCCTGTGGAAAAACTTCCAAAAGCATAAAGCATTACCCTTAGTCATGTCAGATAATAATAAAACAAATTGAACAGCTCAATAAGAGATAATGTCTTCTGCTTAGAAGTTGTTTGCTGCGACAGCAGAACCAGCACCCTTCCTTATACGAATTTGGCATTGGGAGTATAAGTTTCCATAATATGAAAACATTCCCTTCGTATAATTATTCTCACCATATAGGGAGATCTTAACCTGATAAGGTCGTTGCCAAATTACGTAAACATAAGATCACGTTAGTTAAGGAAATAAATCTTTCTAAATAACTCAAACCTAGACGTGATCCTGATAAGGATGTGTGAGATAAATATCTCACTTGCTCACAAATAGGACAATCTCCAAGAAGGAAATCGTCACTCACAGAAATACCATTCTGTAAACCATAGTAAGTACTCCAGCAAGGAGAGTTATAGCATCTGTGACACAGATGCTCATCTCTGTAACAGAGATAGTGGATTCGATAGTAGATCTTGTCCTCAGAACTCCATTTCTAATGGCTAGATCATTTCCCCTGTTGAAGTACTCCACATAACTCTTTTACGTATTGCACGAATGACAGAGACCAGCTTCTACACCCGAAGATCTGTTCTTCTATACACTTAGCAATACATAACCTTTGTCATCATCAAAACCAGATTATATCAACAATCTCCCCCTTTTTGATGATGTCAAAACCATGCTCATCTGGAGAGTAATGATAAAAGAGTTTCAATGGTCTTACAGATTTCCTTGTTGCGAGATGGTTGATACAGAAGCTACTTTCTGTAGTAACTCCCCCTGAATCTAAGCGGATTAATTTCGATCGAAATTATTGCTTGCTCAGACCAGTGATTAGTTCGGATACGAACATTCGAGATTAGTTAATGTTCATTAACTTAATCGTTTAGAGCATTTATATGATTTGATCAAATCAGCACTCATGATTGCAATAACATGCAATATAGACAGAAGTACTATTCTGTCATAGCTCCCCTGAACAGGTGGATGGTTCTAAGATGACCTTTTTTGCTCAGAGCTCAGAACGTCACACAGAAGTGATACTCTGACCAGAGTATAAGTAGAGAAAGTTCTCTGACTCCCCCTGATTTTAAGCAATCCTGCTTAAACCCAAGTTGGTCTCAACCAGAAGCATCGTTCTAGCGAGGAATTTCTCAAAGCAGAAAATAATTCTGCTGAGACCCACATTACACTGAGGAAATCTCCCCAATGTCTTCATGTCCTGCAAACAGAGAAACACAAGACGCGAAAAAATGTAGAGAGCACCTGTCCTAAAACAAAAAAATGCTCAACACCTGTCCTAAAACTAAAAATGCTCCCGGGAGCTACTTCTCCCCCTTTTTGCATCATCATCAAAGAAAACGAATGTCATAGAACCAAAACATGTCATAAAAGAAGTTTCAAACAAACCAGACAAACAAGCAGGGAATTAAAAAGAGTGAGTTTTAAAGCAACATTTCCATGAGTTTATCAGTTTTCAGAAGCCAAATTCTGAGAGGACTGGTCAGTCGCTTTCTTTTGCAGAAGGAGAGGAGGATGCATCATCCTTGCCCTTGATATATGCCGCGAGATCAGCAAGATCTACAAGCAGCTTCATAATCAGGGTCTTAATATCCTTTTGCTGAGCAATGCACTTATCCAATTTGCGTTACTCTTTCAGATTAGCAGAAGTGGATGCCTCAGAAGCATGCTTCTGTTTGGTATCAATCTTCTTCTGCTTGCTGGTGTCAGCCCGAGTCTTACGCTTGGAAGGTACATCAACTCTTTTCTCTTTGGAGGATGGCTCATCCTTGCTCCTCTTTGGAACCCATTCTGACCCTGTAAAAACAAAGTCCATGTGATCAAGTGTCGTACCGTCAAAAGGCTCGACATGGATGGTGTCCTTATTACTCTTGGGATTTGTATCACAAGAGTAAATCTGCGGGAGCTTCATGATGTTACTGTCTGTGCTCCCAGTCCGGTGGTAGAGGCAGTACATAACAGCACGGTGGAGGATGCGCAGTTCTAGAGGCAGCTTCATGCTCTCCAGGTATACGCTGGACTTGGTGGGCTTTTCAGCCCCTGTTATCCTTCGATACGCCGATGATTTGGAGATCTCCACAGGCTGGAACTGAGAGTGGAATCTTGCACCGAAGGCCCGGCATACATCAAGTAGATAGAAAACATAGAAATTCCCTTCTATCACCACCTTTATGTACTTGATCAGCTTGTTCACCCTGTGGAAGGTGATGTGGCTGTAGAATTCTCTAACCAAGGAGGCAGAGACAGCGCTTCTGTGCTCATAGAAGTTAACCAGAGAGAGCTCACGGAAAAGCGTTTCTAATTGCCCAAGAGAGTGCTCAGAGAAGAAGCTGAATCTGATGAATCGGCAGGGAACGATTTTCCTATCCTCAAGATCTCTAGAAGGAGACTCAGAAGAATCTAACACAGCCTGAATTTCCTCAGCAGAAACAATCTCCCCAATTTCAGGAGTAAAGGTCAAAGGAGTACCTCTTTGCTTTTTGTTCTCCTTCTGCGGGTCCGCAGACGGGCGTTTCTGTGCCTTTCCTTTCTCCTGTACCGCGATCGCAGCAGGGTTCTCATCCTGGTCCTCAGCATTAAATGAAGTTGGAGCCAACTTCTGCTTTGGAAGAGGAGGAGGAGGAGGCAGAGTCTCATTGTGGGGCATGATAGCCAGGGATGGAGACTCATGATGAGGGCTTTCGCTCTGAGGTACAGGGACCTCTTTCTCAGCTTGTCCTTGTGGAGAAATCACCATGTCCTCAATTTCTGGCTCAGAAATTTTTGCTACAGGAGGGTCCTCCTTTGCAGGTGAAGGATTGTCTTCCTTTGTAGGTGCAGGAAGGTTCTCATTTTCGAGTGGGTGGTAATGAATTAGTAATCGCATCCAATCTCCGAAAAAATTCCAATTGTTTCGAACTCTACATTTTTGGCAGTTAACAGCCGACCGCTCTACCACTAAGCTACTGAGGAACAACAGGAGATTCTTTCTCTGCATTCAGAGCTTTGGAACTCTCGGGGGGAGAGTGCTGGGACACGGATTTAGTCTTCTTCGACGAGAGACTTGCGGTCTCAGAGTCGTTCCCCTGTAATGAAGACTGGGTCTCCTGAGAGTCCCGATCGGACAGAGGCTCAGTGCTGAGTCTAACGGAGCGCCTTGGCTTGGCTTTTGCAGCGCACATCTTCTTGGTTCGTGGTGCCATGAGGACAGAATGAGGCAAGGAAAATGAGTTTGGGTTTTGGAGGAGAGGACGAAGAGAGGTCGGAGGAAAAAAAAACGTGGGGGAGAGAAAAATGAGTTTTTGAGATGAAGGGAAGACGTGTGTGTGTACAGAGGTGATTTGAAAGGAAGAAAATAAATAAATAAAAATTTGGTAGGCAAGACTTATTTGAAAGGAAAAAAATAAAATAGGAAATAATAAAATTGAAAAAGATTTCTGGAAATCAAAACATGCACACGAAAAGGATCAATCAGATCCATTTAGAAGGGATAACAAATCCCTAATTCCAATCGTAATTTTGAGAACTTCTCAAAATTCAATGGCTTTGTGAAGATATCACAGAGCTGTGTTTCTGTGCTCACATATTCCACAACAATAGAACCATTTTGGACATGATCTCGAATGAAATGATGTCTTAGTTCTATATGTTTAGACCTTGAATGCAGAACATGATTCTTGGTCAGATTTATGGCACTGGTGTTGTCACATCGTATTGGAATATTGTCAAACTTGAAACCGCAGTCCTCAAGTTGTTGACGCATCCATAGAAGCTGTGCACAGCAGCTTGCTGCTGCAACATATTCAGCCTCTGCTGTTGATAATGTAACAGAAGCTTGCTTCTTTGAGTGCCAAGAAATGAGCATATCTCCATGCAATTGGCAGGTTCCAGAAGTATTTTTTCGATCGATTTTGTAGCCAGCAAAGTCTGCATCGGAGTACCCTACAAGATCAAATGATGATCTTTTGGAATACCAAAGCCCTAGATTTGTAGTCCCAGAAAGATATCGAAATATCCTTTTAACATGTGTTAAATGGGACTTCTTTAGTGCTGATTGGTATCTAGCACAAAGGCAGACACTGAACAGAATGTCAAGCCTGGAAGCAGTAAGCTACAATAAAGACCCTATCATACTTCTGTAGAGGCTAGGATCTGCATCCTTTCCTATTTCGTCTTTCTCCACAATAGCGTTTGTGCTCATGGGAGTAGACAAGTGTTTTGAGTTGCTCAACTCATATTTCTTCAGAAGTTGTTTGGTATACTTTTCCTGATGGATGAAAGTACCTTCTAAAGTTTGGCGAATTTGTAAGCCCAGAAAGAATGTTAATTCTCCCATCATGCTCATTTCAAATTCACCTTTCATGAGTTCTGCGAACTCATTACATAAGCTTTTGTTCGTGGATCCAAAGATGATGTCATCTACATAGATCTGAACAATCAGAAGCTCAGTTACGTGCTCCTTTAGGAAAAAAGTTGTGTCAAACTTTCCCTTTATATAGCCTTTTTTAATAAGAAATTGGCTTAGCCTTTCATACCAAGCTTTGGGAGCTTGTTTCAAGCCATATAAAGCTTTATCAAGCTTATAAACATGATCATGTTTCTTAGGATCCTCAAATCCTGGAAGTTGGTCTACGTAGACTTCCTCCTTGATCTCACCATTTAGAAAGGCGCTTTTCACGTCCATCTGAAATAGTTTGAAATCATTATAATACGCATAAGCTAACAGAAGTCTGATAGCTTCTAGGCACGCCACAGGAGCGTAAATCTCATCATAGTCAATCCCTTCTTATTGAGAGTACCCTTTGGCCACGAGTTTGGCCTTGTTCCTGACCATAGAGCCTGATTCATCAAGCTTATTGTGGAAGACCCACTTGGTTCCAACAACAGAACGATCCTTTGGTCTCTGAACAAGAGTCCAGACCTTGTTTCGTTCGAATTAATTAAGCTCTTCTTGCATAGCAATAATCCAATTAGGATCTGCAAGAGCTTCATCAATGTTTGTTGGTTCCTTATGGGAGAAGAACGCAGAATGTTCACAGAAGAGATTCACAGAATGTCTCGTCTATATCCCTTTTTGTACATCCCCAATGACTTGCTCCATGGGGTGTCTTTTCTTGTACAGAGTGGGCACTCTATCCAAGAGATTCTTATCAGAATCATCATTCTCTGAGGTGCCCTCAGAGTTTGCATCCTGTCCAATGATGGACTGGTTTTGTACAGAATTAGTCTTAAGAGGGACAATGCTCTCTTTCTGTACTTCAGCAGCAGGCAGCTGCGAACTTGGCCTGTCTGATAAGACAGATTCCTCTATGTATTGAGAGTCATTAATGATGACATTAATAGATTCCTCAACAACAAGAGTTCTTTTGTTGAAAACTCGATAAACTTTGTTGGATTCAGAATAACCAAGGAAAACTCCTTCATTTGATCTAGCATCGAATTTTTAAACATTGTCCTTAGGAAGTCTTAGTATGTAACAAGGACTTCCAAAGGGATGGAGATATGAGATGTTAGGGACTTTGCCCTTGTACACCTCATAAGGGGTTTTGTCAAGTGTCTTTCGTGCATGTACACGGTTAGACACGTAACATGCTGTGTTAATCGCTTCAGCCCACAGATTCTGTTGAACCTTACTTTCACACAGCATCGTTCTGGCCATATCAAGAAGAGTTCGATTCATTTTCTCAGATACTACATTCTGTTGTGGAGTATAAAGAGCAGAGAATGTGTGTTCTATGCCATTCATGTCACAGAAGGACCTGAACTCATGGTTTACAAATTCTATACTATGGTCAGTTCTTAAGCTTTTAAGAGGGGCTCCTCTCTCATTTTGCAGCTTTGTGACAAGGCTTTTGAACGCACTGAATGCATCACTCTTATGAGCCAAGAATCTTACCCAAGTATATCTTGAGTAATCGTATACAACCACCATAGCATAGCGTCTGAGTGCTGCAAGGGAACACACCAGCACAGATGGACGAATTTTGATTCCATCCACTCTGTCGACACCACTAGCGAGAGCCTGTGCTACTTTGACCCAACCCTCGTCCATTGTGACGCCGGAGCATGCTGGTCCGACTAACACCACTCGGCAACAGTTCTAATGTTTTTCGATTCACTTGAGCAGGTTAATTCAAGATCGGAGGAGTTCGCTGAGAAATGCAGAACAGCCGTAACCAAAAATTTTCATCTCCTTAAAACACCACTGAAGTCCAGAACATCATCCTTAAAAGGTCCATGAAAATAATAGGATTGCCTGATTTAAGAAAAAATCGGCAATCATTTTCTAATAGGATTGATTGCCTGATTTAAGCAAAAACTGACCATCCTTTTTAAATAGGATTGATGTTATAGGAAGCATTCAATCCCAGATGGGCCCCGGGGGGGGGGGGGGTTAGAAAAACTAGGTGTGGTTGTTTGGTATCAAATCTAACATATGTTGTGGTGATGTGTTGGGTTAGCCTCAACCACTTAAAATTTCCAAACATTTAATTCAGTGAGGACTACTTAAAGGTCCAACAGATTAAGGAAACACAGTCGAATTTTCTTTAATATTGAAAAGAAACATTTAGGGAAGTTTTTATAATCCATTAATATATGAATTGTATCTCTTAACTGTACGACTAAAATGTAAACGCATGGAAGCCCGGTATTAACTTGTAAAACACTTTACACGTTAGTCAAATAAGACTAAGTACGACTATATTATCCTTTTCATAACCCTTTTCGCCACGAACCTTTCCTAAATTCACCGAGTTAGTTCATTCTAGACCGTTACCCTTCCTCATCGAGTTAACTCAAGCGAAGAATACTCTCCCTACTCATGGACATACCTTCGGACCTCTCATTCCCAACTTTGCAAAAGTGTTCTCGAGACTTTTCCGTCTTGCCAACCTTTCCACGAATTTATCCCCGTAATTCCCGGACTAAATCCCGTCCGAACATATTACTTGCAACCCTCATTCGTCCCGCCATTCCAGCTCTAATTCCAAACCAATTCAACCGGCCATGAAGGCTCCTTCGTATGCATTCCAAGACACTAAACCACCCAATACTCATGCCACGGGCACATGCACTCGACCACTCTCGAACACACTGTCACATGTCCTCCCCACTGTGACCGTCACCACCTCACCACCCATTATATAGGGTTACTTGTTAACACATTACGAAGGAGGGAAACCTTCATCGGACCATCTCCTTCTCACCAACCGTCCTTATTAGGACTTCGAACATGATCATTTCCTACCCATGAACATAACAAATACTCGGAACACTCACTTATCAATCATCTATGATGGTTTGAATGGCTCATTAGCCTAATTTACGCAATGACAAAGGTTCCTCTTATCAACCCGAAAGAATACCTCACCGATAATCGGAGACCGAATGAATCACCCTCATTCTTTGAGGGGAAACCGGTCATTCATCATTCGAAAGGGCCGAGAACCCTCCCTTAAGTTCCAAAGGCTGAAATTCCCTTCCCTTCCAACCAACACACCCACAACACTACACATGCATCAACAAACTTCCACATGCATGATATATCTAACGTGACGGACTTTTTTATGGCTAATAAGGAACACAAGAGAGGAGGGAACAAAGGGTTGTACCTTGTGCTTGTGTCGCCGACCAATTTCATCAGCTCCCTCCTCCTTCGCAATACTTCGCCTCGAGGCAACTTTGCTTGAAAATCCGCCTTGGTCGCACCTCCCTTTCTCCTTCTGTCCCCGGGCGTGCGAAGGTAGCGTCTCCGTATCAATTTCCTTTTCTCTCCCTCCCATCTCCCCATCAAGATGGAATTGAACTTTATTTCTTTCCTTTCTCTTCTTCTTGTTCTCCACGGGTGACACAAGTGGGGAATATTATTTCTCCCGATTCCACCCGTCCCCTCCTCATCAATTCTTGAGCACAGTCTTCCCACATGAGAGACCAAAATTGATTCAAGGGCCCAATTTCAATCCTTAGTCAAATGATCAATTCAAATCAACGGTGGATCATGTCTTCTTTTTTTTCCTTTCTCAAGTGAATTAAAGAAAGGTACTAGGAAATCATCGAAAGACAACCAAATTCTTCTCATTCTCATGTATTTTTTTCAAGTGTACGTTTAATGTTATGGGAGGGAGAAAATTCTCTTATGCACTCCCACTTCGGGAGTCCTTTCAACGTGGTGCAATCTAGTATTCTCTCCGTACTTAGAATTTCAATCCGTATGCTCATTAGTTATGCGTCGTCCATGCATTAGTTCTATAAATATGCATTCTAGAGCGTCTGAGAGTTTCCACGTTCACATCTCATTCGCTCAAGCGCTCATAAGTACATATATTTCGTTCCATCGTGAACGTACATTCGCAATACATGTGTTTGTGTTGTATTTGTATAAGGATGTTAAAAAAGGGGAACCGGCCAATAACGAGGGTTTCGTGAAGTAGGTTGGCTTTGACAAGATCCCAAGGCTAAACAAAAGAAACCAAACATTAGGTATGACCCGCTCATATATATAACCAGTTATTCACATAACCCTAGTATATAGGGGACGTTTATGCCGTGTTAGGAATAAGAGCAAGCATATATTCATATATATGACAACCGGGGCTGTTGCCGATCGCTGAGAGGGGGCGGGGGGGTGTAATATGTCTGAACGGGGATTTGTTTCGTCTCTGTATATCATATTTCCACGTCAAAAACCAGGAAAGAGCTTTTGTTTGAAAATTTATGTTGCCTTTTGAGGGTCAAACGCCGACGATGTGTGAGCACAGAGGGGAGAGGATCAGAAGATGATATTTCGTGGTGTTTGTGTGTGTTTCTGGGTCTGGTGTTCTGATTCTGAAGCTGAATCGAATCCTTATTCAAGTGGGGGGTGGAGGTGGGAGAGACATAACACAAGAAGACAAGCTGAGGGAGGGGAGGAACCCCTCTTTCTCTTCTTACACATTTCACATGGGACATTTCTCCCTCGCCAGCGAATGTCGTTATCCTTTTCTTAAGAAAGGGTCGGAAGGAATGCCCTCCCTTGTTTTCACTGCCACGTCATGATTTAGTCAAAAACCTTATCTTTTTAAAAACCTTCTCGGATTGGCACCCATAATTTTTTAAAAAAAAAGTAAATATTACATTTGCCTGCTAATAATAGGCTTAATTTTCCTTTTGTATGATTTAACAAAAGTCTAACAAGGTAAAAAAGGGGGCTGGTTTATTAATACTTTTTTTTGAAAAAATAAAATTAGGCCATCGATTAATTAACAAGCGACAAAGATCGATTAGTAAAAGTAAAAGCAAATTTTTTTCCATATTGACTCGTGCCTATTTAACTTTAAGTGCATTTCATTAATACCTTTAATTAATTGTTTTTAAAAAATATAGGTGATAATTCGTTGTTTTTTTAAGGGAGGGGGGGCAGAGAATGGAATTTGGTGGGCCTTCCTACTGATTTGAGGGGATAAGTAGGCCCAATGCAGCCCGAAATTTGACCGGATAAGTAGGCCCAATGCAGCCCAGACCATACTGATTTGAGGGGCTTCTTGGGAAGCTTTCAGTCCAATGTCATATATAGTTAAATGTCTCAACCTTCATTATGAATATCGTTTATGAGTGTTCCTTGAAGTGTGATTATCAATGTGTTGACCATTATCATAATATGCATGTAATGCTTTGCGACACAAATCATCAACAACTCCTTCGAAGTGATGAAGGAACTGATGCTCCAAGTTCGATGACCCAAGATAGTAAAATGACATAAAACAGAGAGGTTTCGATTACTATTTCATCATACCTTGCCTTAGTCCTCCTCAGAGTTAATCTTTCCACTTAAGGGGTACTCTAATGAGGCACAATCCCCTTGGTACGAAATCCTGACGTTAACCATGATGATATTCTTAGTGTAGGAAATATTTCTCCAAAACTAACAAAAATTACGTATTTCTACACTTATTTGCCCGTCTTCCGTAGGATTGCCGCATTTGGCCCAAATTCGGTAATCATATTGAGAACGGAATACCGAAAGATAAATGTAGAAGTATTTAGTATGTAATTTTTGTTATTTTTTTAGTAAAAATGAAGAAATATTTCGTACAAATACGAATTAATTGTAAAAAGTTGATCTTTACCGATAGAGGATGAGATTACGGGTAGATGGCTTGAACTGGCAATCCTTTTCCATCAGGATTTCTCAATTTGTATTTAATGCAACAATCCTTTTAAGTCCCAATCCATTTGAAAAATAATTGTTTGACAAAGAAAAAAAAATCTTGCTTTGAAAAGCCATTTAGAAAGAAAGTTCGATCGAATCTTCATCGAATCTTTGTAGATTTGATGGATCTTTTAGAAAGCTTTTTAAATAACCTTTTGATTTTACTTAAATGTGACAACTTCGTACAATTAAATAGTATGGTACAAAAAATATGTTCTACTCTACTAAATATACTCATTTTAATACAAAACAGTAATGAACACATTTTTCGTAAAGTAAAACAAAAATTTACAATGAAATTGACTTTTCTATTTTATACAAAACATTAGAACAATAGTACTAAGAATATGTAAGTAACTTTAGTATTAGATAACGATTCTTTCACATGATAGGTTTTTGTCGTGATTTATGAAAGAAAATTAAAGAAATACAACTATTTATGTTGGTCCCAGTACAAAAAAAAGTACATATAAAAAATATGTCACTCTATTTTGGTCCTTGTAAGCATAAAAATTGTAATAGCATGCATATAATTTGTACATTATAATTTAGCATCCTTCACCAGTACCTTTGTAAAGAAATTAAAAAATTCTGCAACAATAAAATAATATAGAAAAATTCGAAAAAAAGGATCTCAAAATTTCGTAAATGTATACATAACATTCATTCTATCTGTATACATAACACTCATTCTATACTCTTACTAATGATTTCTCTCCTTCTTCGTCTTCTTACACAAAAAGTGGGTTGGCACACAAAAAGGAAAGTAAAATCTAAATAACTGTTATTTCTTGAAATTAGTCACTTCTTACCAAAAATTATCATTCGTATGTGATAAAAGATTCAAAATATTTATTCGAGGCTACAAAAAAAAAAAAAGATTTCAAAGGTTTAGACAACGAAATAAAAGTCAACAAAATGTTGAGAGGATATTTTGCAAGATAATTACGGCATTAATTATAAGTTTGAGATACACAGTTAGAATAATGCTATGAGATTTCAAAATATTAAGAATTATTTCAAAATTTTGGCTAAGGCGAATCAATATTTTATTGACATAATGTTCTGAATATTTTAAAAAGTTTGATGGAGAAGTGAATCCTTCCTTCGCTTTCGTACAATTCACTAAAGCATTACAAAATTTACAATCGATATTTTTTGTTAATTGTGAAAACAAAGTTCTTCCTTGATGATGCATTTTTATCTGGTCAACAATTTCATTGGTTTCATTTCATAACCTCCGATCCTTTGATTATCTAATGAGACTGTTTCGAGTGTATGACAGATAGCTGATTTCAACAATGAAAAGTCTGGCATTATTGTTAGAATTTTATTTTTAGCTTTATTATTTTATTTTATTTTATAAAATTCCTGTTGGACTATTACCAATTTACGTTTTCGTAAAACATGCTGTGTTATAGTATACGAGACTATGCATGATAGCCCATTAATGTTAGAGTGATCATTTTGGTGGGGCTTTTGTGCATCACTGGTTTTATTATTAATGTGGTTTGATCGGCTTACGATGTAGGCCTGTATGTTGACGTAAGGCCGTGATGGAAGTGTCTGTTACACCCAGGTGCTAGGTCCTCTCTCACTTGTTCTAACACTAATAATTAGTGTTTCATCTGTCATCGGCAAGTCAGGGGAGAGGAAGACCCGGATCACCGATTTCACCTTGTGTTTTGCAGATCTCGTAGGGTAACGGTACTAGAATAGAGATCACGCTAATGATTTGATAATCAGGTTATTATAGAGATACGTTAACGCCAGGTACGATACTCTGTATTTCGCACTTTTTGTGGCCTAAATTCGTAATCCTGAATTTGATGGGTTTTTCTTACAATTATGCGATAAGTTATCTGTTCCATCCTTTTGCTGGTGGCATACTGCTATTATGTCTGCCTCACGTCTATAACGTTGTGAATTTGGCCTGAATGTGAAATTGATATGGGGAAGTACCTATTTTCTGTGGTCACGGTTTTCTAAGCCTCCCTGCTTCGTCCTTTATAGGCGTAGACTGTTGACGGTGCAGGTAGAGTTGAAATTCGCAGAGCATTTGAAGGAAGTGGTGACGTACATCGAGCAGGGTCACTTCCGAGCAGGTCCGAAAATAGTCACCGACCCCGCGAAATTTCCTTATGGCGTTCATCATGCCTGATTTTGTCAAGCGAGTCAATCGATTTAAGAATTTATAATTCGAGAAATAAAATTAAAAATTTGAGAAGGTTTTCCAACCCCCGAAAGGACGAATTGAAGAGTTTTCTAATTTATAAAATTAAACTTTCAGCATATATATATATATATAATATTTGTTCGAAATTACTGGGACGTATTTGCTTGCAACATATAGGTTGTCTGAGAATCTTTGACTTTTGAAATAATGCTCTTTAAAATCATGTCATCGGGCTTGTAGGTCACCGGCTTGACTTTTCGGTGGAAGGTTAGGACATGCGTACTTGATAACCTCAGTTGGTAGAACTACTTATGGCCACAATCCAGTTCGAAGTTGCCCCAATTGAAATGCATGTTACCATTTGATAGATGAGAGCTTTTCGTGGTTGACTTGACATGGATGCACTGTCCCAACTCAGTAAATTGATGCGCTTGAACTTTTATTAGTTCAAAAGCTTGATGATGTGCTTGTTCTGATTTAAGGATCAGGAGATTCTGCAAAAAAAAAAAATTAGATATGAATGTTTGACAATGAGGTTATTTGAAAGAACATTGGAATGTCACTTCCTTATGATGACTTTATCCTAGTTTGAGGTCCCAATCAATATAATGAAATTGAAACCATGTGCAGTATTCTTTGATTTCGAAGTAATTGAAAACATAATTGAATTGTCAATTCCTTGTAAGGTTAGTCTCGTCTCAGTTTGAGGATCCAACAACAATGTGTCGATGCTCTTGAAGCATGTATGTTTCTTTGGGAATAAGCCTACCTCGGTAGAATTGACGATCTCCAAATCATGGCTCGCCTTTCAGTAAGTCCATTGGGGAATTGTCTTTGAATTGCCCAAGTTCTAGCAAAGAAAATAAATACAATAAATGTTCAATTTTCAATGCAAAAAAAAAACTAGAACGATACTTCCTTTGTACTTGCATTATTAAAGGCATGTCAATTTTTTAGGGATGAAGCTCGCCCCCGATAACTTCAATATTTGTATTGTGATTGCCCGCCGTTTACCCTGTCGCTCCTTCCCCTGCCTCTCCGCCAGGGTCAACAAGGACGACGGCCCCAAAGGCGAGGACGATCGCAACGTGTTCTGCTGGGATGAGGGCTCGGCTTGCGGGGTGAGGAGCGTCGGGGAGCTGGTGGAGGGAGATGCCGTGTTCGGGTCGTCGATGGATCTTCGGTTGCCGGGATTCCTTTACGGATGCGCCTCGAATGCCCTGCTGAGCGGCTTGGGGAGCGGAATCCAAGAAGGTCGCGACTTCGCCTTCCACGATACTGTAGCTGCGGGAGTACGAGCGGATCGCCGGAGTAGGAAGATCCTCACCGTAGTAGCGGCAAGGAGTCGGAAACCAAGGTGGCGGTGGCAGGAAGGCGGCGGCTAGGGTTTTGCCTTCCACTTCAATGCCACGTCATCAACCAGTCATCGCATAGTCAGAGGACACGTCAGCAAGTTCGTCCAGTCAGCTTGCCACGTCATCAAGTGACGTCATCATCAGATGCCGGGCCGGAGTTGGGCCCGGTTGGTGGGCCGGTTGTGGGCGCGGTTGGTGGGCCATCGCCGGTTAATGCCGGTCAACGGTTGCCGGTGCCAGTCAACGGAGACTCCAAACCGGTTCAACCAGAACGGTTCGGTCCGGTCTAACCAGACCAGTCAACGGCCGGTCAACAGCCGACCGGCGACTACTCAGCAGGCTTCCTATGCTCCGGGGCCCTCCTCTGGGATGCTTCCGGCGTCAGATTTGCCTGGTTTTGACAGTGATTTGCCTTCCAAATCCTTTGCAGACACTGTTCGGTCTACACGTCCGAAAGTCAGGCAAGTTAAGGTCGCTTTTAGCTCGGGTGGGACTCTACTCATGCCTTCAGAGATTGCTGAGGAGGGGAAACGTTTGTGGAAGAATACTTTGGTCGGATATGTCATTGGTCGCCGTTTGCCTGTTGATGTTATCAGCAGGATAGCTCGTCTTCTCTGGGGTAAACAAGGCCTTGCGGATGTTTGTGGAGTTGGGCCGGGTATGTTTCTTATGCAATTTCATTCTGATGACTCGTTTGATGCTATCTTGGAGAAGAGTGATTGGCATATCGTTGGTATCCCGTTGGTGCTTCGACGTTGGACGCCTGGTATCTCGGTCGAGGCTTTCGAGCCGAAGATGCTTCCTTTATGGCTGAAGTTGAAGAGTATCCCTGTTGAATTCTTTCATTGGAATGGAGTGCAGTACATTGCGAGCAGCCTGGGGACTCCTCTGCGCATTGATGCTAGATCTTTTTCACGTGGCAGTGTGGGAAGTGCAAGAGTACAGATTGAGTTTGATGCCTCGATGGAATTGTGTCAACTTTGATGATTACTGATTCGGAGGGACACTGCAAGGAGATTCAGCTTGAGTATGAGTTTCGACCTCCGCGCTGTCAGTTTTGCTGTGTATTTGGTCATAGTTTTGAGCGTTGTCCACAGAACCCGGAGGCAGCTACTCATACTGTCAAGCCTGTGGAGAGGAGACCTAGGAGAACCCGTGCACAGAGGACTAATGTAGAGACAGAGCGTGCTAAGAATGCTACGGTCGTTCCTCCGACTGTACCGCAGATGGATGTGAGTTCAGCGAATGTTTTCAGGTCCTGCAGGATATCCATGAGGAGATAGAGACACGACATGGTGTTCTGCTCGGGGAGTCGACTAGTACTGCCGGTGATGTGATTGAGGGTCCCACCCATGACGAGGTGGTGGGAGATCCTAACTTGGCACTTGTGTTGTACGAGGGACAGAGGGATATGGATGTTGTTATACCCGGGGAGGCTGAGTTGCCATCTGATAAGGGAAAAAGGCCTGCATTACAGGCAGGGACGTCGGACTCCTTGGGAAGTTGTGCTCTGAATAAGGAGAAATCCTTGAGTGATGATTTTTATGCGGATATGCATGCTTATGGAGATGATACTGTCGATGCTGATTCTCTCCCTTTGTCGAAGTTGATGAAGAAAGATAAGAAGAAAGAGAAGAAGGCTAAAAAGGTTCAGGAGGCGCTGCTACTAGTGCCTACTGGGAGGTCCCATGGGGCCTCTAAGTGATTTGCTGATTTATGATGATGCCTATGTTCGGAGCGTGGAATGTGCACAGCTTCAATGACCCCTTACATGTCAGCGAAGCTCGCAGGCTCATTTCCATTCATAGGTTATCTTTGTTTGCTCTTCTTGAGACTAGGGTGCGGGCTTCAGTTGAATTGCGGAGTCAGAGTGCGTTTTTATCTTCTTGGAGATATGTAGTTGCCCATGGCGCATCTGCGACTGGAAGGATTTGGGTTTGTTGGGATCCATCTCGTGTACAGGTGGACGTGGTTGATATTAACCCTCAGTGGGTGGATGCTAGGGTTACATTCCTTGAGACAGGCATCACTCTTCAGATTACGTTTGTGTATGGCTTGAATGATGCTATCGGTCGACGTTCGCTCTGGCGGTTTCTACGTGAGGCTTCTACTCGATGTGTTGGTGAGCCTTGGTGTGTTATTGGCGATATGAATGCTGTTCGGACGCCGTATGAGCGACAGGGTGGTGATTTGAGTTGGCAGGGAGTGAATGAGGAGTTCGATGTCGCAGTTAGGGATGCGGAGTTAGAGGATCTACGGTCTACCGGAGAATTCTTCACATGGACGAACCGAAGGGACGATGCCATACTCTGGAAGTTGGATAGGGTGATGGTGAACATGCGATGGTTGAGAGACTTCTCAGATTCAGTGGCCCGATTTTCGGCTCCTGGTTGCTCGGATCATTCTCCGTGCTTGGTGTGGCTTATGCAGAGAACACAGGGGCGTCATGTTCCGTTCAAGTTCTTCGAATTCTGGACGGAGCATCCACATTATGAGGGATTGGTTCGGCAGGCGTGGTTAGAGAGGTATGATGGGAGACCTATGTACGTACTATATAGGAGGCTAGGCGCTCTTAAAAGGAAATTGAAAAGGCTGAATCGGGATGAGCTTGGTGGGTTATCGACGCGGGTTGCCAAGGCGAGATCACATCTTGAGGAGGTTCAGTCTGAGTTGTTGGCCCATGGCTCGCATGGTGAGATATCGTTTGTTGAGCGGGCTGCCGCAACTAGATTTAATTATCTGGCTAGACTGGAGGAAAGCATGTTGCGTCAGAAGGCCCGCGTCCGCTGGCTAAAGCTCGGGGATCGGAACACGGCCTATTTTTTTAGCATGATGAAGTGTCGCCAAAACAGGAACGCCATTTTGTCGTTGACGAGGGATGATGGTGTGGTGTTGTCTGATTCGACGGAGGTGAGGGATGAGACAATCCGGTATTTTAGGATGTTATTCACAGCGGTTCCGCGAATAGCACCGATTGATAGGGATATGATTAGGGAGGTTATATCTGGGAGTGTGTCGTCAGAGCAGACTGTCGCCCTTATGGCCCCTGTTTCTGGGGAGGAGGTGCGTAAGGCGATATTTCAGCTTGGCCATCACAAGGCACCTGGACCGAATGGATACACAGCAGAGTTCTTTAAGGGATCCTGGGAGGTTGTGGGAGCGCTGGTTACTGAGGCAGTGCAGTATTTTTTTATTCAGGGATGTCTTCTTCGTGAGGCGAATACCTCTATTATATTGCTCATTCCGAAGAAAGCGAATCCGACGGCATTAACGGATTTCAGGCCTATCTTGTGTTGTAACACGGTGTACAAGTGTATTACGCGTATACTGGCGACGCGAGTTAGGGAGGTGCTTCCTGGTATCATAGGTTCTGAGCAGTCGGCATTTATACCTGGACGACGCATTGTGGATAACATTATGGTAGCACATGAGATCATTAGGGGCTATCATACGGAGAGGAGTCCCCCGCGATGTGCATTGAAGATTGATATCCGTAAGGCACATGACTCGGTCGAGTGGGATTTCTTACGGACGGTACTGGAGAGTTTCAGATTTTCGAGTTCATTCATCTGGCTCATCATGGAGTGTGTAACTACGGCCAGATTCTCCATAAGCATTAACGGGGAGCTATAGGGTTTCTTCAGTAGTTCCAGGGGCCTTCGTCAGGGCTGCCCTTTGTCGCCGTATCTCTTTGTGATGGTCATGGAAGTATTATCTGGCATGTTGAGGAAGACTGCGGAGACATCTGATTTTGGATTTCATTCTCGTTGTCGGAAGGTACGATTGTCTCACTTATATTTTGCGGATGATATTCTCATTTTCTCTGGTGGGAGACCTCTGTCGGTGCGTTGTGTATTGGAGACATTATCTAGATTCGGGGATCAGTCTGGATTGAGGATAAGCGCACAGAAGAGTGAGATTTTCTTTGGTGGAGTCTCGGGGGAGGTGCAGGCGCAAATTCTGGCTGATTCTGGTTTTACACGGGAGGAGCTACCGGTTAGGTATCTTGAAGTGCCCCTTGTTACGAGGTGGCTAACCTCGGAGGATTGTTCGCCGTTAGTGGATGCTATTGCTAGCAGGATTTGCCATTGGACGAGTAGACACTTATCGTATGCTGGGAGGCTACAGCTAGTTAGCTCGGTACTATTCGCGACTCAGACGTACTGGTCGTCTATATTCCCACTACCGATGTCGGTTTGCAAGCGGCTAGAGCAGCTCATGTCACGGTTTTTGTGGTCGGGTCCATCGATGGACTACCACAAGGCCAAGGTAGCGTGGCACACAGTGTGCAGGCCGAAGGAGCAGGGAGGGCTTGGTCTTAAGCGGGTCACAGAGTGGAACCGAGCGGCGATGCTGAAGCACATTTGGCACCTCTTATCGGATCCAGAGGACTCAGTATGGGCACGATGGGCTAGGACATATCTTTTGAGGGGTGAATCCTTTTGGCAGGTGCGGCAGACGGATAGATGTTCCTGGATCTGGAGACGACTACTCACGTTGAGACACTTTGTTCGACGACTTGTGTCGTGGCGCATGGGGGATGGCAGTAGGATTTCATTTTGGTTTGACACATGGTCCCCATTGGGTCCTCTGGTGGACGTCTTTGGGCGTGAGAATATCGAGCACTCCGGGATTCCCTCTAGAATCTCAGTGGCAGATTTCTTTGCTGATCCAACTTGGCGGAGCTATATTGAGGGAGGTGATGTGCGGATTCATCGGCATAGGCGAGCGTGCTTTGACAGATTGCACGAGCTTCTTCCTGCCGGTTGTTATCCATTATCAGGTACGTTGGATCGGGCCATCTGGTCTTTACGTCCCGATGGAGATTTTACTATAGCATCTGCATGGAGACATATCCGTATAGATCACCGGGTTGTTCCTTGGGCTAGTTTTATCTAGGCTAAGGGCATGTTGCCGCGGTTCTCGTTCTTCCTGTGGTTGGCAATTCAGGGGAGGCTATACACCTCCGACATGTTATTCAGGCTAGGTCTTTCATCATCATCTACATGTGCACTTTGTGGTTCGAGGCGAGAGAGGTTAGACCACATCTTCTTCACATGTAGCTACTCAGCGGAGGTTTGGAGTTATACTGTTGGTCGGGAGGTTGCACCAAACTTTCCGCGAAGGTGGTCTGTTATTATTGAGTTGTTATCTTCTCCAGTGGGAGTTACACTTCAGAGGCGCTTACCATTTGCCCGGATGTTGGGAGGATGTATTTATCACCTGTGGATAGAGCGGAATAAGCGCAGAGTTGACGAACGTTTGCTCCCTGCTAGGACACTTGCCTCATTTATTATCTCCTCGCTGCCTCGGTTATAGCGTGATGTGTTTATTCAGTTACGTATTTGTGTACGTAGATATGATGTTGTGGTTTTGATTTCCTGATTATGCCTTCGTGATCTTGTACAGACAATTTCATTGGGTTATAAAGTATTACTTATAAAAAAAAAAGCTCGCCCCATTATATGCTTTGAGATTAATGTTGCCCCAGTTTAGGATTGATGCGGTCATGCACTCCTTTTCTGAGTTCAATGGTTGGGAGAACAAGTTTTGTTGTATTTCTTTGACATTTGTGTTGAACAAACTCCACGATGTCATTCTTGTTGCTCGGTGACGATCTTTCTCAATTTGTTCTTCGAATGCTGATGGTGATTGTAGGCCTAACATTGGTGTTGTGGTTGGTGATAATATAAAACTGGTTGAATGAATTTGCTTCTTTGACTTTAATATTCGGTTTAATTGAATGTTCATCGGATGCCTCATTGGAAGAAGGGATGTTCGTCTTTCTGCATAAGAAAAATCGAAATTCAGATGGTAGATGACATGCTTGATAGGTTTAAATAATAAGCAAGATTGGAAGGAATACACCTTAACTAACAATTTGGAAATGAAATGTGTGTGACAAAGTCGAGCTGGAATGATGTTGCTACATATTTGAACTCTTGGGGGGGGGGGGGAGAGGACATCCAAAACTTTCGTGGCTAATGGGTAGCTCAACTTCGATGGATATGGGTACCTCAACCAAAAATTAATGTATGTAGAATGATCAAGTTCGACAATTGCAAGCATAAGTGACAATATGCAAGCGTAAGAAAAAACTCGGTGTAGAAATCACTTCCCTTATATTCGCTCGTTGAACAAAGGCATGTTAGTGAAATTGAGAGTAAGAGAAAATGATGATCAATGTATAATAAGAAGGATTAATTCAGACCATATGGACAAAAAATGTAGATAAGTATAAGATTTTTCTATCTACCGTCTCGGATGTGGCTTGGACCCATTTATTAACGGTCAAACGGAGAAATCCGAGTTCATGTTCATTTTAAATGAAAGGAGTCGAATATTCGTTCGACGGTAAACAGGTGGGTACCCACCTAAAGGTAGAGGCAAACGGCCGTCGACATATGGTATACCGAACTAATCCTATGGCGCCTGGGATGAAGGCTTATATAGCAGAAGAAGTCAAACATCAAGTAATATTGCATGAAAGAGCATCAAACAAATTCAAGTGCAAAACACATACGAAAAGTTAAGCACCCCCTTTTTCATAAAACGAGTTTTCAACAATAATTTTCTAAAAAAATACCCAAGTTTCCTAGCGGATTCGTCAAATTTGTCGCGGGTGGATTCCGTTTTCGGTTTCGTTTAAAATGAATATCCTCCCTGGACGATAAGGCTTTAGATTTTGAAAATGCGTCAGAGTCGTCATTAACCAATTTTAAGTTTAGGTTAAAAAAACTGTAGAAAATTAAGGTTCGGGAATTAAGGATTACTAAATCGCATGCATTACAAAGAAAAGGTTAACAATGGATTTCTAAAATCCTGAATTTATTTAGAGCTCGGTCATGAAAAGAAAGCTCACGTTATGTTTTAAAGATAATAATCTCGAGCTTGTTAAACTTGAGAGTCTATGTGAACCATTTTTGTGATTAAAAATATTTTATTTGCACAAAACACAAACAATCACATAATTTTCAAAAGCCCTTAATAACTTTAGCCTAATTGGATTCGAGGGAGAACCGGGTATAGAACAAGCGAGTTTGTACCATTCCTCACTCTCCTTAGAACGCAATCGTTAGCGATGTACATTTCGATGCTTTTTCAAAATAGGTTTATAGCGAACCTGTCTAGCCTGTGATGACGAACATTGACGAGTGCGAAACCATATTCAGAGAGTCTTGATATTCAAGAATCCAAATAAACCCTGGAATAAGATTATTCTTGTCCGCATAGCTTCGAATGGGATGCGTGCCTTATTTGTCCGCAAGGCGCCACCCCGAAATATAATCCTGCATGGTCAGGGAAGTGATGGAGACGCCCGTGGTAAAAAAAGAAAGCTTAGAAAAGAAGGCGACAGAGATAGGCTGTCCGGGAGTCTTGCTAAGAACGGACTGCTGGAATCAGCGTTGGAGTGGGCTGACGTCGCGGGATATCAAGCATGCTGTCTTGGGCATGACAAAATTAGGGACACTAGGCAGCCGTCATTGATTGCAGGTCAGATGAACCAGAGAAAAAAAAAACAAGGGAAGACACAGGGGACGACGGATCCAAGACTTGAGGGAGTCTTTCATGGGTGTTCATCAGCCAACATTCCTGCTATGAGAAGAAAGAACAGTAGACAAAACCCATCGAAAAATTGTGAATTTATAAGTAGAATGATATTACCGTCACTGGGATTCTACGAGCAACGTCGATGAGATTGCGTTGTCGACGGCTGCTGTGGCTCAGGCACTATCGGGGTGGCCCGTGTCGACTTCAGAGCGGCTCGAACTCCGATTTGGTGGCAGGGTTGGCATTATAAAGTGTTGGTGCAGCAAGCTTGAGATGTTTGAGTGGGACACCGGGAGATTTGTTTTGTTGCTGCTATGGCTGGCTCGGGAAGATGGCTTCTAAGGAGGGGCCGCTGCGTTGCGTAATCGTGATTCCATGACGAAATCCCGCGAAGTCTCGACGAGGAAGGTTTATTTGTATTAATCTTCTTCCTCACCCCCTTTTCAATTTTTACATACTACAATTGTAAATTCTTCTTCTTATAACTCTCCTGCAAAGTACACAACACCTCTCGGTCTACTTTTGCAGGATCAAAAGAATTGAAATTGAAAATAATGGATGAGGGAACATTATAAAAATCTTAGCTTAGAACGATGTCTTCGAGACAGATGGGAGTTATCTTGTTGCTGGTGAGAGGTGTCCTGCTGCTGATGCGAGCCAACCATGCTGGGACAGTTAGGAATGTCAGGTCAGCAGCTGGAATCTAGATTGTTGGTGAAGAGGATCCTGTCAACTGAGCCATGGGAGTCGGGAAACCTGATACAATTTTTATCAAAAAACCAGACGAGAATACTACCTTTTGTAACGATGAAGGGTTGATTTTCTCTCGAAAGCGTTTCTTCCTCCTCTCCCAGCCTTTAAGATACAATCTTTGATTTTTATTAAGATTTTCTTTGTTCATTTTATGGATTGTTAGATTTTTTAGAATATTCTTATGTGATTTTATCTTATTTTTTTGTAATTTAATTTTTTGGAAAAAATTGGCTGTCAACAATTAGAAACTCTTAGGAATTTGTTTGACCCGTGAAGTGATATAGAAAAAGTTACGCTTAAAAATTCCTTCTTGCAATGCTGAACGTAGAACGGTGGCTTTAACGGCGACCTTCGAGCCACAAGACATCTCAGATAGAGAGTCCCCTGATATTGTTACAGATTTGGGCATATGATAGATTCCTTCACATAGCGCCTCTTGGATATTGAACTCCATTTTTATACATGTAGTTCAAATGCTCGGTGAGAAGAATAAAAAATAATACTATTATTTATGTTTCTTAATTTTACCCTATGTAATTAATGGTGAGCAACGGCTGCGGACAAAATCTAGAACCAATAGAAATCGGTACCATATGTCAGTATCAAGACATGTTCTTGGATGAACGGGGAATGTTTCTAATAATTATAAATTAATTCTAATATATAAATTATCTTTAAATTATAATTTATAATAATAAATGTTAAATTCACGGTGAAGTACAAAAACCTCTTTTCAATATTGTGAATTTGAAAAGAGGTTTTCCAAGCCTCCCTGCTTCGTCCTTTATAGGCGTAGACTGTTCTGGTGCAGTTGAAATTCGCGGAGCATTTGAAGGAAGAACATGGAGATATGATTCAAACACCCTCCTATACTGATTTTCCAAAACAATGTCTATATTGGTAATTTTTGATTGCCTGGTTTTACTCTTTTCTTAGAATTTACCCAATAACACCTTATAAAAAAAACAGAAAGAGAAATTAATAGCATGAACATAGAGATATGATTCATTCAAGCTGAAATTAATTGTCCAAACAATGCATTGTGTCGTCGTCACCGTCATTATTTGTTCATGACGCATCCATTTTTTTTTACCTTAATATATATGCGTCTCCACATTCCATTCATCACTTCCACTTGTCAACCGAGTCGACTATTTGAGATTCTAAAATTCCAGAAATAAAATTATATATCCAACTCGTGATAAGAGAAAAAAAAAAGTATTTGCTCAATTGCTCATGTTGCAAAAAAAAAAAAATAGAATACCGAATTAATTGAAAGGCATCTCATCTAATATCATATGCATCTTACTCAATATCAACTCGTGGGATGAGTCGGAGGTGGGAATGCCAATATTCCCCTTTCCCCTTCCTGCATTTCTCCCTCAACTCCTCCGTACAACCACCAATGTTCAGCCATTCCTGTGAGTCAGGGAGGCCGTCGTCTGGTAAACATCTCAGCCTCACACAGTAATAAATTTCCAAAGATTGAAGGGAGGTGAGGTGGTGTCTGAGTCCCCCACCCACCCTCGCCAACTTCTTCATTCCACAAATAGTCAAATGGATGAGGGATGAAGGGAGGAGGCGACTCCAGTCTCCATCAACAGTAGTAAGAGGAAAGTACTCCATCTCATCCACACACTCAATCTCTCTCCAGATGGTCAAATTTTGTAAGGAGGTGAGACCCCTCAATCCCCACTCCTCAATTCGTTGATTCAGATTTCCACATCCCTTAATAAAAAGAGAATCCAGATTGGGAGGCAGACCTCCACTCGATGATAAACTCGTGATGCCTTGACAGTCCTTAATCGATAGAAATTTCAGGGATGTGAGGTGGTACATGTCATGAGGCAAAAACTTCACCTTTGGACATTTGGAAAGGAGAAAACTAGACAGGTTGCAGGGGAGTGAAGGGAACATCTCTATCTCTAATGCAGGCAAATCATAGAATCTAAGGGCGGAGAGGGCGGACAGATGTTGCAAGCTGTCCGTCAAAGTGGTGAGGCTTTTGCAATTCACAATTTTCAATTGGGGACTACCAATGTCAACTAATTCTGTAATCGACACGAGTCCCTCTGGATTCCATAGTGTAAGGTCCTCAAGGCTATCCAAAAGCCTAATGCTAATAAGGTGTGACTGCAGCATTTTCGGGCAGTCTAGCCACAATCTTCTCAACGAAGCAGGCAGTCCCCCGCTGGGGAAGGAACAGAACTGCTCGCAACCAACAATACTCATCTCATTAAGAGATGTAAGTTCAGATAACTCTTCCGGCAGCTCCTCTAACTCTCCGCAACTTCTTATTTCAAGAAACTTTAGATTAGGTGGAACTTGTTTTCCTCCATCCCCTCCCACGATGGACTTAAATTGAGGACACTCCACAATCCTCATCTCTTCGAGCGCAGTGCAAGAGGTCGACAAACTTCCCTCAAAGTGAACCAGCTCCTGAATTTCCCCAATTACCATCTTGGTCATCGAAGTAACTCTGCCAGACATGTGAAAAATCCCAAATCGCAGCCATCAATATCAGTCTCGACAAGGGATGGAAGGCTAAGAATGCATCCTCCTTTCAGTTTGGGACAATTCCTCACGATTAGCTGTCGGAGACAAGGGAATGGCGAGTCGTTCTCCTCCTCTCCGTCGTACAACCAATTCTCCCAGGCACCCATGTCCTTGAAGCTCAAGCTCTTCAATGACCGAAAAGATGGCCTTCTGGACCCATAAAACTCGGGACCTATGGAAGAGACCATTTGAAGACCACAAATGTCCAAACTTTCCAGCAGGGGTAGTTGTCCCAAAGGTGGGAGGGAATGTCAAACTTTGATTCGAGGATAAAAATTGTAGAAAATTATTGGTTGGCAAAAAAACAACTTATCAAACTCATGTTTACAAGAGGTTCTTATATAGGAAAAAAATCAAAAACTAAAAGAGAATCTAAATAGATCTCCTAAATCTCTCAATGAGATCTGCTAAATCAAATCTTATTCCTAGAATATTTTAGAAAATAAATCAAATCCTAAAAGCCTTAACCGCTGACACTCCTCCTTAAGGTTGTTTAGGAAACACTCCAAGTTTTTGTCTGAGATACTGGAACTGATCTTTCGGTAAAGACTTAGTCAGAATATCCGCGACTTGATCTCGAGATGGACAATATTCGAGCTTGACTTCACCGTTCTTCACCGCTTCTCGAATCGCATGATACTTGACCGAAATATGTTTTGTCCTACCATGTTGAACCGGATTTTGAGCTATTGCAATAGCAGACTTATTGTCAACATATATCACCGTAGGAACCACTTGTTTCCAGCCCATGTCCTCCAGAACTTTTCTCAACCAAATCGCTTGATTGCTGGCCGCTGCAGCTGAAACATACTCTGCCTCGGCGGAGGATTGCGCTACAGCTTCTTGCTTTTTTGAACTCCAAGCAAATACTCCACTTCCAAACGAGAACGTAAAACCTGACGTGCTTTTCGAGTCCTCAATACTTCCAGCCCAATCACTATCGCAGAAACCTTGGAGGTTTGAACTTTTATTCTTCACAAACCGAATACCAAAATCAATTGTGCCTTTAACATACCTCAACACTCTTTTCGCTGCACAAAGATGGATTTGGTTCGGAGATTGCATAAATCTAGACAAATAACTGGCTGCAAACATTAGATCCGGGCGCGATGCTGATAAATACAACAAACTTCCAATAATACTTCTAAACAACGTCGCATCGGCCGCATCACTTCCATCATCTTTCACCAACTTTAAATTAGCAACGAGAGGAGTCGGTACCGACTTAGCTTCATTCATTCTGAATTTTTTCAGCAAGTCCGTGGCATACTTTTTTTGATTAAAAAAGACACCGTCATCTTCTTGATGTATCTCAAACCCCAAAAAATAATGCTTCAGCCCTAAATCTGACATTTCAAACTCTTCGACTATGTTGAGCTTGAACTGATTTACTTCCGTTTCATCTCCCCCTGTGATAAGCAAATCATCCACATATAACGACACGATAAGTAACACCTTACCCCGTGACTTTTTTATGTAAAGTGTTGCTTCCGTCTCACTTCTAGAAAAATCATTCTCTAAGAGATAGGAATCAATCCTGTTGTACCACGAACGAGGGGCTTGTTTCAAACCGTAAAGTGCCTTACGAAGCAAACAGACATTCTCTTCGCATCCATCCACGGAAAATCCATCGGGCTGCTCTACAAAGATTTCCTCATCGAGATAACCATTCAAAAACGCCGACTTAACATCGAGATGAAAGATTTTCCAGCCCATCTTCGCTGCAAGTGCGATTAACATCCTTATTGTGTCATGCCGAGCCACTGGGGCGAAGGTTTCACAGAAATCAACTCCGGCTTCCTAAGAATATCCCTTCACAACAAGCCGTGCTTTGAGTTTGTTTATGGAACCATCGGCATTTAACTTCGTTCTATAAATCCACTTTACTCCGATTACCTTTCTATCAGATGGTCTATCGACAAGATCCCAAGTATGATTTTTATTAATCAAATCAATTTCTTCTTGCATGGCTGCCATCCAGTTGACATCCATAGAAGCAACTTCATAAGAATCAGGATCTTGCACGGTCAGATTACATCTCTGATAGACATCTTGCAAAGATCTAAATCCCCTCACTGGTTCGTTGTCAAATTCGGCGACATCAGGAGAAGATTGTCCAAGTTCACCAAGACTCGTGGCTGGTTTTTCAACACACCAATCCCACTTCGCGTCCTCATCAAACGATAAACTTCTACTCACCGAAAATTTTTTATTCGTGGGATTATAGATCCTGTAACCCTTGGTATTCGATCCATATCCGATAAAAATAGATTTTTCAGCTCGATAATCAAGTTTGTCTCTTTTTTGTTCCGGAATATGAGCATAGCAAATACATCCGAAAACTCGTAAATGATCCACCGAGCATTTTGTTCCAAACCAAGCTTCATACGGAGTAGAATTTTTCAAAGCTTTGGTTGGTAGCAAATTTAGCAAATAAACCGAAGTATTCGCCGCTTCGGCCCAAAACTCCTTCGGCAATACTTTTTCAAACATCAAACACCTTGACATATCCATTATAGATCTATTCTTCCGTTCACTAACCCCGTTTTGCTGCGGACAATACGGCACCGTGAACTGTTGAATGATTCCGGCTTGCGCACAAAATTTTTTGAACTCCCCAGAAGTATATTCACTTCCGTTGTCCGATCTCAAGGCTTTAATTTTACAACCACATTGATTTTCGGCCAGCTGTTTAAACTTGACAAACTCGCCGAAAACTTCACTTTTTGTCTTGAGAGAAACAATCCAACAAAAACGAGTAAAATCATCGATGAAGATAAAAAAGTACCTACTTCCATTTAAAGAAGGCACACTCATTGGACCACAAACATCTGAATGAACCAATTGAAGTTTCTCCGTCGATTTCCACTTCGTTTCTTCAAAGGGAAGTCTGGATTGCTTGCCGTATTCACAAACGGCACAAACATCTGAGCACGCATAAATAACCGGAAGATCAATAATCAACTCATCTGAATGCATCTTCTTCAAAGTAGAAAGGCTTATATGCCCCATTCTTCTATGCCATAACTGAGATTCGTCTATATTGGCCGACAAGGCCAAAGAATCTGATTTAAATTTAACCGAAAAACACCGATCCTGCATCTTCACTTTCATAAACTCCTTTCCGTCATGGCCAGCCACCGAACAATGCAAATCCTCGAAGTGCAAAATATATTTTTGCTCCAACAACTGTCCCAAACTCAAAAGGTTTTGGCACAATTCTGGTACAAAAAGAACTTCTGAAATTCGGTTAGTACCCGAAGAATTTTTAATAATAGTCGACCCCTTACCAAGCGCCTTCAGATGCTGTCCGTTCCCGATTTTAATGCTGGTCGAGAAAGACTTATCCAAGTCTACAAATAATTTCTCATCGGGAGACATATGATGCGTGCATCCGCTATCGATGAGCCATGCATCAGCTCCATAACTTGCTGCTGAAAAGGTTGCTGCAAAGAGTTGATCTTCCTGCATCGACTTATTCTCTGCAACATGTGCTTGCTCTTCAGAAACAGCCTTCTTCTTCCTACAAAATTTTTCACCATGACCAGGAACATTACAATGCTTGCACTTGTAACCGGGTCTAAACCAACAGAAATCTTCCGTATGAGAAGTTTTACTACAATAAGAGCATGGAGGAAACTCTTTTTGATGTTTCTCACTAAACTTTTTGTTCTTGAATTTTTTTTCGATTGCACTTTTTCTCGTTTCGTTTCTACGGGCATATTTCTCCTTCCCCTTTGCCTTCATTAAAAGTGCGCCTTCAGGTTGCTCCTCCTGTCTTATTGATCTCCTTTGTTCTTGTGCTTGAAGAGAACCGACCAATTCCTCGACTGTCAACTTAGTGAGATCGCGAGATTCTTCCAATGCAGAAATTTTCGACTCAAATCTCTCTGGAATAGTCACAAGAATCATTTCAACAATTCTGCTGTCTGGCAACTCTACCTGCAACAATCTAATCTGATTGACAACCCTCATCAGCTTGTCGACATATTCTTTTATACTCTCCGAGTCCTTCATTCTGAGCAAATCAAACTCTCTCCATAAATTTGAAACTCTTATTCTCTGATTTCGGCCACTACCTTCGAACATCTCCTTTAGTCGATCCCATGCTTCCTTTCCCGTCTCACAAGTAAGAATTCTTGCAAGTACTCCTTCAGAAACAGAGGCATGAATAGCAGCAAGGGCCTTGAACGGCTTGGTGGACTCCTCACTCTGTAGCCTCAACTGATTTAATGTGGGATTTTCAGGAAGGGCTCGAGCTTCAACGTCCCGCTCAATAGTGCTCCAGAGATCCTGAGATTTCAAAAAAATCTTCATCTTGACCGCCCAAATTTGATAGTTTTCACCATCAAACGGCCGTGGAGGTTGAACAGAAAAAACACCGGAGGAAGACATGATGACAAAATCAAACGGATGATTTGGGTATGAAAGGAAAGGAAATTTTTCAAGCGCGTATACACTCACAGTCCCTCAAGATTGCGAGCTCTGATACCATGTCAAACTTTGATTCGAGGATAAAAATTGTAGAAAATTATTGGTTGGCAAAAAAACAACTTATCAAACTCATGTTTACAAGAGGTTCTTATATAGGAAAAAAATCAAAAACTAAAAGAGAATCTAAATAGATCTCCTAAATCTCTCAATGAGATCTGCTAAATCAAATCTTATTCCTAGAATATTTTAGAAAATAAATCAAATCCTAAAAGCCTTAACCGCTGACAGGGAATCCAAGCTTTCACAACCTGTTAGGGTTATGCTCAAGACAAAATTCATACTGTATTGATCATCAAACCATTTTGGAAATGTTTTGGCCCCATAGTGACATATTTCAAGTGATTCAATCTTCCTCGGAGGTTGCAGATGGTCGAGGAGCGTGAATTGATGGCCATCTTCATGTGCAATTTCAGAACTCGATCCCTAGTCCAAGCTTAATTTGATAACCGCTTCCTTTCCAGATATATTAGCAATCCTTGCGTCTTCGACATCGTCTACATTTAACAAATTATGAACGTGCAACTCTCGTTGAAGGTGTTCTAGTGACCCCAGTTGCTTCAACTCCCGACCGACTTCTTTTCCCATGATAAAGTCTGAGAGTATCTCGAGATTTTCTAGATCGCCGATACGCGGCGGCATCTCCTGCAAGTCTGTTGTGCCGGTTATGTCAAGGTGGAGAAGATTGGCCAACTTGTGAATGTTTCTCGGCAACTTTTGAAGATTCACACACCTTCGGAGCAGTAGAGATTGCAACTCCATGAGGTCACAAATGGATTCCGGCAGCACCTCGATATCCGTATAAGAAAAATTTACGGAACGTAGGAGTTTCAATTCTCCAATTTGGTCCGGCACCTGCGTAATTTTAAAAAAGCGTAGTGACAACATTCTCAAATTCTTCATGTCCACGATCAAGTCTTGTATCACATCCTCGGAGACTCTGACATTTGGCACTGGAGTTTCTTGAAATGGCATAAACGTTCTTAGTTTCTTCATAGAGCGAAACACATCAAATCTCTTCGGTAGACAAAATTCATAAAATTGAGTGACCATTGTTGCATGACGAACAAGGAACAACACTTCCCAAGAGGTGGAGCCTTCTTTAAACTCATCAGAGCTGAAATATGAGTGGGCATCGACTGATTTCGCGAGGTCATTGATAAGATCATGCATTGAATAGAAATTCTTATCATCCCTTGTTCTCTGAAGGAATGACAAGGCCTCCAATCGACGGAGATTCTCCATCCCCACCTCTCGGAGAGTTTGGGCAGTCCCTTTTTGCAGCAAACCCTGTATGATCCACAATCGAATTAACTCGTCTTGGTCGAATACGTAATCCTTCGGGAATAATGCACAAGCTGCGAAACATCTCTTCAAGTGAATGGGAAGATGAACGTAGCTCAACTTCAAAGCTAGAGGGATCTTTCCCCCCTCTCTATCCCAAGAACCATGACTTAACACTTGCTTCCACTGTTCATCGTCAGTTTTGAAACGAAGCATACCTCCGATCGCCTTAATAGAAAGAGGCAGACCCTTACACTTTTTAGCCAATTGAACGGAAATCTCTTGAAGATGTGGGTGGCCTTCAAAGTTTTTCTCACCTATGGAGTGATAGGCAAGCAGAGACAAGCACTCCTCCGACGACATTAATTCCAACTGCTTCGAATCGGGATCCCCCATTAGTCTAGCGACCTCCAAGTTTCTTGTTGTGAGTAGAATCCTGCTTCCTTTACTCCCGGAATATAAGGGCTTCAGCAGGGACTCGAGTTCTTCATACTCATTGTTCCAGACATCATCCAAAACAAGGAGGAACTTCTTTCCAGATAACTTCTCTCTCAGAGAACTCTGAAGCCTATCCAGATCTTTATCTGCACCGGATGAAGACGGGGCTACCTTGTCCAGGATGCACTTGGTGATGGCGGCCATGTCAAAGACTTCGGAGACACAGACCCAGGCTTTGACTGCGAAGTCCGCAGTTTTCAAGGAGTCGTGATTATACAACTCTTGTGCGAGGGTAGTTTTACCGAGTCCTCCCATCCCCACGATCGAAACGACTGTAAAGGGTTGGACAGTGCCTTGGGTTGCTTCAGATCTGGTCAATCGAGCGAGCAGCTCCTCCATTTGCTTCTCCCTGCCCACGAACTTTGGCTTGGGCAGGGATGTGGTTTCGAAACGGGGCTGGTAGCTGCGACGCTTGCTCCTCGAGTTCCGGACTAATTGGAGAGAGGGAATTCGTTCATAGACATCCTTTAATCTTCGGTCGATGTCACCGATCTCATTGGCCATATGATGGCCAGAGATCAGGGTGCACGGGCGGAAACGAGAGCAGCAAGCGATGAGGCAGGGAGGGAGTTTGGACGACTGTGCCTTGGACTCAGCCCGCTTGGCTTCGACAGAGAATTGGTCAAGCAGGTCCTCCATGTCGTAGGCGACGTCCCTGAGGTCAGCGAGCCACCGGGCAGTTGCACGGTCATCATCGTACATCTGCTTTTCCTCGGCAGAATCCAGCACATCTTGGATCGACGGAAGCTTCTCCCCCCACGACTGGAGCTTGTCGGAGATGCCGTGGATCCGGGCATACTTGGCAATGAGTTGAGAGCCAACCAGGTTGATGATGGGGGAGATGAAATCCATATTCTCTGTCTCTCTCTCTCTTGGAATGGTTTGTCTTCCTCAAACAATTACACAGAGACAAGGCAATTATTCCCACTAGTCTTGCCTTAATTCATTCAACCATATCATACACAAACGGACAAGCATTGGTTTGTTTGTTTGGTAAATATATAATGATTTCAAGGAAAGGCTGATGATGGAAGAAGACCTTCCCCACCCCAACCCAAACACGACCTCTCTACATCCATCGATCTTACTGTTGGTGTGGCCCCCATACCCACGTGAATTTCCCTTCTTTCTTCCATTTACAACCTTTTACAACCTATCAGGGTTATGCTCATGACATAATTCATACTATATTGATTATCAAACCACTTTGGAAATCTTTTGGCCCCATAGTGACATATTTCAAGTGATTCAATCTTCCTCGGAGGTCGCAGGTAGTCGAGGAGCTTGAATTGATGGCTATCGTCATGTGAAATTTCAGAGCACGATCCCCAATCAAAGCTTAATTCGATAACCGCTTCCTTTCCAGATATATTGGCAATCCTTGCGTCTTGGACGTCATCTACATTCAACAAATTATGAATGTTCAACTCTCGTTAAAGGCATTCTAGTGGTCCAAGTTGCTTCAAATCCTGACCGACTTATTTCCCCACGACAAAGTCTGAGAGTATCTCGAGTTTCGTTAGATCGCCAATATGTGGTGGCATCTTCTCCTGTAAGACTTTTGTCCCGGTTATGTCGAGGTGGAGAAGATTGGACAGCTTGTAAACGTTTCTCGGCAACTTTTGAAGCTCCTTACACCCTCGGAGCAATAGAGATTGCAACTCCACCAGGGCACAAATGGATTCCGGCAGCACTTCGATATTTGTATAGGAAAAATCCACGGAACGTAACAGTTTCAACTCTCCAATTTGGTCTGGCACCTGCTTAATATTAAAGAAGCATAACGACAACATTCTCAGATTTTTCATATCCACAATCAAGTCTTGTATCACATCCTCGGAGACAAAGGCAATTCGCTCTCGCCCTTTTAAGTTTTGAAATGGCAAAATGTTCTCAGCTTCTTCATTGAGCGAAACACATCAAATCTCTTTGAGCGACAACGTTCATAAAACTGTGTAACCACTGCCGCATGACGAACTTTTTCAAGGAAAAACACTTCGCAAGAGGTGGAGCCTTCTTTAAACTCATCAGAGCTGAAATATGAGCGGGCATCGACTGATTTCGCGAGGTCATTGATAAGATCATACATTGAATAGAAATTCTTATCATCCCTTGTTCTCTGAAGGAATGACAAGGCCTCCAATCGACGAAGATTCTCCATCCCCGCCTCTTGGAGAGTTCGGGCAGTCCCTTTCTTCAACAAACCTTGTATGATCCACAGTCGAATTAACTCGTCTTGGTCAAATACGTAATCCTTCGGGAATAATGCACAAGCTGCGAAACATCTCTTCAAGTGAATGGGAAGATGAACGTAGCTCAACTTCAAAGCTGGAGGGATCTTTTCCCCCTCTCTGTCCCAAGAACCATGACTTAACACTTGCTTCCACTGCTCATCGTCAGTTTTGAAATGCAGCATACCTCCGATAGCGTTAATAGAAAGAGGCAGACCCTTACACTTTTTAGCCAATTGAACGGAAATCTCTTGAAGATGTGGGTGGCCTTCAAAGTTTTTCTCACCTATGGAGTGATAGGCAGGCAGAGACAAGCACTCCTCCGACGACATTAATTCCAACTGCTTCGAATCAGGATCACCCATCAGTCTAGCAACCTGCAAGTTTCTTGTTGTGAGCAGAATCCTGCTTCCTTTACTCCCGGAATACAAGGGCTTCAGCAGGGACTCGAGCTCTTCATACTTATCATTCCAGACATTGTCCAAAACAAGAAGGAACTTCTTTCCAGATAACTTCTATCTCAGAGAACTTTGAAGCTGATTAAGATCTGCACTGGACGAAGACGACGCTACCTGGTCCAGTATGCTCTTGGTGATGGCGGCCATGTCAAAGACTTCGGAGACACAGACCCAGGCTTTGACTGCAAAGTTCGCAGTTTTCAAGGACTCGTGATTATATAACTCTTGTGCAAGGGTAGTTTTACCCAGTCGTCCGATCCCCACAATCGAAACGACTGAAAAGGGTTGGACGGTGTCTTGGGTTGCCACAGATCTAGTCAAACGAGCAAGCAGCTCCTCCATTTGCCTCTCCCTGCCCACAAACTTTGGCTCGGGCAGGGATGTGGTGACGAAACGGGACTGGTCGTTACGAGGCTCTCTCCTTGAGTTCTAGACTAATTGGAGCGAGGGAATTTGGTCATAGACAACCTTTAATCTTCGGTCGACATCCTCAATGTCATTGGCCATATGATGGTGAGAGATCAGGGTGTGCGGATCAAACTGAGATAATTTGGATATCAGGGAGAAAGAACGTTTCTTGGATGCCTTCTGCTTGGCATCAACAGAGAAGTGGTCGAGCAAGTCCTCCATGTCGTAGGCGACGTCCCTGAGGTCAGCGAGCCACAGGACAGTAGTAGGGTCATCGTCGTACATCTGCTTTTCCTCGGCAGAATCCAAAAAGGCTTGGATCCCAGGCAGCTTCTCACCCCATGACTTGAGCTTGTCGGAGATGCCGTGGATCCGGGCGTACTCGGCGATAAGTTGAGAGCCGACCAGGTTGAGGATGGGGGAGATGAAATCCATATTCTCTCTCTCTCTGTGGGAATGGTTTGTCTTCCTGAAACACTTTACACAGAGGAAAGGCAATCATTAAACCATCCTACACAAACGGACAAGCATTGGTTTGTTTGTTTGGTAAATATATAAGGCCTATTTATCCAATATATCCTCAACTTTACTCCTTTTTTCCGATTTATCCTAGAGTTTAAATTGTATCTTTAGATATCCCGTACTTTTATCTTATTTCAAAATTATCCTCTTTTTCTGGGCTCCTGAGATTTTCTCAGACAATCTGGAAATTAATTCTTCTTAAGCGGCTCTGATACCAATAATCCTTACAGGAATCGAACTTAAGATGATTTTCCAAACTGTCTTTGTCGTCGGCGTTCTGCCAACCTCGAATACTCGTTTGAGTACTTCGAACTTGCCGCAAACCCAAGATTGGATTTACCTTCAAGGAAATACTCCTCGAATTCACTCTGTGCTAGAGTCAGTTCTTCTAATTTCTTAGAATAACTCTCTATCTGCTTTGATATTTGTGATATCTGTGCCGATAGATTCTCAAGTCGATCTACTATGGTATTGAGGAGACCAGTAGTAGAATCCTTGCCCACCCCGTGATCTAAATGTAGAAGATCTGGGTTAGGACAATCAGTCATAAAAATGACTCGTGCACTCGCACCACCTTAATCAAGTTGCCTTAATCAAGATCTTCTTTCAGGATTGAAAGAATCGCATAAACAGCTCAAAACATAAAGATGTTTATCATACCTTAATCGAATTGCTCAGAGGTCCACCAAGCTTCCGCACCAAGAGAACTCAAGAAGTGAAACTTCAGGAGTCTTCTTCTCAAAAACTTAGAGAAGGCGTTGGAGAGGCTCTTCTGTGTTTTCTAACGCCCATAACATGCGGGTCTTATATAGACACTCCTCATCCTAATTTCCAGCCAGATGGTTTGGCCTTACAAGGTTTAGTCAAAATGACTTATCCTTCAAGGTGTCGATCCGCAGATCTAACCTTCAGTTAGACTTAATCTGTTCTGATTAATCCTAACTTTCTTGGTTTCTTAAGGTATTTTTCGAAGAACAATCAAAAAAACTTTAACTCAATTTTGAGATCAAGTTCTTCATTTTAGATTTTCTTCTGGAGGACAATCAAAGAATTCTTGCTCAAGGTTTTGAGAGAGAAAATTCTCTATTCAGATTGCCTCCCCAAATGAGGTAGAGGGCTTGTGAATATATACACAAAGGAGCTGGTGCCAATGCACTGTTTGCCAGCTCAAAAGTAAAAGGAATCTAAACTGTTACAAAAGTTAGTGGGGTCCTAGTGACCGACAAAAATGTCCTAGTCTAACTTTGTTCAGTTGTCTCCCGTCTGCATAGGTGCGCTGTCTTGGGAGATTCCTTCCTTGTTGTTGGCGCTTGATGGTTCGCCAACCCCTTCTTTTCTTGAGAGTCCTGGCGGGTCTTGCACCGCTTCTAGAATTTGTTGCGACATTTGTAAGGATCTCTCATCATGTTCGATTTGCTGATTCAGGGTCTTATCTGTGAAATCAGCAATCTTGCTCCAAACCTCGAAGGTGTCGGTTCGGAGGTGCAGCTCAGAGTTTTCTTGCCTCCAGAAACTATCTAGAAGGTCAAGCATCCTCTGCCATCCTCGTTCTCCTGCTCCTTCATCTATAAGACTTAGGTCCGAACGAAGAATCGTGACGGTTATGATGCCGTCACAGAGCACGTAGTATTCATCCTTGCGGGTTAACACATGCTCTAGCACATCCTTAAGGAACTCAACTTTTATGGCTTTTCGGACTGTTTTGTCCTTGTAATATTTCCGCCATAAACCTCTCTGGTCAAGGTCCTGTCGTTGAGGTTCCACCAGACGTCTACTCTCACAAGGGTGGATGTTCCATACTTGCAAATTCTGCAGTATCACCTTTCCGTATAACGGATGGTCTTCTTCCTCCCTTATTGTGCTAGTAATCAATGCCGTGGCGTATTTAGGTCCATAGCCTAGGCATCCGAGTACGTACCTCACCAACATAGGCAGTGTTTCCATACACTCTGGTTCAGATCTATCGATCTCCAGGATGTCTACAAACCCAGCATGTATGTAAGGCGCTGCTACTCCCACCATCTCTGAATGGATTCTCAAAGACGGCCACTTCCCCGATATCCAGTGTAGATACGGTTTAAGTACAGCGTTTTCCTCAAGCGAGGATTCGCTCATGTCTACTACTACCTTTGGGACTTCATAATTTTTGACATCCCCTGGTATGATTGACATCGTGGTGGAGAATATCTGCTGTCTTTCTCTTTCAACTTTAGACATCTCCTCTTCACCTGAAGCCATAATCGATAGCTTATACTCCAGGTCTTTGATATACTCAACTGTCTTTTTTGCGAAATACTCGATTTGGCGTTTGTCATCTTGTTTGATGCCGCCTAGGAGTCCTCCGCAGACTACAGACGCATCCCAACTCAGGGATCCATCCTCGAATGAGTCTTGATCAAAAAACCAGGATCTTTCCAGATCCTCTTGGGTTTCCCCAACATGGCCTTTGCCACCGTGACTTCTGCCACCAGACTCTTTAACCGAGTCTTTCTCAGGAATTGCTTCCTCAAGGTTTTCTTTCTTTTCAAGACCACCTTCCAATGCCTCGTAAGCACTTCCAAAGTCGAAGTATTGCTCACACTCCATTGTAGCCGCTTCCTCAGGCTCTACCCTTGGTTCAGGGTTTACCTCTTGGATTGGCTCGCCAATTATGGCCTTGAACTTAGCCTCTTCCTCAGCATACTGTGTTTCCATTTTTTCCTTCTGTTCCTCCTTGCTTTGCAACAAAGCCTTGTAGGATTTTACAGCTTGGTTGATGGAAATCTTCTGCTCTTTGGCTAAATGGTTTCGGCAGTAATTGAACTGCTCCATGGTCAAAGGAGACCACCAAGGTTCTTCGACCTTACCGTCCTTCTTAGGACCTTCCTTTACAGAATTGTCCCCTTTGGGACCAGAAGACCCAAGCCTCTTGGCTTTCCTCTTCTTCCTGGCTTTCTCCTGCGACTCAGCTTTTGCCTTGTCTTTTAGATCTGCCATTTTCGCTTTTCCTTTGGAGCTTTCCTCCTTTGGATCTGCCATCTTCTCTTGAAGATTTTTCTTCACATCTCCTCCAGAGTTGGTGTTACCCTTCTCCTTCAGATCTGTCTTCCCTTCCTGGGAAACTTTCGCTTTCTCTTTGGGATTGGTTATTACCTTTCCCTTAGATCCAGCCATCCCCTTCTGGGATTCTTTCGCCTTTCCCTTAGATCTGGCCTCAGCCTCTTTGGGATTAGCCATCTCCTTCTGGAGATCTGGTTTCGCCTCACTCTTGGAGTCAACTTTTGCCTTCTCCTTAAGTTCAGCCTTCCCTTTCTGGGAATCCGCAGTTTTCAGCTTCTTAGGACACTCATAAGAGCGATGTCCCAGTTGCTTACACTGCCAGCAGAGCACTGCTGCCTTCGTTCCTGAAACGGAACCAGCATCACTATGCTCACTATCTCTCGCGTTAGGACATACCTTTCGGGAGTGTCCCTCCTTCTTGCATCCCCAGCATATCTTTCTCTTTGCAGCAGGATCCATCTGCAGAGTTTTTAGAAAGAGAGGTGTTTGCAAGTTCTCTAGAGAGAGAGTCGGCTATTAAGTTGTGGTCGGACCGAATGTATTCGACCTCATATTTATAATAGCTCAATTGTTCCTGCAACCTTAAGAGTCTAGTTTGCCTAGCCTCCTTAAGGTTCAGACTCATAAACCTTTTTACATAGGTCGAGTCAGATCGCACTAAAAATGCTTTCGGTGCCAAAAAGATGTAAAAAGCCTTTATTCCATATTTTAAGGCTAATACTTCCTTTTCATGTATCGGATACCGTAATTCGTATCCCTTGAAGCTTCCCGACCAGTATTTGCACACCGGTTCTGGTTTGCGTCCCTTAATTTTAAGGACTGCTCCCCAATGATCCTCAGAAGCATCAACTTCCAAGACTAACTCATCTTTATCAGATGGTAAAGCAAGTTGTGGCAAATTCTTCACCTTTGCTTTGATCCTTCTAATTGATTGAGTATCTTCGTCTTCCCATATCCAAGGATTAGTCGAAGAAGTTTTCTTCGAAATTCTACTTAGATCTCGGGAAAGATCTTTCACAAACTTTCTTGCATAGTTAGCGCATCCACAAAATCTTTGGACTTGCTTTCTATCCTCAAGTCTGTCAGGAAAATTAACTATTTTCTCGGCAATATGATTTTGCAGTTTAATTTTACCCTGCTCAATCTCCATGCCTAGGAAGTTAACTGATTCCTTAAACCATTCTATCTTTTTCTCAGATAGAATCATACCTTCCCTTCGGAAGATATCAGTCACCTTATCTAGGTGCCTCATGTGGTCATCTTCAGTCTGACTGTAGACTAACACATCGTCAATATAGACCGCACAAAATTTTTGGATCTGCTTGAAAGCATTATCCATCTTGCGCTGAAATACGCCTGGAGCATTCTTCAGGCCAAACGGCATTACCAACCATTCAAACATTCCTTGCGGAGCATTGAAGGCAGTTAGAGGAACCGATTCTTCCTCCATCTTGATTTGCCAGTATCCACTTTTCAAGTCAAACTTAGAGAAGAACTTTGGTTGACTCAGACTTACCCTATCAATTAAATCTCCTGCAGTGGGAATCTTATAGCCATCGTCTTTTGTAGCTTTGTTAAGCTGACGATAATCTATAACCATTCGTGCTTTACCTCGCACCTGCTCGGCATGATTAATAACCATAAAGGCAGGACTAGAATGTGGACTGTAACTGTCCCTAATCAAGCCTTTCCCAAGCAACTCAGGAATTTGTTTGTCAAACTCCTCAACCATCTCAGCCGTATACGTGATGTTTCTGGCTCTTATAATGGTTCCGGGATCTTTCAACTCTAATCTAGCACTGAGGCCATTTCGAGTCCATAACTTTAGTGGATCTTCACTAAAATTATCGGCTAGTTTTATTAGGAACTTATCCCATTTTGTTCCTGTTAACTTGACAGCCATACACACTTCTTGTTTTGGAAACAAGTCGTCATACCAGTTAGAACTTCTGGTATTCGTTGGAGAAAACAGGGTTTGTTCCCATGAATTGTTCTCATCCAATCGTATATCACCACGTTGAGCTCGCACTCTGAAAGCTTTTTCACATGGGATATCGCCACAGTATTCCGTCCGTTTTACCGGATAGAAGCCAAATTTTAACCGTAGTCTTGGCTCTTGTAGAATACTGATCTTTACACCACCAATGGAAACATCGGTTTCATTCTGCACAAAAGGAAGGTTTTCCTTTTGACCCTTTAAAAAGGCGTTACCAATAATGATGTCGGCCTCTAGTAAAGGATGTGCAAGAATCTCTTTAATGATGAACTTTTGTCCACCAATAAAGACAGGCACGTTGCTTGCCTTGTGACCCACAATTGTGGCCATACCATCGACGTTAACCATATGGATGGGTTTCTGCAGTGGTTCCCACCACTCATCTGGCAGAGCATTGAGTCTAGCACAAGTTATGCTACACCCAGTGTCGATCAAAGTGTCTAGAGAATACTCATAGTATCCAGGAAATTTGAAAGTTAGAGCCACATATGTGCTCATATCTTCCTTCCTAACACTAAATCCAATGTTCTCAGGTACACTTTGGGATGGTTCTATCATCCTCCAGATATCGTCTATCGCAATAGACCTTTGCTTGGCTATTTGTTCAATAACCTCACAAACTTCAGGAATTTTGGACAAAGAGTATTCCATACTGGTAACCCTTAGCATCCGTATAGACTCCTCTCTCGTCTGATCTACAGGGTCTTCATAGACTGGCAGTGATACCTGTCTATACCCTACGATTCTACCCGTATGTTGCGACGGGGTCCTTGAATCAACAGACCTTCGAGACATCTCTTCTATTAGTGGAGGTGCACTTGCAACCTCTGGTCGAGAGACTATGATGTCTTCTCCCATATCACTAGCTCTTGAAGAGACTTCAGAGAGTGCTCTACTGAGCGGCTCTCTCAGGATTGGCATCCTCACAGGCAGATGCCTGTCAGCTCTATTGCTAAGCATAGGCAAATGCCTATCAGCTCTCTCACTAACCCTTGACGGTTCTCCTAACATAAGAGTAATCTCATTACCCCTTTGTCGGATATTAGCCGCACTAATGGGCCTGGAGCTACTACCAGGTTCAGTCATAACCCAGTTTCTTGGCCAGGTTAACTCTAGTGGGTTTACCTCTCGCCTGTGAAACTGTTGGTAGTTATTATGACCTTCCTCGAACAACTCAGTAAGTCTTGAGATGTTCCTCACACCAGGACTAGTTGTATTTACCAATCGGTAAATTACTCTAGTGTGATACGCCAAAAACTTGGCTTGGGGATTCATACGATCCATATTCATCGACTTGATTCTTAAGGTCAATGAGGTCCCCAAACAGCGATCATTCAAGGCCATCATAAAGTTTGGATGGACTTGGAACCATACAGGACCATGTGCAAGATTGGCCTGTACACCTGATATCAGCTGATCTCTAAACTCTCGCCACCGTTTGTCGATCACAGCTGCTACCACAGGACTATCCGCTGGTAAATGAAACAGCGGGACTAATCCTATCTGGATCAACCCAATGTGTATATAGTTATATACACCTCTTGCGTTACGCATGGTATCTCTTATGCGTTGTACGTTTAAGAGTGGGATATCCAAAGTCTCAAGCTCAGTGCTCGTTACTTGTGCCGTTGCTTCCGTCTGCGAGATATCTATGGTTGATCGAAACCTAAATCTCGATACTTCATAAACTTCTCTAGCATTGACATTTGGCAACCTCCATTCCAGAATTGACTGGGATGGATCTTCATACTGGTGGGTTTCCTCCAGTACCTGATTCGATGCTTCCAAAGGAACCATCTCATCACCATCTTCGTTTTGCACTGCTCTCATCATGAACAGATGCATTTTCCAAAGATCAGAATCTTCTTCTGAGTCTGTATCATAATCCGTTACTATCTCATAAATCGATTCTACTTCCGAGTCTAAATCTGAAATCTCTTGCTCATCTATTGGTTCATAAGCAAGAACTTCTTCCTCATGACTCCTGTTATCCAGGAAGACCATACGGAGTCTTTCTCTCCTTTGGTTCTTCTTTGGACAACTATCTGCTTTGTGGTCTTTTGAACCACAAAACCAGCAACAATTGCAGCTGCTCAAAGGCTTCCCTTTAGGACATTTAGGCTCTCTGCCATGCTTTCTCTTGAAAGCATCTATCCTATCTTTATCCTTCAGGTTATCCCTTCTCCTTACAAACCGTCTTGGTTTGTAAGCAGGACCTCCTTTTTGCTTACTCTGGAAGTCCTTCTTGGGCCAAACTTTTCTTTTGTTGTACCCAACAAACTTCCTCTTACGAGGAAAGTTTCTTCTCTTCAAAGAGTCTCCTGGAGTACTGCGAGTATCGCATTCGTATCTTCCAGGCACATACTCTATCTGAGAACAGCAGCTCTTGTTTAGGTAAGGCAGCTTTTTAGCCGCCTCTTTTACTTGGAGCTCAGTACATGCTTTACGCATTGCGAACTTTACCGCCTGAATTTTTCCTCCGAGTCCAGAGACAATCTTTTCTTCACTCAGAAGTAATTCATAGGCCTTTTGCGCAACTTCCGGCCAAGGTTCTGGAAGTTTTGCAAAAAAGGTTCCCAATATGAACTGTTGAGAGACTACATCCAGATTGTAATAATACTTCTGGAATTCACATACGTAGCTATCAAACAAGCACATATCGCAGATCTGTAGTTTAACCAGAGCGGTTAACGACTGCTCTTTCTCCACAGTCTCAGTGGATAACGAAAAACCACAGAACTCCCGTTTCAGGGCATCAGCAATTATTGCTAATACTCCGTCAACCGTCAGCGCCTGATCTATTTTTTCTTTGATGTCTGTATGAGCCACCAAAGATTTCCAATATTTCTGCGCCGTTCCCATGAGGGCTGCTACACATAATTCATAGACAGATCCAGGGGATAGTATTCCTGCGGACGCAGTCATTCGAATTAGTGATAACCACTCATCTATCTTTTCAGATACATGCTTTTCACAATCTATGTCTAGAAAAGCACCAGGGGTAATTATAGGCTTCAAAACATTATCCCTTGGAACAAACTCTTGTTTAGTTCTATGAGGATAATCTGGCCTGTAAATTTCCCTCTTCGCAGTTACCAGTTCATTAAACGTTCTGTTGTCCAAGTGAACTGGAGCATCTTCTGCCAGACCTAAAGCTTTCCTTAAGTCTCTTGCCAACTCTCCACTTTGAGAGTTCAAGTTTGCACTTCGCTTCTGTGTGTCCAGAATGAAAGGAGCCACTGACTCCTTATACATTTCTTCCACACTTTTGCCTTGATTTGGTCTGGAATTTCTTCCTCCCAAATTCAACCTTTCGACTGGTTTTCCAGTTGTGCTTTCCAGCCCAGAGGTCGCCTCGGCTTCAGGCCTTTTTAAACCTCTTTCTCTTTCCAGAGCGTCTAGTATGTTATTAACATACAGGCCTACTTCCTTTGCCATTTGGTTTCGGCTTTCTATACTTTCTGTACTCCCTTGGATGGTCAGCTGAGTTAAAACATCGTTTATACTCTTGCTCATCCCAAAAGGAGACAATCTAGACTCTGGGACGAACTCCCATCGTGATGGAGTCCCAGAAGGATTTCCCGAGGATTTTCCTTCTCCAGCCATTCAGAAAATCTTGTCTTGGAGCCTTGATGAATATTTTTGAAAATGTGACAAAGTTTAGGATATAAGGAGATATTATCTAAACCTTAGGATAGATTGGAAAAATTTTGTAACTTTGGGATATATTTGATAAAGCGCCCAATATATAATGATTTCAAGAAAAGGCTGACGATGGAAGAAGACCTTCCCACCCCAACCCAAACACGACCTCTATCTTACTGTTGGTGTGGCCCCCCTACCCACGTGAAGTTAATAATGGAGGGGAGGAATTTCTTCCCCCCCCCCCCCCCCCCAGCCAAAGGACAGACAGACATGGAAGAAATCCATATTCTCTCTCTTGGAATGGTTTGTCTTCCTCAAACACTTGCGCAGAATCATTAAACCACAAGTCATGCCTTCAAGGTTTATACGAATATATAGTTAGTTTTTTAAAAAATTTGTAAAAAATAATTCGAGTTTCAAAAATTACCCGATTACCGTCGATGAGGCACCTTTTAAAAACGCGCCTCCCAAATAACAAAGATGATGGGTTTTCAAAATCCGCCCTTCATGTAAATAGGCAAGGAGCGGGAAAACCCGCCCCCAAAGCACTTAAAAAAAAAGACAGTCTAATGGAATGCGCATTTTCAAAACCCGCCCCTTTAATAAATGAATAAAAGGCAGGTTTTGAAAACGCGCACCTTTAATAAATAAACAAGAGGCGCGTTTTCAAAACCCGCTTTTGGTAAGACTGAACAAAAAAACTCATCTAGCTAAATAGGTTAGATTCCCTCGCTATAAGCGAAAGGTCTCGAGTTCAGCTCCTGTTATTATCATTTTTTATTGACACCGGGATTCGAACCAGAGACGTTCCGCAAGTTCTATTGCTTTTTAACCAGCTCGGCCAAAGGGCGAGTTTTGAACCAGAGACGCTTCGCAAGTTCTATTGCTTTTTAACCAGCTCGGCTAAACCCGCTTCTTATTTATTCATTTATTAGAGGGGCGGGGTTTGAAAATGCGTCCCCCATTAGACGTCTTTTTTTTTCTAATTTCTTGGGGGCGGGATTTCAAAATCCGCCCATTGCCTATTTACATGGAGGGTGGGTTTTGAAAACCCGTCCTCTTTATTATCAAAACGCGCCCCATCGACAGTAATCGAATAATTTTCGAAACTCGAACGATTTTTCGCAAATGTTTTTAAAAACTAACGACACATCCGTACAATCTTCTTCAACCATCATCCTACACAAACGAACATTATTTCGACATCTACTGTTGGTGTGGCCCCTCCCGTGAATTTCCCTTCTTCACTGTCTATCCCCAACGAAATAACTCCAAATTTGTTCCATGTCTGATTGTCCGATTATTGGTCAATAAAGCTTTCTCCAGCGCGATTTTCATTTTTTAAATTTAAAAAATAAAAATTATGTACGTCCGATTTTTTTAAATTAATTAAAAAATTTCGAAAATGTACGTATTTGATGAAATAAATATAATAATTTGTCATATTTACCGAACTAGTCTTTGTACTATGTTAAAAGTGGGTCTAAAATTAAGATGGTTAGAATCGAGTCTTTGCTTAAAATAACGAACAAAAAATTATTATTGCACGTAAATAATGATTATTATTAGCCCACGTGGCCCGACATGGATATTTCCTTCTTCCTTAAAGAATTAGCAACTTTTATTAATATCATCAGTTCATCCCATTTTAAAACACGATGTTGTTATTGTTAACACATTTAGACCAATTTCATAAATTATGACAATTATTAACCAAAAGATTACTGTTAATATCATCAGTTCATCCTACACAAACGGACATTATTTCAACACGACCTCTCTACATCGATCTTACTGTCGGCCACGTGAATTTCCCTTCTTTCTTCCATGATTGTACTATGTGTCCCCAACGATTCCACGATTCAATAAAGCTTTCTTTCTCCAGCTCAAAATAATAGTTTACTAACTAAAGTAATAAATTTGGAAATTTCTTAAGTAGGACTAAAAAATTAAAGCCATAGAAAATGACCATTTTTAAATTTTAAAAAGATAATTAATGTTAGAAATTTGATGATTTAAACACCGATTTTCATTTTTTAATTTTGAAAAATAGAACTTATGTACGGCCGAATTTTTTAAATTAGTCAAATAATTTCAAAAATGAACGTATTTGATGAAATAATATAATAATTTTTAAATGAACTAGTCTTTGTCCCCTCCGTTAAAAGTGGGCCTAAAATTAAGATCGTTACAATGGAGTCTTTGCTTAAAACAACGAATAAAAAATTGTTGTTATACGTAAATAATGGTTATTATCAGTCGACATGGATATTTCCCTCATTCTTAAAAAATTAGCAACATTTATTAATATCATCAGTTCATCCCATTTAAAACACGATGTGGAGTGAGACTCTATGATAATATAAATATAACAGCTGCGAATGGGCACATAGCTTTGATGCTGGATATGCAAAATGAAAGAAAAGGGTTTCATACCATTGGGGTATTTCAATTTGTTTATTACCGATAGAGGATGAGATTACGGGTAGAGGGCTTGAACCGGCAATCCTTTTCCATCAGGATTGCTCAATTTGTATTTAATGCAACAATCCTTTTAAGTCCCAATCCATTTGAAAAATAATTGTTTGACAAAGAAAAAAAAATCTAGCTTTGAAAAAGCCATTTAAAAAAAAAAGTTCAATCAAATCTTCATCTAATCTTTGTAGATTCGATGGATCTTTTAGAAAACTTTTTAGATAACCTTTTGATGTGACTTAAATGTTACAATCTCATACTATTAAATAGTTTCTTACAAAAAATATGTTCTACTTTACGAAATATACTCCATTTTCCGTAAAGTAAAACAAAAATTTATAATGAAATTGATTTTTTTATTTTATACAAAAAAATTTATGTGAATAACTTTAGTATTACATAACTATTCTTTCTTATGATAAGAAATACAACTATTTATGTTGGTTCTTGTAAGAATAAAAATTGTAGTAGCATGCATATAATTTGTACATTATAATTTAGCATAATTCACTGGTATCTTTGTAAAGAAATTAAAAAATTCTGGAACAATAAAATAATATAGAAAAATTAGAAAAAGAGGATCTCAAAATTTCGTAAATGTATACATAACATTCATTCCATCCGCAGTAGAACATTTACAGCACAACGAAGGCCGAACTTGATGCGCTCCTTCACAGTCAGACATGACATTTCGTTCCCCCATCATTCATTTAACCATCCACCCTACACAAACGGACAAGCATAGGCTGATGATGGGCCAAACTCAAACCACCCCAACACGACCATCGTACTGTTGGTATGGCCCCACCCACGTGATTTTCCCCCACTGTAAAAGTTAATAACGGAGGGGAGGAATTTCCGAGTTTTCTTATTGGTTACTGTCTGTCCCAAGTTTCTTCTTCCATGTCTGTCTGTCCAACTGTCGGTCATTAAAGCTTTCTTCAGCATTTAAAATATGTAAATTCTTCCCTTAAAACGATTGGAATTTAATAATGTAAATATCGATTTTCATATTTGTGGGAGTAGATGACCCAGCACAAATAAAAACCAAAGAGCAGTGGTAGGAGAAGAGGATCGGATTGAGAAGAACCAAGGAGAGGAAGGAGATGAAGAAGCACCAGAGAAAAACCAATTTTCTGTTAGAGAAACCTCGGTACACGGCACAACAGCCCTGCCTACTTCTTATACCAGAAAACCCCACTACACACTGTAACAACTTTTTGGCTGTAGTTACTAAATTATCCTCCTTTACACAGACAATGGCAACGTCGATCGAGATGACGTTGCGCATGGATCGCCGGTCAGTTGAAACGATAGTTTGATACATAACCTCATATATGAAATTCAGTAATAGAAAGACATAGCCACATCTAATACGAAACTCAGAGTTAATCCTAGGAGAGGAATGAACGGAGTAGTCGTGGTGCTGACGGATATGCATTCAACCAAATATATTTTTTGTTGGATGGATATGATGTGCTCACCTAAATAACACCGATGATGGATGGATGTAAACTTCCTGTGATGCTCTGAGTGTCTTGTACATCCCATTGTGACTGTATGGCTTTTCGTTACATAAGCCCAACATAAGAAGCAACAGTATTTCTAGGGATTAGATCCAAAAGGTTGTAAGCCAGAGGTTGCGAAAAGCCAATTGAAGGAACTCACTTCAAGACGACATGCATTGGCGAAGAACCCAGCGGTCACCGCCTTCCTTACGGCCTGCGAGATGAAATAAAAATTAATGGGCGAAACAGCCAGCTAACCTACCATTTCTATTGAACAATGAAACTAAAACAAAATAGAAGTTCTTGCATGGGTCTGCAGAAGTTAACCAGCAAATTTCCTTCACAAGATTTAAGGTCTATGCCTAACCTCTGGGCTATTCTTTGAAGTTGTTTTCTAATTTCAACGACTTTTTTCTGCACAACACAAGCAACAACATTAAAAATATAACAACATACACACGGCTTGAAAATTGAACTCATACCATGGCGTGGTAATTAATATAGTTCTTGTAACACCAATTGGATGATTTCCCAGATTCAAGTAATCCTTTGTAGACGTTTAGGAATGTCACATGGTCACCCTGCAAGAAAGAAGAAGCTTGGCCTTCAGGCACTTGCAAAAGTAGTTAAAACAAAAATTAGATATAAACTTCTGTAAGGAATGAGATATCTACATAGGGAAGAGCACAAAGAGGTTGTCCCAACTATAAACAAAATGATATAACGTTCTGGCCGAGTTGTGCATGAGAGTGCGGATATATTAAACATGTACCTCAGCTGCAGCATAACGCATTTTGGCCTCAACGAATTCCTTGCTTACTCCACGACCAGTGACCCAAATAGACTACCAAGACATAATTTGAACAGTTTGCAAAAAGCTTACTGAAATTGTTTCCAAATGAACTCCATGCATTTACATCTCATCTGAAAGGTCAGAAGGGTTTACTTGAACAGATAGTACTGCCGAGATTGTGAGAATCTCCTCTGAACAGCCTAGTTGGTTAGAAGACAATATCATCTTCGAAATCATGGGCTCCTAGAGAAAATTGTCATTTGTAATTATTAGCTCCGGCTTCACTTAGAGAAGCAGGTGGGAAGGAGACAAGTTTAAACCAGAATGCTTCAGCTAGTTAACTTCCCAACAATCATCTGGCAGCTAGTTAACTATTATGATCTAATCTCATTTCTACCAAAAACAAATCACATTGGCATCCTCACCGTATTCAAGAGTGCGAACAAATTTACACAGCACAGCACTAACTTACAAAAAGTGTGCTACCGTAGAAAATGAAAACTAACAAAATCATCGAAAAGAAATACAAAAGAAAAAGGGAAACCGAACTTTGAGACAAGTATTTGGGAGCACCAAATCACCACTTTATCAAGATTCAACTATCTCTTATTATTATCAACATAGAATAAAGAGACGCCATGAAGTGAGACTCTATGATAATATAACTATAACAACTGCGAATGGGCTAGCTTTTGATTCTGGATATGCAAAATGAAAGAAAAGGGTTTCATTCCAGGGGTATTTCAGCAACATGAAATCCAACAGGTGAAATAAGTTTTGCATCGTCGTCAAGCACCTCAAGAGAGTAGAGTATCTCAAGTGCCCGAATCATTCATTCTGGCGATGGAGAAGCTGGCCGGTCAAAGCCTAGTATATTAATTTCCAGGATTTGAGATCACCAACCAAAACATTCAAAGGCAATGGCAATGCTGTGTTCTTTTATTTGGACCACAATTGAAAGGACTTCTTTCTCCCTCAAAAACTCACAAACAACAGCCTGATTGGCTGAAATATGATCATACTAAGGCCATCAGTACCTGAATTATGCATGAAACGAGGTTTGATCTCTGAATCTCTGGAATACCCTGAGCAGACATCTCCTTGTGAAAATACTCTTCTGTGTACAACCTGGATTGAAAATAAAAAAAAAGCAAGCAGCAACTTCTTCAGGAGGAAGGCTTTTCCGAATAAAATATATTTGGGAGATCAAACATCATTCATACGCCAAACTTCCCACAATCACCTGTAACATTTTCCAGGACGAACTCTTCCGGCCCTACCAGCTCTCTGTCTAGCAGATGCCTGAGATGTAGGTGCCACCATAAGGTTCTCGATGTCTGCAATCTGCAGATTAAGCATAGAAAAGTAATAACAGTCAACTACATTTGTAGATACTTGTAATACGCCAGCAGCTGGATTAATCAAATCCAACACTGGGCAAGAACCATTCATGTGATATATAATCCCTAGATAGGAGATAAAAATAACTGGGAAAAATTGGTGAATTCTCTACAGATTGGTACAGAATCATTCCAATGTGAAACTAAAATAAGCAATTGGACAGTATGATGTCTTAGTCTCTCAAAAATAAATCTGACACAGAAAGAAGATTGAGTTACAGGATTATAAAATTGTTGTTTGGAGAACCCGCTGTCAACGACATACACAACATCCTACATAGAACAGGAAACAGAAAGGTGAATTAACTTGCCCCAAGGCTTGGGACAATATTGTTGCCAGACAAAAAGTAAGATAACCTCTAATGTCAAAGATGTCTCTGACATGGCCAACTTAGCACATGGCCCTGTATGGTTCCAAGTCCATCCAAATTTCATGATGGCTTTGAACGATCGCTGTTTGGGGACATCATTAACCTTGAGGATCAAGTCGATGAACATGGATCGTATGAATCCCCAGGCCAAGTTTTTGGCGTATCTAGGGTTATGTACCGATTGGTGAATACAACCAGCCCTGGTGTGAGGAACATCTCGAGGCTGACCAAGTTGTTCGAGGAAGGTCATAACAACTACCAACAGTTCCATAGGCGTGGGGTGAATCCGTTGGAATTAACCTGGCCAAAGAGTTGGGTTATGACTGAGCCTGGTAGTAGCCCTAGGCCCATTAGTGCGGCAAATATCCGACAACGAGGTAATGAGATTACTCTTATGTTGGGTGAACCGTCAAGGGTTAATGAGAGAGTTGATAGGCACTTGCCTATGCTTAGCGAGAGAGGTGACAGGCAGTTGCCTGTGAGGATGCCAATGCTGAGAGAACCGAGGAATCACTCGTTCTCTAAAGTCTCTTCAAGAGCTAGTGATGTGGGAGAGGATGTAATAGTTTCTCGACCAGAGGTTGCATCTGCACCTCCGCTAGTTGAAGAGGTGTCTCGAAGATCTGTTGATTCTAGAATCCCGTCACAACATACGGGTAGAATCGTTGGGTATAGACAGGTATCATTACCAGTTTATGAAGACCCTATAGATCAACCGAGAGAGGAATCTATAAGGATGTTAAGAGTAACTAATCCAGTTAGCTCTTTATCTGAGATTCCTGAAGTTTGTGAGGTTATCGAGCAGATAGCCAAGCAAAGGTCTATGGAGATAGACGATATCTGGAGGATGATAGAACCATCCCGAGAGGTGACCAGACACAAGAGTTTTAGTGTCCATAAAGAAGAACTGAGCACATATGTGGCTCTAACCTTCAAGTTTCCGGGTTACTATGAGTACTCCCTGGATACCTTGATAGACACTGGTTGTAGCATAAGCTGTGCTAGACTCAATGCTCTACCAAATGAGTGGTGGGAACCACTGCAAAAATCCATCCCTATGGTCAATGTTGATGGTATGGCAACAATTGTTAGCCATCGAGCATTAAACGTGTCGGTCTTTATTGGTGGACAAAAGTTCATCATTAAGGAGATCCTTGCACATCCTTTGTTGGAGGCTGATATCATACTTGGTAACGCCTTCCTTAAGGGACAAAGGGAAAATCTTCCTTATGTGCAGGATGCAGATGACATCACAATTGGATGTGTTAAGATCAGTATTCTCCCAGATCCTAAATTACGGCTCAAATTTGGGTTTTATCCGGTAAAACAGACAGAGTACTGTGGTGATTCACCGTGCGAAAGAGCTTTCAGAGTGCGAGCTCGGCGTGGTGATACACGAATACTGAGCATGAATGGATGCCGGTTGGTAGAACAGGAGCATGATTGGATGCAAACCTTGTTCTCTCCAACGAGTACCAGTAGTTCTGGCTGGTATGACGACCTGTTTGTAAATATAAAACAGAAAGTGTGTATGACTGTTAAGTTAACAGGGACAAAATGGGATAAGTTCCTTATGAAACTGGCCGATAACTTTAGTAACGATCCACTGAAGTTATGGACTCGAAATGGCCTAAAGGCTATATTAGAGTCGAAGGATGTCGTATGAAAACAATCATCACAGGAAACCTAAAGAATAAAGTCCGTTAGAGTCATTCTTAGACTATAGAAAACAGTCCATGCTCAGTTAATGAGACCAACAAACTAATGCCAGAAAATAGTACATTAGTGCCAAAAAAGTGTCAGAATTATCAGTCAATTCTCTGTTTTCAGTGAAGCCGAATTGAATCACCTGGTAGACATCTCAAGAAACTCAAAAGTTGCTTAAGAACGCCAATATAAAAGCTAAAGCATATATCAGAATATTCTCTGAACAGGATGCATTACCCAGGTAGTAGCAATAGGTCACTAAAGGGTACCTGGGCTGGAAGAAATCAGACATGGATTTCGCTTCAATAGTAGCAGAGGATATTATGAGACGCGAGTCAGATCGCCGGCGTTGGATTTGACCAAAAGTACAAAAATCACAAGAAAGCCATTAAATGAAATTCTTAGTTCATTTAATTTCTTTCTGAAGGAAGAAATCATGCTATTTAACTCGAAAGACACCTTCTTAAGAAGTCCAAGCACAATATCAGTTGAAATAGACCGATCGTGAGCCTCATCCACCATGACGACACTGATGATGTTACAACGGAGAAAAGGTCGTTGACAATGTATAACGCTTGAAAAATAACAAAGCGCCACAAGTGTAGAGACTGTACATGAACAACAACCCATCAACTTTTAGGTGTTATGACTAGAAACAATGGAGTGTGATAATCACTGTAAGCTCGTGCAAAAGTGAAAGCAATGTTAATGCCTATATTTAGTCAGCAGAGGATCATCCATCATCTCACGCAGTAGTACACCATCAGTATAAAATTTGATCACTGTAGTTCCCTGTAGCATAAAAATTAGTTGTCGAAGGAAATAAACAGCGAGTGGCTCTCGCATTTAGTTGTCTATATCATGATTTTGATGATATGTTGAGAAAATATTGCATGATGAAGACACAGAACGTACAGGATTTGTAGCATCTTCATATCTTATGGTGTAGCCAACTTCCTCTCCAAGCTTAACTCCCATCTCTTCAGCAACTCTGGAAGCCACTGCCTGCATTTTCTTCCTAGATAAGTCAAGAACGCAGAAAATATCGGTATGCAATAGCAGCTAGGTCCTTGGAAACTCATTCTCCCACTTGGGCTATGATCAATTACAAAGCTTTTAAAAACATTTTAGTTTTGAAAATGACTCTCAGGATATATACAATATGGCCATGGCAAAAAACACAATATACGAGACAACATTTCAAAAACAACCCCAACCATCCATGCTACTAACATTGAACCATAGCCGTCGTTACACCATTTTAACGGTGTTGAACAGTCATGATCATAAGCGCCAGCAACACTAACGTCAGTGGGTCAACGTGGTGGTGTAGCCGAAAATAACATCCCTGAATGTAATCTGAATGATGTAATGTTGTTATTTTCGGCCGACCTATGAATTGATCAACCAACAAAATTAGGTTTGTTAGAATCGAGTCTTTTGCTTAAAATAATGGGACGAGTATGAAACAGTGGTTTATCACTCACCTCAGCTAACGGAAGCCTCTAGAGACGTTCGGTCCAAGTCCTCGCAATCCTTCCTAGCAGCAGGACTGTACTCCCAAGCCCAACAACTTTGTCCACTGTCTCAATCCTCCTCCATAGCAGTAGTATTACACTCCCAAGTCCAACAGGGTCCACTCCATAAAAAGCAGATGGACTCCAGGGATCCGTTTAGTATTCAGATGACGGAATCATTGCTCGAGAGATGTTTTTAACGGCTTTCCGCATTGCCTATCTCTCTTGATGTGTAGGACCATCCATTTAGGTGTCGTGGCATCAATTGGGGACTGTCAGCTTGCACTGTCGGACATCTTAGATTACGTGTTTGGATGGGAGGATTGTGATTCAGGGCTGTTGATTCGTCATCGCTGGCAATGTTTAATCAAACAATTCCAAGGGTAGTAGTGAGAGGAGCTTGAGTTGATTATGTTCTCATCGAGCTACAGTTTTTTTGGTTTTGGTCTGTCAATGGGACCTGTGCATAGATAGCAACATTTTTACTGGGACAATTAATTACTCGATAAGTTGGCCTCCTTTTCCAGTTCTTACTTCCATTGAGTTATTATAAATTTGCTTCGCTGATTCTCCCTGGATGATGCATTTTTTATCTCATTGGTTTCAATTTCATAGCCTCCGATTCTTTGATTAGTTGATGGGACTGACTGTTTCTTTTGTATGGCAGGTACAGCTTGGGGGGTGAATTCGGCCTGAATTTGACATTGGTATGTGGGAAGTACTTACTTTCTGTCTACATACAATAAAAGCTGCACTAAAAATTCACTCAGCTCATAAGACTGATGCTACATACAGGAAGGACCCTCCTAGACTGATTTTCACAAAACAATGTTTTATATTTGTAAATTTTTATTTCAAAAATTAATTATCGTCAAGTGAGTCAACCGATTTTAAGAATTTATAATTTGAGAAATAGAATTACAAATTTTTTTTTATGAAGGTTTTCCATCGCCCGAAAGAAAAGGACGAATTGAAGAGTTTCCTAAAATCTGTAAAATTAAACTTCCACCCTATTATATATATTTCATTATCTTTTAATAATTTCCCAATTCATAAAATATTATCTACAACTCCGACAAATCTAAAAAAAGAAAAAGAAAATGGAGTCTGGAAAAGATAATAAGAAACTGGCAGGGAGGGATAAGAAAATTAAATTCAACGTGTGTTTGGAAATAAATTCGTTTGTTCGAAATTACTAGGATGGGTCATGATGGAGTTGTATAATTATTATCTTAAAAACAGAGAAAAGTAATAATACCTCCCAATATCAAATCTTACACAACATCATACTTAAATCAAAACTTCTGGGATGAATTGGGGGAGAAATGTGCATTTCTCCTCCAACTCATCCGTACATCTCCAAATGCGGAGCTATTCTAAGGAGTCAAGGATGCCGTCGTCGGGTAAACACCTCAGCCTCCCACAGTTAATAATATACAAAGACTGAAGGGAGGTGAAGTGGTGTCTGAATCCCCCACCCACCCTCTCCAACTTCTTCATATTCCAAATCTCCAAATGGAGGAGGGATGAAAGGAGGAGTCGACTCCAGTCTCCATCATCATTACCATCGGGCAGAAAACACTCCATCTCATCCACATACTCTATCTCTCCCTAGATGCTCAATTCTCGTAAGGTGGTGAGACCCCTCAACCCCCACTCCTCAATTCGTTAATTTAGATTTCGAAGTCCAATAAAAAGAGCATCCAGATTGGGAGGCAGACCTCCACTCGATGATAAGCTTCGAATGGGATGCGTGCCTTGGTTGTCCGCAAGGCACCACCCCGAAATATATTCCTGCATGGTCAGGGAGGAGATGGAGACGCCTGTGGTCGAAAAAGAAAGCTTAGAAAAGAAGGCGACAGAGATAGGCTTTCCGGGAGTCTTGCTAAGAACTGACTGCTGGAATCAGCGTTGGAGTAGGCTGGCGTTGAGGGATGTCAAGCGTGCCATCTTGGGCGTGGCAAAATTAGGGATACCGGGCAGCCGTCATTCATTGCAGGTCAGAGGAACCCGAGAGAAAGAAAAAACAGGGAAATCACAGGGAACGACGGATCCAAGACTTGAGGGAGTCTTTCATGGGTGTTCATCAGCCAACATTCCTGCTATGAGAAGAAAGAACAGTAGACAAAACCCACCGAAAGATTGTGAATTTATAAGTAGAACGATATTACCGTCGCTGGGATTCTACGAGCAACATCGATGAGGTTGCGTTGTCGACGGCTGCTGTGGCTCAGGCACTATCGGGGTTGTCCGTGTCGAATTCAGAGCGGCTCGAAATCCGATTTGGTGGCAGGGTTGGCATTCTAAAGTGTTGGCGCAGCAAGCTTGAGAATGTTTGAGTGGGACACCGGGAGACTGGTTTTGTTGCTGCTATGGCTGGCTTGGGAAGACGGCTACTGAAGTGGGGCCACTGCGTTGCGTTTGATTGCATAATTGTGATTCCATGACGAAATCCCGCGAAGTCTTGATGAGGAAGGTTTATTTGTATTAATCTTCTTCCCCATCCCCTTTTCAATTTTTACATACTACAATTGTAAATTCTTCTTCTTATAAGACTCTCCCGCGAAGTATACAACACCTCTCAGTCTACTTTTGCAGGATCAAAAGAATTGTATTTGAGAATAATGGATGAGCGAACATGATAAAAGTCTTAGCTTAGTTACTTGAGAATGGACTTGTTGAGAGACATTGAGCATGCCTGATTTTTCCTTTGTGTCCATGGAAAGCATTAGTTATCCTTTTTATTTCCTGTTTGTCTTGTGTCCAGGAAAAGGGTGAGCAAGGAATATTCGAGCAAGTCCTCCACGGAAATCTCAACTTTTCTTTCGACCCTTGGCCTTTGAGCATGGGACATTAAATTGCCTCTCCGTTCATACTGATCAGTCGTTGCTTTCACCACAGATCATCCTTGGGTTGAAAGAAGTAATCCCTCGTGCCATTATTTTATTCATTGTCTGATCAATGTCATGGTCGGTGTGTCACTCTGATTGCTAATAAAAGTTGCCATGCCTGCTTTTCTTTATAGTCCAAAACTTTTCCTTTGGAACGACCAAAGACTTGACTATTATTTCACTTCATAGGTGTTCGATGCCATTATTTGCGATCCTCCTTATGGGGTTCGAACAGGAGATTTTCTATGCGGCAAGAAATGGGAGTCGTTGATTCCTCTGTAGTTGTCCTTGATAAGGCATGTTGTTCTTGTCGGCGATGAGCTTCAATTACCGCCGATGGTGGAAAGCAAGGTAGGCCTGTCATGGTCAAATGCTTAGAGGAAGAGTTTTTCTTTTTTTAAAAAAATCCTGACGATTTCGAATCGTTCTGTTTTCTCCAGGTCTCCAAACAGGCCAGCTTCGGGAGGAGTTTATTCGAGCGACGGGGCTCTCCCTGTTATTACCGGCACCTCTTGAACATTCAGTACAGGATGCACCGGTCGATTAGAAAATTCCCGACTTTGATTTTCTACCGAAATCAAATATTCGATGCTCCTTGCGTGATTTGATTTTCTACCGAAATCAAATATTCGATGCTCCTTGTGTGATTTGATTTTCTACCGAAATCAAATATTCGATGCTCCTTGCGTGAAGGAGAGTGGTTTCGAGAAACGTTACTTAAGGTGTCCCATGTTCGGCCCTTACTCTTTCATAGACATTGCCTACGGCAGAGAGGAGCTTGACAAAGACAGATGCAGCCAGAGAAACTTTGCGGAGATTGATGTTGTCTTAACGGTTTTGCATAGTCTGCACAAAGGTACATGTTTGCCCTCCGTGGGAGAATTGATGAACAACTATCATCTGTGAGATAATGCTTTATAAAATTTATTCTTTAACCACCTTATACATCATTTACGGAACTGTAAAAACGGTGCACATATATCTCGAATTTCTTGTATAATAAAACCACAATGTATGCACTTAATTGCGATTTCTTCATCCAACCTCCCATCATGGTCGCCTCGGCGACACGGATCAGGTTGGTACTCCTCGCCGGTGACTTTTCCTTCCTCTCGGTTGATATCCTCAACGCTCTTTTTCTCCGCTTCAACGTCTTCGAGGCATTGGTCGAATTCCTTCCACAAAGCTCCTAGTTCGACTTCTTCCGGAGTCTTCTTGGGAACTACATCATCACCCCATTCAAAAAGCCGCTCCGTAATCTTGGGACGATCGTTTTTCTTCGGAACACATAGTTCTTTTCCCTTTCTCTTTTTTTGAACTCATCGCGCGCCGTATGTTTAGACACACATCTTATTTGTTCCATATATATATATACACTTGAATTCACGTGAAGTGAATAAGTATGAACATAATATATGTAAATATATTCATTCCCCTTTTTCTTCGATTCTCAAGGTAATACTATCTCCCGTATGTATTGCAGCCAAAAATTGAAATAAGGAACAATCGGGGAATGAAATATGAGGATTTCCAAAGAATAGAAGGAGACTCCGCAAAGATTTCTTTTTGACGAATCTCATACACTTCAAGTTTATTTGTTTGGTTCAAGTATATTTCATGAAAGAAGGGCCCATTATATATATAATTTACCGAAGATTTCCTATTACGCTAGGATCATGCTCGCCCTACTGAAGTATCAAAGGTGCGTTCCGCCTGGTGACGTAATGTCGGAGAAGTCATCACCGCAGGGCATAGAGGGGAAGGAAAGTCCTTGTCTTGACTTGGCCTGTGTGCATTATACCTAATCCAAGAATAGCTATAGCAGATCCATTTGTAAAGATCGCCCCCCCCCCTCCCCGAAGTATAGATAGGGACAAAGGCAATTATTATTATTAAGTAAAAAAAAAAACGAGCAATTGATCCCACGAAAGCAACAGGTATCTCTGCAAAGATTCTACTTGCCCATCGAACTACTATGCATTTACTCATATACTGGAAGTGTACGAGATTCGTCAGCACAACAATCCTTCCCCCGTTAAAATTTTTACCAACGCAAGTCACGGATTATTATGGGAACTTATTCGAAACATTCCATTTATCCAATCAATGTCAACCAAGGACAGCTCGTCATTCTCAGATCTGTATCCTCATGAGCAGATCAGGCGAAAATTTTCCAAAATACAGTAATATCATCGCTTTAAACCTTCCCCGAAAAACATTTATACGGTATAAATGATTCCTTACACCGATTGATTTTTAGGATTAGAATCCCTCGATCGTACGACAACTAGAAAAATCTCTAGGAATCCAAATCATCACATAATCCCTCGTCTTCACAAAAGGAAACATGAATATTGAGATTGAAAAATCTTCTGCAAATGTTTATCAAAGAGGGATAATTTTTTTTTAAATGATGCTCACCGTGCTCGTTCATTCTTATCCCTCTAAACGATTTCCGTAATTAGTAATTTTGATTAATTTCCATAGGCAAGAGACGTCCAGATTCATCCCCCCACGATACTATAAATAGAGGTGCGAAGAGCTCGAGATTTTACTTTCCGCATTTCATGTTCTTATGAGCAAACCTCTCTGGCCATTTCTTATCCTCCAAGAGAGTATTCAATCGTGCACCTCTAAGAACTTCAGCCCCTGCTATTAGTGGTACTGAGAAAGGTTCAACAAACGCCAGCTCATCAGTGGCAGTGAGAGGGTGCGAAGACGAGTATGCTCTTTTTGCAATATCTTCTCTTCCTCCTTGACCTTCGTCTGTTGGGAAGCAGCTTCAGCAGCCAACTGGTGTTCCTCTTCTTTCCTCTTCTTTCATTCTTCAGCAAGTCTCGCAGCTTCTTCTTGCAACTTTTCTGCAAGGAGCTTAGCCCCTTTCCTTTTTTTTACCAAATTTTATTTTATTATTATTTTTAAAACCTGTGCGTTCCTGTTTCAGGACAATGGCAACGTAACGAGGAATTCCTCGCCCAGCCACTAGGCCTCACAGCAAATAATCCCGTCACATATCTTCCAGCAACGAGACCTTGAGTTTGTACTGCTGCCTCTTTGGAGGGTCTTTGTCCTCTTAGATCATGTCATTTAGCACCTTGTCCCCAGTCGTCCGAATTCAAGTCTATTTTCATCCTCAGAAATTCTTCTGAAGACTCAACTCATTCTCCGTGAGCAAGGAGTTTGGAACGGTAGAAGATCAAAACGACAAAACTGCCTCCTCTTTCTCATCTGTTGCAGCATTTTATTTGAATGATTTCATGTTTTCCTAACATCCTGTAAAATGCTGAGTTTTAATTTTTTTTGTTTACAGAGTGTGGGTCGCCTAGCAAGATTGCAATTTCTTCAATTGGAACAATACTGCTTACGTCATAATCCCCGTATGTGACTTTACATTATTATTTCATACTTTCGTCCACAATGATCCTTCGTTTTTTTTTAACATTTCTTTTATAACTCATATGTTTCTCACAATAATTCTTTCCATTGACTTTCCCTGCAGGATATGGTTTATTTCTTGGAAAAAATCGTCTCTGGTCGCAGGCTTCTTTGCGTATTGGAGAATAAAGACCACTATGAGGAGGGCACACTACAACTACTGTCACTTCGATCGATTCATACTTATGTCCCGGCACGGCTTAAATTTATCGACCGTCGAGATCGTCCTAGTCAATTATTAGAGAAAGTCCTTGCAGATTCTCCTTTATCAAACGCCTGGATGCTGAAACCACCGTCATACTTGCGTCCCCCAACGTCCTTTCCTCCACCGCTGGGTAGGAACATTATCGCAGGGAAATTATATTGGAGCTCCGTATTTCGTGTATGAGGCGAAGCAACTCATATTCCTAGATATTGGGAGTGGATCGAGGATGTTCTATCTTGCTATAAGGCAACGCTCATGGAGGCGGGAATTTTAAATTCCCTTTATTGTTCACGTTACAGGTATGATCGGGATCCGGATATAATCCGCGCATTTATTGAGGCATGGAATCCAGAATTGAATGCCTTAGAAACATCACGTGGTACTATTTCGATTTCCCTATGGGATTCATATAGGCTTGCTGGATTATCTGTTCATGGAGAGTACTACGAAGAAGTAATTCCAGCCTTGGATGAATTCAAAACTCTCCCTAAGAGCTGTCAACATCTCTTTAAGGCATTTTTACGTCTCCACAAATCAAAACATGGTAAAAAGATTGTGCGAGCCATGACTTGGATTGACTTCTGGTATAGAGGCGATGTAAGGTATTGTCGGCCGAAGCGTTCGTCTAAAAAGCAGTCTTATGGTAATACCACTTGGAATCCTGAAGCACCACTTCCAGAAGCGTCTCCGCGGGGTGATGTCACACGGGATATGTGAAGACTTAAAAATTAAGGCCGAAGAATTGTCTTCAGTATACCTTGCGGCCCTTATTTCTTATTGGCTATGCATTATTTGTATTTCCGAACAAAGATGCACTCATACATCCCGAGACGTTCAAAGTATCCAGGTTAATAGCCACTGGAAAATGTTTCCGCATGGCGATTCCTGTACTAGCAACTCTATATTGGGGCTTAAATGAAATCTCCAAGAAGGCTGAAACTTCTAAAGTATGCTTCCCGATCCACTATTTATATGCATGGTTCGCACTTTACTTCCGAACTCGTCACGCAGTTCCCAATTTGCCTCCTGGACCTCCCATGGTGAGATACTCTGGCGAAGGGCGCGCACGTTGTTATAACAAGCGCGAAGCTCGAAAATATATTCATAGCGTAGCGAATATTTATTGGCATAGCAATCTCCTCACCAAGAAGGGCGATCTTCTATTGAGAGACGACTCCGAATTAAAGGATCCGATCTTGAGCTTTTTCCTAAGCATTCGCTTTTGTTACCTGACATTACGCCGTGAAGATCATTTTATTGCAGAGCCATATAATCCCACTAACTTTAGCGGTCAATTTGGCTTCTGTCAAGATATCCCTCGCGTCCCGAAAGACAGCATTCGATCATTTTCCTTAGAAGAAGGCTTGGATCTTTGGAATCATTCTATGCAATTCAGAAACGGTTCCCAACTCTATATTCCTATGGCACCCAGCGAACCGTGGAATTATATGACCACACAATTTCAAGAATGGTGGGAATTAAATCATGGTGGCTATCTCTTACGTGGACTTGAAGCACTCGTCACCGAAAGTCGTCCTCGCCCACAAACAGACAGCGATACTCGTGAGACATCAACTCAGAAAGAATCCATTCATATAGCTTCGCCAAAAGAATTAGTGGCACTCGGTATATAGAGTCCATTTTCACTCATTTTTATTTATTGTTATTACTACTCTATAACCGCTGTTTCTTCTCCTTTTTTAGATGATTCCTTCGACGGGTCGGATAAAACGTATTTCAAGTAGAAAAGACGTCGTCAAGATGTATCCGACAATGCATCGGTACCCTTATTAAAGTAAAATTTGGCATCAGCAAAGTATGACTCCGCTTCCGTAAAGGGTTTTGCAACTGTGTGGGTTACCCCATCCTTCACAAATTTGAAGCATTGATGGAGCATGGATGCATCAACTCCATATTCATGCAGCCATGGTCGACCCAACAACATATTATAGGTGGTGTTAGCATCGATGACGTAGAATGTCGCTCCAGCTTCCATATCTCCTATAGTGTGGGTGAGACAGATCTTCCCAACGGCTCGTTATCCTCCCTGGTTGAATCCTTGGATTATTAGCCAGCTACTTGATAAATCGTCAACCCCTAGCCCGATCTCTTTCAAGGCTTTCAGTGACAAGATATTTACCGCCAATCCTGGATTGACCAAGATGCGATTGACCTTGTGACCTATAAGGAGATCTTCATCAAAAAACGTAATTGTTGCACCATTTTCTTGTGATTTCACCACATTCATCACTGCGGGATCTTCTGGAATGTCAACCTTCACGGCTGCCACTTCTTTATCTGTATCAATGAGGTGACAACTCCTAGACAGGTCTGCAAGTTTTCAAAAACGTTCCGGAAAGAAATCCCATAACATAGCCGATGTTGGCTTCTTCACGGACTGGCTATCTGAAGAACTCTCCTTTTTCGTCGTTTTCCAGAAATCCTTTTTTATTGGCGACCTCCTTGTAATCTTTGCTCGCATAGGCAGCGTTTTCTTCAAGGGCTTAGAAGACTTTTTCCGATTCCTTTTGTGAGTCACCAAAGTTCAGCCTTCTTCGGTTGATACTTCTTCAGAGCTAACCACACAACTTGACATCTTGGTCATATATTGATGCATTATCCCCGGGCTTCGTAGGCCAATTACCTCAGCTGGATCGATAGTCTCGAATATGATATTCGGAGTATCATTGTTTGCGACACTAATCATATTTGAAGGTGCAATATAGGCTCCTAAATCGATCTTGTTGTCACGTACAAGCTCCATGACCTTCTCCTTAAGGACGAAACATTTCTCAATTGGACGGCCTAAGACACGATGGTACTTGCAGAAGTTGGGATTGTCAGCTAGATTTGTTTGGTTAGGTCTCTTTGATGGCGGAAGTTCGATCATTTTAGAAGACAATAGATAGTCAAATATTTCTACAACATCTTCATCGAGAAAAGGATATTTCTTATTTTACCTTTTCTCTAGAGTTGCGCGTTGGCTCTGCATCCGGGGTGCTTCTGCAGGTAATTGTCCATTTGGCGGGACTTTTCCTTTTACAACTGGCACTTTGACAGGAACTGCATTTATAGTCATTACCTGCTTCTTGGCATCCTCGAAAGCAGGCTTGCCCCCAGTTCTGTTCCCTGGTCTTCCTGTCCCTCTAGGTGGCTCGGGTATCGGGATGTTACTTATGTTAGTCCCAACAAAGTTTAACTCCATGTCATGAGCCTTTGTCGCCAACTCCTCGAACGATCGTGGTTTGAGCCCTTGTAAAATATGTCTAATCCTCCAGAGCATGCCTTGAATGCACATGTCGATGGACGTTTCCTCTGATAGATGATCGCTACAGTTCAAACTTAGATTCATCCATCGTTGGATATAGTCGACGACGGGCTCTTCCTCCCATTGGCGAGTATTAGTTAGCTCGATCATGCTCACCAAGCGTCGCGTACTGTAGAAGCGATTCAGAAATTCCCTTTCTAATTGTTCCCAACTATCAATGGTGCCTGGCTTAAGGTCAATGTACCAGTCAAAAGCGTTTCTCTTTAGAGAGCGAACAAACTGCTTAACCGTTCAATCTCCATCTATGCCTGCATTGTTGCAAGTTTCAACGAAATGGGCCACATGTTGATGTGGATTACCCTTCCCATCGAACTGTTGGAAGTATGGAGGCCGATATCCCACGGGCATCTTGAGGCCTTCAATTCTCCGATTGTAAGGCTTATAATATGCTGAAGCTGACGATGATTTGCCCTCAAGCTCGCTCTTCGCCGTTTCTTTTATTATTTCCAGCATTGCTTTCGCTGGAATAGGATCTTCAGCAACAGACATGTGTTTTGCCAAATCATCGACATTCATAACCACCTTTCCTTTATCAACTTGGGTACGCGAACTCTCCTCCATAGATGTTTTGTCAGTGTCTTTACTCTCTAGCCTCTTGACAATGTAGTCCATTTGCTGTTCTCTTTCTTTCATGAAGAGCATCATAGTATCTACAGTTTTTGTGAGAGCGGTGACCTGATCTTCAAGTGAAGGAGTATCCGCCATCATTACTGGCATGACTTCGAAGCCTTTAGTTGAATCTGCTTCTGGGGAAAAATCCGACGGAGAGTCGCTTGAGATATTTTCAAAATTTATCTGCGGCATAGGAGACACCAGAACCTTGTCGAAGGGATTGTCACCAGCAGTTGGTTGAGATGACTTAGGGGAAATTGCTTTAAGCATTCCTTCTATCTCCTCAGTCTGTTTGCGAGTTTTGGCCACAGATTGGGCATACGTCCACTTTGGAGAACCTCCTTGGTTAAGAACATCCTTGTAAGATGGGGAAGCCTTAGGGGAGATAAACTTGAGCATTTCTTCTATCTCTTCAGCTTGTTTGCGTGTCATAGCCACATATTGGGCATAAGTCCATTTTGGAGAGTCCCCGTCATTGAGAGTATTCTTTTCAGTGACATCCTTGAAAGATGGGGATGCCTTGGGGGAGACGGACTTGAGCAATTCTTCAGTCTCCTTATATAGTTCAGCAATGGTCCTAGCCTTGACCAATCTTGGAAACTCAACAGATGAAGAGCCCCCGGATGAGAGTGAAGGAAAAACAGCAAGTCGATTGTATGCGATTGCATTCTTGACGTTAATCATCTTGGGCACCATATGAATTCCTCAAAGTAAACAGATGAGAGGTAGAGATGGTCCCACTGGGCGTGCCAGAATTTTGTTAACACTAAAATTTCACGAGAAATATCAGCGTACAAATTATCATATGAAAAATGTAGCGGGTTCTGTCTCTAGTCACGAATGAAACACGTGATTCCTCTGATTCGATCTTTGAAGAATAACAGTTGTGGATGGTGATCTTGAAGATCTGGCAGAATTTCGGGATGAAATATTGATGAAGTTGTCGGTGCCTATGGGCGTGATCCGGCAGAGCTTTGGTAGCTTGATGAAGTCGTCGGGGCCTTTGGGCGTGATTCGGCAGAGCTTCGGTAGCTTGAGGAAGTCGTCGGGGCCTTTCGGCGTGATCCGGCAGAACTTCAGGACACGTTGCAGAAGAACATCGGGCGATGGACGTCGGCAGAGCTTCGGCGAGCAGGAGGCGGCGAGAGTCTTCGAGAGCTCCTTCTCTCCACCTTTGTGTGTAGTGTGTATTATATTGTGTGTTGAATGAATGAAAATGGCTCTATTTATAGGCCTCCAGGGCCTATTTATATTAGGAAGTTGGTCATCCCATATTAGGCAACCTTTAGTGGGCCGGATCATGGGCCGGGCTTGAACTTGGGCTTAATTTGGCCAAGCATACTTTTGTTTGAGTTGGGCTTGTGCCTTTAATTTATAACCCAATATATATCTTTGTGGGCTTGAGATTATGATCCATTTTAATTTCTTTATGGGTTGGGTTTATAGCCTATTTATAAACCATAAAATTGGTTAACATTCATTAGGCCTTATTATTATAGTAGACAAAAAATTTGATGTCTACAGATGGCATATAGTTTGATCGACCTCGCAATAACAAGAGGTCTGTTAGAAGAATAGTTAAAAAAACAGATAAATTGACCAAAAGAATGATATTACTCGGAATTGATGGAGGAGCATATGGGAGACACGACGAGGAATAATCTGAAGCTACTGTTGCATCGGTGACCGAGGGAAGGCTCGGGCGTCTGAGATATAACCTGATGTACTTTTTATCGAAAAACCAGAAGAGATTTCTACCTTTTGTAACGATGAAGTGTTGATTTCTTCTTGCATCGCTATCCGAACGAAGAAGTTAAAAGGCGGTGGCTCGAACGGCGACCTTCGGTTCATAGGACTGACGCTACAAACACCCTCCTATACTGATTTTCCAAAACAATGTTGTCGTCAGCTGTTGTACTACTTGACTGGGAATAAAAAAGCTTACGTAAAATTAGTGATCTTTGAACGCTACTGCGCATCACCTACTTAACTAGTGGTTGGTAGGTTTGAGTATAGCAGGACTTGAACCTGCAACCATTAGATTAAAAACCCAATCCTCTACCAACGGAGCTATACACCCCAAAAAAGATGTAATAGTAAATAAGGATTGGTGCGGAGGAGGGCGGCTTTCGAACCCAAGCCCCTTGTATAGGTTGGGTGCTTGGTTCCACTCAGTGAAGATTCTATCTACAAAAGAAGGTCAACGAGGGGATACTCAAGTTGTTATTATTTGTTCATGACGCATCCACTTTGTTTTACCTTAATATATATATGCGTTTCCACATTCCATTCATCACTTCCATTTGTCAACCGAGTCGACTATTTGAGATTCTAGAATTCAAGAAATAAAATTATATATCCAACTTGTGATAAGAGAAAAAAAAAGGTGTATGCTCAATTGCTCATGTTGGAAAAAAAAATGCCATCTAAAATCATATGCATCTTATTCAATAAGAACTTTTGGGATAAGTCGGAGGTGGTGGGAATGCCAATATTCCCCTTTCTCCTTCCTGCATTTCTCCCTCAACTCCTCTGTACATCCCAAAATATAGAGAGATTCCAGAGAGTCTGGGAGGCCGTCGTCTGGTAAACACCTCAGCCTCGGACAGTTAATAATAAACAAAGATTGAAGGGAGGTGAGGTGTTGTCTGAGTCCCCCACCCACCCTCTCCAACTTCTTCATTCCCCCAATATCCAAAATGACGAGGGATGAAGGGAGGAGTCGACTCCAGTCTCCATCAACAGTAGTAGGAGGAAAGCACTCCATCTCATCCACACACTCCATCTCTCCCCAGATCCTCAATTCTCGTAAGGTGGTGAGACCCCTCAATCCCCACTCCTCAATTCGTTGATTTAGATTTTTACATCCAACAAAGTGAAGCCATTCTAGATTGGGAGGCAGACTTCCTCTCGATGAAAAGCTCGTGATGCCTTCACACTTATAAATTGGTAGAGATTTGAGGGATGTGAGGTGGTGCATGTCATGAGGCAAACACTTCACCTTTGGACAACTGTGAAGCGCAAAGCTGGACAGGTTGTAGGGGAGTGAAGGGAATATATCCATCTCTAATGCTGGTAAGTCACTGAGTGTAAGATCAGAGAGTGCGGATAGGTGTTGCAAGCTGTCCGTCAAAGTGGTAAGGCTTTTGCAATTCCTAATTTCCAATTCCTGTAGAGACTGAGAAAGGGGACTACCAATACCAACTAATTCCGTAATTGACACCAACCCCTCCATATTGTTTAGTCCAAGCTCCTCGAGATAATCCAGAAGCCTGATGCTAATCAGTTGGGACAGCGGCATTTTCGGGCAGCCTTGAAGCCACAATCTTCTCAATGAAGCAGTCAGTCCCTCGCTGGGAAAGGAATGGAACTTCTTGCAACCAGCAATCCTCATCTCACTAAGGGATGTATGCTCAGATAACTCTTCCGGCAGCTCTTCTAACTCTCCGCAACTTGTTATTTTAAGAACCTTTAGATTAGGTGGAACTTGTTTCCCTCCATCCCCTCCCACGACGGACTTAAATTGAGGACATCTCTCAATCCTCATCTCTTCGAGCGCAGTCCAAGAGGTCGACAAACCCCCCTCAAAGTGAATCAGCTCTTGGATTTCCTCAATTACCATCTTGGTCATCGAAATAAGCTCTGCCGGACATTTCAAAAATCCCGCATTGCAACAATGAATATTAGTCTCGACGAGGGATGGAAGGCTAAGAGTACACCCTCCTTTCAGTTTGGGACAATTCCTCACGATTAGCTGTCGGAGACAAGGGAATGGCGAGTCGTTCTCCTCCTCTCCATCGTACAACCACTTCTCCCAGGCACCCATGTCCTTGAAGTTCAAGCTCTTCAATGACCGAAAAAATGGCCTTCTGGACCCATAAAACTCGGGACCTATGGAAGAGACCATTTGAAGACCACAAATGTCCAAACTTTGCAGCAGGGGAAGTTGTCCCAAAGGTGGCAGGGAATCCAAGCTTTTACAACCAGTCAGGGTTATGCTCATGACATAATTCATACTGTATTGATCATCAAACCATTTTGGAAATCTTTTGGCCCCATAGTGACATATTTCAAGTGATTCAATCTTCCTCGGAGGTCGCATATGGTCGAGGAGCTTGAATTGATTGCCATCTTCATGTGCAATTTCAGAACACGATCCCCAGTCCAAGCTTAATTCGATAAGCGCTTCCTTTTCGGATATATTAGCAATCCTGGCGTCTTCGACGTCATCTACATTCAACAAATTACGAACGCGCAACTCTCGTTGAAGGCGTTCTAGTGGTCCCAGTTGCTTCAACTCCTGACCGACTTCTTTTCCCACGATAAAGTCTGAGAGTATCTCGAGATTTGTTAGATCGCCGATACATGGCGGCATTTCCTGCAAGACTTTTGTGCCGGTTATATCGAGGTGGAGAAGATTAGCCAACTTGTGAATGTTTCTCGGCAACTTTTGAAGATTCACACACCCTCGGAGCAGTAGAGATTGTAACTCCACAAGGTCACAAATGGATTCCGGCAGCACCTCGATAGCCGTATGAGAAATATCTATAGAACGTAGCAGTTTCAACTGTCCAATTCGGTCCGGCACCTGCTTAATTTGAAAGAAGCGTAGCGACAACATTCTCACATTCTTCATATCCACGATCAAGTCTTGTATCACATCCTCAGATACAAAGGCAATTCGCGTTTGCCATTCTGAGATTTGAAAAGGCATAAATGTTCGCAACTTCTTCATTGAGCAAAATGCCTCAAATCTTTTCGAGCGACAACGTTCATAATATTGAGTGACCAATGCTGCATGACGAACTTTGTCAAGGAACGACACTTCACAAGAGGTGGAGCCTTCTTTAAACTCATCAGAGCTGAAGTATGAGCGGGCATCGACCGATTTGGCGAGGTCATTGATAAGATCATGCATTGAATAGAAATTCTTATCATTCCTCGTTCTCTGAAGGAATGACAAGGCCTCCAACCGACGGAGATTCTCCATCCCCACCTCTCGGAGAGTTCGGGTAGTCCCTTTTTGCAACAAACCCTGTATGATCCACAGTCGAATTAACTCGTCTTGGTCGAATACGTAACCCTTCGGGAATAATGCACAAGCTGCGAAACGTCTCTTCAAGTGAATGGGAAGGTGGACGTAGCTCAACTTCAAAGCCGGAGGGATCTTTCCCTCCTCTCTGTCCCAAGAATCATGGGTTAACACTTGCTTCCACTGTTCATCGTCAGTTTTGAAATGCAGCATACCTCCGATCGCCTTAATAGAAAGAGGCAGACCCTTACACTTTCTCGCCAGTTGAACAGAAATCTCCTGAAGGTATGGGTGACCTTCAAAGTTTTGCTCACCTATGGAGTGATACGCAAGCAGAGACAAGCACTCCTCCAAGGACAATAGCTCCAACTGCTTCGGATCACGATCACCCATCACTCTGGCGACCTCAAAGTTTCTTGTTGTGAGCAGAATCTTGCTTCCTTTACTCCCGGAATATAAGGGCTTCAGCAGGGACTCGAGCTCTTCATACTTGTCATTCCAGACATCGTCCAAAACAAGAAGGAACTTCTTTCCAGATAACTTATTTTTCAAAGAACTTTGAAGATGATCCAGATCCATCGCACTGGATGAAGATGGGGCTACCTTGTCCAGAATGCACTTGGTGATGGCGGACATGTCGAAAACTTCGGAGACACAGACCCAGGCTTTGACGGCGAAGTCCTCATTTCTCAAGGATTCGTGATTATACAACTCTTGTGCGAGGGTAGTTTTACCGAGTCCTCCCATCCCCACGATCGAAATGACTGTAAAGGGTCGGACGTAGTTGCCAGTTGCTACTTCGGATCCAGTCAAACGAGAAAGCAGCTCCTCCATTTGCCTCTCTCTGCCCACGAACTTTGGCTCAGGCAGGGATGTGGTGACGAAACAGGGCTGGTCCTTGTGAAGCGCTCTCCTTGAGTTCTGGACTAATTGGAGCGAGGGAATTTGGTCACAGACAAGCTTTAATCTTCGGTCGACATCCTCGATGTCATTGGCCATACGATGACAGGAGATCAGGGTGCGCAGGCGGAAAGGAGAGCAGCAAGCGATGAGGCAGTGAGGGAGTTTGGACGACTGTGCCTTGGACTCAGCCCGCTTGGCTTCGACAGAGAAGTGGTCGAGCAGGTCCTCCATGTCGTAGGCGACGTCCCTGAGATCAGCGAGCCACAGGACAGTAGCACGGTCATCGTCGTACATCTGCTTTTCCTCAGCCGAATCCAGAACGGCTTGGATCCCGGGCAGCTTCTCCCGCCACGACAGGAGCTTGTCGGAGATGCCGTGGATCCGGGCATACTCTACGATGAGTTGAGAGCCGAGCAGGTTGAGGAGGGGGGAGATGAAATCCATATTCTCTCGCTCTCAGTCTTTTGGAATGAATGGTTTGTATTCTCTCTAACATTTTACACAGAGGCAAGGCAATCATTAAACCACATCCATCTGCACAAACGGACAAGCATAGGCTGATGATGGGCCAGGAGACCTTCCCACCCCAACACGACCATCGTACTGTTGGTATGGCCCCACCCACGTGATTTTAACCCTGTTTTCTTTACTGTAAAAGTAAATAATGAGGGGAGGAATTTCCAGTGTCCCCCAACGAAATAACTTCGCGTTTCTTCTTCCATGTCTGTCTGTCCGATTTTCCAAGTCAAATGATAATTTGATACAGAACCCACTTCGTATTGACTCTGTGTCACAAAAAATGATCGAGTAGCACAAAATTCAATAAAAAAGAAAGACATAGCCACATCTAGGAGTAGTCGTAGTGCCGACGGATATGCATTCAATCAAATATCTTTTTTGTTGGATGGATATGATGTGCTCACCTAAATAACACCAATGATGGGGTGCATGTAAACTTCCAGCGATGCTTTGAGTGTCTTGTACATCCCATTGTGACTATATGGCTTTTCGTTATATAAGCCCAACACAAGAAGCAACATTATTTCTAGGGATTATATCCAAAAGGTTGTAAACCAGAGGTTGTACTCCACGACCAGTGACCCAAATAGACATAATTACAGAGATTTTATCAACATCAAATTAATTACAGAGATGAGTCGGTGGATCGTGGAGTTGTACCATTATTATCTTAAAACAGATAATACAAAAGTAGAAGCAAAAACACACATCATAATACCTCCCTAATATCAAATCTTACGCAACGACTTACCTAAAATATTTGAACTTGCGGAATGAGTCGGAGGTGGGAATGCCAATATTCCCGTTTTCCCTTAATGCATTTCTTCCTCAACTCTTCCATACATCCACAAATGACGAGATATTCCAGGGAGTCAGGGAGGTGAGGTGGTGTCTGAGTCCCCCACCCACCCTCTCCAACTTCTTCATTTCCCTAATTGTCAAACTGACGAGGGATGAAGGGAGGAGGCAACTCCAGTTTAAATCAACATTAGTAGTAGGAGGAAAGCACTCCATCTCATCCACACACTCCATCCCTCCCTGAATACCCAATCCTTGTAAGGCGGTGAGACCCCTCAACCCCCACTCCTCAAGTGGCTGATTCAGATTTCGAAGTCCAATCGAAAGAAATTCCAGGTTGGGCGGCAGACCTCCCATGATGCATTGGCAGTCAAGAATAGATATTGATTTGAGGGATGTGAGGTGGTGCATGTCATGAGGGAAAGACTTCACCTTTGGACATCTGACAAGCGAAAACCAGGACAGGTTGCAGGGGAGTGAAGGGAATATCTCCATCTCTAATGCTGGGCAATCCCAGAGGGAAAGATCGGAGAGTGCGGACAGGTGTTGCAAGCTGTCCGTCAAGGTCGTAAGGCTTCCGCAATCCCTAATTTCCAATTCCCGCAGAGACCGAGAGAGGGGACTACCAACACCAACTAATTCCGTAATCGACACCAGTCCCTCCAGATTCTCTAGAGTAAGCTCCTCGAGATATTCCAGAAGCCTGATGCCAATCAACTGGGACTGCGGCAGAATAAGCGTTTATTCGAGATAACAAACGCGAAGCCATTCGACTAAGCGTTTACAAACAAACGTTACGTCACATTCTTTTCGGTTAAGTGCTTACTAACAAGCGCGATACCTTCCAGTCGGTTGAGTGTTTATTAACAAACACGATACCACTTTCAGTTCGGCTAAGCGTTTACTGACAAACGCGACGCCATTTGACTGAGCGTTTACTAACAAACGCTACGTCACTTTCAATCCGGTTAAGCGCTTACTAACAAGCGCAATACCTTTCAGTCGGTTAAGTGTTTATTAACAAACACGATACCACTTCCAGTTCGGCTAAGCGTTTACTAACAAACGCGACGCCATTCGACGGAGCGTTTACTAACAAACGCCATGTCACATTCAATCCGGTTAAGCGCTTAATAACAAACGCGATACCTTACAGTCAGTTAAGTGTTTATTAACAAACACGATACCACTTTCAGTTCGGTTAAGCGTTTACTGACAAACACGACGCCATTTGACTGAGCGTTTACTAACAAACGCTACGTCACTTTCAATTCGGTTAAGCGCTTACTAACAAGCGTGATACCTTCCAGTCGGTTAAGTGTTTACTAACAAACACGATACCACCTCCACTTCGGCTAAGCCCTTACTAACAAGGACAACGCCACTTCCAGCTCGACTGAGTGTTTACTAACAAACATGATGTCATTTTTATTCAGTTAAACGCTTACTAACAAGCGTGATGCCATTTCTCAATTCTTTTCGGTTAAGCGTCTATTAACAGACGTGACACCACTTCCAGTTTTTCAGTTTTGGTTAAGCATTTACTAACAAATGCATTACTACTCGACTAAGCGTTTCACAACAAATGCTATGTCACCTTCAATTCGGTTAAGCGTTCGTACAAACGCGACACCACATTCTTTTCGGTTAAGCGTTCGTACAAACACAACACCACCTTCAATTCGGTTAAGCGTTCGTACAAACGCGACACCACATTCTTTTCGGTTAAGCGTTCGTACAAACACGACACCACATTCTTTTCGATTAAGCGTTCGTACCAACGCGACACCACATTCTTTTCGGTTAAACGTTCGTACAAACGCGACACCACCTTCTTTTCGGTTAAGCGTTCGTACAAACGCGACACCACCTTCATTTCGGTTAAGCGTTTGTACAAACGCGACACCATTTTCAATTTTTCTGGTTAAGCGTTCGTACAAACGCTACACCATCTTCAGTTCGGTTAAGCGTTCGTACAAACGCGATACCATTTTCAATTCATTTCGATTAAGCATTCGTACAAATGCTACACATCTTTCCACCAGCTTTTGGTTATGCATTTTCTAACAAGTGCGACGTCATTTCTGGTCAAGCGTTTATTAACAAACGCAATGCCTTTCCAAAAAAATTGGGTTCCTAATAATTCTTTGCTCGAACATTTTACCAAACATTCTCACAAAGAGGGGCAACTGTCATAACCCAATTTTTTCAAAATAACAAAATTCACTAAAAATAGAAAAATCAAACAAAATCAAATCAAATCAAACAAAATCAAAGAAAACAAAATAAAATCAAATAAAAATCAAATCAAATAAAAGTGGAAAAACTCTGAAGACACTCAGAGGAGACACGGTAAAAAATCCGAAGGATCTCTCAGATCCTACTCCTTCCTCGGAGTCACACCTTCAGAGAATAAGAGATCCCCCTAGAGAGGTTTCTCAACCCTCGAGAGAAAATCGGAGGCCAATTCCTCCAGATACACACACTCAGATACACATACAAGCACCGAGAGAAGAGACAGAAAAACAAAGGCATCGTCGTTCAAGGTAGTGTCTCTTCTCGATTTTTTCTCGATAGAAATTGCATCAGATTATATCCCAGCCGACCGAGCCTACTTCTTGGTACATTGAAGTCATGGCGGTCTCAATTTACTCTTCACGGCGGCTTCGGTTCACTTCCCCAATTGTCAATTCTGGGTAAACTCTTTCCATTGCTTCTATTTTTATTTTTTATGAGTTGGTTTGCTTTTACTTTTATTTCGTGTCTTGGCAGTGAATGTGGGATCAAGTTCGGCCCCATCCTTGACTCAAAGCATCCCGGAATCTCATCCCACCATTGGGGACGATTACTGCGACGGATGCCACTTTACGACATCACAAACACACTGAACAAGCGAAGCCCTTCACAAGAGAAAAATGCTTCATCATCACCAAAGATTCTGCATCAACGAGTCTGAATTTCTGACCAATGGAGAAGTTAAAAACATAGCAACCAGAACCTCTATCTCCCAACCTGACTACTCAACGTCCATCCTGACCAGCGGCACCTCATCTCTGCCAACGAGTAACTCGAGGACAATCAGACCACCGGTAGCACCTGGTTTCGCAGTGATGTAGTCGTTCCAGGGCCAGCCCTCGCCGCCGTCGTCGACCAGCCAGCCCTCGCCGCCATCCCCGATTAGGTCTCCTCGTCGCAGCCATCGACCAGCCTGCCTTCCTCGTCACCGGCCATCTCTCCTCGTTGCCGTCACCGACCAGCCCTCTTCGTCGCCGTCGCCAGCCAGCCCTCGTCGTCCTCGTCGTCGACCAGCCCGCCTTCGTTGTCCCCGACGTCTCCCGACCTCCCTCATCTGTTCCCTCCAGCAGCAAAGTATCCAACAACAGCGACTCCCTCAGATCCGATGGTGGTCATCTCTAGATCTACGGCGACACTCCCTGCATTATCGCCCTCGGGATCAGGCCTCCATACCTCCTCCGGATGTCAGCCCAAACCTCAAGGCGACGACCCCAGCGACTTGAAAATCGCCAGCGGCAACCCACGACGCCCTAGCGGCTGCGACAAAGCTCCAACCTCGGTGTTTTCTTACCTTCAAACAACTATACCGGATTGGACTTCCTCACCGCAGCTCTTCGTTGGTGTTGCTTACACCCACGATCCTGGGGATCCCACACCAGAACGTTCGTGGATGAGGCGGCAGATAAGATGGGTTTGGGCAAGCAGAAGTGTGGCATCCTGACATTGGTATCTCGGGGGCGTGCCTCGCAGACAACCAAGGCACGTACCCCCCGTTCGACATAACGAAGTCTTCGAGGGTTTATTTTGGATTCTCGAATATCAAGACTCTCTGAAGACGGCTTCGCACTCACCAACGTTACGGCATCAGCGGCTCGCCAGGTTCACCGTAAACCTATTTTAAAAACGGCACCATAAGGTACAAACGCTAACGGGAGCGTACAAGAAATGATATAAACACCCGATTCTCCCTTGAATTTATTTTTTGGTTTAGAAACTGTTAAGGGCATTAATAAATTTATGTTGCTTGTAGTTTTGCATATTTTCATAAAAAAATGATTCACGTAGACTTTTAAGCATCATTGAGCTCGAGATCATTTTTTCTAAAAGCCAAACAATTTCTTGTTCTAAAACCGAGCTCAAATAAATTTCGGACATCGGACACACAATAAATGCCTCCATTTTCTTTTGATGCATGCGATTTAGTAATCCCCAATTCCCAAACCTTAACGAATCTCTACAATTTTTCTAACTTGAACTTAAAATAAGTTAGTGGCGACTCCGATACGTTTTCAAAATCCGAAGCCTTATCGTCAAGGGAGGATATCCATTTTAAATGGAACCGGAAACGGGATCACTCGCGACAAATAGACTAAGCTCCTTGAGATAATCCAGAAGCCTGATGCTAATCAGCTGGGACTGCAGCAGAAGTGGGCAGCCATGAAGGTTCAATATTCTTAACGAAGAAGGCAATCCCCCACTGGGGAAGGAACACAACTTCTCACAATCACCAACACTCCTCTCACTAAGAGATGTAAGCCCAAATAAATCATCAGCCAGCTTCTCTAACTCTCCACAACGTCTCATTTCAAGAACCTTTAGATTAGGTGGAACTTGTTTCCCTCCATCTCCTTTCACGAAGAACTTAAATTGAGGACATTCCACAATCTTCATCTCTTCCAGCGCCACCCAAGAGGTTTCCAAACTCCCCTCAAAGCGAACCAGCTCAGGTATTTCCCAAATTTCCGTCTTGGTCATTGAAGTAAGGCCTGCCAGACATGTGAACAATCCACCACCGCAGCAATCAATATTAATCTCAACGAGGGACAGAAGGCTAAGAGTGCACCCTCCTTTCAGTTTGGGACACTTCTTCACAATGAGCTGGCGGAGGAAGGGGAATGGTTGGCCGTTCTCATCCCCTCCGTTGTACAACCACTTCTCCCAGGCACCCATCTTCTCGAAGCTCAACTTGTTCAATGACAGAAAAAATGGCCCTTTAGACCCTTAAAACTCGGGACCTATGGAAGATATCCCTTCAAGACCTCTCATTTCCAAACTTTCCAGCAAGGGAAGTTGTCCAAAGTGTGGCAATGAATCCACATTTCTACAACCTGTCAAGGATATGCTCAAGATGTTTTGCATACAACCCTGATTATTAAACCAGGATGGAAATCTTTTGGCCTCATATCTATTGACACCAGGGGATTCAATCTTCTTCGGAGGTTGCAGATGGTGTAGAAGATTGAATTGATGGTCACCTTCACGAGAAATTTCATTACCCGATCTCCAGTCCAAGCTTAATTCGAGAATCGCTTCCTTCCCGACTACATTAGCAACTTTCGCGTCTTCGACGTCATGTACATACTGCAAATTACGAACATGCAACTCCCCCTGAAGGCATCCGAGTGGTCCAAGTTGCTTCAACTCTGGACTGACTTCTTTCCCCACAACAAAGTCTGAGAGGGAGGGAATTTTTTCATAGACATCCTTTAATCTTCGGTCGATGTCATCGATCTCATTGGCCATATGATGGCCAGAGATCAGGGTGCGCGGGGGGAAACGAGAGCAGCAAGCGATGAGGCAGGGAGGGAGTTTGGACGACTGTGCCTTGGACTCAGCCCGCTTGACTTCGACAGAGAAGTGGTCGAGCAGGTCCTCCATGTCGTAGGCGACGTCCCTGAGGTCAGCGAGCCACAGGACAGTAGCAGGGTCATCGTCGTACATCTGCTTTTCCTCGGCAGAATCCAAAAAGGTTAGGATCCAGGGCAGCTTCTCACCCCATGAGTTGAGCTTGTCGGAGATGCCGTGGATCCGGGCATACTTGGCAATGAGTTGAGAGCCGAGCAGGTTGAGGAGGGGGGAGATGAAATCCATATTCTCTCGCTCTCAGTCTTTTGGAATGAATGGTTTGTATTCTCTCAAACACTTTACAGAGAGGCAAGGCAATTATTCCAACGAGTCATGCCTTAATTCATCATACGCAAACGGACAAGCATTGGTTTGTTTGGTAAATATAATGATTTCAAGGAAAGGCTGATGATGGAGGAAGACCTTCCCCACCCACCCCAACCCAACACGACCTCTCTGCATCGATCTTACTGTTGGTATGCCCCCCCCCCCCCCCCCCCTACCACCCACGTGAATTTCCCTTCTTTCTTCCATGATGGTACTGTCTGGCCCCCCCCCCCCCCCAACCAAATAACTCCAAATTTCTTCTTTCATGTCTGTCTGTCCGAGTAATAAATTTGAAAATTTCTTAAATAGGATTAAAAAATTAAAGGCATAAAAAATTTGACCTTTTCCAAATTTCGAAAAAGAAAATTAATGTCCGAAATAATGACTTCCTTTAAATGATTAGAATTTGGTGATTTAAACATCGATTTTCATTTTTTAAATTTAAAAAACAAAACTTATGTAAGGCCGACTGTTTTAAATTTGTCAAAGAATTTCGGAATCGTACGTATTTGAAGAAATAATATAATAATTTGTCATATTTACCGAACTAGTCTTTGTCCTCTCAAATAAAAGTGGGCCTAAAATTAAGATTGTTGGAATCGAGTCTTTGCTTAAAACAACGAACAAAAAATTGTTGTTGCACGTAAGTAATGGTTATTATTAGTCTAAGTGGCCCGACATGTATATTTCCTTCTTTCTTAAAAAATTAGCAACTTTTATTAATATCATCAGTTCATCCCATTTTCAGACAAGATGTTAGTTATTTTGTTAACACATTTCGACCAATTCCATAAATTATGACAATTATTAACCAAAAGATTACTTCACCCTGTCTTATACTTTCTAAACACTGTCTAAGATATATGACTAAAGGGATAACTAAGGAAATAAGCCGTTTTCCGAATGCGAAGAAATGATGAGATTGCAAAATTTTTACAAGTGTTTTCCGTAGTGCGATCCTCTTGCAGTGGAACTCAGGGTTAATGCTAAGATGGCCTGAACAACTCACATGTGCAATTTCATCCGGGACTTCTTTTAGTACCCGAAAGATGAACATAGGCATTGGCTCATTCTGCATTTGTAGTATTCACCTGATCCGATTCACGTATTAGGGAGCATAGCATGGAGTGTCAAAGTCCTTGTTTCTGGTAGAAGTGAGGGGCAACTTCGGTCAACCAAATTTCGTTCTGCAAGATTTAAGGTCTATGCCTAACCTCTGGGCTATTCTTTGAAGTTGTTCAAGAAGCCTGGCCTTCAGGCACTAGCAAAAAGTAGTAATAACAAAATTGGATATAAACTTCTCTCAGGAAGTTGCTAAATATTATTATAACGTTTTGGCCGAGTTGTGCATGAGAGTGCGGATATATTAAACACGTACCTCAGCCACAGCAAAACGCATTTTGGCCTCATCGAATTCCGTGCGTGCTCCACGACCAGTGACCCAAATAGACTACCAAGACATAATTTGAACAGTTTGCAAAAAGCTTGCTGAAATTGTTTCCAAATGAACTCCTGCATTTACATCTCATCTAAAAGGTCAGAAGGATTTACTTGAACAGAAAGTACTGCCACAATTGTGAGAATCTCCTCTAAACAGCCTAGTTGGTTGGAAGACAATATCATCTTCGAAATCATTGACTCCTAGAGAAAATTGTCATTAGTAATTATTACCTCCGGCTTCACTTAGAGAAGCAGGTGGGAAGGAGACAAGTTTAAACCAGAATGCTTGAACTAGTTAACTTCCTAGCGAAGAGCCTTGGACTGAAGTCCCTAGCTGTCCAGACAGAGGCTGACAACCTAGTACACTACATGACCGGTACCAAACCATACCCCCCATTAATCTCACATATTGTGGATGCTAGCAGGTTCAATCCAATGAGTTCGACAGCTTTGAAATCACCCACATCTCAAGAGAGAAGAACAGACTCTAGACAAACTAGCCAAGGAAGCAAGGCACCAAGAAGAAAATGCTATCACTTTTCTTTTCCCACTGGATTTTGTGATAGACGAACTTCATAGGGATATCCCTTCCTTTGAAACCTATGATGGTGTAACCTCTTCAGGAGGAAGGCTTTTCTGAATAAAATATATTTGGGAGATCAAACATCATTTCATATGCCACACTTCCCACAATCACCTATGACATTTTCCAGGATGAACTCTTCCGGCCCTACCAGCTCTCTGTCTAGCAGATGCCTGAGATATAGGTGCCACCACAAGGTTCTCGGTGTCTGTAATCTACAGATTAAGCATAGAAAAGTCATCATAACAGTCAACTACATTTGTAGATACATGTACTACACCTGCAGCTGGATTAATCACATCCAACACTGGGCAAGAATCATTCATGTGATATATAATCCCTAGATATGAAATAAAAATAACTGGAAAAAATTGGTGAATTCTCTGCAGATTGGTACAGAATCATTCCAACGTGAAACTAAAATCGACAATTGGACAGTATGATGTCTTAGTCTCTCAAAAATAAATCTGACACAGAAAGAAGATTGAGTTACCGGATTATAAAATTGTTGTTTGGAGAACCCGCTGTCAACGACATACACAACACCCTACATAGAACAGGAAACAGAAACGTGAATTAACTTGCCCCAAGGCTTGGGACAATATTGTTGCCAGACAAAAAGTAAAATAACCTCCAATGTCAAAGATGTCTCTGTTATATTTGTTGAGATCACCACTTTTCTCTTTCCTCGAGGAGTAGGGGAAAATATTAGATCCTAGAAGAGGAGGAAAAATTTATATAAGAAACTTATTTCAGTATAAGCTTTCCATAAAAGCAACAACTTGTTAATCAGTCACCTGTTCAGCCCGTGGAAGTCCCGAGTACAAAGGTAAAACAAGTAGTCCTGAGGAACAGAGATAATCGCATCAACAATCTAGCAAGCTTATTTGGCTGATAAATCAGCCAAGATACGATGAAAAGAGAAAACATTGGTCAGCTGCTTGAGATGTAATAGGCAAACAAAGATGGGATATTACTATCATGGCACTTATGATTCCAAATCAACTCATGTTTATCGCACTCCTGAAGATTCTATGATTCTAACACAGAAAACATTATCTGCCTAGAAACATTATCGATATCAACATTATCCATCCTTTTTCCCATGTAGGAGAAACTTCACATACTAAGACGAAGCAGACTGAATTATTAGCCTTCCAGACAGCTCAAGTCCATGGATGGACATGATATGGCCAACTTCCATAGAGCAAAGTCATAAATATTTATCTCTTAATTAGTTACAAGAAGAAATTCTTCTATCCTGAATGTCGTCTGTCAGTTGCTTTACAGCAGCCTCAATGTCCTCCTCACCAGTAAGGAAAACCAATATGTCGCAAAATGGCTCCTGACAAAGAACAAAAAGTTGCAAGTTCTTGGTTCTCATATGGTTCCATTATTCAAGGAAAATAAAGGGCAAGAAAATAGAGAGCGAAATATCTGTTTGACATGTGTTTTCCTTCGATAATCCATCCGAAACAAGCGAAAAAAAAACAATCACCAAAAAATATCTTTGGCACCTGAATAACTTTTCTTCTGAAACTCAAAGAAGAATGGGAAGAAGAAGCAATAATCTCATCTTACACTCCCAAGTAAAAGGTTAGAACAATAGTTGATTTCATGATGCCATGCCAATTGAAATCCAAAATACTTGGACTCAAGACTTGGCACTCCAGCACCTCATTATAGAAGCAGGGCAGCAAGGGGGCAGGGAAATATGGCATAAGGTCAGCTCAAAGGTAAGTACCTTATCGTGAATAAGCAATACGGTTGAAACAGCAGCCCTCACAGGTTCCTCCAAATAGAGAATTTGCACATTGAAACCTCTTCCTTGAAAAACTAAATGGTCTATGATCACCATTTAATGAACATAACATTGTCATCTAAGTTTTATAATAATTTAACATGCTAGAGCATTCAAAAAGTTAATGATGAAAGTGTTAGTCAACACCTCAACAGATAGGATCACGGTTCCATTTTCAATCCAGGTTCCACACTTTCTGAACCTTTGTGTCTTCTGCTGCTGCACAATAAATTAAGATGTGTGCATAAGCAAATCAACACAATGGACAACAACTAAATCAACACAACGAGCGAACAACATTTTTCCATCGAGCGTTATCAACAGAGACTAAAAGGAAAGATTTATATTGGATTCATTGGGTTTTTTATTTCTAGCTTTGCATTTTTTTCTTTTATTTCTGAAATCATTCCTAAAGTGAGAAAATTAATCTTTGAAGAGTAGGTGTATTGATCATGGGTTTGTACTTTATAGAGTACAAATTCAGTAAAGCAATACAACCAAAAGCTGATTATTCAGATGAAATTGACTGTCATATGAAAACAATCATCATAGGAAACCTAAAGAATAAAGTCCGTTAGAGTCATTCTTAGACTATGGAAAACAGTCCATGCTCAGTCAATGAGACCAACCAATTAACGCCAGAAATTAGTACATTAGTGCCAAAAAAGTGTCCAGGATTATCAGTCAATTCTCTGTTTTCAGTGAAGCCGAATTGCATCACCTGGTAGACATCTCAAGAAACTCAAAAGTTGCTTAAGAACGCCCATATAAAAGCTAAAGCATATATCGGAATAATCTCTGAACTGAACAGGATGCATTGCCCAGGTAGTAGCAATAGGTCACTAAAGGGTACCTGGGCTGGAAGAAATCAGACATGGATTTCGCTTCAATAGTAGCAGGGGATATTATGAGACGCAAGTCAGATCACCGGCGTTGCATCTTACCAAAAGTACAAAATCACAAGAAATCCATTAAATTAAAGCCTTAGTTCAATGATATTTAACTCGAAAGACACCTTCTTAAGAAGTCCAAGCACAATATCAGTTGAAATAGACCGCTCATAATCCTCATCCACCATGATGACACTGATGATATTACAATGGAGAAAAGGTCATTGACATTGTATAACACTTGAAAAATAACAATGCGCCACATTGATCATGACAGCCAATGAATCAATTCTCCTCAAACTTTGAAAAGAAATGAGACAACTTCTCTAATTGCCCACACCAAAATGTCAGGATTTCAGAGAAACAAGAGGCACGAAATTAAATATTACCAATTCCTAACCTGAACTGCGAGCCTCCTTGGTTGTGTGCAAGCTATAACACGACCGCCCTCAGCCCAACCTGCTTCTTTGAGGTACTGAAATTTCAAAAGCCAGGGATCACCTTTTCTGTTGAATTAACACACTTATACAATAATGACACACTCAGTCATGAACCAAAAAATTGATCAAACTTAACCATGGTCCAGCAATTTCATTACTTTTACGGTGCATAACAAATAAACTTTACTTCCACAACATTAAAGTTTGCAGACTTCATACAAACAAAAGAAAAAATGAGGCCATCAAGATCTCGTTAAAACAATGATTACTTTGTCAAATTTAAAGGCAGTTACCAGTTCTGTTAGCCTAGAGCCTTCCAACAAAACTATAACCCTCAACTCTCCCCGTGCAGTAATTTAATATGAAACTGCTAGGACAATAGTTAAGAACTTCCGATCCACAGACCCAATCATTGTTGTAAATCTCAACCAACTATACATGTGGCTACTTTCCGATGATGATCACCCTGTGGAAAAAGCTGGGGGGAATTCCTCTCCACTAATTCAAGTCAGCAACTTTCCTTCCTCTTATCTTTCCCCTCATTCTGCACCTCCCAAAAAAAAAACAAAATCACACCATCTGCCTACTCCGTCATGAAACTTTGTATACAAACTGCATGACACAATGTCAAATTGCCGAGCCCTTATAATTCAAACATACTTCTCCCATCACCAACACCCCACCCAACAGACTCCACCGACTCCAACAATCGCCACGCCCGTTCAGCAGAAACATCACGCTACTCCGTATTTTTTACTCATTACTGACGTACGACTCACAAATCAGACAATCAAATCAAACCAAAAGAAAACAAATAACCCCAAGAACCTGGGGAATCTGTGTGGTCTTGCCACTGCCCGCCTCCCCGACAACGATGGTGGTAGCATGACTCTCGACCAGATAAAGTATCGCAGTCCTGTACCTGTAAACGGGAAGTCGCTGCCTCTGCTTCTCGATGCTGGCGTACCGAGAGGCCAGCATATAATTTGTACATTATAATTTAGCGTGCTTCACCGGTATCTTTGAAAAGAAATTAAAAAAATTTGCAACAACAAAGTAATATAGAAAAAAAAAAAAAAAAAAAAAGATCTCAAAAAGATCTTCAAGATTAAATATCTTCCCGACGGTTCCATCGATAAATACAAGGCGCGACTAGTTGTAAAAGGTTTTCGACAATGGCCAGGCATTGATTACAATGACACATTTAGCCCAGTAGTTAAACCAGCCATGATCCGCTTTGTCCTCTCATTAGCGATTTCAAATCGGTGGCACATTCGACAACTTGATGTCAGCAATGCTTTCTTACATGGAACTCTCTGTGAGCCAGTCTTCATGAAGCAACCTCCAGGCTTCAAAGATCATCGCTACCCATGTGTGTTGTTTGGTCAAATCTATCGACGGGCTCAAGCAAGTTCTTCGTATCTGGTTTCGAGCTTTCCAATAAGCGTTTATTTCTTTGGAATTTCGGAAATGTATCTCCGATACATCTCTATTCACTCTACGACATGGTCATTGGGTTCTTCTCCTTTTATTGTATGTCGATGACATCTTGATGGCAGGATTTGATGATGTTCTCCTCACCAGCGTAATACAATAGTTCAGTTTCCGAGAGCAATGTCTTCCCTAATCCAACCATCTTTTGTGAAATCATGGGTGCTCTTTAATATGTCACTCTGACACGTCCAGACATCGCATTTTCGGTAAACTATCTAAAGTCAGTTCTTACAACGGCCGACATCAGTGAACCTTCATCAAGCCAAGCGACTACTGCGGTATCTCAAAGGCTCTCTCAACTACGGATTGCCAATTTGTCCTACCAATACGTTGTAACTTACAACCTATGCGGATGCTGATTGGGCAAGCTGCCCAACGACACGTCTCTCGACCACTAGCTATGCAATTTTTCATGGACACAACCTCATCTCTTGGCGCTCCAAGAGGCAGGCCATGGTCTCTCGAAGTTCTACGGAAATTGAATATAGGGCTCTTGCATAGCCCATTGCTGAGGTTACCTGACTGTCATCTCTTGCTCGCGACCTACGTGTTCATCTCTCGCGTCCTCTTTTGATTTGCTATGACAATTTGGGAGCTACGTACCTTGCTACAAATCCTATTCAACATCAACGTACTAAGCATGTTGATATTGATATCATTTCGTCCGGGAGCAGGTCCAATCCAGTTCGATTGTCATCAAATATATTCCGACACGTGATCAAAAAGCTGATATTTTTACCAAGACCCTAGGTGGGCGATTCATTCGTTGACCAACACAACAATCTCCCCCTAAATTACGAGGCTTGATTGGGGGTGATACATAAAGATTGAAACGAGTAGGTTTAGATATTATTTGATTATTGTTGAGATATTCGTCATGAAATCCTCATGATTATAGGAGTTAAATATTCTCAATATCCCTATTAATAGTGATGTATTGTAATTACTTTATTAATCAATTGAGATATGTCATTTGATCTCTATCACCCTCCATCCCCTTCCACACAGACGACTTAAATTGAGGACAACTATAACCCCCGTGCAGTAATTTAATATGAAACTGCTAGGACAACAATTGTTGTAAATCTCAACCAACTATACATGTGGCTACTTTCCGATGATGATCACCCTGTGGAAAAAGCCGGGGGGAATTCCTCTCCACTAATTCAAGTCAGGAACTTTCCTTCCTCTTATCGTTCCCCACATTCTGCACCTCCCAAACAAAAAAAAAAACAAAATCACACCATCAGCCTACTCTGTCATGAAACTTTGTATACAAACTGCATGACACAATGTCAAATTGCCGAACCCTTATACTTCAAACATACTTCTCCCACCACCAACACCCCACCCAACAGACTCCACCAACTCCAACAATCGCCACGCCCGTTGAGCAGAAACATCACGCTCTGTATTTTTTAATCATTACTGGCGGACGACTCACAAATCAGACAATCAAATCAAACCAAAAGAAAACAAATAACCCCAAGAACCTGGGGAATCTGGGTGGTCTTGCCACTGCCCGTCTCCCCGACAACGATGGTGGTAGCATGACTCTCGACCAGATAAAGTATCGCAGTCCTGTACTTGTAAACGGCAAGTCGCTGCCTCTGCTTCTCGATGCTGGCGTACTGATGCGTGGATGATATGCGGAGCAAGTTGGAGGATTTGAAGAAAATGGAGGAACTGATTTGAGAAGCCAAGTTGCAGATTGTGATGAACTGCAGAAAGTTGCAGAAAGTCTTATGTAGAAGTGTGAATTGTGAATAGCCGGTTTGGTTTAGTCGGGTTTGTGTTAGCCGGTCTAATATGAGTGAACAGGGCGGTTAATAAGAATGTGTCGGTCGGGTGTTGTTGGGGGTTTTGATAAAAAGGAGATTGGTTGGGGAAATGGAGGGTAGTTAGACAGTTATATTCTGTTGGATTTGTAGAGAAGTTGTGGTGAGAGTGTATGCGCCGGAGGCGGTGGTCGATCTGTGATTGTAAGATTTGGTGGAGAACGGGCTGTCGGAGGTTCGATTTCTTGTTGTAAACTGTTGCGAAGTGAATTTGGAATAAATTTGCTGTTGTTGTACTGTTGCTACTGTTTTTGTGCAAAAACCCTTGCTTACTGCAAGTATTGAGACTGTGAGATCCAAATTACTCGGATCAAGGGTATCAGAGCAATATCAATCCTATAAAGTGATCGGAGGTAGTAAATTTGCTGTGTTGTGTTGTTCTGTACGGTGGGGGTGATATTTGTTGGAGTTGTGTTGGTCTTTGTGAGGATTTTGAGGCTGATCGTACAAAATGGTGGAGACTCGCTATGACGAATTGCATAGGGAACAGGAGACTACGGGTGAATTGGTAGAAGGACTGGTGGAGAAGATAGGAATATTAACTTCGCAGATTAAAGAAGTGCAATTACAAGCTAGAAGTGTTCAATCTCAAATGGATGAAAAGTGGGGCGTGATACTTAAGAAACTGATGGCATTGGAGGGAAATAAGGGGGAGGAGATCACGGTAGTAAAAGAAGGGAGAAATGATGATGTTAGAAGAGTTGTTGCAAATACTTTTACCATGCCGAAGGCTGATTTCCCAGAATTTGATGGTAATGATTTAGAAGATTGGTTATACTCCGCTTAGCCCTATCCCCCTCTAGGGGTATTTTAGTGATAGGTTCTAAAGTGCCAAAGGTACTTTGAATAGGAATTGGTACCTGTGGATAGAAAGGTGAAGTTGGCTTCTCTATATTTGTATGGTTCCGCTTTACAGTAGCATTACTCCTATGTGAAGAATAGGAAGAAGGATAGAATTCTGGAGTGGGAAGAATATACAATGGCCCTTAACAGTAGATTTGGTAGAGAGGTTTTTGAGGATTCTATGGGGAAAATGAAAAACTTGAAATAGGACGGGGAGTTCTCCAATCTATATGCGTATATGGTTCGACGTTTGTTTGAGGAGGGTATTGGATAAAATTGACTTACCGATGTCATTTCAAGTTAGCCTATTCATTAATGGGCTTAAGGAGGAATTTAAAAGCACCTTGTGACTGTTGAAGCCGACTGATCTGTTATCAATGCAGGCTAATGTACGAATTCTCAGCAGTGATGTTCCTTTGGGGCATGTTGGAAGTAGTGGGAGTAAACCCCTACGGGTTTGGAATGGTTCCAATGATTGATCAGAAAACTTTTGAGACAGGGGACAGCGTTGTCACTCGAGTAGGCAGTAATTCTAATATTCTTGGGGTTCACAGAGGTGGTGAAGAGAGGGGAGTGAGTACTTCCCATTTTTCTCCTGGTATGAGTAGCAATGCTGGATCTGTGGGGAGGAGGAGACTAAGTCAAGAAGAGATTGAGGAGAGGAGATCAAAGGGGTTATGCTTTGGATGCAACGAGCCTTTCGATAGGAATCACAAATGTTCTAAGAGACAGGTGTATTCTATGATAGTGGAACCTGTTGGAGAAGACAATGGAGATTATTTTGCAGAGGGAAATGAACAAGAGCAGATGGGAGTCAGATTAACACTGCATGCGTTGCGGGGTGAGCTTCTAGGGGAAGGAACTCAAACCATGCAGGTTAGGGGGCTATTTAAAAGGAAAAACTTAAACGTACTCATTGATTTGGGCGGCACTCATAATTTTGTTGATATTGGTATGATTAGAGGAATGAATTTGAGGGTTGAAAACGGTACCTCCTATTAAAGTGATTGTGGCGGATGGCAGGAGTTTAATTTGTAGGAGTATGATGAGAGAATTCTGTTGGGATATGCAGGGGCATACATTTACAGCTGATTTCTATGTTATGCCATTGAGGGGTTGTGAAGTGGTTTTAGGAGTGACTTGGTTAGCTCGACTGGGAGACATTATTTGGAATTTCCAATTGTCCATGATGAAGTTCAATTTGGCTTGAGTGGAGGTGGTGTTGATAGGGGAAACGCAGAAATTGCAGCAGGGACAGTTGCAGGTCATTACAGGGAAGAAATTGCAGAAGATTTGCCATGGTCCTATGATGATGGGTTGGATAGGCAGTGTTATTGAACTAGAGGAGTCTATCTTACATTGCTTGACTGTTCAAGTCGGAGAGGACTTATCTGCAATTGATGAGGTATTAAAAGCTTATGAAGATCTTTTTTGGAACCTACGAAGCTGCCACATTTCCGTGGTTATGATCACTCCATTGTCTTGAAAGAAGGAGTACAGGGTATCAATTTGAGACCATATAAGCACTCGGCTGCGCAGAAAGATGAAATTGAAAAAATGGTTCAAGAGATGATGAATACGGGAGTCATACAAGAGAGTAAGAGCTCTTTTTCTTCTCCTGTGGTAATGGTTAAAAAGAAAGATGGCTCATGGCGTATGTGTGTGGATTATAGAGAATTAAATAAGCAAACCGTGAAGGACAAGTATCCAATACCAGTTATTGAGGAGTTACTTGATGAGTTGTATGGAGTTGTTATCTTTTCCAAGATTGATTTTAGGGCTGGATATCATCAAATCAGGATAAATCCTATGGATGTGCCAAAAACAGCTTTCCGTACTCACGATGGGCACTATGAATTTCTAGTCATGCCTTTTGGCTTGACCAATGCTCCATCCATGTTCCAAAGTCTAATGAATTCGATTTTCAGACCATATTTGCGGAAGTTCATCTTAGTTTTCTTTGATGACATCCTTATTTACAGCAAATCTATGGTGGAACATGTGGAACACTTGAAAACTACCCTGTCTATTCTTCGGAAGTATGTCTTATTCGCCAAGAGATCCAAGTGTGTTTTTGGCAGTTCACGAGTAGAGTATTTGGGACACTTCATTGATAGAGAGGGGGTGTCAACATATCCAACTAAAGTACGAGCTGTAAGGAATTGGCCGGTTCCCACTACTTTGAAACCATTAAGAGGTTTATTAGGCGGTATGGGGTGATTTGTAAGCCTTTGACTGATCTTTTGAAAAAGGATGGATTTGGTTGGAATGTAACAGCCCACATTGCTTTTGACAGATTGAAAAAAATGCTGACTACGACACTTGTGCTTGTTCTGCCTGATTTTGATGAAACTTTCGTTGTTGAGACCGATGCCTTGGATGTGGAAATTGGTGCTGTTCTTATGCAGCGAGAGCACCCTATTGCATTCATCAGCAAACATCCGGCGCCTAGGCATTACAGTCTCTCTGTTTATGAGAAAGAGCTTTACTCCTTGATGCATGCTGTGGGCAAATGGCACCACTATTTGGTTGGGAGACACTTTGTAGTCAGGACAGATCATAAAAGTTTGAAATTTTTGCTGGAACAAAGGTTGCATACTGAAGGCCAATTCAGATGGTTGACGAAGTTAATGGGTTATGATTATGAAATCGTGTACAAAAAGGGAAAAGAGAATATTGCTGCAGATGCTTTGTCTCGGGTACAAGGGTCTGAGTTGTTGTCCATGTCAGTTCAGCAGTTTTCCCCTACCTTGTTTGATGGTGTTAAGTCTACTGGACAGTGGATCCCAAGTTGATTACTTTGATTTCTGAACTGAAGGGAGGATGTGCCAATGTGAGCAAGTTTCAATGGCGTCAGGAATTGTTGCAGAGGGGATCGAAGTTGGTAGTGGGTGATGTTTCTGAGGTACGACAGAAGGTTTTGCAAATTTTTCATTTCGGCCTTGCTGGTGGTCATTTTGGGGTCCTTGCCACCACTAAAAGGATCAGTATAATCTTTTATTCGAAGGGTTTAGAAAAGGATGTTCGCAATTTCATTCGATCATGTCCAGTTTGTAACACTTGTAAGTATGAAAATGTCTCTTCTCCTACACTGTTACAGCCCTTGTCGGTTCCAGTTGGGTTTTGGCAGGATATTTCCATGGATTTTATTGATGGGTTACCTAAATTTAATGGAAAAGCCGCCATATTCGTTGTTGTGGATAGGTTGAGTAAATATGGTCATTTCCTGGCTCTACCTCATCCTTACACTGCCAGAACGGTTGCCCAGTTATTTTTGGACAATATCTTCAAGCTTCATGGTATGTCCTTGACTATAGTAAGAGATCGGGATGCAATATTTCTAAGTCGTTTCTGGCAGGAGGTTTTTACTTTGCAAGGGGTTGAATTGCATTTGTCAACAGCGTATCATCCGCAAACGGACGGGTAGACTGAGGTAGTCAATAGATGCCTCGAAACTTATCTTCGTTGCATGATTGGGGATTGTCTTGCAAAGTGGGTGGCTTGGTTGCCTTTGGCCGAGTGGTGGTATAACAGCACTTACCATTCCACTCTTAAAATGTCTCCCTTTGAAGCTTTGTATGGCTACCCACCTCCGGTCCATGTTCCTTACATTCCTAATGATCGAGTTGTGCTTACTGTGGATCTGGAATTACGGGATAGGGAAGCCCATCTTCAGTTACTGAGGTTTCACTTAGATCGTGGAAGGCACAGGATACAGCAGTTAACCAATCAGCATAGAGTGGACAGATAATTTCAATTGGGTGATTCGGTTTATGTGAAGCTTCGGTCTTACAGATAGCAAAGTGTTGTAGAGCGCAATAATCAGAAACTTTCCCCTTTGTTTTATGGCCCCTATAAGGTGGTTGATAGAGTTGGCAAAATGGCATGTAAATTGGAGCTGCCTGTGGGAACTCTTATTCACCCCACTTTTCATGTTTCAAAATTGCGAAGGGGTGTCCCAGTTGATGGTCGTGTTTCTGTGGCTTTGCAATCCTTCTGTGATATGCAGACTCGAGAGCCTTTGGCCATTTTAGCTAGGAGGATGGTCAAGCGGGGAAACAGGGCTGCTACACAAGTCTTGGTACAATGGCATGGGGCTATGATTGAGGATGCTACATGGGAATTCTTGTATGATTTGGAGAGAAAATTTCCTTCCTGTTCACTTGAGGACAAGTGTCTTTCAAGGGGGGAGACTTGATGCGTGGATGATATGCGGAGCAAGTTGGAGGATTTGAAGAAAATGGAGGAACTGATGTGGGAAGCCAAGTTGCAGACTGTGATGAACTGCAGAAAGTTGCAGAAAGTCTTATGTAGAAGTGTGAATTGTGAATAGCCGGTTTGGTTTAGTCGGGTTTGTGTTAGCCGGTCTAATATGAGTTAACAGGGCAGTTAATAAGAATGTGTCGGTCGGGTGTAGTTGGGGGTTTTGATAAAAAAGAGATTGGTTGGGGAAATGGAGGGTAGTTAGACAGTTATATTCTGTTGGATTTGTAGAGAAGTTGTGGTGAGAGTGTATGCGCCGGAGGCGGTGGTCGATCTGCGATTATAAGATTTGGTGGAGAACGGGCTGTCGGAGGTTCGATTTCTTGTTGTAAACTGTTGCGAAGAATTTGGAATAAATCTGCTGTTGTTGTCCTGTTGCTACTGTTTTTGTGCAAAAACTCTTGCTTACTGCAAGTATTGAGACTGTGAGATCCAAATTACTCGGATCACGTAACCATACCTGCTCCCTCAATCAACCCACAAGAAAAGATCGCACCTTTGGGTGAATTGAGCTCGACCCACCAAGCGACGAGAGAGGAATACCAAAACAAGAGGGAGAGGGGTACCCTGAAGAGGATGAAGTGCAGCCCTTGAAAAAGAGTCAGCTGTTTGCCTTGCGTTGCTTTCACGCCTATATGTCCAAAGCCCAAAAGTCTTCAAAAAAGAAAGAGAAAAAAAGATGATGCCTAATCGCTGTTAGCAGCATAGAATGGTTTATCGATCTACGCTGAAGACCTCATTTGTTGTAGATGATGAGGAGGAGGAAAGATCAATTTAGTATCTTTCCACGTCGGCCAAACTCAATGATCTAACGAATCATACCGCCACCAAATAGTCATATCTTAAAAATCAATCAATCAATCATGTATTAGTATTTGTTTCAACATGACCAAGTAAAACTTTCAAATAATTAAAACTTCAAATTTTGAGATATCGTTTGTTTTCATAATTAAAGGATGATGTTGAGATAACAATCGGTAGTAGTTTTATTTTTGTTCTCTCTCGTAACTCCTTCAACAACAGCAAGCTTCTATTAATACTTTTTAGTGATTTTCGTAAATCGGTAGCAGTTGCGGCAAGGGAACACACCAGCACAGGCGGACGAATTTCGATTCCATCCACTCTGTCGGCACCACCAGGGAGAGCCTGTGCTACTCCGACCCAACCCTCGTCCATTGTGACGCCGGAGTATGCTGGTCCTACTAACCCCTCCCGGCAACAGCTCTAATGTTTTTGATTCACTTGAGCAGGTCAATTCAAGATCGGAGGAGTTCGCTGAGAAGTACACAACAGCCTTAACCAAAAATCTTCATCTCCTTAAAACCCCACTGAAGTACAGAAGATTGACGGTAACAATCTTCTTCTGTGGATGGTATACCAAGTGATGACTTCACTTTATATTATTCTTTTAACTTTATTTCCACTTCTAATGTTTACAAAAATATTAATACTAAAATTTTTAAATTAAAGTGGAAGAACTAAATTCCAATATTTTTACAAAATATTTGAAAGACTGAAATGAATCAAGAAGAGTATTATTTTTTTTTTTTTTGGTGGTGGTGGGAATCTTTCTTTATTTGATACAATCAATGCATGATGTCCCCAATCACATTAATAAGACCAGAATCAATGCATGATGTCCCCTAACACATTAATAAGACCAGTTGGAAATATTTTCTCATGATTGAAAAACATTCAGAAAAAAATAATAATGGTGATAAAAGATTCGAAATATCAATTTAAAGTTATAAATAAAAGATTTTGAAAATTTAGTCCACAAAATAATGTCAAGAAAAAGTTGGGTCCACTCATTGTTAGAATAATAGCATAAGATATTTAAGCCTATAAGGAAATATTTCAAAATTTTGGGTATAGCCGATGGTTTTATTTAGGTCAAACCCCAGAATCAATAGAAATACTTGAGATACACGTAAAAATCACGTCTATGATTCAATCATCCCGATGTGTTTGTGAGAGTTTATCCTCAGTTTGACCTGGATCACATGCATCTACTGTCACCCAGGAAGCCATAACATGTTAATGATTACATAATGGTAGCCTCGGACTCTGCTCATGAAACTTTATTTTTTTTTTACATTGCGAATTATACAAGAAAATTAATCGAATCCACGATCATCGTAATCGAATTTAGGACACGAAATGTGCGGAAAACAAGACGTAGCCGACGTTAACATACATTTATAATAACTCGATTATCAAGCCTTTAACGGAATCTCTAGCATTGTCCGACGAAATCTGCAAAACACAGGGCAAAACCGGTGATCTAGGTCTTCCTCTCCCTGGCTTGCCGATGGAGCACCACGGTTAGAGTTAGGGCAAGTGAGAGAGGGGACCTAGCACTTGTTAATATAAAGTTTAACGGGCCCTTCCTTCACCATCTTACGTTAACACACTGGGCCTACATCGAATGCCACTCAGCCCACATCAATAATAAACCGAGATGCCACAAAAGCTCAAATAAAAAATCACCCAAACTGAACAAGCTGTCATGCATTGTCTCGTGTATCATGACAGAGCCCTGTTTTCGAAAACTTAAATCAGTAATTAATTATAAACCAATAGAATTTTTATAAAACAAAATAAAATAATAAAAAAGTAAAATAAAATTCTAACATTCTTCCACTTGGGCTAATATCAATTACAAAGCTTTTAAAAAAATCTTAGTTTTGAAAATGACCATCAGGATGTATACAATATGGCCATAGGAAAAAATACAATATACAAGACAACATCTCAAAAACAGCCCCGACCATCTATGCTACTACTACTAAACCATGGCCGTCGTTACATCATATAACGGTGTTGAACAACCATGATCACAAGCGCCAGCAACATAACGTCAATAGGTCAATGTGGTGGTCCCTGAATGTGATCTGAATGATGTTACTTTCGGTCGGTCATCACCTTTTTGTAACCTTATGCCCATAATGAGCCAGAAAGACAATAGAGAATGACCCCTCTGTAATATATCTCATAAACTTTAATGCGTGTAAACTGCATTGTGTTTTATAAGAGGCAAACTATATTGACAAAACCGTCATACTCAAGACCAAGCACCGAGCCTCAAGAGTTTCTTTAAAAAAATCAAATAAATTTGTAACCTTTGCAGTTCTCTAAAGTCGGAGTGCACAATTCGTAACCTTTATACTTCAGAGAAATCATAGTACACATTTGTAACCTTAATGCTTAAGAAAAGCCAGATGAAATTATCTACCTCCGTAACCTTAATGTTTCACAAAGTCTGAGAAAACCATCTCTGTAACCTGAATACTTAGTGAAACCGAAGTAGTCATTTGTAACCCGGATGCAACCAAATATATCTGTCATTTTAAGGTCAGAGAATACCCTCTGTACGGTGAAAGTAGCGTAATCATCCACAAACTTTATGCCTCGAAGAAGCCGGATGAAATAAACCGAGCACTATCGCTCTATATGTCTCAAAACATAAATATCTCAAGAAAACACTTGCGGCGTCATACAAGACGTACAAACTTGACATAACCGTCATGCTCAAGATAGACACCAGATCTTAAGACATTTAACAATGTGCGTAGAACAAACTAGATAATCAACGATCATCAAATATGATATTCCACACGCACAAAGCATGTGTTAAATACGGCACTCTTATAATCATGTCTATCAAATAAGATAGTAATGTGATGCTCCTGCTAACCAAGTAAATCAAAATAATGAACCACGTACAATAATTATAAAATCCAACTGGACTTCAAGTGGCATTCCCCTTGGTTAAAAATCAGTCGATACCGTACTAATATCATAGTTATTAGCATAATTATTCAAATTTATCATCGACCACGGTAGTTTCAAAACAACACCATTCGGCCTTTTAAAAAGAATAATTCAATTAAGAAGCCTCAACATCCAACACAATATCAAGAAAATATAATGTTGGATAATACTCTAATGAGCGTCAACAATAACTTCCACTAAGAAAAACAATTAGATGATTAAGTTGAAGTACTCCCACTGAAATAATATATCATCATAAATTTAAGATCTCCCACAAGGCTAAACCCTAAACCCTAAACTCAAGGCTTTCAATCTTTGGTTGTGTTACCATCAAGCTCTAAACAGATATTACAAACTCCACAACACGTATCACATAACCGACTCAACAGATCTCAACAAGCGAGTCGCTTTAGCGATCATATACATGTATCATCATGTGAAATCTCCCAATCCTGGGATGCTTATCAAACCTTCCTTCCCAACTCGACAATCAAGTTGAATACTAGAAAAATAAATTATGTAATAACTAAGGTAATATATTATCACACAAGCAAATTTGACGGATCTTAACGAGTGACTCGCTTTGACAACCAGGTTCGAGGCTTGTGTGCCAAGCTAGCGGCCGCATACGTTTCTAATCTCTGCGATTACTTTACTATGCTTTAACTACCGGGTCGTACGATTGTCCAAAGACCAAGGGTGGTGACCTCGAAATTTTACTTCGAGTACAATAATTAATTAATAACAAAATAAATTTGACTAGTAAAAAATTAGATAAAAAACGATCAATTTGACTAGTAAAAAATATAAAGAAACAAAAACCCTATCGTTGGTCTGTTTCCCTCAATAAAAGTAAATCAATAATTGCTCGTATTCCAATAATAAGAACTACCCCTAACGAGGTTGGAAATAAATTCGTTTGTTCGAAATTACAGGGACGAGTGGGAGGATCGTGAAGTTGTACAATTATTATCTTAAAACAGAGGATATAAAAGTAGAAGCAAAAACACATATAATAGTACACCCGACCAACATCTACGAGTCATACCTGTAGCAAAACAAGATGCTGTAAACATCAACTCTACCTCGTTCTTGCAGCACCTTCTGTAGCAACTTGCCAAGAATCTTTCTCTTGACAAAACCTTGCAATATGCACAAACTTATGACAATTATTGCACTTCACGTCTGGCCTCCTCCAACACTTGAAATGTGGATGATTTGTGCCTCCACAGTATTTGCAAAGATCAAACTTGTCTCTCTGATAAGTAGAAGCATTCTCAAAAAGATGCCTCTGTTCAGAAAGACCTCTGTTATTGTTTGAACTTTATGTATTTCCTTTATGTTGTTTCCATGGCTTCTTGTCTTCTCCAGAAGTTCTCATCTGAGACCTCGCTGCTAAGGCTCCTTCCATGGCTTCTGAGTGAGCTTCTCTTCTCATCAATCTTCTTTGTCCTTGTGCTTCCAATGCACTCAATAACTTCACCAACCTTATATTGGACAGATCCTTAGTGTTCTCCAGAGAGGCAATCGTAGCTTCAAACCTTTCTGACAATGACGCTAAAATCTTCTACACGATCCGATCGTCTTTCATATCTATACCCAGAACTCTAATTCTATCAATCAGATCAATCTATCCGAAAAATCCTTCACAGACCAATTCTCCTTCATTTGTTCTCTCTCAAACTCACTCATTAAATTCAATGCCTTCATACCTCTTATCTTCTCATCACCTTCGTACTCAATCTTCAGAAAATCCCAAATCTCTTTTGCGGTTGGAAACTTCATGATCTGTTGAATATAGAGGATGATACTGCAGCATAGAGGCACGATTTCGCCTTCGCCTTCCTTGTGACTCTTTCATTGTGAAACCATATTTGATTGATTGGAGGATTGTCGGGGAGTGGGGACACTTCATAATCATCCTCCGCTGCTTCCCACAAGTCACTACCCTCTATGAAAGTGCTTGTCTTCACCGCCCATATTTGATAGTTCTCCCCATCAAACATGGGAGGCATCGTAGAAGAAAAACCGCTTCCGCTTGATTCCATCTCCTTCTTCTATTGGAAAGAAACAACCTTCAAAAAACTTCACAAGACTTCCACAACTCCCGAAAGATCACTAAGTGCTGTGACACCAATTGTAAGTTCTCAAGTTGTGGAAACAAACCTGCATTTATAGCAGAATCAAGACAGAGAACAATATAACCTTCTGCACACGCTAGCTTTTATAGCGCAACTTTCTAATGATGAACCAAAAACCAAACAACCTTTGAGCAAATGCTCTTTTCTGAATTTTTGATCGATCAATACATAATATAAAACTATTACATCACGAAACTTTAAAAGAAAAAAGGAATGGCAACACCATTAAGGAAAATCTAAATTAGGAAGATACAATATGCATCCTTCCTAATTTCTAGAGATATTTTTTATAATAAAAAAGATATTTTTTATAATAAAAAAATATTTTCTATCAGGCTTGAACCAATAAGAGGGGCTTTGAGTTGATTATGTTTTCATGCTACAGTTTTTGGTTTTGCTCTGTCAATGGGACCTGTGCATAGCACTTTTACTGGGACAATTACTTGATAAGTTCGCCCGAGTTAATATAAATTTGCTTTGCTGTTTCTCCCTGGATGATGCATTGTTATCTGGCCAACAATTTCATTGCTTTCATTTCATAGCCTCCGATTCTTTGATTAGCTAATGGGACTGTTTCTTTGTATGGCAGGTACAACATGGGATTGATTCCAACCAAGAAAAGTTTGGCATTGTGCGATAAGTTATCTGTTTCATCCTTTTTCAGGTGTGTTTTTCAACATAAAGTACTGCTATTATATCTGCCTCACACCTATAACGTTGTGAATTTGGCCTGAGTTTGACATGGGTATGTGGGAAATACCTATTTTCTGCGGCCACGGCTTTCTAAGCCTCCCTGCTTTGTCCTTTATAGGCGTAGACTGTCAACGGTGCTGGTGCAGTTGAAATTTGCGGAGCATTTAAAGGAAGCGGTGACGTACATCGAGCAGGGTCACATCCGAGTAGGTCCGGAAACAGTCATCGACCCTGCGTGTAAAGACCCGTAAAATCTCAGGGGTAAAGTAAAACTTAGACTTAGTTAGAATCTGACGTGGACGCGAGAATCTGATACTCTCGTAGTCAACTTATATTAGTTAGCGAGGCATTATCGAGACCTCGGGTACGATTACATGTGATTATATCACGCGGGGAAGGGGACGCCTTGACTCAAACGTTATCGAATTCGAGAAACGATCTTGTTAGCGCACTACGTCTAGTATTATGATATATTCACTAGATACTTGATTTCAGAATAGTATATTTATAAGGATGAAACATGTAACATAAAATAGATAAGAGTTTGGCCTTTGACCCATAATCATCACCCTCTCTAATTAGAGGTTAAATGCTTTACTTGATATGAGCCCTTACCATTGGAATTGAAGTAGCTTCCCAAGCAAGCTTCGTTGGGAAAACTGAGGAGGAATAAGACCTCAGATGGGGACACGCATTTGGGGGATCTCTTTATCACTCCGTTCCCTGTTGTGAACCACGATTCCCACCATCTTCCTAGGGAAAGGAGGGATGGAAAGCAAGTCACGGGAAGAAGTCCTTTCCCTCCAGATCGACAAACTCGGACGATGTCGAGGGGGGGTTCACCCGACGGCTAGAGCCAGACCAAGATCAAGCGCTCGACACTGATCTTCTTTTTCCGATCGAGTCCCCCGTGTGGTGTCAATCCTCGTCATCACCTAGGGGTTCCTCCTCGCGAGAACAAAGCTTCCCATCCACAGCAATTACTGTACGTCTCCCCTTTTCTTTTCCCACCTCTGTCCGTGTTTCCGTCTTCGTCGTTTTTGTGTGCATCTCGCTTTTCCCCCTCTCTGTTCTAGGCAGTGTTTGTCTCCGTCGTTACTTGGGCGTCTCGTTGTTGTCTCGGTCATGGACTGTTCGTGATTTGTTGATTTCGGTTGTGGTCGACTCGTGCTGCGTTGATATCCGTCGCGGCTGCTTGTATTTGAGATCTTGACAGTGGATGGTTGGGTTCTGTGGTGTGTACGTTCTTCCCCCTTCCCTTGACCGTATATGCTCTGGTTTGGCTTGCGTCTGTGTGTTGGTGTCATGGAATGGGGAGTGGAGTTGCAGGGGAAGGTGGGGCGAGGTAGAGGGTCACGGTCGGGATCCTGTTTTCCGAAGTTTTGGTGTCGCGCCTCTTCATCTCGACGGGGCACCGTGGTGAGGTATCTCCGGGGTCAAAGCATACGCTTCCCCGAGTTTGATGGTGAGATCGTCTCACGATCGTGTTTGTGGGTAAAGATTGTACCGCTGAAAAAGTTCTAGCTCTAGTTAGATTTGAACCCGAGTTTATTCTAGGTGACTGCTACTAGGCAGCTGAGAGTGAAACGGTGTTCTCAAAGTAAGGCAAGGATCCTAATGGTACTGGTAAGTAGGGAATACTATTGAGGAAATCTAATTGGGACTTGATGTTGTGTGAAAATACAAGTTCACAGGGAGGATGATTCTAAGACACCGTCGTTGGACCCCGCCAAACAAGCTCTAATAGGGTGCGGATGTATGGGTGTCTTTATAGCCGTTATTGATTTCGTTGTACACACTTGTAGTTATGACTTGTGATCTCCCATGCGATGTTTGAAAGGAATTGATGAAATCTGTCCAGAGTGCACTTGGGTACTCGACTTCGCACTCTACAGGAAATTGTATTAGACGGCGGCTGGGGGCTGTGGCTCGGTGTTGATCCAACTAAAAAGGAAGGAGTCGGGCTTATGGAATGGGTCCAGTCACGTCTTTCCATTGGATGGTAGCTGGGATTCTGTAAGTTCCCGACTTGCCTTCGCTGTACAAATACGAAAGGTTGGGCACCGGTCCGGTCAGGAACAGCCGCGTCTGGAAATCTTTAAGAGGCTGAAATACGAGTGTGGGCGAGTTACCTCATTTGAAAGAAAGGACAATTTGTCCCCTGTTAATGCCGTTCAATCTTCTGCTGTGCACATTTCGAATGGACTTGATGATTTGGGAGTACAGTGAGAGTTTACTCTATGTTATGAGATAAGATTCCCGACTGTGTGTCGGAGGAGTACGGGGAGGCGATGACCACGTGCGGTCGTGCCTGCTGGCCATTCCCAGGCGCTTCCGGAGGAGTGGGTGGGGACGCACTGCGGTGGTCCTGGCACCGAAAGAAGTGTTGTTATCTGAGAGACGTGAGGATGAGGGAGTCGCTTGGAGAGTTGAGAGTCTCTTGCATTGATTTCTGATTCCGTATATATATATATTTGTGATATATGCCGATGGCATGAGTGCGGGTTATATCTGTTTTCCCTGGGATGATTGTACTTCTTCTGCTATTATACACCGCATGGAATACCATGGTTTTCAAAGATTGCACATTAGGAAGGGATTAGTAGTCTCATGATTTCGCATGTGCATAGGGTGAGGCGTACTCGACGAATTATCGCTGACCCCAATCGGGGAATTATTTTTAGTCTTGTAGATGACAAAATTAAAAGGAATACGTGGCAAGGGGAGAGCGACAACGAGATAGTCCAACGCCACGATGGTATAATTTGTCGTCTTCCGCTGCTGACCGGTCAACTACGACTGAGTTAACTAATAAAAATGTTTAAAAAAAAATTTTCAGGTTGTTTCACTGCGTTCCTCGTCACTTGGAACATGGAAGATTTCGTCACATGGGTGGATTCCTCGAAGATCAAGAGGAAGGTTCTCCAATACAATGACAAGTTGGACGATTATGACATTATCCAGTAATGCTTCAATTGGTCCTCATCGTTTGTAGTAACACATGTTTGTGCTGCTCTCATTTTACATCAAGCATTTTTCATGAGATTGATTAAAGTGTCAGAAATTAGAAACTGTAAGGAATTGTTTGACCCGTGAACTGATATCGAAAAAGTTACATTAAATATTCATTCTTGCATCGCTGTTCAAACGAAGAAGTAAATAAAAAGGAGGTGGATCGAACGTCGACCTTCAGCTCATAAGACCAATTGGTAAAAGGACCCTCCTAGACTGATTTTCCAAAGATTGAAGGGCGTCGTCGTCTGGTAAACAACCTCATCCTCTCACAGTTAATAATTCCCAAAGATTGAAGGGAGGTGAGGTGGTGTCTGAGTCCCCCACACACCCTCTCCAACTTCTTCATACCCGCAATAGACAACCATAGGAGGGATGATGGGAGAAGGCGACTCCAGCCTGCATCATCATTACCACAAGGCGGAAAACACTCCATCTCATCCACGCATTCCATCTCTCCCAAGATGTGTAATTCTCGTAAGGCCGTGAGACCCCTCAACCCCAACTCCTCAATTTGTTGATTCAGATTTCGAAGTCTAATCGAAAGAATTTCCGGGTTGGGAGGCAGACCTCTCGTGATGCCTTGACGGTTACAAATAGAAAGTGTTTTGAGGGATGTGAGGTGGTACATGTTACAGGTTTGACAAGGTCAAACCTGGACAGGTAGCAGGGGAGTGAAAGGAATATCTCCATCTCTAATGCTGGCAAATCGATGAGTCTAAGCTCAGAGAGTGCGGACAGGTGTTGCAAGCTGTCCGTCAAAGTCGCGAGGCATCTGCAATCCCGAATTTCCAATTTCCGCAAAGACCGAGAGCGGGGACTACGAGCACCAACTAATTCCGTAATCGACACGAGTTCCTCCAGATTCGATAGAGCAAGCACCTCGAGATAATCCAGAAGCCTGATGCTAGTCAGTTGGGACTGCGGCAGAATTGGGCAGCCTCTAAGCTTCAATATTCTTAAGAAGAAGGCAATCCGCCACTAGGAAAGGAACACATCTTCATACAAGAACGAACACTCATCTCACTAAGGGATGAAAGTCCACATAAATCATCCGGCAGCTTCTCTAACTCTCCGCAACCTTCAATTTCAAGAACCTTTAGATAAGGTGGAACTTGCTTCCCTCCATCCCCTTTCACGAAGTACTTAAATTGAGGACACTCCACAATCTTCATCACTTCGATCGCCATCCAAGAGGTTGCCAAACTCCCCTCAAAGTGAACCAGCTCCGGGATATAGCTAATTTTCATCTTGGTCATCGACGTAAGGCCTGCCAGACATTTCAAAAATCTCCCATCGCAGCCATAAATATTAATTTCGACTAGTGATGGAAGGCTAAGAGTGCACCCTCCTTTTAGTTTGGGACACCCCACCACGATTAGCCGGCGGATGCAGGGGAATGGCAAGTCGTTCTCCTCCTCTCCATTGTACAACCACTTCTCCCAGGCACCCATGTCCTCGAAGCTCAAGCTCTTCAATGACCGAAAAAATGGCCTTCTGAACCCGTAAAACTCAGGACCAATGGAAGGACCATTTGAAGACCCCAAATGTCCAAACTTTGCAGCAGGGGAAGTTGTCCCAAAGGTGGCAGGGAATCCAAGCGTTTACAACCTCTCAGGGTTATGCTGATGACATAATTCAAACTGTATTGATTATCAAACCATTTTGAAAATCTTTTGGCCCCAAAGCGACATATTTCAAGTAATTCAATCGTCCTCAGAGGTTGCAGATGGACAAGGAGCTTGAATTGATGGTCATCCTTACGTGAAATTTCAGGACGCCAACCCCAATCCAAGACTAATTTGAGAACTGATTCCTTTCCGGATAGATTAGCAATCCTCACATCTTCGACGTCATCTGCATTGAGAAAATTACGAACGTGCAGCTCTCGTTGAAGGTGTACGAGTGGTCCCAGTTGCTTTAAATCCCGACCGACTTCCCCATGACAAAGTCTGAGAGTATCTCGAGTTTCGTTAGATCGCCGATACGTGGTGGCATCTTCTCCTGCAAGACTTTTGTCCAGGTTATGTCGAGGTGGAGAAGATTAGACAGCTTGTGAATGTTTCTCGGCAACGTTTGAAGCTCCTCACACCCTCGGAGCAGTAGAGATTGCAACTCCACAAGGTCACAAATGGATTCCGGCAGAACTTGGATATTTGTATAAGAAAAATTTAAGGAACGTAACAGTTTGAGCTCTCCAATTCGGTCTGGCACCTTATTAATTTTCAAGAAGCGTAGCGACAACATCCTTGGATTCTTCATGTCCACGATCAAGTCTTGTATCACATCATCAGAAACAAAGGCCAAACCCTCTTGCTCTTCTGAGATTTGAAACGGCATAAATGTTCTCAGCTTCTTCATTGAGCGAAACGCCTCAAATCTCTTTGAGCTAAAATGTTCACAATATTGAGTGACCAATGCTGCATGACGAACTTTGTCAATGAACAACACGTCACAAGAGGTGGAGCCTTCTTTAAACTCATCAGAGCTGAAATATGAGCGGGCATCGACTGATTTCGCGAGGTCATTGATAAGATCATGCATTGAATATAAATTCTTATCATCCCTTGTTCTCTGAAGGAGTGACAAGACCTCCAACCGACGGAGATTCTCCATCCCCGCCTCTCGGAGAGTTCGGGCAGTCCCTTTTTGCAGCAAACCCTGTATGATCCACAATTGAATTAACTCGTCTTGGTCGCATACGTAATCCTTTGGGAATAATGCACAAGCTGCGAAACATCTCTTCAAGTGATTGGGAAGATAAACGTTGCTCAACTTCAAAGCTGGAGGCTTTGAACCATGAACCATGAGTTAACACTTGCTTCCACTGTTCATCGTCAGTTTTGAAACGTAGCATACCTCCGATCGCCTTAATAGAAAGAGGCCGACCCTTACACTTTTTAGCCAATTGAACGGAAATCTCTTGAAGATGTGGGTGGCCTTCAAAGTTTTTCTCACCTATGGAGTGATAGGCAAGCAGAGACAAGCACTCCTCTAACGACATTAATTCCAAGTGCTTCGAATCTGGATCCCCCATCAGTCGAGCGACCTCCAAGTTCCTTGTTGTGAGCAGAATCCTGCTTCCTTTGCTCTCGGAATATAAGGGCTTCGGCAGGGACTCGACATCTTCATAATTATCGTTCCAGACATCGTCCAACACAAGGAGGAACTTCTTTCCGGTTAACTTGTCGCTCAGAGAACTCAGAAGCTGATTAAGATCCTTCTCCGCACTGGACGAAGACGGGGCTACCTGGTCTAGTATGCTCTTGGTGATGTTGGCCAGGTCAAAGACATCGGAGACACAGACCCAGGTTTTGACTGCGAAGTCCACAGTTTTCAAGGACTCGTGATTATACAACTCTTGTGCGATGGAAGTTTTACCGAGTCCTCCCATGCCCACGATCGAAACGACGGCAAATGGTCGGACAGTGCCGTGGGTTGCTTCGGATCTGGTCAATCGAGCGAGCAGCTCCTCCATTTGCTTTTCCCTGCCCACGAACTTTGACTCGGGATGGGAAGAGGTCTTGAAACGGGGCAGGTCTTTGCGAGGCTCTCTCCTCGAGCTCTGGACTAGTCCAAGAATGGGTATGCGGGCAATAACTTGCTCCAATCTTCGGTCGATGTCATCGAACTCGTTGGCCATATGATGACGGGAGATCAGGATGCGCGGGCGGAAAGGAGAGCCGAAAGCGATGAGGCAGTGAGGGAGTTTCGACGACCGTGACAGGGCCTGCAACTTGGGTGCCTTCCGTTTCGCCTCGACAGTGAAGTGTTCGAGCAGGTCCTCCATGTCATAGGCCACGTCCCTGAGGTCAGCGAGCCACCGGGCAGTAGCACGGTCATCGTCATACATCTGCTTTTCCTCGGCAGAATCCAGCACGTCTTGGATCCAGGGCAGCTTCTCACCCCATGAGTTGAGCTTGTCAGAGATGCCGTGGATCCGGGCAAACTCGGCGATGAGTTGAGAGCCAATCAGGTTGAGGACGGGGGAGATGAAAGGAAGTGGCTAACGGTACGTGCACGTAACCGTTACGTAGTTTACTAATTAATACTAACGAAAAGTAGTAAATTTTACTAAAAGTTGTCCATTACTAATTAATACTAAAAAAGTCAACGCATATTTAGTAAAAAATAAAATTTACAACTTTTCGGTCAACTTTTAGTAAAGTGAATGCAAACTTAGTAAAAAAGTATGGAAATTTTACTACTTTTTCACTATTCATTCTTGTTCAAGTTTACTACTTTTGCGCTGACTTTACTAAAATATTTCCGTTAGTAACGTCAACGCGGAATTAGTAAAAAAAGTAGTAAAATTTACTCCTTTTTTTACAAATTTTGCCTTGACTTTACTATTTTTTTCGTATTTTAGTAAAGTCAAACCAGTTTTTGTAAAAAAAGGAGTAAAATTTACTACCTTTTTTACTACTTCTGCGTTGACGTTACTAACGGAAATGTTTTAGTAAAGTCAGCGCAAAGTTAATAAAAAAACGTAGTAAATTTTACAACTTTTTACTATACGAATTATGCCGATAATTAGTAACTGTTTATTAATTCTGGTGTTATTTTAGTAAAAAACTCTTCCTCTTAGTAAATTTTACTAATTTTGAGTTGTTTTTACTAAAAAAAGTAGTAAACTGTTACTAAAAAATGAAGGCGTTTACTAACAAATTTACTACTTTAAATAGTGTTTTCGAACCTAACTCCGAACCTATTTATGTTGTGAAATTACCTCTTTACCCTGGTTACGACACTTATTACTAATTTACTAAACATATTACTAATTTTGTTTGCATTTAGTTCAACTGCGTAAATATTACTAATTTAATTACTAATAATGAGGTCTAGTGTCGTAAAATTTACTAACTTTTTAACACACAGATCTGCATTTAAGGTAATATTGGTAAAGCGTTTGTCGTTGGATTTAGGTTTCGTGGCTGCACATCGCCCCCGAGTTCCTGCTGCAGGTCGGCTTCATCCCAGATCTTCGGCTGGCCGTCGTCTTCAACCCACACACATTCTGCAGGTCATCCTCCAAGATCTTCGGCTGGAGGGCATCATCCCAGGCCTTCGGCATCGTCCTTCCTCTTCGGCCATAGGTGGAGTTTCCCAGGTCTTCTTCGGCTGTAGCTGGTCCGACAGGGGAGTGTAGTTCGGGAGCAGGCGGAGTGACGGGTTCATCTTGTTCGGATTGTGGTGGATTTCGGGTTTGCGTCGTCGTTGGCCTGACGTCATGGAAAGTGTATTGAACCCAGAAAAGTCAAGATTCGGTGAAGAACATGATGTTGATCCTGTAATTATTATTCTGCCCTAATCTATTCATAACCTTTCATCATTAATGTGAATGTAGGTGAATAGGATGTTCAACACTTCTTCAATATACTCACTGATATGAATGAAGAACAGATGTTGAATATGCCATTTGGTACGGCTGAAGAAGTTGAAGAGTTAATTAAAATGTATGCAATGATTCATGGGTTTTCAGTTCAGAAAAGATATCGGCAGAAATTAAGAAACGGTGAATGCGTCATGAGAAAGTGGGTTTGTTCCGGGAAGGCGAGCGTTCCAATGTCCCTGTGTTGACAGCGAGAAGTCGGGTTAGAGCATCTGTCAAGAACGGTTGCAACTGTTTCTTTAAAGCGAGAGTGGCGGTTAATGGCCAGTGGAATTTGGTTGCAGTTAAGTTGGAACACAATCATGACATGGTTAGCGAACGTCTGTCATATTTCATGCGAGAAAGGCGGCAAGTAGGCGACAAAGATATGACCTTTAACCGTCAAATGCTTGACGTTGGGTTTAGACAGTGTGATATTATGCGACTAGTAGTACACGCATCTGGTGGTCACTCACGTGCCGGTTTCCTAATGAAGGACCTCAATAACCTCAAGTTGAAGGAAGAGTCTGCTAGGGTGGCTGGTCGTTGTGATTCAGTGTTTGCATATCTCCTGTCTAGGAGGAACAGTGAGAGTGGTATGGCGTTCGAATCAATGTGGAAAATAATGAAGTGACACGCATATATTGGGCGGACAGTACCTCAATCACTGATTACCAAGCATTCGGCAATGTCGTAGCACTAGACTCAACGTTCAAGACAAACAATTATGGAATGCAAATGGTGATCATCGTCGGTGTCAATCATCACCATCAAACTACCGTGTTTGGGTCTGCCTTGATGACTTATGAAACCATTGCGGATTACACTTGGCTCGTACGTACTCATACACAGATCATGGGAGGCAAACATCCGGTAAGCGTGGTCACAGACGCCGACAAAGCGATGATTGCTTATGTGAGAGAAGTTTGGCCAATGTCAAGGCATAGGTTATGTCTTTGGCATTTTAGTCGGAATATCAATTGTCGTTTACAGGACCCGAGTATGCAAACTCGTATTTCATCATTCATGTACAACAGTAGACCAAGTGAAGAAGTTGAAGAGGAGTGGGAGTCTTTAATGAGCCATACAGGATCCATAAGCATTAGATGGCTACAACAAATTTATGCATGCCAACATATGTGGTGGCAAACATATCTGCATGGTCATTTATGGGCAGAACTTAGAACCACTCAACGATGCGAACGAATGCATCGTTACATGAAGGGATATGTCGACAGCAAACATAAACTGCATGATTTCGCAAACAATTTCGAGCGCGCAGTTGCTGATCTTCGTCACAAGGAATACGAAGAGGACTTCAAATCAATGCATAAGGCATTCAGGCCAATTACGATGTTGCGCCGACTTGAGGAGGATGCAAGTGAATTGTACACCCTGAGTTCTTTTCGTAGAGTTCAGTCTGAAATGAAAAAGGAAGCACGATTTTATGTGGAAAATATAGTTGACGGGAATGTGGCGAGGGTATACAGTCTTTCGTGTTATGACGGTGAGCATAGATGCGTGCAAGTGTCATCTGGCAAACAAAATGTGCAACTCAGTTGTAGCTGCTTATATTTTGAGACATTTGGTTTTTCGTGTGCCCACCTCTTCCATGTTGCGAAAATTGAAGGATTCTTGACCATACCAAAGCATCTGGTCAGTGAAAGGTAGACAAAGTTCGCTAAAAGTGCAAGTTTTGAAGTTGTATCTTGCCGTGAATATGGTGTCGACATCAATACTTTACGACAGGGTATCCTCATGACGCTTGCCGGCGGATGTGTTTTCTTGCTGGAAGATCTGACAACGCATTTCGGAAGGTTCAGAAAAAAATTCAATCATTGACCTTGGAGTTGGAGAGTATTAGTGTGAAGAATGAAGGTGTAACTAGGGTTGATGATCGCGTCGCGTATAATATTGGTAACCAGATGAAAGAGTATGTCATTCCCGGTACGCAGGAAGAAACGGCCATGGGTACCTCTCAACGGTTTTATGATGGTGGGCTCAATAACGAGAAACTACGGAACCTATGTAGTGAAAGTAGTTCTGAAATATTCCAGGATGTGCGCTGTGAAGATAACTCGGTTTATGGACAGTTAAATATGTACCCTTAATTGCAAATTTCGACAGCATAACGGCAGTATTGTGACAAAACGCCAACCTATTCATTCAGTACCAAAAGGTTAGCTACGTACATGATGAGGACTTCCAACAATACATTTACATATTCCAATATTGCAACTTCGACCTACAGGTTGCTAGCTATTACAAGAAATGGCTACATAAAGACTGCCGTAAGTTGACGGCTACATGTGGTAGATCATGTTGTCTTTTCTTGCTCTGAGAATGTACAGGAGTGTTCTGGTCAATCAGCTCTCTATCGACTTGCATCCCATGTTGAAGCGTCACTGCTCTCCACTCTCTTACTCTTCTTGTTGGCATCATCTTTAACTTTCTGTTGTATTCTTTTCTTAACCTCATTCCCAGGCCATTTGATCATGCTAACGACGAGCCTCAACCTATCAGCAATGCCTACGGTCTAACCCGCACATACATCCAACTATCAATGTAAGTGTTTGACAGTAATGCTAGGAATGAGTGTTTGACAGTCATGGTAGTAATGAGTTAATGAACTGACCACTTCCTCAGCACGTAATGGGGGTTCAGCCAAAGTCATGAATTTCATTACATATATTCCGCATTCGCTCCTGTAGAAACAACAATGGTTACGTTGAATATATTGAAAATAAAATCGGATAATATAGATCGACATACTCATTCCCAGCAGCCATCTGGTCGGGCAAGTTCGTCGGATATTTTATTTTCCAGGTGGAAATGTATGGTAATTGATATCCTTTTGCCTTTGATTTCACCCGATTCTCTTCCATGACGACGGTTAGAAGCTTTAACACACGATGATGAAGCTCCGCTCTCCCTCCGGCGTTGGATAGTTTTTTGTACATTGTGTCCATGATGAGGACTTCTTCTGTCATGACTGACACAATCTGCAATGCCCAATGTGATTCCGCGACACAAAGCGGAATAAAAATCTGCAAACAGGCCTACCATTCAGTCTACTTAATGCAGTAAAGTGGAGGTAGATGGACATAGGCATGAAGACAGTTATATGGAGTGGACGCTTACCCATTGCACTTCCTGGTCCTTCCCAACGTGAGACTTGAAGTGCGCATATAAGGCTACGGCATTTGCTTTGCTTATTACGGGCATTTTGGCCACACTATATTGCGTCGCTGCAAGATTCTATAATCGGTGCGTGGTTACTGCATGGTCAGCTCGGGTGGACGTGGAACATCATGTAAATCAGCACTTAACCCTAACCAACTTGGAAGGTACCAAATCCTTCTCATTTCGGGATTCATGCTACTTTGTAGCATGACAGCGTGGAAGTCTATAATTTGCATCAACGAATAGTCACGTCGCCGATTTACATGGGGTAATCCTCATTTAAGATTTGTAATTAAAGAGCTTAGTAATTAAAGAGGTAATCTTACATCGTTGTCTATCCATCTTCGTGGCATAAGAGAACGCATCGTATGCCTATTAACGTGTGCGGACTCCGTCATACAAAGACATTCACTGCAACAAATAATATCCATAATATTTTGTTCAACAAACTTAAACAAATTCCCAATATCCTAAGACAGTGACACTAACCTATTGTCTCGGTCATCATTCCAAGCGTACTGAATGACACACCATTGAGCCGGTGTAAATGTTTTGAGCTCATTAACGGGGGGCACATCCACCGGGAAGTATTTTTGCAGTGCCTATCCATGACAAATTACAACAATGGATAAACCCATTAATACTCATGAAGCTCATAGTCGAGGCATCACGAGTGGGTATGCAGCTATCCATTTATACCTCAGGGATGGAAGACCGTCCACGCTTTCTTGTCCTTGTTACCTGCTTAGGCGGGATAAATGGACTGCGGTTAAATGTAGACGGCTTCCGCTTTGCCGTACGACGAGTGGTTTTTCTATTAAATACAGCCGTTGTCGATGATCCACTTTCCTGCGAATCATAGTGTAGCACAGTTTAATATCAGGGATGTTCAACAAATTTCGGAAAAGAAATGTGAATGCATGTCACCTTCAAATGCATTTCAACCTCTTTTGCAGTCTTCGTCACCCCTTCCCCACTTCCGGATCACAATCCATGAGATGCTCAGCATCGTCATCTACTTTTGCTGTGGTCTCCTCTTCAAATTCTACAGCACGTTCATCTCCTATGACATCCTTGTCCTTTGCTCTTGCTGTGGGGGTATGGGCGCCTTCCTCATGCACTGCGACTTCAGGCAGTAACCTCTCCTTTCCTTTGCTCGATTGCAGCAGCGACTTCAGACCCTCCTCGGATTTACTGAGGCTAAACTCAGATTCACTCTCAATGTCACACCTAACAGCATCCGAAGTACCAAGCATTGTAGATAGTTTATTCAGAGCCCACGCAAGTTGTTTCTCACGCGGGTCAGAATAATCATCGGAACCTTCCGGCAAATTATGTTGCATCTGAGGAGGATCATATCGGACCAGGCTCTTCTCCGACAACATACTAGACCCTACCTCGACTATAGGAATACTGAAGCCCTTGTCCGACAGACCGGAGTGCTCTGCTGGAGAACTAGGCTCACACACATTACCAGCCGGGTTGACATCACCCATTCTTTGTGTCACCCCTTCCTGAACACCCTTGGCTGCATGATCTTCCTCTTCGCCTCCTACCACCTTCTCCTGAGACTTACCACGATCTTCTTGCATAACGGGATGGCTTGGCGAGGCCTTTCTCTTCTAAGTTCTCTAAGAATAAATCCCAATTTGCGGACGATGCGCTCATTAGTAGCATGGAGTCTCATAACAGAAAGTTCCACATTCTGCTTAGAACATAATGCCGATAATCAGTAATTGAAAATCAGCTACGTAAACCAAATGATAAACACATACAGACCACACCAGGAAATGAAGGTTACCTTTAGACGACGCAGCACCACATCCATCTGCCCACATTGGGTCACAGGGTCGACTTCTTCCTTGGCGTTACTTTAAACCTTACGGGATTCATGTAAAGGGACTTACTCAGAATATGACCAGACGACATGTCAAAATTACACAAGTACACATGCAGTAGACGGGAAAATCGTACAAGTTTAGCAAGATCAGCATTTGCAACTCGGAATATGGCCTTCAGCCGGTCATCGTCCCAATCCTGGCACAAAGGAGTACTCCTGCTCACAGTTCTTGACGTGCTCTCCTCCAATGACTTCTTGCAAGCGTAAAACATCTGGTGGATTAAAAACAGTATCATCAACACAATCACTTATTGACATTAATAATTACACCCTAAATACAATGAATAAGCAACACACACGTTAAACCTAAACATTCTCACCAGCAGGATATGCACACAGCCTCCTATATACTTTGCGTGATGACCTTTGAAGGCCCTCACTTGGCTACATAGAGTATCGACCACATGAGTGGCCCAGTCAAACTTGTAGATGGAGCCAACGTTGCGTGTCGCGAGCAGGTACTCCTTGTCGATGTCGAACGCCGTCGTGGGGCACAAATAGGATCCTAGTACGAATAATACAACCTCCACTTTCCATACGTCGTCAACCTGCTCTCTTCTCATCATGCTGCTTTCCACGGACTTAAGAGAAATCTTACCCCTCTTCAGATGCGTTTTCAGCTCCTCATGGACTGTCTCCATGTGTCCGCTAAACGGGACACCTACTTTCGTAGCCGGAACGCCAAACACCGCCTCCACATCCGAAGAGAGCATTCGATGTTCCACACCGTCGATGACCATAACCCTCTTAACAGGGTCGAACAACTTCAGAAGACACTTCAAGGCGTTGTGATGAACTTGTCGACTTGCCAGATGCAGTAGCCCTTCAAATCCTAGGTCAGAAAGCGCAGCCCTCTTGTCATCGTTAAATGTATTCAGCACAGCTAACAACTTCCGCGGACTACACCTTGTATAAAGATAATCCTATAACAATATATCCACGAACACCTCAGTAATAGAATCAGGAATACTACCAACACTCACAACAAATGGTCATGATCATTACCTTGGGTCTTCGAACAGCCTTCGCCTTCTCCTTTTGAGCCGAAGCTGGTGTGTTGCCTTCAATTCCACCTCCTCGAGGGTCATAGCCCGCTGCCTCATGTGAATATTCTCTAACCAAATCTGTAAAATCTCCTTCCATATCTGCACTTCCAAAATCTCAGTCGCGGTTCACATTGCATCCCAAATGCATATCAAATTAACATCAAACGAAATGAACATCGAACCCCACTCTAACTACACGCCCAGAAAACAAACCAAATCCAAAAGCATAACACGAAGGAAAGGAAAAGCCAAAGCAGATCAATACCGGACTAACGCAAACCGAACCAAATCAAACCAGATTGTGCTTTCACCAAACTCTTCCATAACAAGCAAACCATTCCCAGTCCCAGTTACACGCTTACCGGCACAGACCCAGACCAACTAGAACCCAAGCATGGGCCAACTCAGCACGAGTACCCACAAACAACAACTCAGGAGGATGATACGGGAGACGGCCAACACCCACACCCAAACAAATGATGACGCCCACCACCAACCCAAACCCTAAGGACACGCGAAAATAGGGTACGCAAAGCGGAAGCGGGGGAACTTCTAGAAGAGCCGATGGCGAAGTTCATCGGCAACACCACAGACGGCGGCGGGAAAGGAATGCGTAGCAGGAAGGGACGATCGCCAAGAAGTTACCAATGCTACGAACGGAAAGCCGACTCCAAGTAAAACCCAAGCACGACCCAAATCAGCACGAGGACACAAAAAAAACAACTCGGGAGGACAAACAACGACAACCAACACCCACACCCAAACAAATGACGACGCCCACCACAGACCCAAACCCTAATCACACCCGAATGTACGTACTGCAGAGCGGAAGCGGGGGAACTTGCAGGAAAGCCGATGGCGAAGTTGATCCGCAACACCACTAACGGCGGCCGGAAAGGGAAGCGGACCACGGAGGGGACGGCGGCCGGAAAGGAAAGGTCGGTTACTAAGGCTACGAACGAAATGACGACTTCGGTCTTCCAAAATTAGTAATAAGTGTCGTAACCAGGGTAGAGAGGTAATTTCACAACATAAATAGGTTCGGAGTTAGGTTCGAAAACACAGTTCAAAGTGGTAAATTTGTTAGTAAACGCCTTCATTTTTTAGTAACAGTTTACTACTTTTTTTAGTAAAAACAACTCAAAATTAGTAAAATTTACTAAGAGGAAGAGTTTTTTACTAAAAAAACGCCAGAACTAGTAAACAGTTACTAATTATCGGCATAATTCGTACAGTAAAAAGTAGTAAAATTTACTACGTTTTTTATTAACCTTGCGCTGACTTTACTAAAACATTTTCGTTAGTAACGTCAACGCAGAAGTAGTAAAAAAAGTAGTAAATTTTACTCCTTTTTTTACGAAAACTGTTTGACTTTACTAAAATACGAAAAAAATAGTAAAGTCAACGTAAAATTTGTATAAAAAGGAGTAAATTTTACTACTTTTTTTACTAATTCTGCGTTGACGTTACTAACGGAAATGTTTTATTAAAGTCAGCGCAAAAGTAGTAAACTTAAACTGGAATGAATAGTGAAAAAGTAGTAAAATTTCCATACTTTTTTACTAAGTTTGCGTTGACTTTACTAAAAGTTGTCGAAAAGTAGTAAATTTTTCTACATTTTTTACTAAATATGCGTTGACTTTTTTAGTATTAATTAGTAACGGTCAGCTTTTAGTAAAATTTATTACTTTTCGTTAGTATTAATTAGTAAACTACGTAACGTTTACGTACACGTACCGTTAGCCGCTTCCGGAGATGAAATCCATATTCTCTCTGTTTTGGAATAGTTTTTCTTCCAGAAACACTTCTTACACAGAGGGAAGGGGATTATAAAACCAACTAATCAAAGGCTTTGCCGACGAGTCTTGCCTTAATTCATTTCAACCATCATCCTGAACAAATGGGAAAGGCTGCTGATGATGATGTTGGTATTTCTTATTTTCTTGGGGAGACGTGTAAAAGTTAATAAATGGAGAGAGAAAGAGATAATTGCATTACAATAAAATAATAATTTTGCACCTAGACCTAGCCTGCCAAAGTCGTTGTCGTTTTGTTATCATGAAGTCACATGTTCACAAGGCCGGCCACTTGCTTAATATAATCAATTAAACAAACAAACCTCGAAAAAGAGATAATTGCATTACAATAAAATAATAATTTTGTACCTAAACCTAACCTGCCAAAGTCGTTGTCGTTTTGTTATCATGAAGTCACATGTTCACATGGCCGGCCACTTGCTTAATATAATCAATTAAACAAACAAACCTCGAAAAAGAGATAATTGCATTACAATAAAATAATAATTTTGCACCTAGACCTAACCTGCCAAAGTCGTTGTCGTTTTGTTATCATGAAGTCACATGTTCACATGGCCGGCCACTTGCTTAATATAATCAATTAAACAAACAAACCTCGAAAAAGAGATAATTGCATTACAATAAAATAATAATTTTGCACCTAGACCTAACCTGCCAAAGTCGTTGTCGTTTTGTTATCATGAAGTCACATGTTCACATGGCCGGCCACTTGCTTAATATAATCAATTAAACAAACAAACCTCGAAAAAGAGATAATTGCATTACAATAAAATAATAATTTTGCACCTAGACCTAACCTGCCAAAGTCGTTGTCGTTTTGTTATCATGAAGTCACATGTTCACATGGCCGGCCACTTGCTTAATATAATCAATTAAACAAACAAACCTCGAAAAAGAGATAATTGCATTACAATAAAATAATAATTTTGCACCTAGACCTAACCTGCCAAAGTCGTTGTCGTTTTGTTATCATGAAGTCACATGTTCACATGGCCGGCCACTTGCTTAATATAATCAATTAAACAAACAAACCTCGAAAAAGAGATAATTGCATTACAATAAAATAATAATTTTGCACCTAGACCTAACCTGCCAAAGTCGTTGTCGTTTTGTTATCATTCAGTCACATGTTCACATGGCCGGCCACTCGCTTAATATAATCAATTATACAAACAAATCTCGAAGGCCAAATACTTAAATATATTCCAATCTTCTAAGTCTTTTGCTATCATTAAAAGCTGTTACAGGACTTTCATGATGATGATTTTACATGTCGATGGCAAACTCTCCGGGGCGAGGCTCGAGGATGGTCTTCAGGACATCACATCGCGGGAAAAGAACAACAAATCGTCTTTGGCGATGGGGTGAGTGCCTCCTTGGTCTGCATGGCTGCTGAAGGGCACTTGATTGATGTATCTACTTAAACGCCAAATTCGTGTGTGAAATTAATCGCAAGAAAATAGAGATATGATTCATTCAAGCTTTATGCGTCTCCACATTCTTCTGTAATGACATTCATCACGTCTAATTGTCAAGCCAACTCGTGATAAGACAAAAAAGTGTATTTGCTCAATTGCTCATGGCTCTCGTTGAATATCGGGATGAGTCGGAGGTGGGAATGCCAATACTCTCCTTTCCCCTTCATGCATTTCTTCTCCAACTCATCCGTACATCTTTCAATGCGGCAATATTCTAGGGAGTCAGGGAGGCCGTCGTCTGGTAACCACCTCAGTCTCGGACAGTTCGAAATATACAAATATTCAAGGGAGGTGAGGTGGTGTCTGAGTCCCCCACCCACCCTCTCCAACTTCTTCATACTCGCAATAGACAACCATAGGAGGGATGATGGGAGAAGGCGACTCCAGTCTCCATCATCAACAGTGGGAGGAGGGATCTTTCCCCCCTCTCTGTCCCAAGAACCATGAGTTAACACTTGCTTCCACTGTTCATTGTCAGTTTTGAAACGCAGCATTCCTCCGATCACCTTAATAGAAAGAGGCAGACCCTTACACTTTTTAGCCAATTGAACGGAAATCTCTAGAAGATGTGGGTGGCCATCAAAGTTTTTCTCACCTATGGAGTGATAGGCAAGCAACGACAAGCACTCCTCCAACGACATTAATTCCAACTGCTTCGGATCACGATCACCCATCATTCTAGAAACCTCCAAGTTCCTTGTTGTGAGTAGAATCTTGCTTCCTTTACTCCCGGAATATAAGGGCTTCAGCAGGGACTCGAGCTCTTCATAATTATCGTTCCAACATCGTCCAACAAAAGGAGGAACTTCTTTCCAGATAACTTGTCGCTCAGAGAACTCTTAAGCCTATCCAGATCTTTATCTGCACCGGATGAAGATGGGGCTACCTTGTCCCGGATGCACTTGGTGATGGCAGCCATGTCAAAGACTTCGGAGACACAGACCTAGGCTTTGACTGCGAAGTCCGCAGTTTTTGTTGGTGATTGGATCAAACCTGATATGAAAATCTTAGGAAATATCTTAGAAAAATCTTAGAAAATATTTTAAAGATTTTATAGGAGATACAGTATCTTTTATTTAAGATTTTGTTGAGATTTTATTTGATTTCTTTAGATTATTTTTGACCCTATAAATAGGGCTTGTCGTCAGATGTAACTTTTAACTTTGAGTTTGTTTAATAAAAGTAGAGAGAGTTTCTACTGTGAAGAGGTTTGGTTCCTACACCGGGAACACCTACAATTGGTATCAGAGCGTTTGTGATCTTTCGGGAGCTGTGGAAGTCTTGTGAAGAATTTGGGAGTTTTCCTTTTCATCCAAAAGAAGGAGATGGAGGCAAGTGCAAGCAGTTTCTCTTCTACGACGCCACCTATGTTTGATGGGTAGAACTATCAAGCTTGGGCGGTGAAGATGAACGCTTTCATGGAGGGTAGCGATTTGTGGGAAGCAGTGGAAGGTGACTACACCGTGGATGCACTCCCCGACAACCCTACTATCAACCAAATTCGGTATCACAAGGAAAGAGTCACGAAGAAGGCAAGGGCGAAGTCATGTCTCTATGCTGCAGTGTCGCCTACAATATTCACGAGGATCATGAAGTTCCAGACTGCGAAGGATATTTGGAATTTCTTGAAGGAGGAGTATGAAGGTGACGAGAAGATAAGAGGCATGAAGGTTTTGAACTTGATGAGAGAATTTGAGAGGCAACAGATGAAGGAAGATGAGGCTGTGAAGGATTTCTCTCACAGATTGATCAATCTGGCTGACAGAATCAGAGTTCTGGGCACTGATTTGAAAGACGACCGTATCGTGCAGAAGGTTTTGGTGTCGCTGCCAGAACGTTTTGTAGCTACGATTGCTTCATTGGAGAATACAAGAGATCTATCGGACATAAAGCTGGCGGAGTTGCTGAGTGCGTTGCAGGCTCAGGAACAGAGAAGGCTGATGAGAAGGGAAGGTCAAGTTCCTACTGAGGAAGCCTTACCAGCAAGGTCGAAGACAACAAATTCTGGAAAAGGGAAGAAGCCGTGGAGTCAGCAGAAGGGGACTGTAGAAGGTTCAGGCAGAAGTAGAGGTTCTGGTGAACAGAGGCGGCCTACTGCTGATCAGAAGAAGAAACTAGATCCGTGCAAACACTGTGGAGGCAGAAATCATCCACATTATAAGTGTTGGAGGAGACCAGACATGAAGTGTTATAACTGTCAGAAGTTAGGGCACATTGCAAGGTTTTGTCAGGAAAAAGATTCTCTGCAAAGTGCTACAGAAGCTGCTACAAATCATGAGGTAGAATTGATGTTTACAGCATCTTGTTTTGCTACCGGATTGACTCGTAGAAGCTGGCTGGTGGATAGCGGATGTACCCACCACATGACATATGATAAGAAGGCATTTGCAAGTCTAGATCGAAGCTTCTATGCTCGAGTAAGGATCGGGAATGGTGATTACATTGACGTTGAAGGGAAAGGAGATGTAGTCATTGATGGTCCAGAAGGTGCAAGGCTAATCGGTGATGTTTTGTATGTACCTAAGATTGACCAGAACTTGTTAAGTGTAGGTCAACTCGTGCAAAAGGGGTACAAGGTGATGTTTGAAGAAAGGTTCTGTTTGATAACAAATTCTTCTGGGAAGGAGATACTCCAGATTCTGATGAAAGACAAAAGTTTCTTTTTATCCCGTGTTACAGAGTCAGCAAGCTGTGAAAGCTCAGGATAAAAAAGTTGTGCAAACTTTGCACGCGTCACAGCAGTTGAATGTGAAGAAACAGAACATTGAGGAACAACTCAATTTTGAAGAGCAGATTGATCTACCGAGAAGAGGTACGAGATTATTGACTAAGGCTTATGGAAGATGCAATGTGGCAGTGTTAGAACCTGCTATTTTTGAGAATGCAAAGGAGGACAGAAAGTTTTCAGTTGCAATGCAGGAGGAGATTTCTGTAAAGCAGCTAGAAGGTTCCTGTGTTGTAGAATCTGAACAGAAGGTGTACAAGTTGAAGAAGGCTTTGTATGGGTTAAAGCAACCTTCTAGAGCTTGGTACAAGAAAATTGATGATTATTTATTTGAGTTGGGTTTTAAAAGAAGTCGAAGTGAACACACTCTATATGTCAGGAAGGCTGATCTGAATGTGATTATGATTTCTTTGTACGAAGATTATCTTTTGGTTACAATAAATGATCAGAAGCTCATGCAGAAGCTGAAGCAGAAACTGATGGAGATTTTTGAGAATGATTGATTCGACAGAAAATTAGCGTGTCTATCAGCTCTTGACCCAAGGAGGAGTTTGTTGGTGATTGGATCAAACCTGATATGAAAATCTTAGGAAATATCTTAGAAAAATCTTAGAAAATATTTTAAAGATTTTATAAGAGATACAGTATCTTTTATTTAAGATTTTGTTGAGATTTTATTTGATTTCTTTAGATTATTTTTGACCCTATAAATAGGGCTTGTCGTCAGATGTAATTTTTAACTTTGAGTTTGTTTAATAAAAGTAGAGAGAGTTTCTACTGTGAAGAGGTTTGGTTCCTACACTGGGAACCCCTACAGTTTTCAAGGACTAGTGATTATACAACGCTTGTGCAAGGGTAGTTTTACCGAGTCCTCCCATCCCCACGATTGAAACGATTGTAAAGGGTTCGACGGAGCCTTGGGTTGCTTCAGATCTGGTCAATCGAGTGAAAAGCTCCTTCATTTGCTTCTCCCTGCCCACGAACTTTGGCTCGGGCAGGGATGTGGTTTCGAAACGGGGCTGGTAGCTGTGACGGTCAATCCTCGAGTTCCGGACTAATTGGAGCGAGGGAATTCTTTCATAGACATCCTTTAATCTTCGGTCGATGTCATCGATCTCATTGGCCATATGATGGCCAGAGATCAGGGCACGCGGACGGAGAGGAGAGCAGCAAGCGATGAGACCGTGAGGGAGTTTCGACGACCGTGACAGGGCCTGCAACTTAGGTGCCTCCCGTTTCGTCTCGACAGAGAAGTGGTCGAGCAGGTCCTCCATGTCGTAGGCCACGTCCCTGAGGTCAGCGAGCCACCGGGCAGTAGCACAGTCATCGTCGTACATCTGCTTTTCCTCGGCAGAATCCAGCACGTCTTGGATCCCGGGCAGCTTCTTAGCCCACACCTGGAGCTTGTCGGAGATGCCGTGGATCCGGGCATACTCAGAGATGAGTTGAGAGTCGACCAGGTTGAGGACGGGGGAGATGAAATCCATATTCTCTCTCTCTCTATCTCTCTCTTTTGGAATAGTTTGTCTTCCTGAAACCCTTACACAGAGGCAAAGCCAATATTATTAAACCAACCCACCCAAAGACTTTCCCCCACTCCCACTTCCTTCACGGAGGCATAATAACCAGCATCCAATAAATAAATATATTCTTTGAATCAATCAATCCCTTTTTAAAATGTGACGTGTTCACGTGGCCGACCACTTTCTTAATATTATTTATAAAACCAACAACCCTCCCTTTTGAATTTGTTAATATATGGTGGAAACGACCTCACAACACTTTTAATGACCACTAAGATGATCATAAACACGACGGACACGCGTATGGGGAGATGGAAATCTTTGTTCCTCTCAATCATGTCGACTTTGACAGTAATAATCTTCTTCTGTGGATGGTATGGCAAGTTATGACTTCACTTTATATAATTCTTTTAACTTTATTTCCACTTCTATGTTTACAAAAATATTAATACCAAAATTTTAAAATTAAAGTAGAAGAACTAAATTCCAAGTTTTTTACAAAATATTTGAAAGATTGAAATGAATCAAGAAGAGTTAGAAATCTTTCTTTATTTGATACAATCAATGCATGATGTCCCCAAACACATTAATAAGACCAGTTGGAAACATTCGGAAAAAAATAATTACGGTGGGTTGATATGGTTATGACTTGTAAGTCATAAACTTGAGGGATTTCTTCTTCGTTGGGGGATTATAAAACAAACTGATCAAAGGCTTTGCCCACTGAGTCTTGGTAAAATATATAATTGTTTAAAGGAATGATGATGTTGGTATTTTCTTATTTATTAAAAGTTAATAAATGGAGAGAAAAAGAGATAATTGCATTACAATAAAATAATAATTTCCACCTAGACTTAACCTGCCAAGTCGTTGTCGTTTTGTTATCATTGTGTGGATTGAATCTCGAAGGCCAAGTACTTAAATATATTCCAATCTTCTAAGTCTTTTGTTATCATTAAAAGCTGTTACAGGACTTTCATGATGATGATTTTACATGTCGATGGCAAACTCTCCGGGGCGAGGCTCGAGGATGGTCTTCAGGACATCACATCGCGGGAAAAGAACAACAAATCGTCTTTGGCGCACCTTCTGTGAAGGGCCGTCGTTCGAGGCGATGGGGTGAGTGCCTCCTAGGTCTTCATGGCTGCTGAAGGGCACTTGATAGATGTATCTACTTCAACGCCAAATTAGTGTGTGTGACATTTCTCTAATGTTTGCTTGGGATCATTTTTTTCTTTTTTTTTTGTTGACATATGTGAAAATTAATTAATTGATTTGTTTGTATTGGTTGTGATTGAGCCCTTAGCTGATCTGCTCCGCCTTGTTTTACTCTCCCCCCTAGCTTTGGTAAAGGGAATCACGTCATCATTAGCATTGGTAAATTTACACTACCCATTAACAACCTTATAAAAAATAGGAAGAGAAATTAATCGCTAGAAAATAGAGATACCATTCATTCAAGCTTTATGCGTGTCCACATTCTGCTGTAATGACGTTCATCACGTCTAATTGTCAAGCGAGTAGACTATTTTTGCGATTCTAGAAATAAAATTAGATATCCAACTCGTCATAAGACAAAAAAGTGTATGCTCAATTGCTCATGTGGAAAAAAAAAGAACACAGAATTAATCTCAATAGTTAAATCTCGGGATGAGGCGGAGGTGGGAATGCCAATACTCTCCTTTCCCCTTCATGCATTTCTTCTTCAACTCATCCGTACATCTTCCAATGCAGCAACGTTCTAGGGAGTCAGGGAGGCCGTCGTCTGGTAACCACCTCAGTCTTGGACAGTCCGAAATAAACAAATATTCAAGGGAGGTGAGGTGGTGTCTGAGTCCCCCACCCACCCTCTCCAACTTCTTCATTCTCCCAATAGATAAACTGACGAGGGGTGAAGGGAGGAAACGACTCCAGTCTCCATCATAAACACTAGGAGGAAGACACTCCATCTCATCCACACACTCCATCTCTCCCCGGATCCTCAAACCTCGTAAGGCGGTGAGACCCCTCAATCCCCACTCCTCAAGTGGCTGATTCAGATTTTTACATCCCATAATTAAAAGAGAATCCAGATTGGGAGGCAGACCTCCTCTCGATGATAAGCTCGTGATACCATCACAATTCCTAATATGTAGTTTTTTGAGGGATGTGAGGTGGTGCATGTCATGAGGCAAAGACTTCACCTTTGGACATCTGTAAAGCTCAAACCTGGACAGGTTGCAGGGGAGTGAAGGGAATATCTCCATCTCTAATGCTGGCAAATCATAGAGACTAAGCTCGGAGAGGGCGGACAGGTGTTGCAAGCTTTCCGTCAAAGTCGCGAGGCTTCCGCAATGCATAATTTCCAATTTCTGCAGAGACCGAGAGAGAGGACTACCAACATCAACTAATTTCGTAGTGGACACCAACCCCTCCAGATTGTCTAGTCTAACCTCCACGAGAGAATACGAATGTCTTATTCTAATAAGCTGGGACTGCGGCATTTTCGGGCAGCCTTGAACCTCCAATTTTCTCAATGAAACAGGCAGTCCCCCGATGGGGAAGGAACATAACTTCTTGCAACCTTTAATACTCATCTCATTAAGAGATGTAAGTTCAGATAACTCTTCCGGCAGCTTCTCGAACTCTCCGCAATCTACTATTTGAAGCACTTTTAGATTAGGTGGAACTCGTTTCCCTCCATCTCCTCCCAAGATGAACTTAAATTGAGGACATTTCTCAATCCTCATCTCTTCGAGCGCAGTCCAAGAGGTCGACAAACTCCCCTCAAAGTGAACCAGCTCCTCGAACTCTCCGCAATCTACTATTTGAAGAACCTTTAGATTAGGTGGAACTCGTTTCCCTCCATCCCTTCCCACGATGAACTTAAATTGAGGACATCTCTCAATCCTCATCTCTTCGAGCGCAGTCCAAGAGGTCGACAAACTCCCCTCAAAGTGAACCAGCTCCTGGATTTCCCTAATTACCATCTTGTTCATCGAAGTAAGGCCTGCCAGACATTTCAAAAATCTCCCATCACAGCCATCAATATTAATTTCGACGAGGGATGGAAGGTTAAGAGTGCACCCTCCTTTCAGTTTGGGACACCCCTTTACGATTAGCTGTCGGAGACAAGGGAATGGCGAGTCGTTCTCCTCCTCTCCGTTGTACAACCACTTCTCCCAGGCACCCATGTCCTTGAAACTCAAGCTCTTCAATGACCGAAAAAATGGCCTTCTGGACCCATAAAACTCGGGACCTATGGAAGACACCATTTGAAGACCACAAATGTCCAAACTTTCCAGCAGGGGAAGTTGTCCCAAAGGTGGCAAGGAATCCAAGCTTTTACAACCTGTCAGGGTTATGCTCATGACATTATTCATACTGTCATGATTATCAAACCATTTTGGAAATGTTTTTGCCCCATAGTGACATATTTCAAGTGATTCAATCTTCCTCGGAGGTTGCAGATAGTCGAGGAGCTTTAATTGATGGCTATCGTCAAATGAAATTTCAGAGCACGATCCCCAATCCAACCTTAATTTGAGAACCGCTTCCTTTCCTGATATATTAGCAATCCTCGTATCTTCGACGTTGTCTACATTAAACAAATTACTAACTCGCAACTCTCGTTGAAGGCGTTCTAGTGGTCCCAGTTGCTTCAACTCCTGACCGACTTCTTTTCCCACGGCAAAGTCAGAGAGTATCTCGAGATTTTTTAGATCGCCGATATGTGGCGGCATCTCCTGCAATACATTTGTGCCACTTATGTCGAGGTGGAGAAGATTAACCAACTTGTGAATATTTCTCGGCAACTTTTGAAGCTTCTCACACCCTCGGAGCAGTAGAAATTGCAACTCCACAAGGTCACAAATGGATTCCGGCAGCACTTGGATATATGTATGAGAAAAATCTACAGAACGTAGCAGTTTCAACTCTCCGATTCGGTCTGGTACCTGCCTAATTTTAAATAAGCGTAGCGACAGCATCCTCAGGTTCTTCATGTCCACGATCAAGTCTTGTATCACATCCTCGGAGACAGAGGCCGTTGCATGTGGCATATATGGGATTTGAAATGGCATAAATGTTCTCAGCTTCTTCATTGAGCGGAAGGCCTCAAATCTCTTCGAGCGACAATATTCACATAACTGTGTAACCATTGCTGCATGACGAACTTTGTCAAGAAAAAACACCTCGCAAGAGGTGGAGCCTTCTTTAAACTCATCAGAGCTGAAATATGAACGGGCATCGACTGATTTCGCGAGGTCATTGATAAGATCATGCATTGAATATAAATTCTTATCGTCCCTTGTTCTATGAAGGAATGACAAGGCCTCCAACCGACGAAGATTCTCCATCCCGGCCTCTCGGAGAGTTCGGGCAGTCCCTTTTTGCAGCAAACCCTGTATGATCCATAATTGAATTAACTCGTCTTGGTCGAATACGTAATCCTTCGGGAATAATGCACAAGCTACGAAACATCTCTTCAAGTGATTGGGAAGATGAACGTAGCTCAACTTCAAAGCTGGAGGGATCTTTCCCCCCTCTCTATCCCAAGAACCACGAGTTAACACTTGCTTCCATTGTTCATCGTCAGTTTTGAAACGCAGCATACCTCCGATCGCCTTAATAGAAAGAGGTAGACCCTTACACTTTTTAGCCAATTGAACGGAAATCTCTTGAAGATGTGGGTGGCCTTCAAAGTTTTTCTCACCAATGGAGTGATAGGCAAGCAGAGACAAGCACTCCTCCAACGACATTAATTCCAATTGCTTCGAATCAGGATCCCCCATCAGTCTAGCGACCTCCAAGTTTCTTGTTGTGAGCAGAATCCTGCTTCCTTTACTCGCGGAATATAAGGGCTTCAGCAGGAACTCGAGCTCTTCATACTTATCGTTCCAGACATCGTCCAAAACAAGGAGGAACTTCTTTCCAGATAACTTGTCTCTCAGAGAACTCTGAAGCTGATTAAGATCCTTCTTCTCACTGGACGAAGACGGGTCTACCTGGTCCAGTATGCTCTTGGTGATGGCAGCCAAGTCAAAAACTTCGGAGACACAGACCCAGGCTTTGACTGCGAAGTCCGCAGTTTTCAAGGACTCGTGATTATACAACTCTTGTGCGAGGGTAGTTTTACCGAGTCCTCCCATTCCCACGATCGAAACGACTGTAAAGGGTCGGACGGAGCCTTGGGTTGCTTCAGATCTGGTCAATCGAGCGAGCAGCTCCTCCATTTGCTTCTCCCTGCCGACGAACTTTGGCTCGGGCAGGGATGTGGTTTCGAAACGGGGCTGGTAGCTGTGACGGTCACTCCTCGAGTTCTGGACTAATTGGAGCGAGGGAATTTCTTCATAGACATCCTTTAATCTTCGGTCGATGTCATCGATCTCGTTGGCCATATGATGGCCAGAGATCAGGGCGCGTGGATCAAACTGAGATAATTTGGATATCAGGGAGAATGAACGTTTCTTGGATGCCTCCCGTTTCGCCTCGACAGAGAAGTGGTCGAGCAGGTCCTCCATGTCGTAGGCGACGTCCCTGAGGTCAGCGAGCCACCGGGCAGTAGCACGGTCATCGTCGTACATCTGCTTTTCCTCGGCAGAATCCAGCACGTCTTGGATCCGGGGCAGCTTCTTAGCCCATGAGTTGAGCTTGTCAGAGATGCCGTGGATCCGGGCATACTGGGCGATGAGTTGAGAGCCGATGAGGTTGAGGGCGGGGGTGAGGAAATCCATATTCTCTCTCTATCTCTCTGTGTCTTTTGGAATAGTGTGTCTTCCTTCACAGAGGCATATTATTATTAAACCAACTTACCCAAAAGACTTTGAACACTCCCACGAGTCTTCCGTCCGTCCGTCCATCCATCTTACAGAAAAAGACAAACATGGGTCGTTTCGTGTCGGCCAAATAAAAGAATGAAAGGATGGACTCCGGACAATATCTACATGGCCCGCCACTAGATATTGGACATGATCGACGGTATGAGAGATGATTGGACATGATAACGGATTAACGATCAATTCCCGAGTTTTGTACTAATTTAAAACACATTGGCAGCCTCACCATATTCAAGAGTGTGAATAAAATTACACATCACAGCACTAACACTAACTTTCAAAAAGTATGCTATCGTAGAAAACGAAAAATTAACAAATCATCGAAAAAGAAATACAAAAGAAAAACGGAACTTTGAGGTATGTATTTGGGAGGACCACATCACCACTTTATCAAGATTTAACTTCTGTTATTATTGTCGACATAGAATAAAGAGACGCCATGAAGTGAGACTCTATGATAATATAAATATAACAACTGTGAATGGGTACATAGCTTTGATGCTGTATATGCAAAATGAAAGAAAACGATTTCATACCAGGGGTATTTCAGCAACATGAAATCCAACGGGCGAAGTAAGCTTTGCAACGTCGTCAAGCACCTCAAGAGATAGGAGTATCTCAAGTGCGTGCCCGAATCATTGATTCTGGCGATGGAGAAGCTGGCCAGTCAAAGCCCAGTATATTATCTATCCCAAGAGCTTTCAACTGTAAGATGAAAAAGAAAAAAATGGTAAAAACCTCTTTCCTACATAAAAAATAATGCCTTAGCCGATTATTTTACCAATTAATTTCCATCATTTGAGATCACTAACTAAAACGTTCAAAGAAGGCAATGGCATTTATGTGTGCTCCATTTGGACCACAATTGAAAGCACTTCTTTCTCCCTCGAAAACTCACAAACAACAGCCTGATTGGCTGAAATACGATCAGACTAATGCCAGTAGTACCTGAATTACGCATGAAACGAGGTTTGATCTCCGTGAGCAGCCATCTCCTTGAGAAAATACTCTTCTGTGTACAACCTGGATTGGAAGTAAAAAAGCAAGCGGCAGCTTCTTCAGGAGGAAGGCTTTTCCGAATAAAATATATTTGGGAGATCAAACATCATTTCATACGTCAAACTTCCCACAATCACCTGTAACATTTTCCAGGACGAACTCTTCCGGCCCTGAGATATAAGTGCCACCACAAGGTTCTCGATGTCTGTAATCTGCAGATTAAGCATAGAAAAGTAATAACGGTCAACTACATTTGTAGATGCATGTGCTACGCCAGCAGCTGGATTAATCACATCCTAACCATTCATGTGATGTATAATCCCTAGATATGAGATAAAAATAAATGGGAAAAATTGGCGAATGCTCTACAGATTGGTACGGAATCATTCCAACAACTATAATCGGCAATAGGACAGTATGATGTCTTAGTCTCTCAAAAATAAATCTGATACAAAAAGAAGATTGAGTTACCGGATTATAAAATTGTTGTTTGGAGAACCCGCTGTCAATGACATACACAACACCCTACATATAACAAGAAAAAGAAAGGTGAATTAACTTGCCCAAATGCTTGGGAAAATATCGTTGCCAGACAAAAGAGTAAAATAACCTCCAATGTCAAAGATGTCTCCGCTATATTTGTTGATATCACCACTTTTCTCTTGCCTCGAGGAGTAGGGGAAAATATTAAATCCTAGAAGAGGAAAAAAATTAAGCAAGAAACTTGTTTCGGTATAAGCCTTCCATAAAAGCAACAACTTGTTAATCAGTCACCTGTTCAGCCCGCGGAAGCCCCAAGTACAAAGGTAAAACAATTAGTCCTGAGGAACAGAGATAATCGCATCAACATGCTAGCAAGCTTATTTGGCTTAAAAATCAGCCAAGATACGATGAAAAGAGAAGACATTGGTCAGCTGCATGAGATGTAGTAGGCAAACAAAGATGGGATATTACCATCAAGGCACTTAAGATTCAAAATCATTCTCATGTTCAACATTAGCGGACGAATCCATTTTGAATTTGATAAATGTATAGCTCGTGAAGTATGTGTTTGTGTATGTCCAATAGTTATATACATTCTCATTATGAGAAGGGGTCATTCGAGCGTATCTAAATAGATACTATGTTTACATCTTAATTAGTTAACAGAAGAAATTTTTTTGTCCTGAATGTCATCTGTCAGTTGCTTTACAGCAGCCTCAATGTCCTCCTCACCAGTAAGGAAAACCAATATGTCGCCAAATGGCTCCTGACAAAGAACAAAAAGTTGCAAGTTCTTGGTTCTCATATGGTTCCATTATTCAAGGAAAATAAAGGACAAGAAAATAAAGAGCAAAATCGTGTGTTTTTCTTCGAGAATCCATCCGAAAAAAGCAAAAAAAAAAAAAACAAAAACCAATCACCAAAAAATAGCTTTGGCACCTGAATAACTTTTCTTTTGAAACTCAACGAAGAATGGGAAGAGGAAGCAAAAATCTCATCTTACATTCCCAAGTAAAAGGTTAGAACAATAGTTGATATCATGATACCATGCTAATTGAAATCCAAAATACTTGGACTCAACACTTGGCACTCCACCACCTCATTATAGAAGCAGGGCAGTAAGCAAGGGGCAGGGAAATATGGCATAAAGTCAGCTCAAAGGTGAGTACCTTATCGTGAATAAGCAATACGGTTGAAACAGCAGCCTTCACATAGTCTGATACAGGTTCCTCCAAATAGTGAATTTGCACATTGAAACCTCTACCCTGAAAAACTAAATGGCCTATCATCACAATTTAACGAACATAACATTGTCATCTAAGTTTTATATCATTGTAACATGCTAGAGCATTCAAAAAGTTAATGATAAAAGTGTTAGTCAACACCTCAACAGATAGGATCGCCGGTTCCATTTTCAATCCAGGTTCCACTAAATTACAATGGACAGCAACTAAATCAACACAACGAGCGAACATCATTTTTCCATTGAGCGCTTTCAACAAAGAACAAAAGGAAAGATTTAGATTGGATTCATTGGGTTTTATTTCTAGTTTTGCATTTTTTCTTTTATTTATGAAATCATTCCTAAAGTGAGAAAATTTATCTTTGAAGAGTAGGCGTATTTATCATGGTTTTGTACTTATATGGTACAAATTCATTAAAGCAATAAAACCAAAAGCTGATTATTCGAATGAAATTGACTGTCATATGAAAACAATCATCACAGAAAACCTAAATAATAAAGGTCAGTTAGAGTAGTTCTTAGACTATGGAAAACAGTCCATGCTCAGTCAATGAGACCAACCGACTAACGCCAGAAAATAGTACATTAGTGCCAAAAATTGTCCTGGATTATCAGTCAATTCTCTGTTTTCAGTGACAGCCGAATCTGCATCACTTGGTAGACATCTCAAGAAACTCAAAATTTCCCAAGACATCACGTTGTAGCATCTCACATTGAAAGGGTACCTGGGCTGGAAGAAATCAGACATGGATTTCACTTCAATAGTAGCAGAGGATATTATGAGACGCAAGTCAGATCGCCAGCGTTGGATCTGACCAAAAATACAAAGATCAAAAGAAAGCCATTAAATGAGAGCCTTAGTTCATTTAATTTCTTTGTGAATGAAGAAATCGTGCTATTTAATTCGAAAGACAGCTTCTTAAGAAGTCCAAGCACAATATCAGTCGAAATAGACCGCTCGCGAGCCTCATCCACCATGACAACACTGATGATATTACAATGGAGAAAAGGTCATTAACATTGTATAACACTTGTAAAATAACAAAGCGCCACAAGTGCAGAGACCGTAATGATCACATGAACAACCCCATCAACTTTTAGGTGTTATGACTAGAAACAATTGGGGGTGATAGTCACAGTAAGCTCGTGCAAAAGGGAAAGCAATGTTAATACCTATATTTAGTCATCAGAGGATCATCCATCATCTCACGCAGTAGTGCACCATCAGTAAGAAACTTGATCATTGTAGTTCCCTGTAGCAGAAAAATTCAGTTGCCGCAAGGGAAAAACAGCGGGTGGCTCTCGCATTTAATTGTCTATATCATGATTTGATGATATGTTGAGAAAATATTGCATGCTGAAGACGCAGAACGTACAGGATTTGTAGCATCTTCAAATCTTATGGTGTAGCCAACTTGCTCTCCAAGCTTAACTCCCATCTCTTCAGCAACTCTGGAAGCCACTGCCTGCATTTTATTCTTATAAGTCAAGAACGCAGAAAATATCTGTATGCAATAGCAGCTAGGTCCTTGGAAAACTCATTTGTGTGCATTAGAAGCTGGACACAAAAAAATCCACGAAACAATTGCACCATTTATATCACATCTAGCCTTTTTTCCTCACGTGTCAAATCATTCCAGTTTCCAGCACAAGGAATAGAAAAGTTATTTTCCACAAAAAAAAAAAGACAGGGGCGACCAGAATGGATGTTGAAATCAGAATGACCACACTTGTAGTCAGATATGGACGATAAATATACTTATAAAAAATCAGAATGATCATGACAGCCAATGAATGTATTCTCCTCAAACTTTGAAAAGGAATGAGACAACTTCTCTAATTGCCCAAACCAAAATGTCAGGATTTCAGAGCCTCCTTGGTTGTGTGCAAGCTATAACACGACCGCCCTCAGCCCAACCTGCTTCTTTGAGGTACTGAAATTTCAAAAAACCAGGGATCACCTTTTCTGTTGAATTAAAATCACATGAACAACTTATACAATAATCGCACACTCAGTCATGAACCAAAAAATTGATCAAACTTAACCATGGTCCAGCAATTTCATTACTTTTACGGTGCATAACAAATAAACTTTACTTCCACAACATTAAAGTTTGCAGACTTCATACAAACAAAAGAAAAAATGAGGCCATTAAGATCTCGTTAAAACAATGATTACTTTGTCAAATTTAAAGGCAGTTACCAATTCTGCTAGCCTAGAGCCTTCCAACAAAACTATAACCCCCGTGCAGTAATTTAATATGAAACTGCTAGGACAACAATTGTTGTAAATCTCAACCAACTATACATGTGGCTACTTTCCGATGATGATCACCCTGTGGAAAAAGCCGGGGGGAATTCCTCTCCACTAATTCAAGTCAGGAACTTTCCTTCCTCTTATCTTTCCCCTCATTCTGCACCATCCCAAAAAAAAAAAAAAAAATCACACCATCTGCCTACTCCGTCATGCTCCTCAAATTCTGCACTAATTGGAGACTGGGGATGCGGCTGAGGACTCGCTCCAATCTTCGGTCTATGTCCTCGATCTCATTGGCCATATGATGACCTGAGATCAGGGTGCGTGGGCGGAAACGAGAGCAGCAAACGATCAGGCAGCGAGGAAGTTTGCACGACCATGACCTGGCCTGCACCTTGAACGAATCCAGCTTGGCATCGACAGCAAACATGTCGAGCAGGTCTTTCATGTCATAGGCCATGTCCCTGAGGTCAGCAAGCCACAGGATAGTAGCAGAGTAATCATCGTACATCTGTTTTTCCTCGGCAGAGTCCAGCACGACTGTGATCGTCGGCAGCTTCTCACCCCATGACTTGAGCTTGTCGGAAATGCCGTTGATCCGTGCATACTCAGCGATGAGTTGGGAGCCGATGAGTTTGAGGACTGGAGAAAGGAAATCCATCCTCTAAGGAAATTTTTGCAGTTTTTTTCGTAATCTTTAGTTTCTGGTAGTCTAAGGCTTCTGTTTACTCTTTAAACCTATGAAGGAATAAACTTTTCCATGGAAACAGAGTCATCGGTCGAGTCCTCTTTAGTGCTTTCACGGATATATGTCCAAAGCACAAAAGTCTCTCTTCAAGGTAAGAAGATTCCTAACTTATTTTCTCCGAGAGAATAAATTCGAATGTTCATTGAGGAGTAGAAAGGTTGTCGTTAAGCTCGAGCACGCATCTGAAAACAAGGCTGCAGCCGTTGCTGCTAGCGGCATGATTTATATTGATCTAATGCACCTTCCGGTGCGTAGGAATTTGTTGATCGCTGCCGTGAAGACCCCGTCGGCGTTCTAGAGGACATGTTATTCCAGAGGAGATTAAGGATGCTCTCAAACTCATCGATAAATGCGAGCGTTTGGATCTGACTCTCATTCACTCTTTGATCAAAAGTACTCAGACTTAGCAACAGCTACTAAAGGAGTGATGAGTGCCGCAAATCGTGATAAAGAGGTGGCGTCGATCAGAAGTTGTCTCGTTGAAGCCGAAGCTAAAAAGAAAGGTATCATGATGGAGAAGACCAACATAAAGAGCCAGATTGCTGAAGATGAGATTCGGATTGAAGAGCTCCAATGACAATTATTTGATTGTATTAAGGCCAAGGCGGATCGAGAGGACATTCTCAAGGAGGTCATAACAAAGGCTAATGATGCGGCTGCTAAAGTTGAGGGTTTGAAGAAATCAATACGTGCTTTGGAGGGAGCAACGTGGTTCATGACGAAGATCTTTAGTCTTTAGAAGAGCTTCGCGAGTTGATCGAAACCTCACGCGAGGAGATTGCACAATTTACTCTGGAACCTTGAGCGGCCCCCTTTTTTTCTCTATTTAATTTATATTTTTGACTTTGATTCCCTCATGTTATATCGGACTATAATAATCATTTTTCTTTAATAAAATGGTTCGAGGCTTGTGTGGACCAGGATTATTTCATAATCTTTTTATTATGCCGTTCACATTTTATACTCATGCGGGCTAGGAGTATTACATTTTATTTAGCCGTTCACAGTTTATACTCGTGTGGGCCAGGAGTATTACATTTCATTTAGCCGTTCACAGTTTATACTCGTACAGGCCATGAGTATTACATGAAGATTTTTTTGTATATATACATTTTTTTTGCCTTTTTTTGTTTTCATTTTTATGTCGTGCATTTTAGGCTTATACGACACGGAGCATTATTCTTCAGGCGTAGTATCGCTTTAGGAACTTTCCGTTGATCGGTCCGACTCGTACTCCATCTTGATCAACTATCTTGTAAGCGCCTCCGGTGTAAGCCTCTTGGACTACGTATGAACCATCCCACTTGGATGTGAATTTGCTTCCGGTCTTATGTGTGATGATTATGGATCTTCGCACCGCCAATACAATGTCACCTACTTGAAAGGATCGAGGTCGTACTTTTTTGTTGAATGACTTTGACATCCTTGCCTGATAGCATTCAATCCGTTGCCGGGCTTCAAGACGTTTCTCATCCGAAGCTTCTAGTTCCTGTAAGAGTAGTCGCGCATTATCCACTTGACAAAGTCCCTTTTGTGTGGCTATTCGCAGCGACGGTATTTGTCGTTTAAGTGCAAAGACCGCTTCAACACAATAGACCAACGAGTGTGGCGTCATTTGAGTCGCAGTTCTATACGTCGTACGATATGCCCATAGAGCTTCTCCGACTCGTTCATGCCAATATTCTAGCTTTATCGACCACCTTCTTTAGAAGATTGCATTGCATTTTGTTGAATGCCTCTGCCAACCCGTTCGCAGCCGCATAATACATGGAAGAGTTATATTGTTTGAAACCAAATTGCTCGCAAAATTTATCCATGGCCTTATTAGAGAAATTCTGGCCATTTTCAGTAATGATATAGCGAGGCACGCCATAACGAAAAATGATATTATTCCTAATGAAGGTGCTCATTGTTTCCATCTTTACTTCTCGAAAAGATGCGGCTTCAGCCCATTTAGAGAAGTAGTCGGTCGCCGTCAGAATATATGAGTGACCCCCTGATGATTTGAGTGTAATGGGCCCTACAACATCTAGCCCTCAGGCTTCAAACGGCCAAGATGCTATAGTTGGATGAAGTGGCTCAGGCGATTGATGGATGAAGTTAGCGTGAAATTGACATGTTTTACACTTCTTTGCATATTCCATACAATCGTTTACCGTTGTTGGCTAGTAATAACCCATTCTCTTCAATTGGAAGTGAAGTTTAGGACCAGATTGATGAGCTCCCCAAACTCCAGAATGCGCCTCCTCTAGCGCTCTCATGGCTTCCTCAACTCCAAGACATCGCAAGAACACTCCTTCAAAGGATCATCGATAGAGATCATTCTTAAAATATATGAATCGAGGCACTCTTCTCCTCACATCCATTTTTTGTCGCTGATCGTTGAGAAGCTTTCCATACTTGAGAAAGTCAATGAGTGGTTGTCTCCAATATTGGTCTCCTATATTAAAGACGGATACGAGATTAACTTCGTTCGTTTCCTCCACATCATGAATTGGCGGAACCACCCATGTTTGATGTAACCGGATGCCAACCTCCTTATCCACCGAAGTGCGAAGGCTAGAGATGCCAGGGTATCTGCTTGTGCATTTTCCTTTCTCGGTATATGACTTATTGTAATGTCTGGGAACCATGCGAGTTTAACCGCATAGTCATGATAAAGCAAAAGCTCTGGCTTGCGAACTTCGTATGTGGATAAAAGTTGATTGATCACAAGCTTGGAGTATCCATATATTCTTAAACTATGTACTTTATTGTCCATGGCCATTTCTAGCCCGAGTATGAGAGCCTGATACTCAGCCATATTATTTGAGCATAACTGGGTGAGGGTATATGCGTAAGGGATGACATCCTCTTCGGATGTGATGAAGACAACTGCAGCTCCTGCGCCTCTTTGTGTAGCTGAACCATCAAAGAACATTTTCCATGGAGGATGAACATCAACCAACATTACTTCCTCATCGGGCAGTTCTTCCGATATTTTCCAATTATCTGGTACAGGATGATCTGCCAAGAAGTCAGCCAAAGCTTGTCCCTTCACAGCCTTTTGAGGAACATACAAGATCTCAAACTCTTAGAGTATAAGTGCCCATTCTGCGAGACGACCAAATAGAACCGGCCTCGACATTTTATACTTGAGAGGATCTGCCCGTGATATGAGACGAACAGAATGTGCCTGCAAATAATGTCGCAACTTTTGTATAGAGAACATTAAAGCAAGATAGGTCTTCTCGATTAGAGAGTAATTCAATTCTGTTCCAGTTAAAGTCCTGCTTAAATAGTAAAGGGGCGCACTTTCTTTTCCATTATCATTCTCTTGGGCTAACAAGACCCCTAATGAAGCTTCTTGTGCCGCTCTATAAAGTATAAGAGGTTTTCCTTGGATTGGAGCATTTAGGACCGGCGGCTTCGACAAATAGGCTTTTATGTTGTTGAATGCATTTTCACACACTTCATCCCACTCAAAAGAAGTACCTTTCTTCATCAATCTATGAAAGGGATGGCATTGTCCGACCAAGTTTGATATAAACCTTCGAATGTATGCAAGCTTCCCTTGAAGGCTCGTTAACTCAAGTATATTCCTTGGCCCTGGCATCTTCGTAATTGCATCTATCTTTGATTGATCGACTTCATTGCCTTGATGTCGAACGATAAATCCAAGAAACTTTCCTGAAGTGACCCCGAATGCACACTTCAACGGGTTCATCTTCAGTTGATATTTTCGTAATCTGTCAAATACTTTTCTAAGGTCATTAATATGGTCGTGCCTTTGTCTGGATTTGACAACCAGATCGTCCACGTAACACTCTACATTGCTGTGAAGAATATCATCAAAGATCCGTTGCATGGCTCGTTGATAAATTGCTCCCGCATTCTTCAACCCAAAAGGCATCACTAGTATATCCCTTTTGGTGTACGAAAAGCTATCATTTCCTCATCCTTCGGATCCATTCGGATTTGATTGTATCCCTATGATCCATCCATAAAATTGAGGGCTTCATAGCCCGTGGTCGCATCTACCATTATCTCAGTAATCGGAAGAGGAAAATCATCCTTGGGACATGTATTATTGAGATCACGAAAATCAATGCAAACTCGGAGTTGACCATTCTTCTTTCTAACAGGTACAATATTTGCAATTCATGTTGGATACTTTACCTCCCGAATGAATCCAGCTTCGATAAGCTTGTTGACTTCGGCTTCTATCAATGCGATCAGCTCTGGGCGAAAACGTCATTGAGCTGGCTTTATGGGTCGAACTCCATGCTTAGCAGCTAACTTATGGATTGCTATCTTTGGATTAAGGTCGGGCATTTCTCTATAGCTCCATATGAAGACATCTTTGTATTCCTTCAATAATTGGATGTATAACTCCTCTTCTTCGGGGGTTAAACGTGCGCTAAGGAATGTAGTATGATGATCCCCTTCCTTGCCAAGATCGACTTCCTTCAATTCGTCGACAGTAGACTTTTTCTTGTCCTCGAATACTTCTGGAGCATCTTCTACATCATCCTCTTTAGGAGAAGTGTTTTCATCAGCTTCAGTAATTGTGACTTGGTGGGAAGCGACAACATCATTTCCATTATCACCATGAGACAATTCCCCTTTGTTATTGGTAGATATCCATGTTTTCGTCTTTATTTTCAGTATTTCGCTGGTAGTTACTTCAACAACTGTTCGACGCTTCAGTCGAGAGGGAACTTTGCTAAGAAGATTCGTTGTATCTTCTATGATAATTGGGATATCCTCTTTTTTATCAACTCTCTTCCACACCATTCGACTTCTTGGAGCTTGACTCAATCTTATTCGTGCCGACCTTCGAGCATCAATCTCTTCTTTATGAGTGCCAAGTCTATGAAAGACTGATCTTCGTTTAGACGGGACTCCAAGTCGATCAAATACTAAAGTTCTAGTTGATTCGGCCGTACTTTCATCATCAGGTTCAATGTATTGAATTGAAGCATTCTTAGCCAGAGGGTTGACGGGCTTAGGAGTGACATATCCAAGACCAGATTTCAATTTCTGATTATCATTTCCTGGATTAGCTTCCTTTGAGGCATCCCCAAGTGTCTTCATGTCCTCAGTGTAGCCAGCTGCGGAGATTAACTTAAATGCATTTGGATCAAACCCATTGGTGCGCTTGTCAGACAATGAATCTGGATAGATAATTGCCCCCTATTTAGGTCGAACAAAACCTTTTAAAGGCGTACTTGCTTAAGCTATTGTCATCATTTTCATCACCTGCCAATTGAGTTCTTTTGGCACCACTATGTCTTTGGCATGGCTACTCACGAAAGGTGGGCCGGCCTTTTGGAAGGCTCTCGGGATATAGCGCAGGAATGACACATTCTATTTAGGCTTACCATCCGTCCTTTCATTTTTAACTTTGGGATTAACTGAAGGTACCTCTTGTTGAATAGGAGAAACTTCTATGTCCGATTTCTTCATGATTTCCCTCTCAACCGGTGCAATCTTCAAGACTTTTTCTTCAGCATCGATACCCTTATTAAAGTAAAATTTGGCATCGGTGAAGTATGACTCCGCTTCCGTAAAGGGTTTTGCATCTGCCCATATTGTGTGAGTTACCCCATCTTTCACAAATTTAAAGCATTGATGGAGCGTGAATGCAACAACTCCGTATTCATGCAGTCATGGTCGACCCAACAACATATTATAGGTGGTGTTGGAATCAAAATTGTAAAACATCGCTCCAGCTTCCATATCTCCTACAGTGAGGGTGAGAGAGATCTTTCCAACGGCTCGTTCTCCCCCCTGGTTGAATCCTTAGATTATCAGCCGGCTACTTGATAAATTCTTCAACCCCTAGCCCAATCTCCTTTAGGGATTTCAGTGACAAGTTATTGACTGCTGAACCTAGGTCGACCAATATGTGATTGACCTTCGTACCATAAGCATATCCTGATACAAATAGCGGCAAATTGTGAGATTTGTGTCCTATAAGGAGATCTTCATCAGAAAACGTAAATGTTGCGCCATCTTCTCGTGATTTCACAACATTCATCACTGCGGGTCCTTCCGGTGTGTCCACCTTCCCGGCCGCCACTTCTTTGTCTGCATCAATGGGGTGACAACTCCTAGACAGATTTACAAGTTTTCGAAAACGTTCCGGAAAGAAATCTCATAACGTAGCCGAGGTTGGTTTCTTTAATGACCGGTCATCTAAGCGAACTCTCTTCTTTCACCATCTTCCTGGAATACTTTTTTATTGGTGACCTCCTCGCAATCTTTGCTCGCATAGGAAACATTTTCTTCATTCGCTTAGAAGACTTCTTCTGGTTCCTTTTGTGAGTCACCAAAGTCCAGCCTTCTTCGGTTGATGCTTCTTCGGAGCTAACCACCCAACTTGACACCTTGGTCATATATTGTTGCATTATCTCCAGACTTGGTAGGCCAAGTATCTCAACAGGATCGATAGTCCCGAATATGATGTTTGGAGTATCATTGTTTGCGACACTGATCATATTTGAAGGTGCAATATAGGCTCCTAAATCGATCTTGTTGTTGCGTACAAGCTCCATGACCTTCTCTTTGAAGACGAAACATCTCTCAATTGGATGGCCTAAAACACGATGGCACTCGTAGAAGTTGGGATTGCCAGCTAGATTCTCTTGGTTCGGTTGCTTTGATGGCGGAAGCTCGATCATTTTAGAAGACAACAGATAGTCAAATATTTTTGCAACATCTTCATAGAGAAAAGGATATTTCTTATTTTGCCTTTCCTCAAGAGTTGGACGTTGCCTCTCCATCCTGGGTGCTTCTGCAAGTGATTGTCCATCTGGCGGAACTTTTCCTTTTGTAACTGGCACTTTGATAGGAGCTGCATCTGTAGTCATTACCTCCTTATTGGTATCCTTGAAAGCGGGCTCACCCCCAGTTCTGTTTCCTGGTCTTCATGTCCCTCTAGGTGGCCCGGGTATTGGGATGTTACTTATGTTAGTCCCAACAAAGCTTAATTCCATGTCATGAGCCTTTGTCGCCAACTCCTCGAATGATCATGGTTTTAGCCCCTGTAGAATATATTCGAATCGTCCAAAGCATGCCTTGAATACACATGTCGATAGACGTTTTTTCTGATAGATGATCCCTACAGTTCAGGCTTAGATTCCTCCATCGTTGGATATAGTCGACGATGGGCTCTTCCTCCCATTGGCGAGTATTAGTTAGCTCAATCATGCTCACCACGAGCCGCGTGCTATAGAAACGATTCAGAAACTCCCTTTCCAATTGTTCCCAACTATAATGGTGCCTGGCTTGAGGTCAATGTACCAATCAAAAGCATTTCCCTTTAGAGAGCGGACAAACTGCTTAACCATCCAATCCCCATCCGTGCCTGCATTGTTGCAAGTTTCAACAAAATGGGTCACATGTTGACGGGGATTCCCTTTCCATCGAACTGTTGGAAGTATGGAGGCTGATATCCCACGGGCATCTTGAAGCCTTCGATTCTTCGACTGTAACGCTTATAATATGCCAAAGATGATGACGATTTGCCCTCAAGCTCCCTCTTTACCATTTCTTTTATGAATTCCATCATCGCTTTTGTCGGAACTGGGTCATCAACAACAGAAGCATGCTTTGCTAAATTATCAACATCCATGACCCCCTTTTTCTTATCTGGGTGCGCGAACCCTCCTCCATAGACGTTTTCTCAGCGTCTTTACTCTCCAGCCTTTTGACAATGTAATCCATTTGCTGCTCTCTTTCTTTCATGAAGAGCATCATAGCATCCACAGTTTTTGTGAGAGCGGCGACCTGATCTTCAAGCGAAGGAGTATCCGCCATCATCACTGGTATGACTTCGAACCCTTTAGTTGAATCCGCTTCTGCGGAAGAATCCGACGGAGAGTCACTTGAAGAGATATTTTCAAAATTTATCTGTGGCATAAGAGACACCAGAACCTTGTCGAAGGGATTGTCATCAGCAGTTGGTTGAGATGACTTAGGAGAAATTGCGCTAAACATTCCCTTTATCTCCTCAGTCTATTTGCGAGTTTTGGCGACAAATTGGGCATATGTCCATTTTGGAGAGCCTCCCTGGTTAAGAACATCCTTGTAAGATGGGGAAGCCTTAGGGGAGATAGACTTGAGCATTTCTTCTATCTCTTCAGCGTGTTTGCGCGTCAGGGCCATAGACTGGGCATAAGTCCACTTTGGAGAGTCCCCGTCATCGAAAGTATTCTTTTCAGCGATATCCTTGTAAGCTGGGGATGCCTTGGGGGAGACGGACTTGAGTAATTCTTCAGTCTCCTAGCTTTTAGAGATAATTGAATTTGACCCTCCAAAACCATTGGATAGCTCAATTCGGCCAGGCTTTGCCGCTGAGCTTAGCTACATTTTGGCGGCCGAAAGCAAGGTCAAGTACGTAGCGTACTACACACGCTGTAAATACAAGGGAAGTAAAAAGAAACAAAATTGAACTGACTTCCACTGGTCAGATTGTTGTCCGACATCTTTGATCACTACAAAAGTTAAAAAAAAAACCTTCTCAATGTATATAATAAATTTTATTTCTCGAATTATAAATTCTTAAATGGTTGAGTCGCTTGACAATTAGGCATGATGAGGAAATTTCGCATATATTATGGTAAAACAAAGTGGACGTGTCAAGAGAGAGGAACAGGACGACGACACAAGTTGACTCCTTTAAATATAAAAAAAGACATGGCGAAATCCATTGTTTGGACGATAGAGCTTGCTTGAATCATATCTCTATGTTCTTGCGAATAAACATTACCTGTGACGATGAATCAACAGCCCAGAATCACAATCCTCCCCTCCAAACACATAATGTAAGCAGAAGCACTTAATGTCATCGACGATACTTTCGGAAGGAGAAAAAACGTAGGAGCACAGGATGCTGGTACGCTGAAAAGCTTGTGTAGACATTAAATTTTTATCTACTATAATAATAAGGTTTCATACAATGCCTAGTGGGTGTTAACCAATTTTATGGTTTATAAATGGCTATAAAACAACCCATAAAGAAATTAAAATGGGTCATAATCTCAAGCCCACAAAGATACATATTGGTTATAAATTAAAGGCACAAGCCCTACCCAAATAAAAGTATATTGGGACAAACTAAGCCTAAGTTCAAGCCCGGCCCATGGTCCGACCCACGAAAAGTTGCCTAATATGCAATTACTAGCTTCCTAATTTAAATCGACCCTGGAGTCGTATAAATAGGAGGCCTCCTCATTCATTCGAGGGACACACGTGACACACATCGGTGGAGAGAAGGAGCTCTCGAAGACTCTCGCCGCCCTGCTCGCCAAAGCTCTGCCGACGTCTATCGCCTGGTGTTCTTCTGCCGGATCACGCCCAAATGCCTCGACGACTTCATCAAGATATCGAAGCTCTATCGAATCACGCCCATAGGCCCCGACGACTTCATTAATATTTCATCCCAAAATTCTGCTGAAATTCTGCCAGAGCTCATGATCACCACCCATCAACGTTATTCTTCAAAGATCGAATCAGAGGAATCACGTGTTTCATCGGTGACTAGAGATAGAGCCTGCTACATATTTTCATACGACAATTTGTACGCCGATATTTCCACGCTAGATTTTAGTGTTCACAAATTTCTGGCACGCCCAGTGGGACCATCTCTACCTCTCATCTCTTTACTTTGAGGAATTCATATGGTACCAAAGATGATTAACGTCAAGAATGCGGTCGCGTACAATCAACTTGCTGCTTTTCCTTCACTCTCATCCGGGGGCTCATGATCTGCTGAGTTTCCATGGTTGGTCAAGGTTAGAACCATTGTTGAACTATAGGGCCATGTTTATCGGTCAAGGCTAAATTTCCGTACCCATGAGTTCGGACATGTAACCGTCGATATTGGTAACTGTTCATACACGTCGGAGATTCTATTCAGACATGTGCGTCCCTTTTTATACATGTCGTTTTACTGTTCAGACATGTGTACATGCTTTCATACTATGTCTAAATTCACGAGATTCCTAGACACGGGATTTTACCATTGACCCATGTTTACCTCCTGTCCCCGTGGCTCCACCACCACTGGTTATGCTCTTCTTCATGATAGGAAGGCAGTGGTGTTGATGCAGTGGAATAAGCACGGATTTTTTCATTGCCCGGCTAAGATTTGGTTATGTGATTAACGCAGACTTCTTGCCGGTGTACGATGAATAGCATCCAGGTATGGTGGCGTTGTTTGAGTTTGCATCAAGCGTTGGTAGCCTGCTGCTTCGGACTTTTTGTCAACCATGCCACAAAAGCCAGAAATATGGTCGCAGGGAGGTGCCTGCAAAAATCTTCCGCGTGTCATCAACCAAAGAAACCTTTTGGAAAGTGAAAAGTGCAAGATTTGGTCTGCTGCTCGAAAAGCATCTCACGACCGGACCGCGCTCCTGACCTTTGTATGTGAAGTAGGTTCCGATTTTAGTTGGTGGGGCGTTTTCTCTTGCTGACCGGGCTTGGGCTTGGGCTTTCGTCCCTTGTTTCCTGGAAACATTATCGGGCTTGTAGATTGGCTTGGGTTTTCGAATGTGTTGTATACGTACATGCTTATAATCCATCTCATTAACATTTACCATGAATGCTTATCAAAAGCAGATGGACTCCAGGGATCTGTTTAGGATTGAGATGACGGAATCATTGCTTGAGAAGCTATGAGTTATTTTTCACGGCTTTCCGCATTGCCCATCTCTGTTGATGTATAGAACCCATGGTGTTGTGGCATCAATGGGACCTTCTGCTTGCATTGTCTTGTTTTACTCTTTTCTTAGAATTTGCCCATTAACACCTTATAAAAAAAATAGAAAGAGAAATGAATCGCAAGAACATAGAGATATGATTCATTCAAGCTGAAATTAATCGTCCAAACAATGGATTGTTATTATTTGTTCATGGCGCATCCACTTTGTTTTACCTTAATATATATATATGCGTGTCCACGTTCTCTTGAAACATTAACTACTGGGATGAGTCGGAGGTGGGAATGCCAATATTCCCCTTTCGCCTTCTTGCATTTCTCCACCAACTCCTCCTCCGTATATCCCCGAATGTTCAGCCATTCCAATGAGTCAGGGAGGCCGTCGTCTGGTAAACACCTCAGCCTCAGACAGTCAGAAATGCTCAAAGATCGAAGGGAGGTGAGGTGGTGTCTGAGTCCTCCACCCACCCTCTCCAACTTCTTCCTTCCCTCAATAATCAAACTGAAGAGGGATGAAGGGAGGTGACGACTCCAGTCTCCATCATAAACACTAGGAGGAAAACACTCCATCTCATCCGTACACTCTACCGAGATCTTCAATAATCGTAAGGTGGTGAAACCCCTCAACCCCAACTCCTCAATTTGTTGATTTAGATTTCGAAGTTTAATTGAAAGAAATTCCAGGTTGGGAGGCAGACCTCTCATGATGCTTTCATGGTTGTAAATAGCTAGTGTGTTGAGGGATGTGAGGTGGTGCATGTTATAAGGCAAAGACTTCACCTTTGGACATCCGGCAAACCCAAAATTGGACAGGTTGCGGGAGAGTGAAGGGAATATCTCCATCTCTAATGCGGGGCGATTCGAGAGGGTAAATTCAGAGAGTGCGGACATGTGTTGCATGCTGTCCGTCAAGGTCGTAAGACTTCTGCAATTCTCAATTTTCAATTTCCACAGTGACCGAGAGAGGGGACTACCAACACCAACTAATTCGGTAATTGACACCAGTCCCTACAGATTCAAAAGAGTAAGCTCCTCGAGATAATCCAGAAGTCTTCTGCTAATCAGCTGGGATTGCGGCAGAATTGGGCAGCCGCTAAGCGGTGTTCCTACAGTAGCAGGCGTAAGCGGTGAGGGACCACTAACTTTCTGTAGTTGGTTATTTATTTGTCTGTTTATTTGCAGCAGGTGTACATTGGTGAAGCCACTCCGTAGGCGTCGTTGGCTGTGAGTCCGAAGGGCTTGGCCGGGGAAGCTGTCCGTAATGCCAGGTAGGCATACAGCAGGTCCAAGAGAAGGTTTCTGCAGCAGGCGTAAGTGATGAGTGACTGCAGCCTCTATTTTATTTGTTTTGCAAATTAAACCAAAAATACAAAAATAGAAGCCCACCAAAAAACTAATTCACCTCCTCTTAGTCACAATCAAAGGGCTAATAGCTTTGCTTTCCCAGCTATTCATCCAAAGCACGAAAGTCTGTCATTGTTCTTTATTTCCTCAAAGAGAGAACAAAATGGAAGTTATCCACGCGTAGTACAAACCTAAGATAACAAATGCACAACTCGTTATCCAAACAGAGAATTTCCCGGACAAAACGGCAGTGCATCCCTTGAAAAAGAGTCGTCGTCGTGTCCCTCGTGACGACCTCTTTATTACATTTCATTCGTTGCTTTGTTTTACTTTCACGTCTATATGTCCAAAGCACAAAAAGTATCTCTTAAAAAAAAGAAGATGCCTAACTTATATTTGAGACGAAAATTCGGAAGTTCTTGAAGGAGTACAAAGGATGGTCGTTAAGCTCGCTCTCGAGCCATTTTAACAATCATAATCGCTGTTAGCAGCATAGCATGGTTTATCGATCTACGCTGAAGACCTCATCTGTTGTAGATGAGGAGGACGAAAGATCATTTTAGTCTCTTTCCACGTCGGCCAAACACAATGATCTAACGAATCATACCGCCATCAAATAGTCATATCTTAAAAATCAAGCAATCATGTTGTTGAGGTGTTTTAATGATGAGCAATGACCTTCTGCAAAGCAGAAGTCAACCCTCTGCACGACAGAAGCTAGTCCTGACGGGAACCTCCTATAAGGAAATATTTTTGTAATTAATAACTAATTACGAAATTAAGTGGAAATATTCCATGGGAATTATCCAATATAATCAGGACAATTATCTGATCGATTTCATTGCCAAATAAATAAAATACAATAATATATTTCCATTGAAGGAAATAAATCTTCTATTTATGGTAAGGTTCTACAAGGTTGTCTCCAACCTTCTGTGAATCCATCCGATCACCAAGAACCGTTACCAAGGATATTTATCCACATCATCTCTCTAGATACATTTAATTAAGTGTCTTGAACAGAATTGTATCGATTTTATTCATTAAGGAAGTTAATCTTTGGTTATTTCCATTTGTAGAAGGCTTCTGACTAACCAGAACCTTCTGTAATGCAATATTCGTGGAAAACAATCATCAAATTATTATTAATTTGATTTGATACGTTTACCTAAAGAATATATGTCTAGTGTGACGTATTTGTAAATTAAATATTGTATTATTATCCAATCTTTTACTTTCCTTGTTCTGTAGAAGGTTGATTCGTCAGATTACCTTCTACACTTAGCGTTTTTATCTTTTTGTATAAATAGGACATTAGTTCATGCTTTCAAATATATAGAACAAGGAATGAATCCTTCTTATATTCTGAGAGCGTAAGGTATTTTAGATTCGAGTTTTGTTAGTCACGCACGAGGTACACTACCTGCAGAAGGCTGCATCGTTGGTGAAGTCTTCTAGGAGAGTGACTCGGGGGCCACGAGGGACTCGGTTGGAAGCTGCAGGAGACGTTGGTGGGAAGCACGGCTGGGTACTGTGTGGCCAACGTGCGGTGGACCGGAGAGAATAGCAGATACCCCGGGAGCACAGAAGGTGAGGGACTATCCAGCTTCTGTGGTGTAGTATTCTGTGTGTGCAGGAACCTAGGACGGAGGCTGCCGTCTGCTTGCGTGGGGTTTGCCGCGTGCTTGCGTAGGATTTGCTGCGTGCTTGCATAGGGTATGCTACGTGCTTGTGTGGGGTAGTACGCCATATAGTCGCTATCTCGAGGAGATCGTGCAGGTCGTGTGGAGCCGCCAGAGGGGAAATCCATCCTTGGACAGAGGTCGCTGTCTGCCTACGTAGGTTTCGCTACGTGCTCGCGTGGGGTACGCCATGAAGTCGTTGTCCTTGAGGGGAATGCGCATTAGTTACTTTGTTAGTCACACTAACGTGTGCATTGAGTTACTGTAGTGTAGTACCTTCGGGTCTGTACAACCCACTGTAATTTAGAACCTTCGGGTTTGTAAATCTATTTCAGTGCAGAACCTTACGGTCTGTACTTACCACGTCATTTCCTGCATAGAACCTTCTGGTCTATAGTGGATTGACATCTACGATACAGAACCTTCTGGTTTGTGTTCTTTCACTCAGAGTTCTACGGTACAAAACCTTCTGGTCTTTGCCGTGTAACAAAATCTACTATACAGAACCTTCTGGTCTATGCTCTGTCACTCAGACTTTTTCGGTGTAGAACTTTCTGGTTAGCTCTATTTGCTATCGATTGTGTAATCTGTATTGAAATACAATTGAGTGGAAACCATTCAAGTTTCTGGGTGAAGAGTGGAGTAGGCAATTTGCCGAAGCACTATAAAAATCCTTGTGTCCATCAAAGATATTGCATACACAATCAAACGTTCTGTCTTACAGAATCCTATCTAAGGTTCTCTGTTACAGAAAGTTTCCTTCCGCTGCGGGGTAAATCGAAAAAGTGTGAAAAATCCTTAATTGGACTTTAATACGAATTCACCCCCTCTTACTGTAACACATGTATTAGTATTTGTTTCAACATGATCAAGTAAAGCATTCAAATAATTAAAACTTAAAATTTTGAGATATCGTTTGTTTTCATAGTTAAAGGATGATGTTGAGATAACAAAATCGGTAGTAGTTTTGTTTTTGTTCTCTCTCATAACTCCAACAACAACAGCAAGCTTCTATTACTACTTTTAGTTATTTTCGTAAATCGGTAGCAGTTGCGGCAAGGAACACACCAGCACAAGCGGACGAATTTCGATTCCATCCACTCTGTCGGCACCACCAGCGAGAGCCTGTGCTACT